>CM034149.1:270031775-271231775 GCA_019776745.2 Taxus chinensis | reverse complement strand
AAATTGAAAACCTAATCTAAATGGCAATATTTCCTTATTACAAATACCTAGAAGACTTATTTATAGTAGGGCTTCAGCCTACTCCTGTTGAAGTAACTGGGTAGCCGTGTTCCATCAATTGCTTCTAACTAGCAAGTGCCTATTTCAAGGATGTAAGTGATAACATACAGCCCCAACCAATGTACCTTAATTTTACCTAGATGGTGCAAGAACTTAGAGTCATAGAGAAGCACCATTTGTCCAATATCAAACTTCTTTTCCCTTATGTTTTTGTCATGCCATGCTTTCTGCCTGGCCTTTTCTTGCTTATGACTCCAACGTGCTATGGCTCATCGCTCATCTAGCTTAATTATATTTTTAATCCGTTATTCTAAATGTTTCTCATTAGCCAGACCTCCAGTGTGCACAATACGCAAAGAAGGTAACATAAATTCCAAAGGAAGAATGGATTATGTAGCAAACACTAACTGAAATGGTGTGTCTTTGTTCAACCTTTTATATGTTGTCTAATATGCCCAAAGTACTATAGAGACTTTATCATCTCAATACTTTCTTCCAACGTCACATATTTTTGTTAATGTCTAGCTCAAAATTTTATTGAAAGCCTTGGCAGTTCCATTTTCGTGAGGATGATAGGGTGTAGTCTTATGGTGTGTAATCATGAACTCATCCAATAAACTTCTGATTGTCTCATTCATAGAATGTGTGCCCCTATCACTACTAAAACTTAAAGGACATCCATACCTTGTAATAATATTTTCCCAGATAAATTGGGCTGTTGTAGCCATTGTATAGTCCTTTGTGGGTGTTACTTCTTCCCACCTTATCAGATAGTCTATGCAAGTTATGATGTAGTATGATACAGTTATGCATGTAATTGGTGATATAGGACCCACAAAATCTATAGCCCATTTCTCAAACGACTCTACACTAGTAATAGTTCTAAGAGGCATTTCATCTTGTTGACCTGATTTTCCAAGATGTTGATAATGATCACATGCCTTACAAAATTCCTTACAATATTTATACATGGTCTCCCACCATAATCCAACGAGAAAAATTTGTGGTGTCACCAGCATAGTGGCCACTTGTAATACCACCATGATCCTCTTCCATAATATATGTGCACTCATGTTCCAATATATAATGGCGCAATTCCTCATCTCAGCCAAATTTGTACAAGTCACCACTGATTAACATATAAGGTGCGGCATGTATAGCATGTTGTTTCTTCTCTCAGGATTTCATTCCTTCAGGTGCCATCCATGTTCATAGAAAGACAGCAATGTCCTTTAGTTCTTATGGCACTCATTGTAATCTGTATAACTGTGCATCTGGCATGGTATCCTCAATTTCTTGTGGTTCTTATCCTAACTGTATTCTTGATAGATGGTCTGGTCCCGAATTACTTTTTCCCGATTTAACCACAACTGTGAAATCAAAATCTTGAAATAAGAGCACCCATCGACATATGTGCCCTTGTAAAATAGGTTTATTTACCAAATACTTCAATGCCATATGATCTGTATAAAAAATGAATGGTGTAGCTAGTAGGTATTGGCGGAATTTATGTAGCGCATATATCGTTGAAAAATATTTGTGCTCTGTATTCATGTAATTTTGTTCTGTAAGATTCAACTTCCTACTAGCAAAATAAATAGGATGATCTACAATACCTTCTCCAGGTTGAGCTAACACCATGCCAATGGCCATGTCAGAGGAGTTAACATGTACATGAAATGGTTTTTGTTAGGAAATAAGGGATAAAATATGTGGAATAATCCCTCACAGAATTGCAACAGTAGAAACTAATATGCATAAAATATTACAGATCTCAAATTAAATTGTAGAATAAAATAACACAACACAAAGAGACAATATTTAACGTAGTTCACCCAATTTGGGCTACGTCCACCAAGAATCACTTGTTCATATTTTATTACAAGCCACCACTCTCTCAATATAATGCCCAGATCTTTTTGGATATATGCTCAACAAACTCTACAGAATTCACACCTAAATTAGAAATACATATGCAATATTACCTTATACCTATCATATGCATAAAACCATATAAGTAGACAACTGCTTAAGTAGTTTTACAAAACCGTGGGTGTCAAAACCATGGCCCAAAACCATCCCATAAATCTATGGGTCAAAAATCCCGCCCATATGAGAAAAGCACGTTTCCTAATATATCAGGCACATTTTAAGGCCAAAAAAAAATTCTTGGGGTTGCGCCCCTAAACCCCAATGAGACAACTATGGAAAGTGTACAGTACTCTTGGTGTATAGTATTCAACACTTTCACAACTGAAAATAGGCTCCACAACCAAACAAATTTTCCCACGAAGGAAAACATAGAATAGGCGCAGGAGTAAGTTTCTCCTTCAATGTCTTGAATGTGTGTTGTTGTGGTTCTATCGACATTAAAATTTTCCTCCGTAATTTTTATTTTATTAATGTATGTATTAGGAATAGGATGTTGTTAAGTGTAATTAGTAGTAGTGTCCGATAGAAGATAACGGCAATGCCAGTATGACACCGCCAATAATGTATAGTACTATAATAGTCAAAAGTACAATATGAATATTGTGGTAAAAAGTAAATATTTGTCATAAGTGGTTCGGTAATGTTAAAATGTCAAAGTTAGGGTAAGTAGAGAAGTAGGGTCTACATGATTAGGAATTAGAAATATTATATTGGCAATAAGGACAAGGAGTGAGGTCATAAATATTTTGTGTATTTTATTTACAAAAAGTCTAAAAATGTGGAACCCATGTGAAATGATAAGGTTTATCTTATCTTAAAAGATAAGCTTACATGTACATATAAGAGTTAAGGTATGGAATATGATTCGTCATAGTAGATTTCTTATCCCATCTTAAAGATAATATGGATAAGCCTAGAAGTTCTATAAATAGAGAGGCCACCCCCCTCATTTAGCATAGAAGGAAGTAGTAAGAAATATTGTATGAGTAAGTGTGTAAAGGAAGCCATCATTTTGAAGGTGTGTTAAAGAAGCCATTAAGAGGTGTAATTGTGAAGTTTCTCCCATAGTTATTGTTGGAAGGAAAGTGAAGTCAGTAACACTTGAAGTACCTCATGGGTAAGATTGTAACAATTTCATGTTGATATTATAATTTACACTAATATTTCAGATTTATCATCGTTCCTTCTTATCACAGTCTATGGTATTCTTGTGTTATGTTTGTTGTTGTGTTTCCAGATTACATCCACCAAACTAAAAGTTGTGCATTAGTAAATAATCATAGCATGAAGAGCTCCCGGTGAAGAATTATCATAGTGCCGGATTAGTGTTGACATTTTGGTTCCGTTGCCAGGACCATTCCTCGTTGGTGGATTTTCTAGAGAGATATTCTCACTTAGTCAGAAAATATTTGGAGGGTAACCTTATTTTTACCATGCATAGTAGCTATAATGGTAAAGTCACTTTTTACCATGAATAGTATTTACTACAGTAAGTTCACTTTTTACCGTGAATAGTGTTTACCACAGTAAAGTCAATTTTTACCGCAGTAAGTGAAGTTTTACCATAGTTTACCGTGGTCATTTCTATTTTACTGTAGAGAGGTGTAAAGTCACTTTCTGTTATAGTGATTCCAATTAATTGTGCACATAGGTCTTGTTGATTGTACTTGTGGGTTGGTATTTCACTGTGGTTACTTTTAAAAATGAGGAAGATTCCTATTTTTTAGTCCAATCTAATGAATATGTTTCCTCTATTATTCAAGAGTTTAAATGATCTTGTATTTGTAATGGCCTCATAAGAAGGGAATAATGGACTGAATTTTTTCCTACCTTTTTGGATGGTTCAACCCTTAGGTGGTTTGAAACACTAGGTGATAATGTGAAAAACTCATGGGATTTATTAACTAAAAGTTTTCTTGAAGAATTTGGTGAACAAAAAAATATGCAGATCTCATGATCAATATCACAAAGCTATATCAAGGAGAGAAGGAGAAGATAAGAGATTATCATGCTCGTGTTCTAGAGCTAAGGAGGAAGCTCAATGCCCAGATCCAAAAGGAAAGATTAGTGGATGGGTTAATGAATGGCGTGGATAATCTCATCTGTCAGCACTTCCTTCTTGGGATGAAGCCAGAGATCAAACAATGAGTGAAGTATGACCGCCCAGCTACCATTGAACAAGCAAAGAAGATTACAAGAAGGAAAGAAGAAAGCATGGAAGAAGAGCCCAAAAAAATTGTTGTTTAGGTAGAGCCTACACCAACGCCTTTGGTCCAAAATCCACAACCACTCTCGGTGAGCACAAATCTTTCTCCTAGTACATCTACTGAGTATGAAGATCTTCTCAAGAAAATGGGTTAGTTAACTATTAATCTTCTTCAAGGAAAGGAATTTAGTTCTCAGGGAGGAGATAGAGGTCCAAAAAGAAATATTTTTGAAGTTGTATGTTATGGTTATTATAAAAAGGCTCATTATAAGTATAACTATCTAGATAGAGCTTCTACATCTAGTACAAGAGATAATGATAAAGGAAAAGCACCTGTGAATTCTTTTGATGTAGTAGATAAGAGTATAAATAATGAAGCAGATGTGTTTGTAACAAAAAGAAAGAAAGAAAAAGATAACCAAGATGGAAATGATCCTAAGAAGATGAAAGGAGAAACTAGTAAGAAACATAGGAGAAGAAAGTTGGGTGTGCAGGACTTTCTGATTTCACAGGGACAAGGACCATACTCCATCTCAGAAGATCTTTCCAAAAGGCCTGAAAATATTACATATGGTCAACTCTTGGCTATGTCTTCTGAGAAGAGGCAGGAGTTGCGAAGGGGACTCAATGCTCAATGAAGGAAGGAGGTTGAGGTCCATGTTTTGGAGGTAGAGGCGGATCCCTATGCTCCACAAGCTGAGGTATTATGTAATGGTATTTCAATTCATGATGTCTTATTTGATGGAGGTGCTGCAGTTAATATAATGACCGAGTCTGTAATGAATATGTTGAGTTTAAAAATTGATCGCCCCTCAACACTTATGTTAAGGTCATTAAATAAGGGAAAAACTAAACCAAAAGGTGTTGTTTCAAATGTGGCAATATCTGTTATGGGTGTTGTATGTGTGGTAGACTTTCAGGTGATGAAAAATGGTACTGTTGCGTACCCAATGTTGTTGGGAAGGCCATGGCTAAGGAGAGTTCATGCAAGAAACTACTAGAATGAAGGCTTCATGACACTTGGACGTGGTAGAGAGATGGTGAAGATAAACATGATCCCTTGGCATCATAAGGTAGAACCTGTGGATTCAAGTGATGAAATTGATGATTGGACATCCTCTGATTGCTCTAGTACCAGTGAAATGGACACAGAAGATGAAGAAAGTGAGGTTGATGTTTCGGTCATGGATATCCTTCCAGTCGCACCTACTCATGAACTCATAAGAGTATCTGAAGAAGAAATTTTTGATCATCTCCAACAAATAAAGATTGGTGATGATGTGATGGAGAGTGAGAAGGAATCCTACCTCCAGCTCTTTCGAAGGTACATACACCTATTCAATTTTGATTACAAGGAACTCCGTCAAGTAAGTTGGGGTAGAACATTCTATTGAGCTGGTAGATGGTGCTAAGCCCATAAAGTAAATGCCATATAGAATGAATCCTAATTTTTCCAAGACTGTAAAAGAAGAAATAGATAAGTTGCTTGATGTAGGATTCATATTTATTGTGGAGAATTTAGAATGAGTTTCTCCCATTGTGATCTCAATAAAAAAATAGGAAACTACGCATTTGTGTTGATTATAGGAAGCTCAACAAGGCAACAAATAAGGATCATTACCCTCTTCTATTCTTAGATCAGATCTTGGATGAAATAACTGGCAAGGAATGTTATAGTTTTGCTGATGGATATAGCGAATACAACCAAGTTCGTATAGCAGAGAAATATCAACTAAAAACCATGTTCACCACTCCTAGGGGAACGTTTGCTTATAGAGTTATGTCTTTTAGGTTGTGTAATGCTCTGGCAACGTTCCAGCGCTTCATCAATACGGTGTTTGAGCCCTACATTGGGAACTTCATCAAATTATTTCTGGATGATTTTTGCATCTATGGGAGCAAGAAGGACCACTTGCACTAGATGGAGACATCATTTCAAAAGTTAGATAAAGCACAAGCCTCACTAAACCCTATAAAGTGTGTCTTTAGATGTTCTAAAGGTGTTTTGTTATGGCATGTTGTATCCAAAGATGGTATTGGTACTGATCCTGATAAAGTTTCAAAAATCAAAGAGTTACCATTTCCTATTAATAGAAGTAAGTTGAGATCATTTTTAGGCCATGTGGGTTACTATAGAAGGTTCATCAATAATTTCTCAAAGATTCAATAGCCACTTACCCAGTTCTTGAAGAAGGATGTTACTTATGAACTAGGAAATAATTCGCATGAAGCTTTTGAACAACTGAAGGAAGCTTTGGTGTCTTCACCTGTTTTAAAGAATCCAGATTGGAGCAAGCCATTCATTGTGTATACTGATGCCTCAGATGCAACACTAGGAAGTACTCTGAGCCAAAAAGATGAAAAAGGGAATGATCATCCAGTTTACTTTTGGAGCAGACAAATGAGCAGTGCTGAGGTAAATTATATTGTAACTGAAAAAGAGGCTCTAGCTATCATTTTTGCTGTAAAAAATTTTAGAAATTACTTGCTAGGGCAGAAATTTATAGTTGTAACAGATCATCAGGATCTAAAATATATTGTAAATAAGCCTAACCCATAAGGGAGGATAGCAAGATGGATAATTTTGCTACAAGAATTTGAATTTGATATTATAGATAGGCCAGGAAAGAAGCATGTCAATGCAGATGCACTCTCTCGAGCCTATGATGGTTTAGGTTCATCTTGTGAAGATGATGATTTTCCAGATGTAGCACTGATATCCTTTAACACAATCCTTAGTGAATACATAGATATTTTAAATTATCTAAATGAATTCAAGTTTTCTAATGGTGCCAATGCAAAGACTAAGAGGAAGATTACTCAAGCCAGTCATCCATATTATATTCTACATGGAGTATTATTTCAAATAGGACCTGATGGAAAATACAAGAGAGCAGTTGGACGTGATCAAGGGAAGGAGCTGATAGAAGAATTCCACAATGGTACATGTGGAGGACACTTCTCTGGAAAACTTATAACAAGAAGGATCTTGGATGCAGGTTATCATTGGCCCACTCTTTTGAAATATTTTTATAATTATTGTAAGACATGTGATATTTGTCAAATACATGGTAACCGTAAGACTTCATCAGCTCCATTATTCCCTATTTTTCCACTTGGTCCCTTTGAAAAGTGGGGAATATATATTGTAGATCCACTTCCAACTACCCCACACCAAAATAAGTATATTTTAGTTGCCACAAATTATTTAACCAAGTGGGTTGAAGCTAGGCCATTGAAAATAGCTTCCATGGATGAAGTGGCAAGGTTCATATATGAACGCATTGTCACCAGATTTGGTGTTCCATTAGAAATTGTAACAGATCAAGGAAGCCACTTCATTAATGAGGTGGTAGAAGCCCTAGTCAACAAGTTTTCTATTAAGCACAGGAAGGCAACAACATACAAGCTAAGCACAAATGGACATGTGGAATGAACAAATTTTGTGTTGTGTCAAATTCTAGAAAAAGATGCAGCCTTACAAGTACATAAGTGGGATAAAAGGATTCATGCAGCATTGTGGGCATATAGGGCAACATCAAAGTCAGCAACAGGATACTCCCCATTTTAGTTGGCTTATGGCATTGATCCATTTCTTCCTATTGAGTTTGATATTTCCATTGTGAGAGTTATGAAACATGAAAGGATGGATGAAAGTGATTCAGTAAAAGAAAGGTTGGTGCATCTTCATTTGCTCGAGGAAATGAGGGAAATAGCCAAGGATACAAGCTATAAGAAGAAAATGAAGTAGAAGGAATACTTTGATCAAAACATCCATTGGTCTCCATTTCATGTGAATGACTTGGTTCTAGTATATGATTCTAGATACAAAAAAAGAAGGCAGAGAAAATTTCTTCCCAAATGGATGGGGCCCTACAAAATAGTAGTTGTGCATGAAAATGGTACATATCGACTGGAGGAATTGGATGGCACTCCCATTACAAAATGGGTCAACCACGACAAGTTAAAGATTTTCCAAGTACCAGAATAGTATACTCCGAGGACGAAGTAGAAGCTAGGAAGGGAGAAAATGTCAACATTTAAATTTTCCTTCGTAATTTCTATTTTATTAATGTATGTATTAGGAATAGGATGTTGTTAAGTATAATTAGTAGTAGCATCCGATAGAAGATAACGGCGCTGCCGGTAAGACGCCACCAATAATGTATAGTACGGTAATAGTCAAAAGTACAATAGGAATGTTGTGGTAAAAAGTAAATATTTGTCGTAAGTGGTTCGGTAATGTTAAAATATCAAAGTTAGGGTAAGTAGAGAAGTAGGGTCTACATGATTAGGAATTAGAAATATTATATTGGCAATAAGGACAAGGAATGAGGTCATAATATTGTGTATTTTATTTACAAAAAGTCTAAAAATGTGGAACCCATGTGAAATGATAAGGTTTATCTTATCTTAAAAGATAAGCTTACATGTACAGATAAGAGTTAAGGTATGGAATATGATTCGTTAGAGTAGATTTCTTATCCTATTTTAGAGATAAGATGGATAAGCCTGGAAGTTCTATATGTAGAGAGACCACCCCCCTCCTTTAGCATAGAAGGAAGTAGTGAGAAATATTGTATGAGTAAGTGTGTAAAGGAAGCCATCATTTTGAAGATGTGTTAAAGAAGCCATTAAGAGGTGTAATTGTGAAGTTTCTCCCATAGTTATTGTTGGAAGGAAAATGAAGTCAGTAACACTTGAAGTACCTCATGGGTGAGATTGTAACAATTTCATGTTGATATTATAATTTACACTAATATTTCAGATTTATCATCATTCCTTCTTATCACAGTCTATGGTATTCTTGTGTTATGTTTGTTGTTGTGTTTCCAGATTACATCCACCAAACTAACATTTGTGCATTAGTAAATAATCATAGCATGAGGAGTTCCCGGTGAAGAATTATCATAGTGTCAGATTGGTGTTGACAGTTCTCCCTAATAGAACGTACCTCTTCCTTTCAGTAACTCTTCCAATGGTGTGGAAACTTTGGCATATCCTTTGATAACCTTTCTGTAATATCCTGTATGACCCAAAAATCCATGCACCTCACTCTGACTAGTAAGATCCCTTAGGCCTATAATGACTGCAACCTTCGCTGGATCAACCAACAAACCCTCTTTGTAGATTATGTGTCCTAAAATTACTCCAAATGGTGTAGCAAATATGCACTTTTTGATGTTCAAAGAGATACTCAGTTGTCTACACCATTCAAACATGAAGCACATATTTTCATAGTGATCCTTAACTAATCCATACACTGTCCAATCATCTAAATATACCTGTAAGAATTTGTTAATAAATTCCTTGAATGCTTGGACAACTATGCATGAAAATACAGTAGGCGCATTTTTCAGACCAAAAGGCATTATAGTATAGGTGAAGCTACCCAATTCAGTAGTAAATGTAGTCTTCTCCTGATCCTCTTGGGAAATTCAAACATGATGATACCCAAAGAACCCATCTGTAAACAAATAGATTTAGCGCCCTGCAACACCTTTTAGTATTTCCTCAGTGAATGACATAGGAAAGGGATTAGTTACACATACATCATTCAACTCCCTGTAGTCCATGCATATTCTAATCCATCCATCCTTCTTGATATTGATCACCATTGCACTAACCCATTCTGACTCATCAAGGGGTCTGATGATCCCAGACTTTAACATTTTATCAATCTCTTGTTTGACCTTTTCACGCAAGTTGGGGTTCATCTTGTAGGGTCTCTTTCTAACTGGGTGTGCACCTTCTTTAAAATTTATCTTCATCTCCCCTAATGATTCATGCACACCTTAAGTTCATGGTACACCTTAGGGAATAAGTCCTAGTAATCCCTTAGTAACTCTATGATTTTTTCCACTTCAAAGTCTGACCAATAATCTCTAATTATGGCTTCCTTAGGCTCAGTATCCATTCCAATATTCACCCTATTTGTATTCATAGGTTCATGATAATTTTGTGTGGTCTTATTTGCACTGTCTAATACCTCACACCTACCTATTGAATGGTTTACATCTAGATTTTCTACTTCTTAGACATCCACTAAGTAGGTAATTTTTCCTTTCTCTTTCTCAAGCCAAGCGGGTTGAAGTAATGTTACATTGGCCTCTAATTCTTTACCAAGATGTGCTTCTGAATAATCCTTATCTAATAACTCCTGAAAGAGTTCTTCATCCTTGGCACTATCTCCCATAGTTAAGCACTTTTATGACTTTCAATGCTTCTCCCATCGGAGGCTTTATAGAGAAGAAGTCAAACATCTGGGCCATTCCTACAATTAAATCCTGTCAATTCCCAGTTTCTCTATGGATATCTGTATACACATACCAAGCATGCGTGCAGCCTTGTAAAGTGGAATAAAACTTGTGCACCCATAGTGAAGGTGGTAAAGCTTCATGCCCTTTTGTCCAGAGTTTCTCACACTTTTGAACGTGGTGCTGAAAAGGTTGATTACCGTGATAAGTGTAGATTTAAGTAGGTGCATTACTCATGAAGAACCTATTAGTAAGAGAAATCCTAATTTCATTCCATCCAACAAGATTATCCCTATGGACCACCCACCAGTGTGTTTTTGTCCCACGTAGTGTATATGCTAGTATATTTCTTCTTTCCAGTGGGTCTATCCACTATTCTTCCATGGCATGCAGGAATACCATGGGATCCCCTTCTCCTATGTAACGAGCTACTGATTTATTACCTATACTCTTGACATAACGTGGTTTATTTCCCCAAGGAAAGATGAT
The DNA here is from genome assembly GCA_019776745.2 of Taxus chinensis. NCBI lineage: Eukaryota > Viridiplantae > Streptophyta > Pinopsida > Cupressales > Taxaceae > Taxus > Taxus chinensis. The sequence goes on along the minus strand of CM034149.1, from coordinate 271,220,831 downwards.
TTTTAATTTACACCCGACCAACTCATAAGTTTTGTGAGCCCAATTATCACAAGAAACACTTGTAGTATCGCTAATAGACTATGCATCCTCCTAATGAATTAGTCCTTCTTTGATTGGTTCAATCATCTCTGGATCTTGTATGGCACGTACATAAATTCTATTTAGATCTTCTTCACTTAAGAGCTCAACATAGGGTGCAGATTTTCCATCTATTAAAGGGATAATAAATCTCTCCTCATTTTCAAAACTGATATAGCCCTTTTTGAACCGAAGATCAACATTATTTGCATAGCACTAAGGATGCCCCAATAGAGCTAGGAAGCTATCTGAATATTCCAGTGGTAAAAATTCAAAGTCTCTAGTGAACTTGGCTCCTTGTATGGTAATGGATGCATCTTTTAAGACTCTAACGGGAGTGGCCTTAGTCTGATTAGTCGTGAATAAGACATTAGAAGATGGCTTTAATGGGTTCTTCCCATTTGTACCCATGCATCCAAGGTAAGAAAATTGACTTTCGCGCCTGTATCAATCAGTACATTACTCAATAGCCACCCTTCCACAATAGCATTCAGAGTGATTTCCTTTTCATAATCTAGGCTATGAGGGGGAAGATTCACATGTAGGATATATCTTCTAATCTCAGTACTTGTGTGTGGAGTGTTTCATTTTATCCAATCCCATAATAATGGAATGATATTTTCCTAGCACAACATTTTACACACTTCCCTTAAGTCATCTATATCAGTTTGGACCGTCTCTAATGCTTTCTTTTCCTCCATCTTCTGTGATTTCTCTTTTAATTACTATATCTCACACTGAAGATCCCTTAGAACTTCTATGGTTTCATGATAAACCTTCTTCTGATAAGCAAGATCTGGGTAGCGTGCATGAAGAACTTCTTCTCTAGTGATGGTAGTTTTCTTCTGTAATGCTTCCCTGGCACGTGCCGCCTCAGGGTGGGTTGTGATCTTCACTTGTAGTGCCTTGGATTCTACCTCCAACATAGGCATCCATTGATTTTCAATAGCGCGTTGTATCCTAACCATCCATGTGCCTTTGTTTTCTTGTTTATGTTTCTTACTCAAATGCTCATATAAGTCCAGGAATCCCTCATGGCTATGGTTCTTTCCACAAAAAGAACATGTAATATTTTGAGGACATTTGCACCTGTAGTGGTTAGGAGATCTACATGTATAACATGTTCCATGAGGGAACTCGCTTCTTCCACTACCACATCCTCATCCTCTGAATTCACCGCAGTATCCTCAACCTCTGCCACAATTACCTTCAAAATGCCCTTCATTCCGATCATAGCATTCTTGATTGTGATCCTGATCTTAATGCTCATTCTTTCCCTTAGAGTTATCTAAAAATCTTTTCTTTCGTACACCAATATATATAGCATCATGGATCTATGGAATTATTTGGCATTCTTCCATGTCATGATTCGTGGTCCTGCATATTTTACAGTAGCTTGAAACGTTCTTCCTTATCGCACGTTGTAATAATGGGTAGTGGCTAGCATCATGGTTTAAATGGCATATCTCATAATCCATCAGTAATGATCATATTTTTCTACGAGGAAAACTATCCTTTGTGTGACCTTCAACTTCACAATTTGTGCACCAAATCCTTGTGCACATCTCATGTGTTGAATTTGCTAATAGTTTCTCCAACTATTTTTCCATAGCTACTATTTTTTCTTCTAAAAATAGGCTCACTAGATAGTGTCTATGATTCCAACTGCCTCAGCACATAAAGTTTCTTCAAGTGCTTCATGTGGATCAGTGTATGTCTTATGTGATAATTCCCTCCTAAAAGGTGTAATCAAGCCCCCAATGAACCATTGTGCATGTTCACTTGTGTGTATGTTATAAGAAAGCTTTGATAATAGCATTTTAAACTATGCATCATACTCTGTAACACTTTCATTAGTTCCTTGATTAATATCCTTGAGTGCACTTATACTCTTCTGCTCAAACTCAAGGATATGAAACTCTTCAAGGAATGCATCCTTTAAAGTTGTATAATCTACATAAGTCTGATCAGGGTCAAACTTTCTGTACCAAACGTGTGTTTGCCCTTGTAACATAGTAGCAAATTGGCTTTCCCTACGCTCATAAGTCATGATTCCTTTTGTGCACCATAGTATTTCACACATATGCACATGTTTAAAAGTGTCTTCTATGCCCCTATACTCTAGAAGATGAAGAGACATCTCCATGTAAATATTTTGGGTTTGGTGTGGACCTTGCCCACTTGATCCAGAACCTCTTGTGTTTCCCATGCCTCCAGAACCTCCAGATCTTCTTGAACCAGAGCTACCTATGCCTCTTGATCCTGAACCTATAACTAGGGTTGGACCAGAAGATTTACCTCCCTTTTTCCCAACATTAGAACTGAATTGTACCCCAACATTCTATGAAGCGTTACTACAACCAGAAGTTAGTCCAAAAAGCAGCATGCTTGTATTTTTTGCTGATGATGCACCCAAAAAAGTACTCCTATTTAACAATGAATCTATTTCAACTACCATTATTGTGCCTCTTATAATACTCGTTCCTACTCTTCCATTGCTAGAATTAGAGTGCTGACTACTTTTTGTACTAAATGATATAAAACCAAGTGCAAGAGAAAGGTTGCCAGGTGGGTTTAGATGTGCACCCGTGGCCCAAGTCATCTCTACTGGCAAGCTACTACGTGAGGCCAAGGAGAGTTCCCTATCATGTTTTCCCAAATGGGGGAGTTCCTGAGGCTTGAGTTCCACATATTCTTCATAAACTTCAACTCCTTCCCGAGCTATCTTTCTCCACAATGCCATTTTCTCTGCAACCTCTCACTGCTTCTCAATCTCCCTCCTGTGCACCTCATTATACTTAAGCTATCTTTCCTCTCTATGCATTTCTACCGTTAGGTCTGTCATCCTTCACCAAACCTGCTCCTACCCCCACGCGTGGTGAGGTTTAGTTAGCCATCGGTTTACTCTCCAAATTCAAAGTTACCATTAGGATTTTGATTGCCAATGGAATTCCTTACAGGTAAGTTCTCCTTGGATATCGTAAAAACTAGAATTCAGCTACCTTTGGACATGAAAAAGTGGAAATTGATTACTCCTAGATATAACTATTCAAAACACCACATAACCACATATCCACAGCTCGAGTCCAAATTAGATCAGCATCATAAAAGGCTTGAAATTCTTCATGTGTCCAAACAAGTGTGCGATACCTCCAATTCTGCTTAGATGTATAAGCAATTAGCCACTTGTATAATTCTACTAGAAAAATAATGAAGAAGCTCTCATATAAACTGTCATACACATTATGTTCCACCCATACATGTGTGTTAAACTCAAATCCAGTACTAAACCGTTGTGCCTATTCTTCCTCTAGATCGTGTATCCACTCTTCAACACTTACTAAGGTCAACCAGTATGTCTTCATTTCTAACCATCCTAAAAACAACTGAAGAAGAGGTCCCAGTAATGGAACCAATGATGTAGCCTAGAATTCAGTAGTATAAGCCCAATAAGACCCTATATGCGTTGGCACATCACTCATCCCAAGCTGAGCACTCACCTGAAGTGCGTAAGGTATCAGGTCCCTCTTTAGGGTTGTTGTTGCAAGATGTTAGCATGATGAAGACTTAACACATACAGTTCCATAAATAACACATCATTCTATAGAGCATACCAGATCTATACCTAAGGGAGAACAGAATTAAGTATTAACCATGATAAGATCAATAACATACTAGATTTAGATACATGAAAAACTAACACTTAGATTTAGCCAATATCCTCCATTATATTAAATGCAATAAGTATACAGAAGCTTCATTACAACAACAGTAGTATGTGTGTAACATATTTAGCAGCATAATCTCCCTATGTATGCATACATATCTCTATATCTCTACTACATAGTTTACTACATAATTATAAGGATGGGGACTTTCCCTTCACCACTTATCTAATCCCAAAATAGGTCACATGCTATTACTAGCCACGCGTAGTTACAAAAATAGCCACACATGCAAGTGCGCTAACAATAGACTATTGTTAGTTGAATAACAGTAGCAAATCTATTTCCAGCATGTGTTCATACAAAGTGCTTTATAGATGATCCTCCAAAAATATCCAATGTGTGACGCACAAGTCTTCAATCATTTTGAGTGCTCTGCACACTATCTCCAAAAATAGATCCTTGTCGTGAAAATGGCTAAGTCCCAAACCTATTTCTATTCTTCACACTCGAGCATTTCTAATACATCCACACCTTTGAATGCACTCTACACTCCCACGCAAACCTTCTATATTTTCTTTACTAAGTGCTAGGGTTTGACTGATCAACAAGAGGAAAAGTCACCATGGGGGGAGATGAAGAGACATCATTATAAAGCTATATATTGGGATGATTTCTCCATTCCAAGGGGTTGATAGCTTTTGTTCTCCTACTATGAATAGGAAGTTATTTATTCTATTGTCTTGTTTATAATCTTTTATTTCATACTTTCAACTCTACAAGAATTGTAATCTTGAATAACCAAGAAACAACTTTGTATCTTTGAGAAATAAATCAAACTTTGTGTCATTGATATTTTAATCTTATTATTGCTTACATGGAATTTTTATTCCTATTGTATGGGTACCTCTTATAGTTAATGGAAATGAAGTTTGTAAGTCCCTATTCACTACCTTGACCCTCTCTCCCTATATTCTTATCTCCCCTTCACCTCTCCCCAAGAAAATTCCTCCCTTGTATTCTACACAAGAAATTTTCCACAGGTTTAATGGATTATTCATATGTGATCCCCTACCTAACGACCACCATAGAATCTAAAATTTCCCTCATTCAATAAATGGGAGCCTCCCCATTCCCAATAGGAGGGACCTAGTCCCAAAGAATTGGTATAAAACAATAATTTTCCCTTACGATAAATTATTTCACCAACAAATCCCTAACCTTTTTAAGGTTGATAAAATAAAATGTGAGATATGTAATGATATATTAAATGTTGAAATGAAATGGTATACATGTTTTTGGTCCCGAGGGGTCCAAGCCATGGTGCAGGGTTTATTATTGATATATTTTTATTTTTTGGTGGTGTGTTGACTGAGTGGATGTTGTCACCAGTTGCATGCATGATCACAAATAAATCGCAAATAAGTCACAAGCTATTCGCATTTGCAATTGAAGGGACTGATATGTTAATTTCAAAAGGAAGAGAATATTTGGTCGAGTAACTAAGATAGGATATGAATGAGTTTCATAATATTAATAAGAAGGGTTTAGTGCAGTATCCTCCCTCAAGTGACAAATTTTAATTTTTCGGTTTCCCTTGCATAATGTAGGACAAAATGTGACAATTAATAAATGATAGAAAATGACCTTGGTGAAAAAAATATTATGGAAGTGGAGATAGTGCGGCCCTAACCATGTGTAGATAAAAAAATTGATGAGTGATAGGCATAAGAGTGGGATAAATACAAAAACCGTGAGACTAGTTTTGTCATATCCCAATAATGGTGAGTGAACATGAGTGTAAGTTAGCATGGATGAGTGTAAACGTTTTGCATAAGGTTGTAAATACTCACAAACATTTTATCCAAGTAAAGCAAAATGCAAGTGTGCACATGTTATGAATAAAATAAAGGATTAAAAGTAACATTGAAATGTATTGATGTGGTTTGAAGCAATATTTTAGGTGAGAATTTTGATGATATGGAAGGCACGCAACATGAAATAATAGGTAGACTAAAACAAGAGTTTTAAAAATGTCTAAACATCATTTGGCAATATGATAGCCCTATTTCTCCTCAATATCTTGTGTGTGCATGTCAAAGTTAATTTTTTCTTAAATTGAAAGTGTGGAAGACAATAAGTGAATACACTAGCCAATGTGTAGGAATGATTGGAACAAGTTTCCTATAGATGTTGGAATGTGGAAGGAAAAGTCAACCCATATATTTCGCCACTACAAGTCAAGTATCTATTGTCTAGACAAAGATGAATTTTATTTTATTTGTAGCATTTCACTATTGTTAACAAGGCATCCACATCCTCAGTAGAGATGTTATAAAGACCCCAAAGAGAGATTCATGATATTTATTTTTTCTTTAATTTTACCTTTTATTTTAATATTAAATTTTTTTTACAGGCTATTTAGGTATCTCATTTTTTATAATGGGTGAAGAACCACTAATGGATTGATGGAGGGAGTGAAATTGGTGGTGGATATGATAATGGCTAGTGCCAACATAGAATTCATAAGGCCTTCACAATAATTTAGTAAGTGTGTTATAGTGGTGGGATATTTAGGAATATAGTCGTTCTTAATTAACCAAGTGATGGGAGATTGAGGTCAAATGATTATAGTAGTGATAATTGTCTCACAAAATATGTAAAAAAGATAATCAATAGTTCACCAGAAGTTGTAAATCAAACAATGACATGAAATGTGAATGAATTGTAAATGAATTTTAAATGAATTATGCAGCAGTGAATGTCAAATGAGAATGAAATATAAATGAATAGAGAAGAAGTGAGGGAATAACATGAGTGTACAAACACACTTTTATTGCAATTTGTAAAGATATGTTGATTTATTTTTGGATTTTTAAATATGTTTAGTTATCTTTGGTGTTTTTGTGTTTATGTTTTTGGTGGCGTCTATGACTATAGCATGATATGTGTGGATAATTAAGATGTGTTTCAAATCTAGATCATATGAAGAGAAGTGGAATGTATGGAGTGGGATATAGAGATAGTGAAGGCAAGAAAAAGTTCCCTCATTTTGAGTAGGCACTATATGAACGAGAGACATGATGTGGAGAAGAATTTGGAAAATGATGTAAATGATGGGATTATGTGTGATGATTTCAATGAAGAGTGAATCAATGATGCCAAATAGAAGCAAGAGGATGGATATGAACAAAGTACACAATTACAAAGATGAAGCAAGCAACTGGGATGGAAAGTGGAGAATATGTTTATAAGTGGGAGATAAACCAATTAGACAACAATGTAAGTAGCATGGGGGATATGGGGCTTAGGGTTATGGGAAACATCTTGAAAAAAATGGGATTTTTATGTGCATCATGATAGATCATGGGTGCACCTAGCATCAAAATGTAATCCTAATGCTATTGTGACTAGCACACAATCTCGGTGAAGAAGAATGCAAAAGAGTATTGTGAAGAGCATATAGGTCATAAATCATTATGGTCGAGTGTCTTACATTGGCATGGTTGATAGCTCAAGTATATGGCATTGTGGGCTATTGATAGTGAGAAAATAAAAGCAAGGTGAAGACCAAACTATAAACTAATTGAAATAATGAATAGACCATAGATGTAGCGGTAGATTTAGGAAATCTTGCACGATAGGGGTTGCACTTATAACCATGAACTCCAAAAAGGGATCATTCCCACAACTAGTATGGTCTAAGTAGTAAACCTTGTGTTTGGAATGGTTATTACACTAGCATGGAAGATATGTGAGACAAGTGTGGTTTGTGATAGCTTGGTATAGCTCATCCTGGCAACCCAAGGTGAGTCACAATAGCGAATCAAAGTGAAATGTTTGAAGATACAATCTTAAAGTGGGTCTCAATAGTAAACCTCACAACCTTAGCAAGAGTGAAATGGAAATGGTTTGATAGACTGTGTATAATTGGATTGAAAAACAAGGTGGTAAGTGTAATCAAGAGATAGAGATTTGTAATGAATGTGGAAGATAGGTTGGTCAAGGTGAGATTTATCATGGTGAAACCTAGAAAATAAGTATGTTTTGAATACATGTGAGGATCCTAGGTATAAGAATTGGTTTTTGACCTGATCATGCTAGCAATTAAGAGGAAAGAAAATGAAAATGGAATCTTATTGGTGCCCTATGGAGCACCAAGAAACCCCCATATTATGGGTTAAACACACAATTAACTAGAGTGAATTACCTAGAGGTGAGAAGGCCTCAAGAAATTTCCCTCGAAAGTGAGTCAAGATGTAAAAGAAAATTATGACTCTAATAAGGGTCTTAATGTATGGGAAGAGTTCATCAGCATGACCAAGAGAGTTACACATATGATCCCCCTTAGGGATTTATTTTTTGGTGCTATGGTATTGGTTTTATGTAGTGGGTATGATGATTTGTGCGTGATCATAGCTTGTTGTAGAGGATAGATGATCAACATGTGCATCATAAGCTCGAGAAACATGTAGGGTAGTGTTAATGACTAAGTTAATTATTCGTGATAGGGTCATGAGTGTTACCTACAAAATCTATCGCTACTATGTTTTCATGTTGTATCTTTGTAGGTTTTTTGGATCTAATCATTATATTGACTAGTAAGTTGATACTAGTAAAGATAGTATAAATGTGTAATTCAATAAGATAGTAGAAAGAGGTAGAATGACTCATAGATGTGACAATAATGTAAAATGTACGGTCACACTAGTGACTCATGAAGAGGGAATTTGTAGAATAACAAAGGATAACCAATGGTAAATGAATTTTCAAGCCCAAACGTAGCTGTAATAAGGACTCCAATGTAGTGGGAATGATTAAATGATTGTAATCCTAGTGGTAATTCAATGGAAAAATTATGATAATTCGCAAATATCAAATTAGTCGTAGTAGTGATTAGAGAGTTGCAATGTTGACTGAATATAAAGGAGAGTGACCAATAGGTGAATAATGGATATCATAAACTAGAGTGAAGATGTGTTAGGGGATCAAAACATCAATTCTTAATGTGGTAATATAATGTAATGTAAGGTGGGATCTAGTAGGTGTCAACTTTGTATAGGAGTTATAGCTATGATTTGTAGATACTAGGGTGGTTTTAGAAGAAATTTTGTTTAAAAAAAGGGAGAGTTCTATAGAGAAACAAATGAGGACAGCCATGGTCCCAATTGCATGTGACTGATCAAGGCAAAGGTGATGAAAGAGGTTAAAATATTAGTTGTAGGTGTGACTGGTCTAGGGCCAAATGTGAAGAAATAGGAAAAGATTAGTCATATGTGCAATCGGCCTGGGGCTAAATGTGATGGAGGGGCCCAAAGGCTTGGTCATAGGTGTGATCATCCTAGGGCCAAATATGATGGAAGGGATAAAATTCCTAGTTGTAGGTGCAACCAAAATGGGGTGAAATGTGATGGATGACAAGACTATTTGTTTCGTGAGTAGTAGAAGGTGGAACATGTGAAAGATTAAACTAGAGAATGCAAGGGGAAAAGCATGTGTGGAAGAAAATAGGAAATTGAAAAGGTAAGAACCCACACAAAAGGTGACTGGAGAGTGCAAGGGGAGGAACACCCATATAGGGGGACCATAGATAAAAAGGGGTAGTGCATGCAGAGGGGGACTATATAGTACAAGGGTGAAATCACACGTACAAGGGGACTAAATAGCATAATAGTCAAAGCATGCCCAATGGTAGACACAAGGGTGCAAGGGATAGATAGCGCATGAGGGATAAGCGGAGAAGATAAGGGGTAAAGCACACATAATTTGTAGGTGTGAATAAAGATGGAAACAGAGAGACAACGTCTGAGATTTGAATAGAAGTTTATGGGAATGGAAGAATAAATGGATAATAGGTCATTAAGAATCACAGGATAATTAGTGTCATGAATAGACTAATATTGGTGGAGTCGAACAATAATATCATTTGTGGCTATGTTTGGGATGATTAGAATGTGACTAAATACATAGAGAAATAGAAATCTACAAAAATAAATGGATAGAAAATCACAAACAAGTTTCACTTGTGAGAGTTTAGGAAAAATTTGGATGAATGATAAGATGTGGAAAAATATGAAAAAACTTGAGGAAAATGTGTTTGATCATACAAGGAGTCACAAATAAAACCCAAATTTAATTGGATATGGTCATGATGTGTTTGGAGGAGATCATGTTTCTTTTGAGGAAAATGGTATTTTTTTCTCTTTTTTATAACAATTTTTAACATGTACAATATATAACAAGGAGAAATAAAACCCTGAATATTAGTGATAAAAGGTGTATGCACACTTAGTATCCCTCCAATATACCTTCGATCTAACTAGGGAACATGTACATGTGCCAACTAACTATGATACAAGGAGGGTATCTTAAGGAATGTTATGTTCTTGGCATTAGGAAGTGAAGGACGACCAATGTAAGCATCTAATACCATGATAGAAAATAGGATCCTATAAAATGTTCTCAATATGCCTTGTGATATGTGAGGCCTGATTCCATGAAATTTTGGAGTACTATCTAAGGTGTGGTATTGAAGGATCAAATCCCCCCTCTTTGCTCCAACCAAATAAGTGGAGCTTCATTAAAAATTGCATTTCCTTCCTCAAGGAGTGTTTTCTAAGGCTTGGGTATTATCAATAACTGCACACCTCACTTCACAAGAGCTAGGTATAACTGAAATATTTCTTATCCAAAAACTGACATCTCATTCAACAAATTTATATATCCCTTCAGTACATAGGCTCTAAGCTATAAACTCGTGAAAATGAAATTTGGGTGGTCCCTAAAGACCAAGATGGATTTTTATTCCCAAGATAACTGAAAGAGGGTTTAAAACCCACAAGCGAGGATCATGAGAGATGATGTGCACATCAACGGACATGCGAACGGCAACGTGAAGAGATCTCGGGAGGAGCGAGCATCAACTGAATGTGCATGCAAAGATTTGAAACACAGGCAAAACCTGGTTAAGCCATAAAATTCTCCTCTATCTCATCAATCAAAAGGGGTGTACATATAGGAGGTGTTGAGTAACTCCCAATGCTGTAATCATGACAACTCAAGTAGACAGGGGGAGTTACATTCCCAGAATAGAAGTGTAACTCCCAATGACGCACTGACACACTGACGTGTTGACGCACTGATGCGTAAGATAATCTCATAAATACCCCTAAATGACACATGGACCTATGATCTCACCTAAGTGAGATGACTCACCTAATGATGTGGAAAATACACATACCAACACCCCCCCTTTATCGTAACTTAGGATGAGGCGGCAAGTCAAAAACGAGAAATGGGTCCCGGTACAAAGCCTGATGAGGTACCCATGTACAAAAAGAAGATCCCAAGCAATGAAGGAAAACTCAGTGGAAAAACATCCGCCACAAGAGAACAAAACACTCTCTAATCTAAGAAACATTCCAAATATGGGTCCCAACTCTAGATGAGCCTGAAAAGGTACCCATGTACAAAGAGGAAATCTCTCAGAAGGAAGAAGAAGAGAGAAGAAGAGGGAGACGAGAGGAATGCAGAAGATGTCATGGATGGATCTGAACTCTACAACTCTCAGAAGTCTCCCAAAAGAATGTCGATGACGGGATCCTCTACCTCTGGACTGAAGAAGAGAAACCGGCACCGAACTGTGTGTCTGCCCTTAGGAAGGACAAAAATGGAGTGTTGGAAGTCTGCCCACTCCGAAAAGGAAACCAAAGGTAGCAGCATGAAGAACTCTGAGTCTGGTGCATGGAAGTGTGACATAGGCCTAGCGAGTGAGTGCCAAGGAACCGAAGGTAATGCCATGTGCGTAGAACTGTCAGAGTGAAAAATAGGAACACCTGCAAAAAGGATGTCCAAGTGATGTGAAGGGAACAGAACATCCTCCACAACAGAAAAGGGATCCACAACTGAGGGTGGATCAATGAAGGTCTCTAGAAATGTGAAAGTGACATGATTATCAGAAGGGGCACTCCCAACAACAGAGATGATGAACTCCTCTGAAACACCTGTAGATGGATGAGGGACATGTAGTGCATCACAAGTAGACTCTGCGAAAAGATGACTAAGGGCAGGTAGATACTCATCCCAATGAGGGGGCTCAACAAACAGAAGAGCGATGTCAGATATGTGTGAGTCATCCAATGAAGATAAAGGAGTGGAAGGGGCCTTACACACTGGAAGGGGCCTTACACACTAGAAGTGGAAAGGAGGCGGGTGTAATGATGGTGTGAGACTGAGTAGGAGATTGCTTGATAGCTGATGAGATGTGGGATGTGAAAACACTGTCTAGAATAGTGAGAGAAAGAGGAGAAGAGTCCTCTGTAATACTCTCGACATCAAAACTGGGTGCACAATCCTCGTCATCAGACGTAGAATCAAGCGAGTCTATATCAGCAGAACTATCATCACACAAAGAAATGGAGGAGACGACTGAATCAGCAGTAGTAACAATGACTGCAGTATGTGAAGGGTCTCCATAGAGGGACTAAAGAATGCTCCAGACATGGTGAGGTGGATCTAAGTCTGCCACGTGAAACCAGAGAGAATGAGAGACATGCATAATCATTTTACCAAATACATGGTCACAAGTGTCAAAGAAGTCCTCCAGATGATAATGATCAATGGATGTAGGAACTGGCCCAAGTAAGAAGGGTAAAAGATCCTCCTGGGTGAAGTAACGTTCCATAGAAGCACGCCAAGCTGAATAGTTCCCTCTCTCTATGAGAAGTGGTAGAGGCTGTAAGGAAATCCTATGACACTCAAGTCTGGAAAGAGAACTCTCCATGATGAAACATGCAAGATGCAAAAATACAAGACGTCGGACTCAGCCGATAATGCGTCTACGTGTGAAAGCCCAAGAGTATAGTCAACCCCCCCAGAATGTGGCACTTTATAAAGTAGTTTGTTTATAAAACTGACAATTCCATCACGTAATGTGCAAAAAAACATGCAACTTTGACTAAAGAAGCACTAAAAAATGAGCTGCGAGTCAAAAGTTATGGCATTAAAATGATTCCCGCAACTGATGGAAAATGCCACTAAATGCCGCAAATGCATTTAAAAAGTACATGAGATGGGTGCAAAGGGTATCGTGTGGGTACTCATTGGAAATGGCATAGAATTTTAGTAGGGGTTTGTTTTGACTGCGAGGTGGGATTAGCCTCTGCCAACCCCGGACCTTGCCCTCCGTCTTCGTCGCTCGAAGGAAGGGAAGAATACAAGCCAAAAAACAGTGTAAAAATTATTACATGCCAATGAATGAAATGTTTTGTTTTTTTAATCACCCTAAAACATTAAAAAGAAGGTGGGGGCCCACGCTTGAAGTGGCCAATGCCACATGGAGGAGATTGAATGAGAAGCCATGTGGAAGAGAGTTGGGAAAACCACCAAAAAGGTCAGATTCACGTGGAGGCAAGTTGTTGACTGGTCTATGCAGAGTAGAAAATGTTGAGGCAGCTCCAAAAACATGCCTAAGGGAGGTCACATGCTGAGACAGAGGTGTGGCAGGTCGTGGAGATGGCTGTCAAAAATGTCACAAAGGGGAGCTAAGTAACTAGAGACCGACCAAACAGCCAAAAAAGCCAAAAAAATGTTTTTCCAGACCTGATCAACAAAAAAACGGTAGAGTTTGAATGAAAAACGTTGCTTGGGGTTGAAGTGGTTGGAGCTGCGTAGAAAAACGTTTTCCAGAATGTGTGGTACGATGCAGCAGAAAAACAGACGGTCTACCGTCCCAGATCACAGGGCAAGGATAATCCATGACATACGGAAAAAATATTTTTCAAAGCACCTCAGCAACCAAAACCCATTTTTCTTAAATGGTGCACAAAACAAGCAGTGGAAGGAGGAGAGCCCACGACTGGAGGAGAGATGTTGGAAGCAGTTGAAGTGAAACAACCCAGTAATGAAGACCATGAACGTTTGAACCCCACGTAAAAAAAAAACATTCCAATCCCACGTAAAATACATTGCAGGACAGTGAAGAACGGTGGAGGGAAACGGTGAAGGTTACAAACATTTAAACACAGCGGTCTAAGGATCACAATGAAGCAGCCTGAATCAGTCCAATAATACAAAGCAAGTAGTGAGCACAAAGAATAGTAAATACCATGAGCATCTGATGTGGATTCGAAGTGATACGGTGGCTCAATGTAGGTTGCAAAAAAAAATCCTTCGAGCCAATGCGAGCTGGTTTGAATACAAGGCAACGTCCACCAAAATGAATGCACAAGCCCGAAAAACCAGTACAAAACAGCTGCGAAGAAGCCTAAAAATCTGTAAACACCAACACGACCAAATGAACCACAACAAACCCAAATAGAGGTATAAACACATGAATCAATGCACTGAAGCACATAACGGAATATCCATTACAACACACACACACAGACAAGATCTGAATATCACGCAGGAAGCTAGAAAACACGAACAGAAACACCGATGAGTGCACAGATCCATAAGATCTGCTCTGATACCATGAAAGAGGATTTAAAACCCGCAAGCGAAGATCACGAGGGATGACGTGCACATCAACGAACGTGTGAATGGCAGCGTGAAGATATCTCGGGAGGCGTGAGCATCAACTGAATGTGCATGCAAATATTTGAAACACGGGCAGAACCTGGTTAAGCCATAAAACTCTCCTCTATCTCATAGATCAAAAGGGGTGTACATATAGGAGGTGTTGAGGAACCCCCAGTGCTGTAATCATGACAACTCAAGTAGAGAGGGGGAGTTACATTCCCAGAATAGAAGCGTAACTCCTAATGACGCACTTATACACTGACGTGCTGACGCACTGACGCATAAGAGAATCTCATAAATACCCCTAAATGACACATGGACTTAAGATCTCACCTAAGTGAGATGACTCACCTAATGATGTGGAAAATACACACACCAAAAATAACCATGTGGTGTGTGGGAAGATCATGCACCGATCTTAGATGGGTAAATGATGAAAAATCAAGCAGAAGAGAAAAAAATAAACAAAACAATTAAGCATTTAAATTTATGTGTTATTTTTTGCAAAACAATCACATGAAAACTGCTCCTATGACTGTCCTGCAGCCAAAATATATTTTTTATATTTGAAAAACGTGCAAGATCAAATATTATAACTATAACAAATGTTAAAAAATAAAATGAAATGAAAAAATGATGTTATATATAAATAATGGAAGCTTAACCTATAACCAATACAAGTGGATGATGATAGATGTGACAACATTGAATATGAGTAGATGATGATTAAGTAAGTGGGTTACATCTTAAATTAACCTTGTTTTATATTCCTTAGGTGTTTTGTAGGATTATGTGATTTTTATGGATTATTATGTTTTTGTATTTTTGGTGCATAGAAGACCTTATGTGCAAGGTGTGCTTTATGATATCTATAGATAGTTGTTTTAATATTAAGGATGCATAATAGCCATGGATTCCAATATCTCATCTCTATGGAAATGTTCTAATATATCATAGGAAAGATATTTTACAATATATATCAATGTAGCTTTGATGGAGGAAACAATTGAATAAAAAAATTCCATTTGAATTGACACTTGATCTTTCTAGGTCCCACTATGATGAAAAGATGTAGCGGTATCTCATATCACCTAGCTAAAACACACAACTCATTAGTTTCATTGAACTATAAATAGTTATCAACATTTTCCACATCTATGATTAAGTTCAATCTAGCAAAATTTGGACTAGTAAATGCCTCCCCAAATAGATATAATTTATCTAGGATGAAGCATATCATTTTCCTTAGTTTTTTATATTCTAGAATTTACCTAGTTCTCTCTTGGGCATTTTTAACTGAATGATTCATTTCCTTAAGCATGGGAAGAATACCACCTAAAAACATCAAAGGCTCCACATCAATCAACCTATATAATAGGTCAATGGCTTTGACCACAATGTGACAATGTTCATATATTACACCAATCATTGGTTGATATTCCATAAGAATCATTTGTGTTCTTCTAGATAGTGATATCCATCTTGTGTTTGTTAGTGTGGGTTATTATTTATCCTTTTATGTGTTTATTAGGATAATTATTACACTTAGATTATCCATACACTTGTTGAGTTGGCTCACTTATGTGCACTAGTTGTGTAGAGCTATCTTTCTAGTCATGTGGAGTTATGTTGCTACCATATTCTAGTTGGTATTTACACTTCCCTCCTCTTATATGTACATCCTGATTGTCGATGTAATTCATGGAATTATGTTGAGTCCATATATGATATTGTTGCCTTTTTGTTTGTGAATGTGTTTTGTAAGGTTATTTGGTGCAGTTGCTTTCAAGTTATTAAATGTGATGTTTTGCTAGCATCTAAGATCTTTGTAGCTTGGAATAAGATGATTATTATTGATACCAAGCTTTTGTTTGCAAGGGTTTACTTGTTTTCATATATTTGGAATTTCTTAGCACTTTTTTGCAGCGTGCATTTGTATGTAAAATGAAGTGCGCCATTGCATTTAGAAGGTCTCAAAACCCCAAGAACGGCCGTAAATCGGCCAATGGTGGAGGCATGTGATTTTAACTTATTTTTGGTTTTGTATAACTACAGAGAGACACAATAACCCGTACAGGAAATCATGTGTATATGTAATTGTTTTCCGCAATTTGTTCTATGTATTTGTCTATTCGTGTACAAAGTCTTTTTTTGGTGAGGATATGTTGATTATTGTCTGTGTTTGTGTAAATATATTGACGCAAATCTTTTGGTTTGTTATATTTTTTGGTCGGAGGTACAGATAGTGGATTTGGAAAGCCATTTGTTGTCTACTTGGCCAGAGGTACAGGCAGTGGATTTGGAAAATTGAGTGAAATGGAAAGTCCATAAATATAAAAACCTTATCCCCCATAGCATTTCCTTTTAATCCAATTTTTTTTAGTTTTGAAGGTAAACAATTAAAAAAAATAGTGCAACTACATTTAAAATAGGCCTAATTTACGAGAAAATAAATTTTTAATAACTTTTGATCAGTAGCTCAAAACTGAGTGCCATTTTTTACAAAAGTTAAAAACAAATAATTTTCCACGCATTAAGCTTATTTACATTATAAAATGCACTAATTTATACAGTTCCAAATTTGGGGGGGTTTCTTAATATTTTGAGTGTATTCTTACATCTATCACATACATATTTTCTTTGTATTATGAGAATGAAATGTTGTTCTCTAAATTTAGTTCCATTCATTACATAGTTAAATTTGTGGAAGAAAAACAAATATGAAATCGTACACTCTCTACACTAGAAAATTTCTATCATGTAGCATCATCCTCATATTGTGCACTCTCATACCCCTACTCCTAATCCACTTGTAGCTACTTCTCCTACACCCACTGACCTTAATTTTTTAGTTTCTGAGCTTTCTCTTGCTTCTGATGCTTCTAATCCTATTGATTTTGTTACTACATCTTCTATTTTTGCACATGTGCGTATTGCAATAACACATCCCACTTCAGTGCCTTCTTCTGACATACATGGATCCTTTATGAAGTATACCGTGCTACATTTGGTTACTACATGTTCAATTCGATGGGTTATTCTAGCGGAAGTATTGGTAGAAATTCACATGGTATTGCTTCAAATTTCAACCTATTAAGTGGCATTCACATCATGGCATTATTTTTTGAGTAGGAAATTCACAAGAATCAATCGTTGATAGAGATACTATTTTTTTTCGCTCGACTCTTTCTAAGCTACACATGAGTTTTGAGCCTCACTCAAGACAAAGAAACCTAAGATTTTAGTTGTTAGACATGATCATCCTTATCCATATTATGGTGTTCCTTTGCATGCTCCAATTGTGCACTTTACACCGAATCATATGCATGCATCTTCTTTAGCCATCAGTGTTCATTTGAGATGGATATATAATCACTTGTGGTGGAAAATTAAACATTCATTGAGAGGACTCTATAGGCATGGATCCTCCACCATTCGTTTTCTTGCTCCACTTTCTTCTCCTCTTGCATTGTAATTTTCCTTGTTTTGAGCTATTTTCTTTACCATGTGTAGATTATATCTCCTTTTTGAGAGATTTTGTATCTGTATTTTCAACACTTTTTATACCTATTGATACTCTCTTATGGTAAGTTATTCTGTTAAAGCATAGTGTCAATGTGTCAATGTTTGAGTAGTGGTGTGGTCACTCATACAAATTTATAAGTGTTATGCAACACATTAAGTTGTATGGAAGGGTTTAGTGTTGATCTGTCAACACCAATCCGGTACTATGATAATTATTCACCAAGAACTCCTCGTGCTATGATTATTTACTAATGCACAACTTTTAGTTTAGTGGATGTAATCTGGAAACACAACAACAAAAATAACACAAGAATACCATAGACTATGATAAGAAGGAATGATAAAAATCTAAAATATTAGTGTAAATTATAATATCAACATGAAATTGTTACAATCTCACCCATGAAGTACTTCAAGTGTTATTGACTTCACTTGCCTTCCAAAAATAACTATGGGAGAAACTTCACAATTACACCTCTTAATGGCTTCTTTAACACACCTTCAAAATGATGGCTTCCTTTACACACTTACTCATACAATATTTCTCACTACTTTCTTCTATGCTAATGAGGGGGATGGCCTCTCTATTTATAGAACTTCCAGGATTATCCATTTTATCTCTAAGATAGGATAAGAAATCTACTCTAATGAATCATATTCCATACCTTAACTCTTATCCGTACATGTAAACTTATCTTTTAAGATAAGATAAACCTTATCCTTTCACATGGGTTCCACATTTTTAGAATTTTTGCAAATAAAATACACAAAATATTTACGACCTCACTCCTTGTCCTTATTACCAATATAATATTTCTAATTCCTAATCATGTAGACCCTACTTCTCTACTTACCCTAACTTTGACATTTTAACATTACTGAACCACTTACAACAAATATTTATTTTTTACCACAACATTCCTATTGTACTTTTGACTATTACCCTACTATACATTATTGGTGGTGTTGTACCGGCAATGTCGTTATCTTCTATCGGACGCTACTACTAATTATACTTAACAACATCCTATTCCTAATACATACATTAATAAAATAGAAATTACGGAGGAAAATTTTAATGTCAACATTTTCCCCTTCCTAACTTCTACTCCATCCTCGGAGTAGACTATTCTAGTGCTTGGAAAATCTTTAACTTGTCGTGGTTGACCCATTTCGTAATGGGAGTGCCATCCAATTCCTCCAGTCGATATGTACCATTTTCATGCACAGCTGCTATTTTGTAAGGCCCTATCCATTTGGGAAGAAATTTTCTTTGCCTTCTTTTTTTGTATCTAGAATCATATAATAGAACCAAGTCATTCACATGAAATGGAGACCAACGGATCTTTTGATCAAAGTATTCATTATGCTTCATTTTATTCTTATAGATTGTATCCTTGGCTATTTCCCTCATTTCCTCAAGCAAATGAAGATGCACCAACCTTTCTTTTACCGAATCACTTTCATCCATCCTTTCATGTTTCATAACTCTCACAATGGAAATATTAAACTCAATAGGAAGAACTGGATCAATGTCATAAGCCAACTGAAATGGAGAGTATCATGTTGCTGACTTTGATGTTGCTCTATATGCCCACAATGCTACATGAATCCTTTTATTCCACTTATGTACCTGTAAGGCTGCATTTTTTGCTAGAATTTGATGCAACAAAAAAATTTGTTTGTTCCACCTGTCCATTTATGCTTGGCTTGTATATTGTTGTCTTCACATGCTTAATAGAAAATTTGTTGACTAGGGCTTCTACCACCTCATTAATGAAGTGGCTTCCTTGATCTATTATAATTTCTAATGGACAACCAAATCTGGTGACACTGCGTTCATATATGAACCTTGTCACTTCATCCATGGAAGTTGTTTCAATGGCCTAGCTTCAACCCACTTGGTTAAATATTCTGTGGCAACTACAATATACTTATTCTAGCATGGGGTAGTTAGAAGTGGACCTACAATATCTATTCCCCACTTTTCAAAGGGACCAAGTGGAAGAATAGGGCATAATGGAGCTGATGAAGTCTTATGGTTACCATGTATTTGAAAAATATCACATGACTTACAATAATTATAACAATCTCTAAAAAAAGTGGGCCAGGGATAACTTGCATCCAAGATCATTTTTGCTGTAAGTTGTCTAGAGAAGTGTCCTCCACATATACCATTGTGGAATTCTTCTATCAGCTCCTTCCCTTGATCACGTCCAACTGCTCTCTTATACTGTCCATCAGGTCCTATTCGAAATAATAATCTATGTAGAATAGAATATGGACGACTGGCTTGAGTAATCTTCCTCTTAGTCTTTACATTGCCACCATCAGGAAACTTGAATTTATTAAGATAATTCTAAATATCTATGTATTCACTAGGGATTGTGTTAAGGGATAACAATATTACATCTGGGAAATCATCATCATCACAAGACAAACCTAAACCATCATAGGCTTGAGAGAGTGCATCTGCATTGACATGCTTCTTTCCTGGCCTATCTATAATATCAAATTCAAATTCTTGTAGCAAAATTATCAATCTTGTTATCCTCCCTTATCGGTTAGGCTTATTTACAATAGATTTTAGAGTCTGATGATCTGTTATAACTATAAATTTCTACCCTAGCAAGTAATTTCTTAACTTCTTTACAGTAAAAATGATAGTTAGAGCCTCTTTTTCAGTTAAAGTGTAATTTACCTCAATACTGCTCATTTGTCTGCTCCCAAAGTAAACTGGATGATCATTCCCATTTTCATCTTTTTGGCTCAGAGTACTTCCTAGTGCTACATCGGAGGCATCAGTATACACAAATGAATGGTTTTCTCCAATCTGGATTCTTTAAAATGGGTGAAGACACCAAAGCTTCCTTCAGTCGTTCAAAAGCTTCATGTGTTTTATTTCCTGGTTCATAAGTAACATCCTTCTTCAAGAACTGGGTTAGTGGCTGTGAAATCTTTGAGAAATTCTTGATGAACCTTCTATAGTAATCCACATGGCCTAAAAATGATCTCAACTTACTTCTATTCATAGGAAATAATAACTCTTTAATTTTTGAAACTTTATCAGGATCAGTACCAATACCATCTCTGGATACAACATGCCCTAACAAAACACCTTTAGACCATCCAAAGATACACTTTGTAGGGTTTAGTGAGGCTTGTTCTTCATCTAACCTTTGAAATGATGTCTCCATTTGGTACAGATGGTCCATCTTGCTCCCATAGATGTAAAAATCATCCAGAAATACTCTGATGAAGTTTCCAATGTAAGGTTCAAACACCCTATTTATCAAGCGCTAGAACGTTGCCGGAGCATTACACAACCCAAAAGGCATAACTCTATAAGAAAACGTTCCCCAAGGAGTGGTGAGCATGGTCTTTAGTTGATCTTTCTCTGCTATACGAACTTGGTTGTATCTGCTATATTTATTAACAAAACTATAGCACTCCTAGCCAACTACTTCGTCGAAGATCTGATCTGAGAATGGAAGAGGGTAATGATCCTTCTTTGTTTCTTTGTTGAGCTTCCTATAATCAACACAAATGCGTAGTTTCCCATTTTTTTATTGAGATCACAATGGGAGAAACCCATTCTAAATTCTCCACAGCAAATATAAATCCTAAATCAAGCAACTTATCTATTTCTTCTTTTATAGTCTTAGAAAAATTAGGATTCATTCTATATGGCATTTACTTTATGGGCTTAGCACCATCTGTCAACTCAATAGAATGTTCTACCCAACTTACTTGATGGAGTTCCTTGTAATCAAAATTGAATAGGTGTATGTACCTTCGAAAGAGCTAGAGGTAGGATTCCTTCTCACTCTCCATCACAGCATCGCCAATCTTTATTTGTTGGAGATGATCAACAATTTCTTCTTCATATACTCTTATGAGTTCATGAGTCGGTGTGACTGGAAGGATATCCATGACCAAAACATCAACCTCACTTTCTTCATCTTCTGTGTCCACTTCACTGGTACTAGAGTAATAAGAGGATGTCCAATCATCAGTTTCATCACTTGAATCCACAGGTTCTGCCTTATGATGCCAAGGGATCATGTTTATCTTTACCCTCTCTGTATCACGTCCAAGTGTCATGAAGTCTTCATTCCAGTAGTTTCTTGCATGAACTCTCCTTAGCCATGGCCTTCCCAACAACATTGGGTACACAACAGTACTATTTTTCATCACCTGAAAGTCTACCACATATACAACACCCATAACAGATATTGCCACATTTGAAACAACACCTTTTGGTTTAGTTTTTCCCTTATTTAATGACCTTAGCATAAGTGTTGAGGAGCGATCAATTTTTAAACTCAACATATTCATTACAGACTCGGTCATTATATTAACTGCAGCACCTCCATCAACTAAGACATCATGAATTGAAATACCATTACATAATACCTCAGCTTGTGGAGCATAGGGATCCGCCTCTGCCTCCAAAACAGGGATCTCAACCTCCTTCCTTCATCGAGCATTGAGTCCACTTCGCAGCTCACGCCTCTTCTCAGAAGACATAGCCAGGAATTGACCATATGTAATATTTGTAGGCCTTTTGGACATATCTTCTGAGATGGAATATGGTCCTTGTCCCTGTGAAATCAGAAATTCCTGCACACCCAACTTTCTTCTTCTATGTTTCTTACTAGTTTCTCCTTTCATCTTCTTAGGATCATTTCCATCTTGGTTATCTTTTTCTTTCTTTCTTTTTGTTACAAACACATCTGCTTCATTATTTATACTCTTATATACTACATCAAAAGAATTCACAGGTGTTTTTTCTTTATCATTATCTCTTGTACCAGATGTAGAAGGTCTATCTGGACAATTATAGTTATAATGAGCCTTTTTATAACAACCATAACATACAACTTCAAAAATATTTCTTTTTGGACCTCTATCTCCTCCCTGAGAACTAAATTCATTTCCTTGAAGAAAATTAATAGTTAACTGACCTATCCTCTTGAGTAGATCTTCATGTTTAGTAGATGTACTAGGAGAAATATTTGTACTCACCAAGAGTGATTGTAGATTTTGGACTAAATGTGTTGGTATAGGCTCTACCTTAGCAACAATTTCTTTGGGCTCTTCTTCCATGCTTTCTTCTTGCCTTCTTGCAATCTCATTTTCTTGTTCAATGGTAGTTGGGCGGTCATACTTCACTCGTTGTCTGATATTTGGATTCATACTAAGAATGAAGTGCTTACAAAGGAGATTATCCACACCATTCATCAACCCATCTGCTAATCCTTCCTTCTAGATCTGGGCATCGAGCTTCCTCCTTAGCTCTAGAACACGAGCATGATAATCCCTTATCTTCTCCTTCTCTCCTTGGGATAGCTTTGTGATATCGATCATGAGATCTGCATATTTCTGTTGTTCACCAAATTCTTCAAGAAAACTTTCAGTTAATAAATCCCATTAGTTTTTCACATTATTACCTAGTGTTTCAAACCACCTAAGGGCTGAACCATCTAAAAAGGTAGGAAAAAATTAAGTCCATTGTTCCCTTCTTATGAGGCCATTACAAATACAAGATCGTTTAAACTCTTGAATGAAAGAGGAAGCATATTCATTAGATTGTGCTGAAAAAATAAAAATCTTTCTCATTTTTAAAAGTAACCACAGTAAAATACCAACCCACAAGTACAATCAATAAGACTTATGTGCACAATTAATTGGAATCACTATAACAGAAAGTGACTTTACACCTTTATACAGTAAAATAGGAATGACCACGGTAAATACTGTGGTAAACACTATTCATGGTAAACAGTGAAGTTACTGCGGTAAATACTATTCACGGTAAAAAGTGACTTTACTGCAGTAAATACTATTCACGGTAAAAAGTGACTTTACATGGTAACTACTATGCATAGTAAAAGCAAGCTTACCCTCCAAATTTTTTCTGACTAAGTGGGAATATCTCTCCAGAAAATCCACCAACGAGGAATGGTCCCGGCAATGGAACCAAAATGTCAACACCAATCCGGTACTATGATAATTCTTCACCGGGAACTCCTCGTGCTATGATTATTTACTAATGCACAGCTTTTAGTTTGGTGGATGTAATCTAGAAATACAACAACAAACATAACACAAGAATACCATAGACTATGATAAGAAGGATTGATGATAAATCTGAAATATCAGTGTAAATTATAATATCAATATGAAATTGTTACAATCTCACCCATGAGGTACTTCAAGTGTTACTGACTTCACTTGCCTTCCAACAATAACTATGGGAGAAACTTCACAATTACACCTCTTAATGGCTTCTTTAACGTACCTTCAAAATGATGGTTTCCTTTACACACTTACTCATACAATATTTCTCACTACTTCCTTCTATGCTAAATGAGGGGGGTGGCCTCTCTATTTATAGAACTTCCAGGCTTATCCATCTTATCTCTAAGATAGGATAAGAAATCTACTCTGACGAATCATATTTCATACCTTAACTCTTATCTGTACATGTAAGCTTATCTTTTAAGATAATATAAACCTTATCATTTCACATGGGTTCCACATTTTTAGACTTTTTGAAAATAAAATACACAAAATATTTATGACTTCACTCCTTGTCCTTATTACCAATATAATATTTCTAATTCCTAATCATGTAGACCCTACTTCTCTACTTACCCTAACTTTGACATTTTAACATTATCGAACCACTTACGACAAATATTTACTTTTTACTACAGCATTCCTATTGTACTTTTGATTATTACCGTACTATACATTATTGGTGGCGTCGTACCAGCAGCACCGTTATCTTCTATCGGATGCTACTACTAATTATACTTAACAACATCCTATTCCTAATACATACATTAATAAAATAGAAATTACGGAGGAAAATTTTAGTGTCGGCAAATTTTGCTTCTTCAGGTGACATGTTTCTTTCTCTTTTATAATTAGTGAACCACATATTATAGCAGTAGATCAAACTATGCTTGGTATTTCTTTGCATTTTCGACATCACCTCTAATCGTATATTTTAGTTTTTTTAATCTTTTTCTCCTTCAGAAGGGTAGTTATTCTATTTAATTATAGTGTCATAGAATCCACTAATAGTCTCCTAGTATGGATCTATTTTGGTGTATCACAATATCAGTTGATTTTAATTTTTTTGATCGAGTAGTGGATCTAGACCACAATGCAAACCACACTTCTTATTAAGAAATGTACAAGTTTTTTGTGCCGATTTCTTTGCATCCCTTGTAGCAGTATTTTTCTCTCTCTACTTTATTGTTACTGGTTTTTTGTACCTTACAGTGACTTTTTTCATCCACAGTAACTCTTTTTTTCCCATTTATTATACAAGGGTACCTCCTCAAGCCTTGTTTTCATGACCCACCTTCTTTTCCACCCACCTAAGCTACGCTTACGAGGGTGTTAGTGTAGGTTATTATTTATCATTTTATTAGTTTATTAGGATAAGTATTACACTTAGGTTATCCCTACACTTGTTGAGTTAGCTTTCTTAGGTGCACTAATTATGTGGAGTATCTTGTTAGTCTTGTGGAGTCAACTTAATTGCTAGTATCAGTTAGTGGGAGTTCTCACCATTATTTTAGGTGCAGTTGCACTTCTCTCTTATATGTACATCTTTATTATTGAAATAATTCATGGAATTGTGTTGAGTTAAAAGTTACATTTATGGTATTGCTTTTCTTTTTTTACAAATGTGTTCTGTAATGTTATTCTATGGAATTGTTTCCAGTTATTGAATGTGATGTTCTTTTGGCATATGATATCTTTATGGCTTCAAACAATCTGGTTATAGTTCCTTTTAGTATCAACATCATTTATAAGTTTGTTACCCTATGTTATATTTTCTCAAAAAAAATTGAAATTCCATAAATATTTTAGGAATGCAAAAAAAATTCTCAAGCCTTGCAAACAAGAACTTTTATTTTTGATACTCCAACATACTTCCTCACAATTCTAAAATATAAATTCATTATATGGGTCATGTAGTAAATACCAACCATATATTGGGGCACATGATATTTGTAGCTCTACACAAAGATCATTTTTATGGTCCTTTATTGTTTCTCTATCTACACTAATGTAGACAAGTTTTTTTGGAAATAGTATAATCATCCACACCTCCAATATTTTTTAGAATTTTTTTCACAAGGTCATAAAATTTCTATGATGTATAATTTTCCCTCATTTATTGAGCTTCGAGAAGATACAAATGGTGGACATGATTATCAGTTATATAAACATGAATGTAAATCCATGAAGTATTATCCAAGGCTAAAACTTCATCAAAAGATAATGAAACATAAATTGAAAACTTTTTTTTCTTTTATATCATCCTTTTGCACTTGAGAAAGATAGGTAGCCCATTCCCAACCTCTATTTATAGACCAATGAGTCTTTATAAAATTTTGGTACACCAATAGAAAACAATAAGTTCATAAACTTTGGATAATCAATCATGGGACGTCCTCTATTTAAAATGTGTAAAACCACATGTATTTGTACAGTTTTTAAAAAATAGGTGGTTTCCATCATCTTGTCAAAAAGTGCTTGAGTGGTACCTCCAATCGTAATAAGATTTCCTGAGTTTGCATGTATTTTTCATACTCTTTTACATTCTTGACATGTAAACATTCCTCCTCTATTTTCCATCTTATAATCAATTTTTCCTTCTATCAGCAATTTTATTTTCATAGACCTTGCCAACATGTTTCTTTATTTGTTATTGTAATATTTTTCCATGTCATATTTCCAACTACATATCTTGCCTCTACATTCTATCGGACCTACATCTTTGTTCTAATTTTCAACTAGTTTAATAAATGGATACTTTAATACCCATTTAATTTGAAATTTCCTTGACATGTCCCATTCTCATGCCTTCCTTCTTTTATTTCTCAAGTCATTGATTTTATTGATGTTCAATGTCAGCCTCTGTGGATGCATTATTCATGTTATTTTTCCCACTTTCTTGATATTTCCATAAATCATCACATACATCTTCATTTCTATAAGAATCTCCATTATGCACCTCAGTAGAACCTTGGTGAAGATGAATCTCTTGCACATCTTGGGGTGTGGAATAAATATTATATGTTTTCCATGCCATATTAATTTAGGAATATTTGTGTTCTCCATTGAAAACATTATTAAAATATGTCAATATGTTTTACTAGGATTGACTAACCCTCAACTCATACCATGATTGTGGCAAGAAATTCTTTCTCAATTCAAAAATATGAATCTATAATACAAAAACTTGATCCTAAACTTTAGGAAAACTTGTGTTATTGCAAACATATAAATAACAAACATCATTTATAATTTAATATAAAAAATATTTGATGTTGAAACTAGTTATCCAAGCTTATGTGAAGCTGAAAAGAGTTTAGGGTATCATAGTCCCTTACTATTATTAATCAATTAAAAATAAGAAAACATGCCAGTTAATAGACAAATATAGTCTACAATATGCAGTTTGTATGGTGTAGCATCGTCACACTACATATTAAATGCCATGTAGCTTGATCACACACTATTTTTGGCCTATCATAACCATGTTCTCAAAGATTCTACCATCAGGTGGTCTTGAAATCGATACTCAACAACATGATTTATAACTTTATATTATAACATGGTTTCATTTTGACATTTACATTTTATCAATAAAAATTTGACATATAATTAATGAAATAAAAAAATAAAAAATATTTCCATACTTGGAAGGTTGGAAGATGGTATTTAAAATGGAACCCTGATTTTTGTAGATTGGAATGTGCAATGTGTGCAAAAAAAAACCCAAATAACCAAATTTCATAGTTTTTTAGATCCATCTCTAGAAAATAAAATCCATGGTGGTATACTACATTTGAGTCTCACTCTCGTACAATGAAGATTTCTAAAATATTTGTCAATAAGGTAATGTTTTGTAACTTATGTACTATCGAGTTACACATGTTTAAGCTTTAGGTGTGTAAAAAAAACACAACCAAACCTCTCTAATTTTATATCCATCTATTATTTTTGGTAATTCCTGACAATTGTGTAATCTAGAGGGAAAACATTAGCGGTGAGTTCTTGGTAATTACATATTGGGTAAAAATAATTCCATAACACTTCTCGATTATTGAGAAACGGACATAGTAAAACTAGAGTGATTGTGATCCTATGAACAAATGAGTGTGGTGAATATAAGAGGTGAATATGAACCACATATGAAATGTGTGCCTTATAAATACATCGTGAATAGGTGAAAATAATAAGTTATGTTTTTGTAAAATTTGTTATGAAATGGACCCATTTACTATTTTATGTTTAACAAAATTGGGTGATAATGGCACAAATCATGATTTAAATTTAAGGGAGAAGTACAATGGATAACAAAAAGAATAGGTCATTGTGGGGCGATGTTACACTACATTGAAGGAAAAATATTAAATATGAAGTGAAATGTGTTTCCTTGATCGATGAAGAAATAGCCAAATTTTGAGGAAAAACTTTAAACTATTTTCCAAATGGTGAATATTTTCCACTATAATTTTCCCCACATGCATGAGAATAGGTATGCAAACTGGGTTTGTGCCAATTAAAACCCAATTTAGTTAAAAAAAAAAAAAAAAAGGATTTACCCTTTTTGTTAAAACCATTAATTTTTTGGTTTTTTACAACACATTAAACCCCTCCACATGCAAAAGAAAATGTGAGAAGTGAAGTTGAAGAGAAAAAATTGAAAAACCCTCCTACAGTTACATTAGACCCCTAACTAGTTAAGAGGATTTGTCCCCACATATCTAGTAGAAAAAAAATAAAATATTGAAGACTTAATTAATTAAATGAAGCATATGTGTTCAACCAACCCCCATCATAATTTTTTGGAAAATATATTAGTGATCAGTAGGTGAATTTGACTCAATAACAGTTTAAATTGATATATATTATTATAGAGGGGCTTATAGGTCCTTCTATGCTAAAAATTTGTCAACAACTTAGTGTAAGAGAATAAAATAATGTACTACCTAATTTGTACATTATTCACTGATCCAAGAACCAATAAATGAATCAATTTCCATGCAAGTGGTTCCCAATTCACTAGTTCCACTATGATTTGATCAAGAACATTCATTTGTATTTTTAGGAAACTCTATTGCAAGTTTTTCCGCAATGAGATTCCTAATTATTTTGATCACTCATAGGTTTAAGACTGAGGAAAATCCTCTGAACAAGATAGACCTTGTGCATGTCATGTGCCTAATCAACTTGTGAGACTCCCTATAGAAAATCCACTTCAAACAAAAATAATTTCTTTCACAATGAAGGAGGTTGTAGAGATTATCACTTTGTGCATTCTTGAGGTGGTGAGTAACTCCCTCATCTAGCATATGATCCATCTTTCCCAAAATGATGACAGTGAATGTAATGAAATTATTTAGATAGATCTGAATATCAACAACAATATAACACCAAAGAATGCCAAAATATATAGATATGATTAAAATATGCAAGTAGAATGACCTAGCCACATTGAGGGGGTAACCTCCAAACCATACAACAAGACTCAAGTCCTCAATCTGATGTCCTTCTACCACTTACTAACTCATATATATACCCTACTATGCTATGTAAAGCACCAAAGCCATCTTACTAAACATATGAAAGCATAAATAAATATGATATGACATGTTGGGAGATAATGTTCACCACATGTCAGCTATACATATCCTAATATATGACCAATGACTAATGGTGTAGCAATGAAGGTGGACACATGGGTGCTCCAACTAGGTTTTTACCTGACCACAATATAGCAGATCATATAGTGTTGTATGCACTCAACCTACTAATGCGGAAGAGGATTTCATGCATCCTAATTATGTGGTGTTTCCAATAGGGTAGATGTGATTCTGGAAGATAATTTTTTCACTTCACCTCTATAAGCAACTTAAAAATTTGATATGTTGCAAATAAAATTTGAGCTTGTTAAATTCTCAATAAATGTATTAAAAGGTAATAGTTAATTTACATAGAAATTTCAATAACATATATGTACTTTTAATTTTTAGTAGCAAATAGTCCCTTTGTTTTCCCAAACCAGATTGTGGACCATCTAGTAGCACTTATATTGTTGCTACTAGATCCATATAAAAAAGTAATTTTGAGATTTTTGAGTTGTCTATTTGTTATTGAAATGAAAACTTTAGGGTCAATTTAATCATTATTAATTATTTCAATGTTATTTATCGGTAAATGCTTTCGGTCAAAGCTATAAATTAGATATATTAAATATAAAATAATTCATTACAATATCAATGTTACCATATGGGAAACAAATACCACCTCCCAAATGTGTAACATATTAACATAATGCCTTTCAAAAACCAAGGAAACCCATACAAATAAGTCTTACAAAACAAACTAGATCATTTGTATAAAAAGTAGGTCTTTCGTGGCCTGACCACCCCTAACACAAATCATATCATATCCTAACCACACATAAATCCAACCAAATTCACCTTCAACATCATCCCAAAAACCACAACTTATGAAGAAGAAACCTAACCCCTAATTTAGAAGCCACATGTAGTCTAGAAATAGACTTACGCAACACAAACCAAACATCTTCTGAAGCATGAATACATTCATATGCAGCTAATAATAGTCTTCCACACAAAAAAAATGTAAAAAACACGAGATTACTAAAACATTCTTCATTGAAAAAATATTTTAAATATCATATGTCACCAAGTCTTAGTAAGGATATGTATACAATACAAATTAATACTCTAATTTGTGGAAACTTTTCCAGTCAGCAAATCCACAACAACCTAAAAGGTCAAATCCATAGCCCTTAAATGGGTCTCATCTATAGTGGTCAAATTGGCAACCACTAACGACTTTGTCCACAACAAGGAAAAATATAACACCGCCCATATGTACTGGAAAATCAATACATTCAAATTCAACACTTTCACAACACCACAAACATCTGTAATCCAAATTCAACCATTCTTAGATCCTCTTGGTGTGACACCACCCTTGGCATCCTTCACAAGGATTAGGGGGAGCCCATTCGAATTTGATGGATCACTTCTATTTAATAGAGAGAGGCTAAAAGGTTATGGAAATGTTTTGTAGAATATATACTTCTCTATTGTATTCTCTGAAGCAATGGTTAAAAGAGATTGATTTAAACCAAGTGGCCACCTTCAAGGCACCTTTGATGTATGTATTCATTTTCTAGCAAGAAGTGTTTCCCTTCATCAATGCTTCAATAATGATCATAGAGTCTCCTTCCATCTAGACCTTTTACAAGCCCCATATTTAGTATACTAAGACCCAGAAGGTCATTAGGGCCTCAACTTCATTATTTTTAGTCCTAGGAAATAAACACAGAGCCCTCCAAGAGCATAGTGCCAAGACTATTCCTAATTACAAACCCTGCCCCTTACCTCTTAGGATTTATTTTCGAGGTGTTATCAAATTTGACCTTAACAAAATAAAATAAAGGAATCCTCCATATAGCCCCACTTTAATTCTTCCATAAATATTTTGACTTTGTAACAGTTGGATGTCTAAGATGTGCACCCCAGATAAGATCTACCAACTTAAAGAACCTGGCTATCTCAACATCAGCAATGGGAATTCCTCTAAGGAGTGAGAAACTTGGTTCATTGAGGTATAACTCCAAATAATTCTAGCTTCATATCTTAATAACTCTATGTTAATCACTACTTTACTATAATCTACTAGTTTCAAGAGAAAGGGGTGAGAAAACATGAAATAAAAACATAGTGATACACCAAGAAGAAATGGAATCACCCTCCATGTATGAGTTAGCAAGTGAAATAAAAAAACACCGATCCAAAGGGTAAATATGAGCCATAATCAAACCATGCATCTAAATCTAACTCTCATTCTCAACCTTTAAGAAGCAGTGAATCAAAACCTTGCAAATGCCACATACAATAAACCATGAAGATAACTAAGAGGTTACAGACAATCAACAAAAATAAAAAAGGGAAGATATGGGCCATAATCATAATTGTATTAATACATAGAATATAAAAGGTTGATATAAACACACTCCAAGGTTCTTAATCATTTACAAAACTCAAAATCATAGGTCAAAGGCACTCAAAAAGCGCAGCATCCAATAGAGTAGAGTAAGGTTGTTTTCAAGTGAGAGGAACCATTTTTACAAGAGTTCGTGTACAATATATAGAAGAGGGAAGAGATAAGGTGGAAAGGAGAATAGGAGAGAAGAGAAAGATCAAAAATATGCTTAAGAATATCTCTAGTGTCATTTTTATCCCTTCACACATATCATAAAGGTAAGAAAAGATTCCTAACTAGAATAATCTACCTAAAACCTTCAAGAACATATTCCAAGGATCTCTACAAGCCTCATGATGATCCATAAACATGAATCATAGCTCAATGTTTTCCTTAAACACCTTATTTATAAATCCCTCAAGGTTTCAAGAAAATATTTGTTCTTTGTTGATTAGATTCCTTCATTTGCAAGAAACAAGAAAAAAAATTGCGAGTCGATTTTTGAGATACCATCAATGAATTCCCATGAGATCACAAGGATGAGTGAAGATTAATCTTTCATTTGGTGAACAAATCATGATTTCACATTGGGACCACTATGAAATATTATATTTTTTATTCACAACTTTTTAAACTTATTCATCTACATTTTGGTGGGGCCATTAACAGGATAACAACTCAAAATAATATTCTACAAGAGATTATAACACTTCAAAATTATTGGAAAGTGATTTTGGATCCATTTGGTCTATTTTCTTAGATAAATATACCCAAAAACTCTATCATTTATTTTTCTCCAATCCCCCAACATTTTTCTCTCAAACTAGGCTCAAAGCAAAGCTCTCATGAAGACCTTTCTAATGGTAACGGTTACAAGTCATTTGGATATCTCTAACATAATTTTTTGGTGAAAAACCATAGCCCTATTCCACACCTTATGACATCGCCAAGCTCATTTTTACATTAGACAAAGCTATCAAATTTAATCTATTGAATATGCACTATAGCAAATCTCAAGGTTTAATGATCTCTACCATTTGTCACTTTCGTCTTGTGTCCTAAATCAATGCTTCAAAATTGTTTGGAATGGGAGACTAAGGCTTGGGACAATGTAGAGTGTCGATGGTTGCCACATATCAAAAATATCCACGTGTCTCTCATCGGTGCTTAGAGAGTTTAAAGAAAGAAACCTTAATCTTGAGAAAGTCCTATGAAAACCTTGAATTCCAATGGTCACTGTGCATCCCACTTACCACTTTTCATCAATCATCTACCGTAAGGTGGAGAACTTTAAGGTGAATACCTAAGGCTTGCGGAAGTGTAGTTAGTTAATAAATGTCATATGTCCCTCCTTTTCCATGCGTCATCCACAGGTGTCTTGCAAAGTTTGGGAAGTGAGATTAAGGCTTAAGGCGATGCAATGAGCTTTTGTTTGACACATTTTTGTACGCCATGCATTGCACATCAATTCTCTACAGAGTTTATAGGTTTAACCAAGGCCTCAAAACAGTCCTAGATGTCATTCACCTCCATGTGTCCAAACCGCCATGTGTTGTACATTGGTACTTTGTAGCGTTTTGAGAGCGGGAGGGAAAATTTTAATTTTACGGGAGTTTTGAATGTCAATTTAAAACACGTGGAATGCATCTATCATATGTGCTAAATTTTATGCAAAAGAAACTAACTTCCACAAAATTTACAAATTTTGGGAGGACTGATGACTACCACTTGTCACTCATCCATCACTAAAGCAATGAAAAAAACATGAAAAATGACTAATTCCAAAGGCTTTGAGACGTTGTCAAATGATATGTACATGTAAATTAATCAATTTAACTTGACAACATCATTCCAATGTAAAACCAAGGCATCCAAACATCATTTGAATGTTTTAAGGGTTAAAATCCATTAAAAACTCTAATTTCTTCATGATCTGGACTATATGCACTCTAAGAAAGAGAGTATAAGCTATTTTTAAGAGTTTCAACCACAAGGTGCCCCAAAAATATGTGTTTAACACCATTAAATCCTTCAAGTTCAAAAATTATGATCAATTGCCCAAAAATGAATTATGGGGTTCATTTTTCCAATAATAACATTAGTCGTTGATATTTTGGGTCAACTATCCGAGAAATTTTGTTCATAAGTTGTCATCCCTTCCTTCCTAATCTCTTGTCCTCCCTCAATTTTTTTAGATATTTCCCCTTCAATTATATACCAACATTGTTTCCATGTTCATTCGTTGTTTCTAAAAAGAAGTGTGTTCTATTCCAATTGGATATTCCAAAGAGCATTTGCATGAGCAACTACCCACATAGGTTTTAAGTTTTTAGACCCATATGGCTAGGTGCAAAGGGAATATTTCAATGACCTTGGACATACCTATAATTTATTTATCTTTGAAAATAATTTAAACCAAATATTGGTAGAGTACTTCCAACAAAGAAGAATATGTTCCACATATTCTACATCTTCCTTACACAAGTTATAGCGAGAATGTCCAATGAATCACCCCATTTTCCACAGGTAGTTTTGCAAGAGAATCTTCCCCAATGATGCATTCCAAGTAATGGAATTGGTCTTGGGAGTATACAAATTACTCCATGGAAGATTAGCAAGTCAATATTTCTTCGCATTCAAATCTTTGGCTAGAATGATGTATCCCACTGAGACACTATATTTTCCTAAAATATCACCCAACCAATGGAGAAAATCCTCCTCGTCGGTGATTAAAATAAGTCTGGATTTGAAAATTTCCTTTACTCGTATTTTCTCCTCCTCTTAAAATTCATCTCATAACACATCCTTCTATAGCTTGAAACAATCTGAAACCCCCTTCAGTTCCTAGTAGTATTCATACACCTTCGCACCCCAATCTGATTCTAACACAATGGAAATATGTTACAGAGAAATGTGTTCCTAAATTCTAGACACGAAGCCAAGAATCCATCCAAAATTTATCATTTTCCCCATTCCCAATATCCTAAGTGATTATTTTGCATATGACTCATTGTGAAGTAGACATAAAATTCCAAATAGATGACCCTACCAAAAAAAATTCAGTATCCCTGTCTATCTATAGAGATTCAGGCACCATATATCTTATAGATAGAGAATTTCATGGCCAAAGTAGATCCCTATCAGAAAAAATGATTTGAAGGATTCTCGGGAAGTCCCCATCTCTCAATTCCAAATTGTATATAGATATAGAGGTGGCCCCTCCCCACTTCTCCCGCCTTTCTATATATCGTATCTTATATGTTTCTTCTCCCCTACCCTTTAGATATTAGAGTCTATAGTACATTATGTGAGTTAGTAGCGGGACACTATGTGAATCAAAGAAGGGATAACAACTTATTTCACTGCATTTTCATAACATAACTCAAATCCCCATGGAACAAGATCCATCCTAGATGGATAACTCAAAAGTATCAATTGTATCGAATTCAAATTTGATCTCTTTATACTTCACTAGAGACAATTAATCCAGGAGTCCATTTAGTGGTTCCCCAAAAAAATAGAGGGTTGAGTACATTATGAAGATCCTCTCTCAACACTCTTCATCCAAATATATCTTCCGCACCAACCTAATCCATAGCTCATCATGTTCTTCATAAATACACCAGACCAAAATTGCTCCCAAGGCCAAGTTTTGAAACAATTGATTCTTAATTTCGGAACCCCCCACTAACCATGGGTGACAAAATTTCTCCCACTTAACCAAATGGATTTTCCATTTTACCTTTGTCTCATGCCACAAAAAAATAGTTTGCTATGAAATAGGATGCTAAATACAATAAAATAGTAAATATAATAAATTTGAAATCATGTGTTGATAATATTTATCAAACATGTACTTCTAAATGTAGAATACACACACTTAGGGTTAGGGTTTTGGAACATATTAACCCCAAATGTATAGTAATGATATAATATTGATATGACTATAGACAAATGGGTTGTGCCAAGTTTCACAAGATTATGTGCAAACTATGGTGATATGCAATCAAGCATAGGGGGAAAATGGTCATCTGGATATAAGATTGCCCAGCGATTTTTTCCAGCGTTTGTAATTGTGTCTTCTAGGTGTGGAACCAAAATATGAGCTCAGGATCTTATGCACATGTGTCCCTAGATCTAGAATCTATAATTGCAATATTACAATGAAGCTCTTGTATTTGTAAAATATTTCTTTTTTCCTTATCGAACCTTAACTCCCCATTTTATGACTTATAAAAAGGGGTTAGTCTAAATGGCTTGACTGACCTCAGTAATCCTCTAATTATTAAGCGTTCTCTATAAGGGAATACCTCAAAATGTAACCTAATTATTAAGCATTCTCTACAAGGGAATACCTCAAAATGTAACCAGGCCTATGTATTTCTCCCTCCTAGTAGGCGTGTGAGAACATGTGAGAATAATGCAAAGTTGTATGACATTCCATTAACACAATGGCACAAGATGCAATATAATACTTCAAATTTCACAAATAATATTAATAAACCTTGAAATTGAATGTCCAAAGGATCTTGAGGTGTTAGATATTGCAAATGTCTTGTAATAAATCTCCCCTAAACTGGTTTTCTATAATTTTCTTATATAGTGATCAATCCTCAAATTTTGAACCTTTTCGAATGCAACGAACACAAATTAAAATTCAAAAGTACTATAATATTGACTTGAAAATATTTCCCTTTCGTAAATTTAAATCGGACTAAAGGCATGATGGTATCATTCGCCAATTATGTTCAATATTAGCAATACTATCATATACATAGTAGAATGACATGTAACGAGAGCCACAATGTCGTTATATTTCATTTTGATCTCACAAGTGGGAGAAAATTCCCCATTTGAATGCATATTAGCTTGGAATCAATAAGAGTCGAGTGATGAAATATTATTGCAATAGAATGCTAGATGACCCATGTGATTATCATGTAGGTTATACATGTGTTTGAATATTGTAATAATTTGTTATGTTTGAGATGTCTGATGAGAGTCATGGGAGATAATTGTATGAAAGCATGTGTAGAAACTAATGGGTGTATGTCATTATTTCGAAGAGAACACACGTTTTCGTATTTCATTTCCCTGTGTGGGTGAGATTTTTGAAGTAGTCGTAGCATAATAACAATGAATAGTAATTATTACAAATAAAATCATAGTGAAAACATATGCCCCCATACATGAGGTAGTGATCTAAGACTGAGTACTTAGACATGATCATAAAGTAAGGAATAGAGGATACTAAAGATTAATGAGATTTGGCCCCAAATATAAAGGTGAGTCATTTGAAATGTAGATGATCTTTATAGGATATATGTTATAAGAACAAGATCCAAGAGTCATGCCCTATGAGTTCATTGTGGAAATGATTGTGAAGTAGGTGCCTAGAGCTAAACTGATGATGATCATAGGGTGAACAAGGTGAACTAAGGCTTATAGTTGAATAGAAAAATTCGTACAAATAATCTAGGGAACTAGGGCCTACATCTAATAGGATAATGCTAAAATATGATTATATTAACCTAGGTCCTAGATCCAAGAAGATATTGATCACATCATGAGCATAATGAAGTAGGGAATGTATTTTATAGGATAACGATTGTATGATGAATATAATGAGCTAAGGTATATATTTTATAGGGTAATATTTGTACAATGAATAACATAGAATAAGGCCTACAATCGATGATCACATAGTGAACATAATAAAAAAGACTTAGAGTTGAAAATGAGACAATGAAATTGTATGACGGATATTGGTGAACTTAGATCCTATAGTAAAAAATGATGTGATAGCTTGTAGTAAATGTTTCATATTTATTATTTATCATGATTCATGTAAGTGACTGGTATGTTTGAATTGTGGTTAGGGTAGAATTTTATTATACCCCCAAGAATTACATATAGCTAGCGAATAGGTGTGCATTTCATTGATTTATCACCATGGCAATAGAGGGTCTTCAAACAAAGGTGTCATAAGATACCTTTGGATATATGTGTGTAATATAGATTGTTAAATAGATCATGAGATGATGATTCCATTGCACCTAATGGTTTGAGAAACATGACTCAAGATATCATAGTTTTGTGTTTGTAATAGTGAATTAATAAGATACCCTGATTTAGCAAAGGGCCCACTTGAATATAAATAAGTTGATTTTTCTATGTTTAGTAATGTTTTTGTCTTTTGTGATATGTGAATTTGAGATCTGATTAGCAACAATCCATGTGTGGAAAATCATTCCATACCTCACATTACTTGGGTTCGTAGCATTTAGTTGGTCGGGAGCTAAGGTCTATATTGGTAAGTACTTATTTTTTTCCTTTTTTAGTTTCAAAATTCAAATTTTAGACATTTAATACGTGCATTAGTAGTCGAAATAGAGTCAGGAAATCGTCTCATGTCAGTAATATCATCCAATAGAGGATGTTAGTGTCCTTTTTTAGGACATTTTTATGATATTTGTATCTTTTGCTAATGGTTTGCTTTTTTGGATGTTCCTTTGTATTTTCATTTAGTAAATTAGTTTTTATGTGCTTTGTGAGATATTTTCTTATCATTGGGATGTAATATTCATTGTTTGTGTTTGTTTTGTAGGTGGGTGTGTATTCACATGAGTTTTGGCATGGGTGTTACATGTAAATTATGCAAGCATTGGGCTTAGATGCTACAAATCATGTATTTATTGATAGAGTTGGATTGGAAGAAATGAGTCACCTAGATCACATCCCACATGATGTTCATTTACTAACAGTGTTGTGTGAGAGGTGGCATGCTGAGACCTATACATTTTGGATTCTTAAATGTCACAATGACTCTAAAGGATGTTTGGAGGATATTGTGGTTTCCTGTTGTTAGTAAGCGGGTGAGTATGGGTAGTGATGCAAACTACATTTTTGTACATCATTATTTTATAAGTATTGGGTAGGTGACATCAGAGATTTTATGAGTCATCAATGTTGATGGGTGACATTGTATGGTCTATTGCTAGGTAATTGTGGAAGTATACCAGTGTTCTTAGTGATTTTTTTTGTAGTTATACTAATGGATTCTTCATCTTGTAAAGTGTGTGGCTTATGATCGTATAGATTGAGAAAAGTGGGGCTCAGTTCTCTTGGGAGTGTGCTATGTTCGCCCACTCATATAAGGATTTATATTGGTTCAATCAAGAGACCATGGAGGTGGTCTTGTTTATGTTACATTGTTGCATGTATGGGCCTATGATTGCATTCTACTTATGAGACCAACTATACCTAGGATTGATTGGACCATGGATGATTTTTATGCTTCTTGGTAAGTGGGTGTCCTATAATTTGTTGTGTGGAGCACTACTACTTTCAAATATTATTTGATGAGTTAATCATGGGAGATATTACTTATTGGGGCCATTGTGGTTGGCCATATGACAAGGTTTAATTGCATCATGTGCATGTTAGGTGATGGCTTCAAGACCAAATTCCTCATATCATGGAGTTATTTAAATATAAATGAGTGATACGTCAGTTTTGTGTTGTATAAGATGTGACCATATATAATCTTCCTTGGAATATGACACATAAATGTAACCTAATCGTATGGGAACCCTTTTTCTCTAATTGTAGTGGAGATGATAGACATGAATGATGATGAGAGGGATGAGGATAATATCATTACCAATGTTGATGATGTCAATTGTACATATACTATTTATTGGTTGTGGGGGAGATCAGGTGGCATTCATTATTAATTATTGATCTAGGATCATAGTGCCCTACTTTTGAGGTAGATGAGGATATGGTACTAGATATTATTATTTTATTAGATCTCTAGAAATTGATCTAGGTGAGTGTATGAGATATACATTTTGTAGTTTTCATCATTTTAGTTCTTTATTAAGCTCATGGGTGTTTGTATGGGTGTCATTTATTGTTGTATATCTTGTAATTATAGAGTTTTACACTTTGATGATTGAGGAGTCCCTTGGAGATTGACGTATCTTTCCCCTAACATGAAGAAGGGTGGATGGTGCAAGAGGACTATGAAGGATGTTGGGTGATTTTCCTTTTTTTGTTATAACAACACTTGTGGGTGTAACATACAAGTACGAGGTTATCTAGTAGGATGAGGTGGAGCTTTTCAGGATTCAACTTCAACTTGTGGAGATGAAGAACCCTCTTCCACATCTAGCGGACAACACACTTGATGTTATTTTTTTCTCGCAATGTGTTTAGTGGCAGCTTGAGAATGCATGATCACATGCTCATCTTATATTCTATCAGGAGTGACAGAGATAGGGACACGAGCATTCACACTCTCATGTAATTTTAATAAATATGGGTTACTTCTTATAGATGAGAACTTAGAAGTTGAGGAGTTAGACAAAAATGTGCCCTAGTGGGTAGCTGCTCCTATTTTATATTGGACACAAGTGCGCGTGCGCGTGCGCGTGTGCGTGTGCGTGTGCGTGTGTGTGTGTAAATGATTAATTTTTATGTGGTATTAATGATCTTATGTGAATGTTGTTAATTTATTATTCGTTACATTCATGTTATGGATTTTTGTTGGTGTATGATGAGTTGTCGATGTTTTCTATCGTAGAAGATTGATCTCGCATGATTGATGAGTTGTAGATGTTTTTTATTAATTGATTGATAAAGGATAACAAGAATTTATTGAGTGGATAAAAGGTATTTGCGGGGAACTTGCATTTTTACTTTATATAGATAGAGTATGTTATGGAATTTATTTCTCATTTGATGATTACTTCACGTATTAATCATCACATATGTCAATGTAGCCTAAATAGAAATTTTTGCATTGGCTATCATTTGTGGTTGTTCTCTATATGTTGAATCCCAATAAGATACACTTTAATATAAAGGTAAATCTTCAAAGCAATGACTCGTTTAATACTTTCTTATTTTATCCTAGGAAAGCTTTTATTGTTGGTGCTTCACTAGGGATAGTGTTTTTCTCTTGAACTTGTGAAATGAACACTTATTGCTTTAATAAATAGATGTTACTTGATTCTCACTATGTATGGATACTTGCACTTTCTTTGATGTAATATAAACTGCCTTCTCCTCACTATGTTTTGAGGCTCATGCTTTCTTTGATGTAATAGAAACTACATGCTCCTCACTATGTGTGGAGGCTTGCACTTGATTTGATGTAATTGCTACTATAGAATTTGCCTCATTGGTCAAAAGAGTATTATCATCTTTTGATCAATCTCATTTGATTTATATCATGTTTTCATCATATATAGAACAAATATTCTCATTTTTTCTATTCATTGTTACTTCCATTTGGGTTATATCCAATGTTGTCCCAAGATGGCATTGAATTCATCATTGATACACATGACATATAATGTTGTATTCATACCTTTGGGTTCTATTGCAACTAGAGTATTGAGATGTCTTATAGATCCCTCATATTATAACAAATGATTTAACTCATTTCCATACCTAAATTTCTTTACAAGATCTATGTTACATATAGTATGAATTTGTTCCTTATTAATGATGAGCTTGTTATGACTTTGGTTTCCAATAGATGTATGTATGTACATAGAATTGACTCATTTATTCTTATATTAGAATTTCATCATTGATTCTTCCTTTAATGGAACTTGTAATTTAAATGCTTCCTCTTACTTAGGTGGAGTGTGCACTTTCTTATATACTTATTTATGTTTGCATAGTGTCATTTTCTCTTTTGGTTTCCAATATTCAATGAGTATAATGTGTTTATCAGTTAGATATTTGATGTGATCATATAAGGCAAAACACTTATTTGTTTCATGCCCATTAATACAATTATATTTACAACAGGATTTTCCTTTATGTTTTAATAGGTGATGTTGTGGCCTATACCAAGTAGTGGGCATTGTTATTAGATTCTTGTCAAGTAATTTTTATAAGATAATGTTGGTTGTATCCTTGTCACATTGTATAATGATATTATTATTGACTAGAGGGACCCTTGAATGGGTTTCATTAATTTTCTTGCATGAGTGTTTCTCTTTATTATAATTTGAATGACTTACACTTTTTGTAAAAGCATTAGAAGAGGTGTCCAAGGTCTGGGTCCCATGCACATGAGAACGTGCATACAACAAATCCTTAATGGACTCAAAAGTAAGGATCTTAGATAGCTTGATGTGAGCTATGAAAAATGCATTGCTAACAAGAAAGTTAACCAATTAGCCAGATACTTCCTCCTTCGTGATTTCATAGAAAACCTCACAATGGGCAATGAAACATGGATGAGCCCTGATTGCGTGATATGTAGGTGTTATCCTCGAACCAGAGCAAGGCCTTTTTGCAACAAGATCAACTTACTTTGCACTAATAGACAAAGGGATTATGGATTTGGTATGCTACAAGATAAGGCTATTTGGGCATTAGGACGAGGTGGTAAGGATTCTCTTTGCTAAAAGGATGCAAGAGTTTAAACAATGCATTCAAGCTTATTCTTTGTGTATTTTCGAGGGGAGGGG
Source organism: Taxus chinensis (assembly GCA_019776745.2). Classification (NCBI taxonomy): domain Eukaryota; kingdom Viridiplantae; phylum Streptophyta; class Pinopsida; order Cupressales; family Taxaceae; genus Taxus; species Taxus chinensis. The sequence goes on along the minus strand of CM034149.1, from coordinate 271,178,488 downwards.
TAAAGTTGTATTTATAACATGGGGAAGTGATTAAATTAGAGTAATTTAAGTAATCATGGTTTGAAAATACGGGCAAGATTAGGTGAGTGGGGACAAGAAAGAGTGGGTGAGGATTAAACTTGTATTTTTAATTCTCAAATGGGGGACATAGAGAATATTTGGCATGTGAGGGAGATTGGGTTTAATTTAGGGTTGAAATGGATTAATTAACCAATTAACATCGATTAATTCTATGGGGACTTTCGTGGAAAATGGAGTGGGGAAATTAATTGATTTGGAAAACATGTGAAATTAGGGTGTCTACAGTTGCCCCTCTTTGGAAGGGTACTATGAAAGTAGTATCCTTTCAAAGAAAGTAGACGAGGTGGATGAATATGCCCCAGGTGGCAAGATTGAAGGTTTTTGAAGATATTCTTCTTAAGAAAGGCATTCCTTCGATAAGAATTTTTTAGAGGAAGAAAAAAGAAAGCATTATCTAAGAAAGAAGTAGAACAAACTTTTGCTTGTAAGAATGGGGGAAGAATTCAATCTACTTTTCCTAAGCAAAAAGTAGGGCGAATGTTTTTTGGCGAGAGTAGAAGGTGATAGGTGACAGATTTCATGGTATCCTCAAAGACAAAAATGTCATTAAAAGATGTGATTATTGAAAAATGTGATGATGCCCCCTCGAGAGGGCTGACGAGGATGAAATATATGACAAATCTCTCAAAAAGAGGATAAATTAATTCTGTGGAGAGGAGGACGAGAATGGGGTGTAAGAGAATGGAATGACAGCATGACACAAATGGAGAAAGGATTCAATCAGCCTTGAATGCTAGGTGTGAGGATGTGTGGAAGGATGCAATGGGAAAGAGAAAAGGGAATGGACAGGAGTAGTGGTTGATTATGAGAAGAGCAAGAAAGGTGAAGGAGACAAGGGTATGGAGATAGAAGAGGAAAAAAAAGAATGAAAGAGGTAAAAGAGAATAAGAGAGAGGGATGATAGAGGAAGAAGGGAATGATGAATCAAAAAATAGAAGAAGACAAGAAAATGACAGAGTAGAGGGTGAAATTATGAAATAGAGAGAGATGTGTCATATGAAGGAAGCAACATAGATAATAAAGAGGAATGCAAAAAAATGAAAAGAGATGATAGAGCTGAGAAAAGAAAGAAACGGTAGAAATAGAAGATGAAGAAGACAAGGGTATGGGGAATAGGGAAAGATAAATAAGAAGGAGAATACGAGGTGCGAGGAGGGGGTAAAATCGAAGAAAAATTTAAAGAAGATGAAAGAAGAGGTAAAACGGAAAAAAAAGAAACTATGAGGGACCAAGAAAGTGTAGATCAAGAATTTCCACGCTTGTTACCTATCCAAGTTAATGTACCAAACTAAACACAAGAACCCTAAAAAACTCAAATGAAATCAATACCTGATAGAATGACAAGATCCGAAGATGTAGATAGAGAAGAAAGCCGATGTAGACAAGACTGGCGCACACAAGCAATCCTACAAAGTAGATCCGAGAAACATGCGAAACACAGATACTTGACAGAAAAAGACAACGTTAAAAGATATTTGGGTGGACTGCCCGAGAAGTGGGTCTGGGAAGCGATAAGCTCCCTCGGCGGATGTCAGTCCGCGTTTTCAATTAAAGAAAGAAGCATACATGATAAAGAAATGTAAGGAAATGTCTAGATTTTCTAATTAAAAGTGACAGTCAAAATGTAAACAGCGGACAGAAAGCAACAGAAAATAGGAAACTATGAAAACAATGCTAGATTTGTGTTACCTGAGTTCTTTTACCTATCTGCAGGCTCATTGGCATCGATTGGGTGAATCGGCGTCGATTAGAATTGGTCGGCGTCGACTAGGATTGGTCGGCTTTGACTAGGGGAAAATTACAGGAAGGTTGAGAAATGGACAATGGAGGCTAGATCGTCGATGTCCACTGGATCTACAGGAGATATAGGGATACTAACAAAGCTCCACCTTCGCTAGATGTAGGAGCTGAGTCACCAAGAGATCGATGGAGGCTCACAATGTTGATGTTGTAGGAACAGTGTAACGGTACTCTTCTCAGGGATTGATCTGGACAGAATTCACTTTTGCTTGATGGATGATGCTCGAGCTTGATGTTCAAAACTCTCTGTCATTATTTCTGTCTAACCAGAACTAAATTTTGGCCCTGTATTTGTAATCGACGCTGACCGAAGTATAATCAGCGCCGTTTCAAAAAATTGGCGTCGACCGAGTACCAGTCGGCGCCAATCAGGGAACGGATCCCCGAAATGGCCAAAAGGGCATTTTTTGGCGAGATGAAAGTGTATCCTTCCGACTCAAATATGGGAAATATCCCATTGCACGGTTTTGGGGGAGGAAAAATAGGGGGATAGATGGATAGAATTGATATGGGTGGTTAAGAATTGATATGGGGTAGATAAGCGGTTAAGATACATGTAAAAAAGTGTAATTAAATAGTTAATATTTAATTATCCATGGGTAAAACACAATGGGGTATAATAAACTTAGGATAGATGTTTAATTTAATTAATACTCCAAAGTGATGATATCAAGGTACCCCAGGTTACCTGAGAAAGTAGACGAACGCGGAGGGGGGGCACTAAATTGGGTAGCCAAATTTAGGTGTCTACAAAAAGTGTGAAAAATATCAGAGAGAAGAAGATAAATGGGTATAGAATAAACAAAAAATGTAGGGGTGGTCAGAAGGAACGTGAAAATTATGGGGGTGGAAGGGAGGACAGAGAATACAGGGAGAAGATTAAAGGAACCGGGTCCTCGCGAGGAAGACCAAGGTATGGAACAGACCGCATGGAGATGCATGTGGAGGGTTGGATGATAAAAAAGATGGGACAATGTTGAAAAGTCGGGTTATCAATGGGGAAGTAAGAAGGAAACGTGAGGTTAAAAAGGGAAGAAGGTGATACAAAAGAAATGAAATAAGACGAGGGGTGGGAGAGAGAAGAGGATAACAGAGAAAATGATGTAGAAGGAAGTAAATCAAGAATGGGGATAGTAAGTGTAGAGTGAGTAGTATAAGGAATGTAAAGAGAAGAAAGGGGGAAGGAATGACACAGAGTGGAAAAGATGCGGAGATGCATGAAATGAAGATACAAGGATTTACAAGATAATAGACAAAGGATGTATGATGAAAAAAGTAAAGATATTGAAGAGGGCGAAGGAAATATGGAGAGGTGGAAAGGAAGTGACAAGAAAGGGTGGGAGTGGAGGACAGGGATGGAAGAGAAAAGAGAATGGGGGATAGAAGAGGTAATGCCAGTGAGAGGGTGTTAGGGAAAGTCCACCCATAATGAGAGGTGGGAAAGGATGAGAGAAAAAATGAAGAAAGGGAGAAAGGAAACGAGGAATGGAAAGGGTAACGCCGATGAAGGGACGTTAGGGAAAGTCCACCCATAATGAGTGGTGGGCCTAGAGGAAGAAAGGAATGAAGAAAAAATGGAGAAGGTCAACTAGAATGAATAAGGTCATGCCAAATGAGGATGAGTGAATTTTAGGGAAATTCCACCGATAATTATTGGCGCGGAAATAGAAGATGATGATGAAATAATGTTAGGTGAATATCAACAGCAATGGCAAGGAATCGTGGGTAGATATGTGGGAGAATTAGAGAAGATAAAGTAGAAAGAGTAAAGAAAAGGTGAGTGATGAGTTGTGACAAGGTGAAGGCAAGGAGAGGATGTGGAGGATGAGGATGAACGAGGTGAGGATGAATAAACAAGACATGAAAATAATGGGAGGAAACACTATGAAGAATGATGGATCAAAAAGGAAAAAATGGGGGAAAGGAACATGATTATAGGTGGAAGATAGTAGACGTACGTTGTGAGATGATAGGTTGAGAAAGGATAATGGTGGGAGGAAAACGTGATTGGTAGGAGAGACCAAATGGAAGAAGCGATCAACAGAGTGAATGAAGAAATAGGTGAGGGACAATTTTAAAATGACGAGTTCCACTTAGGGAGAATCCTGAAGTAAGCATGTCATATGACAGATGTGGTTAAGTAAGATCATCAAATTGACGGTGATGGTGGAGATGAAAATTGGGAAATTAAGAAGTGGTGTTTGCGAGAATGGAAGAGGATGTGAGAGGATGTGATAATGTGGAATGCCGATAAAAAGTGAAGGGTGAGGATGTGTAGTGATGGGGAAAGGCAAGAAGACAAATCTTCCTCAAGAGGGATGCTTCAGTGAGATCGTCATGTCGCGCGAGTGGTTAAGTAAGATTGCCAAGTAGAGGATGGTGATAGCGGTGGTAAGAGGATGTGGTGATGGGGAATGAAGAGAAAATTTGGATGGTGAGAATGTGAAGGGACAGGCGAGTGCAAGATGACAGGTCATCCTTAAGAAGGACTCTTAAGTAAGATCATCATGCCACAGGAGAAGTTAAGTAAGATCGCCAAAACGACAGTGATGATATGCAAGGAGAGATAAATTTGTATTGGGTACAGGGGTGGAATGGTTGGTTGAAGAAGATGATTGCAACGAGAGGTGGGAGAAATAAGATGGGGGAAATATGATGGGATGGGGGAAGGCCATAGGGTAGATCAACCTTAAGAGGGACTCTTAAGTAAGATTTCCATGAGGCAGGGATGGTTAAGTAGGATCGCTAAGCTGAAGAAGAAGAAGAATGATGATGGAGTTAGTGGGAAAAGGTTATGAAAAAATGGACTTAAGGGGAACCCTCAAGTGAATTTTCCATACAATGAGAGTGTGTAAGTAGGATGAACAAGTAGAAGAAGGATTCATGGAAGGATGAGAAAAGAGTGAGTGATGTATGCCAGAGTGGAAGAGGAGGTAAGAGGATGTGATGACAAGGAATAAAAGAAATAAAGGATTGTAACATGAATGGATGGAGTAATATATGTAGTGGAGGGTGGAGAGTTTGAGGGGAATCCTTAATTGGGATGCCCACGTGGTGAGAATAATGATGCGAGAATGAGAATCAGAAGAGGCAGAGTGGAAAGATGTGTGTGGTGGTGATTATTGTTTGATGAGAGGGGAGATGGTGGAGAAGCTTCTACAGCGGGAAGATCTTAGGGAGAAGGGTATACCTCCACCGAGGGTCCCACATGGAAGGGGTTATTAAGTAAGATTGTCAAGCGGGAAGTAGAAGAGTGAAATGAAAGAATACAAATGGGTGAGAGGGGACATGATTGGTGAGAAGGGTAATGTGGGGATAAGTGGCGGATGAGTAGAAATGAGGAGTGAGGATGAATGGATCAAATACATGGTGACCATGGTGGGGGATGAGGAGTTGTTGGATAGTGAATGCTACTTGAGAAAGATCTTCAAGTAGGATTCACAAACTACAACGGTGATCAAGTAGGATTCCCAAATTGGGGAATGTATTAGTACGGGTGAATGGATGGGGTGCAAAGTAAGATTTTGATCATGCAGGAAGATACTCACGTGACGAAAGCATCTTAATTTTAATATAGCACATAACATGATGCATCATGATATAAAAGATTAGGATGACTAGACTGTAATATGTGTGAGAGCATAGACAAGGGCCATCAAAAAGGTTTGATGCCCCAGTACGATATGCAAGTGGAAGAGAGCATAAACAAAGGCCATCAAGAAAGTATGATGCCCCAATATGATATGCAATCAGATAACATAAGTATATTAGAGAGAACACCAGGATACATAAAATCAAGATGCCCCCTATAATATATCAAGATACAAGAAAGCAATTAATAACTTGTAACTAATAATGCAACACAAGAACCAATAAACATGTTCCCTAACGTGTTCCATAGTGATGATTGATCGAATGTGCCCCCAAACAGGGGTACAAGGACATAAAAAAGGATTGGGTCATTGTCCTCAAACAAGGAAACAATGAGAGCCGGATTTGCCCCAAGCGAGGATTCACACGAGGAGAAGTGGTTTGAATTTGATAGTCATAAGGTGGTTGGATCATTCATTGGGGATAATAGTTCAAAGGATGAATTGTGTTGATTATTTTAGAATTTTTGGGGTTTTTGATGGGTTTACAATTTTTTAGAATTTTTGCGATTTTTTGTATGTTTTTAAGATTTTGAAAAGTTTTCAAATGTTTTTTGGATTTTTGAGATTTTCTAATGTTTTTGGGGATTTTGAGATTTTCTAATGTTTTTGGGGATTTTTGGATTTTCTAATGTTTTTGGATTTTTGGATTTCTAATGTTTTTGGATTTTTGAGATTTTCTAATGTTTTTGGATTTTTGATTTTTTTAATGTTTTGGGGGATTTTTTATATTTCTAATTTTTGGGGGATTTGTGGTTTTCTAATGTTTTGGGGGGTTTTTATATGTTTTTAGGAGATTTTTTACTATTATTGAGATTTTGTGTTGGCAATTTATGGACCAGAATGCAAACTATTTTGAGAGTGATAAACTGGATATCGTCCATATATATTGTGTTCCGCGTGGTAACTTATGCTTCGAATAATACAAAAATTCTCATTCCATTGGCAGGATATGTTGGTGATGATATGATGGAAAGAAGTCCAGCTCCATTCTTGACTCCACGCAACTAGTGAGATGCGAGGGCTCATCACCGAGAATCAAGAAGGATGCAGGATGTAGATAGAGACAAGTGTTAATAACAATCCCTTTGGGAAATTGTGAATCAATTCTTCTTAAGGTTACTGAACCATTTTCAAAATGAATTTCACTTTATGGGTCGCGTGCTAGACTTAGACAATTACGTGGCCTGTTGATTGGTACAATATGAGGTGAAGGGATAGTTCTCTCTTCACTTAGGCATATAAATTACTTCTTTGGGGATTTTATAATTGTAAGCACTTTCAGATTTATAAGATTTTGTATTTATTGTAATGACTCCCTATGCCTTGCCTCATGCTACTAGTAAGAAGCAAGGTCTCATCACCGAAGGCAAAACATAGGCAAGTAATTTATTTATTTTTATTTTTTTACATTTTTAGAATGTTTTGTGACATTTTTATGTTTTTATGATTTATGAATAACCCTTTACACTTTTCCCCATGCCACTAGTAAGAGGCAAGGGTTTATCACCGAAGACAAGACGTAGACAAGTAAGGGCACCTCCCTCCATTCCCAGTCTCACACTACTAGTAGGAAGTGTGGGCTCAACACCAAAGACTGTGAAGGACGAAAGGTGTGACAATGAATTATTCACAATTTATTTAATTGATTGAATTTTACAATAGTGCTTTTTATTTGGAAGGAACGTCTTCCCCCAATCTCAGCCCCACACGACTAGTAGGACATGAGGGTTCAACACCAAAGACTAAGATGGACGATCAAACGAACCAGGTAAAGAAGTTTAGAGCTTTGTTATGAAAGAGAGAATTTCTTTGAAGGGAATATATTACCATCAGTAAGCTTCTAGGTATGACCATAGGTGAAAGCAGCTGAAAATGGGAGATATTATAAGAAGTATGATACTCACAAGACTTAATAGGATCTATGTTAGCACCTGTCTCATGATGATAAATATGAATATGTGATTTTGATAATGAAAATATCTTCCAATGGAATGAATAACGTTAACGTATTCATAGATAAGTAAGACATAAAAAACAATGTACAAGTCGTTGTTTCCTAGAATAGAAATCACCTCAGGAATAAAATTTATTTACATGGATTGCGTTCAAGGGTTCGTCAAGGACTTGACTTGTTCAATGGCCAATTTATAAGCTCCAAAGCCAAAAGTATCTATGATTACATAGGGCCCTAACCCGTTGGGCTCAAATTTGTCTTGTTTGTCTCATTCTTTGGGTGTGTTCTTTCAATTTTCTTTGAGGATGAGATCATCGACCTTAAATTTTCTAAGTTTTAATTTTTATGATAGCTACATCATAGCCAGTTTTGATATAGTTGAACATGATCTAGGGCATTAAGTCATTTTTCATCAAGAAGCTCGAGTTCATTAAGGCATGAATGTCGATAATAATCTTTATTGATTACATCTTTGAGGGATATTCTAACGGACAAGAATTCAACCTTGACATGTAAAATAGCTTCCCCGCCATAAACAAGGGAGGATGGAGTGGCTCTAGTAGGTGTGTGATAAGATGTACGGTAAGCCCAAAGAGTGGGATAGATTTGGTTTAGCCAATAGCTTCCATGTGTATTGAAAATATTTTCCATGATGGTTTGTATTGTTTGATTTGTTGCTTCTGTTTGGCCATTAATTAATTGATTTGACGATAGATTCACAATTAAAGATGGAAAAGGTTGTACAAGAATATTTTTGGGTATATGTACCTCGTAGAATGTATGCACATATAAGTCTTGACAGGTGGGAATCATCGATGATGATATGCCTGCAAGATTGATTGTTGAAAGCATAATGGACACGACAAGTTGCATTATCACAAGTGTCCAAACTTTTTGTGGTTGTGTTTCGACGATAAGGCTAGATATGTTAGGCATAGGAATAATAGAATCAAACTCAACGGTGTTTGATGATGGACCCTCTTCTGTAGTGTCTACAGTTATATCAAGGGTTGAAAGGGAGTTTGGAAGTGAGGTCAAGATCTCATTAGATGTTTGAAGAATGTTATTTTTCAAAATAGGTTCAATGTCTGTTTGGGTTGAAAGAGAGTCTGGAAGTGAGGTCAAGATCTCATTAGATGTTGGAAGAATGTTGTTGTCCAAAACAAGTTCAATCTATGTTTGAACTAATATAAGAGAAATTGAAGAAGATATGGATTGATTTGGAATTAAAGAGTCTTGACTTTTTTTGTCGTGAGCTCATGGAATTTCAGTATGTATAGGAGTTTCGACACTATTCAACTCTTCATTTAAAGTTGTGGTATTGGATGTGTCATTGATTGCAAGAGTGTTTTCATCAAGCTCTACAGAGATGACATCGTCGTCAATTAAGTCTTGGACGTAATTCTTAAATCACACACATTTATCTGTGTGATGAACATCAATGTGATGAAAGTCACAGTATGTGTTAGGTTTGTACCAACATGGCTTAGATTCCCCTTCAACAAAGGGTTTTGTAATTGGATATCTTATCAATTTAGCCTCTTTTAGTTGATGAAAAACACTAGAGAGACTTTCTCCAAGGGGGTAAACTGATGTTGGACATTACGTGAAGTGATGTCTTCGTTAGGTTGTATGATTGGCTTTTTGGGTGATCGTTCACTAATTTGGGTAGCCATATGAAAGAGTTGTGTTGTCATCTTATTAATTTTTTCTAATAGCTCATTGCATGATGTTTTTCGTGAATTCATCGTGTTTGAAAGAGAGGGAGAACGAAGAAAGGTGCAATGAAGAACTCAACCTATTGATTGTGATCTTTGTTTTGGCTCAAGAAAGTTTTAACAAGTAAGGCTATAAGGAGTAAGCTCAAACAAGCTACTCGAGATAAATATGTGATAGCTCAAACAAGCTATAATGAAAATGGTTTAGATTTGGCTTAAACAAGCTTAACATGCGACAATGTAAGGAGTACACTCAAACAAGGTACTCGATACAAGTGGGATATAGCTCAAACAAGCTATGATGAATATGTTGATTGGTTTGGCTTAAACAAGCTTAGCAGATGAAAATGTAAGGAGTACACTCAAACAAGGTACTCGATATAAGTGGTGTATAGCTCAAACAAGTTATGATGAATATGTTGATCGGTTTGGTTTAAACAAGCTTTGGATTATTGATAGGAAGAGTAACTCAAACAAGTGACTCAACACGGTTGTGAACTCAAAACGAGCTCTGAAGATATTTGTGTCGGATGCAATTTTGATAAACTCAATAATTGACGAAATAATGAGTGAAGTCAAACAAGTCACCCAATGTCAGTTTGATATAGTTTGAAAAAGTTCAACAGTTGACGTCAATTGATGAGTGAACTCAAACAAGTCACCCAATGTTAGTTTGATATAGCTTCAAACAAGCTATGAAGGATGTTTTGACAATTGATGAGATAAGGAGTGAATGCAAGTCACTCAATATCAGTTTGATATAGCTTGAAACAAGCTATGAAGGATGTTTTGACAATTGACGAGATAAGGAGTGAATGCAAGTCACTCAATATCAGTTTGATATAGCTGAAAACAAGTTATGGAGGATTTGTTGTTGGCTGAAGCAAGCTAATGAAATCAATGTGAAGTTTTGATCTTCTTTGTTGGATTTGTTTCAGCGTTTTGTTTGGTATTGAGTCTATTGAGAAATGATTCGGGAACACGACTAGGATTTTACAATGAACATATTGATATCAACCAAGTTTTATGAGAAGAACAGTGCTAAACTACTTTGTTTACAAACAACAAGCAATCATGTGTATCAAATTATTTTGGCTCAAGAGGTAAATTCTTCGGGAATGATCATTGTTTCATGCAATCATATAAGTATGTTGTGGAATGATGGATGCAGGCTCTTATTACTCCAAAAATATGTGTCCTCTGATATACCCTAGTCTTGATATACCTAACTTTGTACGGAGATAGAATTGGTACGGGGAACCCTTACAACACTGGAGGAGACTTGTTAATTCTTACTAACCTGCTTCGGAGTGAATCACAACATCCAAGGCAGGTTTTGTGAAAAGGTGGAAAGTGATGGGGGATGAATGTGTGTTACGTCCTTATAACTCCCTGAAGATTTACAGGGACGATGTTTAGGCTTCGTTGTTACAACTATTTAGGCACGAATCACATGCTTCACACAATAGCATCACCTGTAAGTGGAGAGCAGGGGCGAGGTCGTTATCGAACGCTGTGATGAGACTAGGTCTTAAATTCCAATGCAGATGCAAATGTTGTTGGTGCGTAGTAGTCAAATCCACGTCATCGGTGTAACATCGGTGGTGATGAAATCCACCTCTACTACATGCAAAAACAAAATGATGAAGTGGTTATATGCATGGTTCTTTCCGAATTGAAATAAATCACTAACGAAAAATGGCAGCGTACTTGAGCATGCTTAAAAAAATTGGTTTCAGCAATTTTCTTTTAAATGGTGGTACTTTTGTGGGATTCTTTTGTTTTGTGTTTTTGATAATATGCTAACGACGTGGTCCTACAGAAAACAAATTAATAGTTATCTTACAGATAAAATGTTAGAAAGAAAGACGATCGTGGTTGTTTTTTATTTCTCATATCGCTTGAAGGTGCAGGAAAAGAGCATAAACAACCAACAATCGATCAACTTATGAAGAACCACCAAATTTGAAGTGACAAGTTAGTTAATGACAAAAAATAGAGCTATTTTAAATGATTTTAATTAAGCTACAAAAGGCCCAACTAGTATGAAATATTGATTTAAATTTGTCGATTTGATTGGGGATCCTGCAATGTTAGAACAAGAAAATAAACAATCGCGACCATTTCTAATTTTTCCAGATCGCTCGAAGGCCCAAGAAAAGAGCATATGCAGATACAATTGGGACAGATTTTGGTAAAAATGTTAATAATTATTACACTTAATCGTGATTGCGAAATAGCGATAACGATTATCTTCACAAAACAAAAATGACGCAAGAAAAGCTTTAAAACGTTAGCAGAAGTGTTGTCGTGAAAAGTTGGAATGTAAGGTAATTTTTTTGTTTTGTGGAGCCTGGGGGAGCCTCCAGTTTGCAAAAGATGATTGTGAATACAAACCCGATAATTTTGGCTCAATAGGTGCGAAAAGGTCTTGTAATGTCAAAAAAGGTCCTGCAAGAAAATGATTAGTAGTTTTTATTTTTGTCGCGATGATCCACGAGTATCCAAATCTAGTGATGGATTTGCTTCTTCTAAACATCAAGCGTCGAGGAGATCAAAGACAAGATGAGCATCGTAGTTTCATTGTTATGATAACCTACATATGCACTATAAGACACTGCATAACAAAAACACTTCCCATAGCGGAAAGTTAAACCAAATAATGTCATAAGGCACAGAAAAGGAAATAATAACAGCAAATAATAATAAACAAAGAATGGATAAAACCACTAATTGGGAAATCAAAGGTAACAAATCAAAGGTAACCAAACGTACCAAAATGTGAGCTATGAAAAATGCACTACTAACAAGAAAGTAAAACAACTATAATACCTCCTCCTTCGTGATTTCGTAGCAAACCTCAGAATGGGCAAGGAAACATGGATGAGCCCTGATTGCGTGATATGTAGGTGTTTTCCTCGAACTGGAGCAAGGTCTTCCTGTAACAAGATCAACTTACTTTGCACCAATGGACAAAGGGATTATGGATTTGGGATGCTTCAAGATGAGGCTATTTGGGCATTAGGATGAGGTGGGAAGGATGCTCTTTGCTCAAATGATGCAAGAGTTCAGACAGGGCATTCAAGCTTATTCTCTGTGTGTTTTCGAGGGGAGAGGTAAGGTTGTATTTATAGTCTGAGGAAGTGATTAACTTATAGTAATTTAAGTAATCATGGTTTGAAAATGTGGACAAGATTAGGTGAGTGGGGACAGGAAAGAGTGGGTGAGGATTAAACTTGTATTTTTAATTCTCAAATGGGGGACGATAAATATTTGGAATGTTTAATTCAATAATGGAGGAGAATATTGTGGTTTAATTTTTAGATTTGAAATGGATTAATTAACCGATTAACATCGATTAATTCTATGGGGATTTTTGTGGGAAATGGAGTGGGGAAATTAATTGATTTGGAAAAGGTGTGAAATTAGGGTGTCTACACTTGGAAAGGTCATACAATGTACCCTCTTCGTGAGCACTATTTTATCTACAAATTGAGAAAGGGATTCATTCAGATGATTAAGCATTGTAAAAGGAAAGGATTCAATAGACCTTTACAAAACATGCATTGTTGTTCTTTGATATTAGGGATAAACTTGTATTGATTAACTAAAGCTATGAAATGTGCTACATACGCTTGGATGGACTCATTTATTTATCATCATATTGACTCCAAACTATCGAATTAATCTTTTGTAGTGTCATGTGATCAAAAATTAATTATAAAATGGTCATGTAGCATGGGAAAGTTATTAATGGATCCACTTGGTAAACCACGAAACGAAACTAAGGCAAGTCTTGTGAGACTAGATGGGAATGCTTTAAGAAAAATTGAATCATTATGCACATATGATTGTAGGAATTTCATAAAATGATAGAGTTGATTAGAAGCACTCTCTCGTCCTATGAATAATATAAATTTAGGCATACATGATCTAGGTGGGAAAAGAGCATTATAGATTTTTTGAACTATTGATTGGTTAGGAATACTATTGTTATCAATCGAATTAGTAAAGGCCATAGAGGATAAGAATATATTTTTGACCTCATGTTGTAATCCGCCTATAGCTTGCACCATTTATTGTAATTGTTACTTGGGAAGGTTGATATATTGAGATGTGTCACATAGTATGGTAGACTTGGGATGAACATCACATAACCTAAGTGTGTGAGTAAGAGGTAGATTGATATCACATGAACTAGATACATGAGCTCTATTTAAATCTATATTTTCAAATACAAGAGTCTAAAGAGCATCCACATTATTTTCCAAAGACAACCTTTTGATCTAAAACCTTATGATGATTTGTGAAAGAAACAACGTTAGCATTTATAAAAGAAATATTTCTAGAAGAAACATCGTTATCATGTGTAAGGAATATTGCTAAAAGAGCATTGTTATCATTTATGTCTACATCCTCAAGTGGGGCATGTTCTATATACTAAAAAGTAGTACTCTTGTTACTAGCCCAAATGCTAGGATTATGATAGCATACTACCTCAACATGAGTAGTAGAATCACTATGGTGACTCATTTCCCACATATAAGGGTCATTGTATTATTCTTCATCTTCCTCCTCTAGAATAGACTCGAGTTGTGCACATAAATTAGCCCTACACTCAAGCTCAGTTTTAGCATACATTTCATCCAAAAATTCATTGAAGAAGTCATCCTTAGGTGGGGGTACCCAATGAGATAAGGAAGACATGGGAATGAAGTTATATCAAAACAGGAGCAATCCAAACCCTAATAGAATGAGGGGTAATATAATGAAACAAAATCTAAAATTATAACCTCAAAGGTGATAGGTTGAAACCCTAATGGTGAAGAACAAATCCTTCAGTTTGCTTGATCAATAAATAGAGTGGGTTCACCAAAATATAATGTAAAAATTAGGGTTAATCTAATTATGATTAATTACTTCAATGTTATGCTATAACATAGGATGGAAAATATAGAAAAACAACAAATACAATTAATCCTAAATCATGTTAAGATAATATTAACATTATGCATGTAAGCTAAGATAGAGGATCATTATATGACCATCTTAGCTTACATGCAACTTTGATAGTATTTTCATTCTCTGTTGATTTCTTCTTCTACTACTTAAATTGCTTTGTCATTTAGAGAAGCTTTCTTATTTTGTTATACTTCCTTCTACTACTTGGGAATGATCTTGGATATATTTCACATGGGTGAAGAACTAATCAGAGTTCCTCCAGTTGAACTTTATTTTCCTCTCTTCATAGTTGTTCCTAGAATGTCATTTTAAACTGGATTTTCTTGCCTAGGTTAGTCCTATTATTCAAATGCTCTCAAGATTCTCCTGTAATTTTGAGATTCATCTACTCTTGGTTAGGGGATCGATTGGTTGGCATAGGATTCTTTTTTCTAATGTGTTCAACCTTCTTGCATGAATAACATCTAAATGGTAGATATTTGTAGTCCAAGTTTAGGTGTCAGAGTTTGGTGCCAAATGCAATTCTCATAAATGTTGAAATGGATTTCGTCTGAAGACACAATTTAGCATGGATTGAAAGTTTCTTATTCTAAGTCAAATCAGACATAAATATTGATCTTTTCAATGATGTGAAAAACATCTTCATACCATAGTTCTAGAGGAAGTTTTTACAATCAAATCCAAAGTGGTGTCACTTGAATCAACTCCTCTAGATTAAAAGGAGAATTCAATGTCTTAGCTGTAGACCCATATTTTTTGAAGAACCAAGGTCCACCTACAAAGACCCCCTCCTTGCCTTCTACTTTTTGGAAGGTCACTTGAGAGTATCATTTGGATAAAAAGCAAATTTCTTAACAAGAACAAAAGCTATATTTTGATTCCATCCACTATTTTAGGGATTCCATTATTGATAATACTCTAAAACATTTTTCGGTCAATGCTTTATCAAATAAGTTATATGTCATCTTGTCCACTACTTAGTCAGATCCTTACATTCTTGGATATAAATCTCCTCGATCACCACCTTTCTTACCTTTTCAATTTCCTTTTCCTTACATTGGGGATCGTCCTTATCATTTAGCTCCACTTAATTGATAATGCTTCTAAAAGGAGAGGGGGGTTGACTTTCTTGCAAACAACCCTAGTTATATCTGGGCTTGGAACCTCCAAGCCACAGTTTCCTTCTGAACCTGGTGTGGATGTTATCATTTGCCACACACTTCATGATTACTAGATCGTCTGGAGGTTCCATAATACCCAATCGGTATCCACCGAATTCTTTTTTCCACTCTTAACTTCTTGTCATGAGGGGCCACTCACCTTGTCTACTAGATTAAGCATGATTCCTTGATACTAAATGTTTCTCTTACCTTCTGTAAATTGTAGATAGTGGTCCCTTTAGGACATCCTTATTTACTTTTATTTTGAAATCACTTATTCTTAAATCAAAGTTAGGGTATCAGAATTTGATTGCTCCAACAATATATTCTTTCCTAATTAATGCATATGCTATCCTCGACCACATTCGTCAGCTTCTTACAGACAAATCATCCCCTATTCATTTTGTTCTTCCCCATTCTCTGCTCTAATTTGGTTTTGTTCCTTCTTTTTGTGCTCATTGTTTTTCTCTCCCTTCTCCAAATTGTCCCCTTTGCCTGATCTTTTTCTTCTTTCTACATGATTTGTTGGTAATCCTTCTCTTTTTTCTTTTTACTCTCCTTTCTTGTGCCTCATCTCCATAGATGTCCTCCAATGACTATGTTTGCCCCATATTGATAATAAAAATCAAGGCTTATGGCAATAGGTATTTATATAATAATTTGTAATAAACATGTAATGAACAATATTATAATGAGGTTTTGATCTCCTAAGGTCGAGAACCTACAAATTTAAGTGTCACTATCTATATTAGATCATTCATTAAGGTTTAGTTTTGTTGGAAATTTAATTGAGACAAACAACTTTTTAGATAAATTGTATGATTTTCGGAAGATCAACTAGAAAGCATCATTTGGATAAGAAACACATTTCATAGCAAGCACAAAATATCCATTGCCATTCTAATCACTATTTTAGGATTTCCATGCTCCAAAACATTTGCATATCAATGCTTTCTCAAAGCAATTATAAATGATCCTGTCCACTACTCAGTCATGTACCATGATTAGAGGAAGAACCTTAAATTCTTAGATAGAAATTTCCCCAATCACTGCCTTTTGTACCTTTTCCTTTCCTTAGGGATCATCATGTTATCTAGATCCACTTGATTGACAATGCTTCCAATATGGGGTAGGGGATTGTCTTGCTTGCAAACAACCCTAGCCTTATTGGAGCTTGGAACTTCCAATCCAATGGCTTTTCATTCAACAATTTCCTTCAACACTCTAGTGTAGCTATTATCATCTAACATGGAATTCATGATTACTCGATCATGTGGAGATGTCCATAATACCCAATTGGTATTCGTCTGATTCCTTTTTTCCATTCTCATATTCTTGTTTTGAAGGGTCACTCGCCTTGTTTGCTAGATTAAGTATGATTCCTTAATAATAAATGATTTTCATAACCCCTATAAATCTCCAACAATGGATCCCTTTAGGACATCCTTATTTACTTTTATTCTGAATTCATTTACAATTTCTCAAATCACAGCTAGGGCATCAACATCTAATTGCTCCAACCTACTAGCTCCCACTTCATGCATATGTTATCCTCTCCCAACTCTATCATCAACTTCTATTTTCCCCTATCCTTTTTGTTCTTCTCCAATCTGGTTTATTGTTTTGCTCCCCATTCTCAATATTTTCCCCATTTTCCTGATCCTTTCCGTCTTTGTGATTCATTATTCATTATTTAATTTTTTCTCTATACCCTCATTTCTTATGCCTTCTCTTTGTAGATGAGCTCCAATCACTCCATCTACTCCATATTGATTGTAAAAGTAAGGATATATAAACATGTTAACAAGTAATATCGTAAAGAGGTTTTGTTCTACTAATGTTGAGAACCTACAAATTCAATCGTCGCTATTTATATCACATCATCCATCAATGTTGAGTCTAATTTGACAAATAGTTTTTAGAAAAACCATATAGTTTTAGGACATCTAAAAGTATCATTTGGATAAGCAGCAAATTTATTAGTGACCACAAAATCTCCATTCCAGTTCCATCCACCATTTTAGGGTTTCCATGCTTGGCCAAGCTCCAAAACATTGCAAATCTTTGTTTTATCAAAGTAGTTCTATGAGATCTTGTCCACTAAATTATGAGTCATGATCAAAGGGATGTCCTTGGAATTTCGGAGACAAATCTCCTCAATCACCACCTTTCTTACTTTTTGTTTTCCTTGCCTTGGGGGTCGTCCAAATCATCTAACTCCACTTGATTGACATTTCTTCCAATAGGGATGGGGGGTTGACTTGCTTCCAAACTACCCTAGCCTTAGTGGGGTTTGAAACCTCCAATTCAATGGCTTTCCAAGCAGTGGTTTCCTTCAAAACCTAGATGGGGCCATATCTATCTATCTGCCCAAACTAGATATATTTCAATTTGGACTCTAGATAGTGTGTTGGTTCATTGTTGTATCAAATTGCAATGCATTGGACAGATGCCCTGGCATTGGAAATTCCTTCGTCTATTCTCAATCCTAGTTGTATATGTTATAGAACCTCTTTCTATATATGCGTAGAATTGTGTCACTTTGTTCATATTCATGAACTAGATGTAGCAACTATACAACTAACCTAATCAATTTAGAATAGTTCTCGATCTCAAGCATTGAGAGGCAAGGATGCAAAGGCCTTCTATATATGGGGCCATAGGGAGATGATGCCATGGGGAGATGCCATACACCAACGGCCCACTATAGATTATAGATTCTATTAGTTAGGTTGGAGTTGGGGTTGGTCATTTCCTTATGTTCGAAACCAGTGCTAGTCTCAATAAGATTGAGCATGCTCTCGAGCAACTAATATTGGGGATCTAGATCTATATGAGTTAGATAGAGGCCCTATATATATAGGGCTTTACCTAAAGATAAAAGAGTTCGCAAGGTATTGAGATAGTCAACAGCTAGGCTATATAGACCAAACATTAGTTCCTCCCCGTCTGGCTCCAACTATTAAATAGGTAGTACAAAACAACATCTTATGTATGTCATATATGGATGATATAATACACTTGATATGGTCCTTCTATGAGTTGTTACATAATTACATACAAATGTAGTATGTAGTCTCAAGTACTACTCTAGAGAGTCGTTGAAGCGAACACGTAATGCTCTTCTATGTACCATCATGACCATTTTCATAATGCATTGATGCCAATGTAGATATTATCATCCACCACACACTTCATGATTACTCAATCATTTGGAGGTGTCCTTAATACCAAATTAATATCCACCTAATTCCTTTTTTTTCCATGCTCATCTTCTTGTTTTGAAGGAATATTCACCCTACCTGTCAAGAAAGCATGATGCCTTAATATTAAATGCTTTCTTTGCCTCATGTAAATAACCAATAGTGGGTCCTTTTCGAGTATCCTTAGTTACTTTCTTCAAATTCATTCTCAAATTAGAGCTAGGGCATCAACATCATATTGCTCCAACAATATATTATTTCCCACTTGGTGCATATGTTATCCTCTTCCACAATGATCATCGTCTTGTGGTCAATTGTTCCCCTATTCCTTTTGCTCTTTCCCATCTTCTGCTCCAATTTGGTGCTTCCTTTTCACACTCATTTTTTGGCTCCCCCTTCTTTAAAAAAATCCCTTCCCTGATGCTTTGCTTCTTTCTTTAGGATCCTTGTTCATCCTTTACTTTTTTTTCTTTATGCTCGAATTTCTTGCACCTTCTCTCTGTAGATGTCCCTCGATCACTCCATTTGCTCCATATTGATTATAAAATCCTATAAGGTTTTTGTCAGTATGTAATTATAGAACAATTTATAATAAACATGGTAATAAGTAACATTGTAAGGAGGTTTTGCTCTCCTAATGTTGGAAACGTACAAATTCAAGTGTTGGTATTTGTATCACATCATCCATTAATGTTTAGTCGTATTGAATATTTCAAAAAAAAAAAAAAAAAAACATGTTTTTAGAGAAACGTGGCCCTTTGTTTGCATGAAGTGGTCTTAACAAATGTGTTATAACTAATAGAAAATATGAGGATGCTATTTTTGATATGTCCATGTGTGTTTGGTTCTAGCACATTTTTATTATATCAACCTTGCTAGTTAATGATGGAATACCTTAAATGAGATCCTTAAAAATGGTAAAATTCATACATTGATGATCACGAGGAGTAATGGCAATTAGATAATAGGGTGGATTGACTCAAAAGCTACTCATTTTATGGGGTAGTAATTAACTAAATGGTACTCCCAATAGAAAGATAGTTTCATGCTACGTTTGGGTGGACATATTTTAGGAAGACCCCCAACTTCAGCGTTAGACGATTGAATGGACCTTGAATCATCTGATTGGACTGTGGGTGAATGGAACCAGAATTTATAACTAAATGTATTCTTCTAGGACACTTGTACAAAATTATTTAAAAGATTTAATTGTTCCCAAGTTTACCTCATCTCAACTTCTATTAGAGGTAGAATTCAATGATGAATAAAGAGGCATTATGATTAACTTTTGCATATCTATGAAACTCTTATATTCTAGCATTCGCGGCTTCCACTGTTTGATTGCAAGGCACTTCGTATTAAAGAATAAAGAATTCTTTCATGATATTTGAGAACAGTAACCAAAAGTTAAACACCCTTCATACGTAATAAGAGGGTTGCAAAAAATGTAATAAATGTTCACAAACACTAACACAAAAAAAATTCCCCCACTTATAAAACGGAAATGCTAAAGCCTTTGAAACAGAAACTTGTGTTCATCGGAACATACAACTCTGATTAAAATGGAATCTTTGATGTCGTAGAAAGCCCATGGCATGGTTGGACACCACTGCAACATGCAACTCTGCCATTAGAATGGAATCATCAATGTCTTTCACGGGGTAGAAATCCCATGGCTTGGTAAACATTCCTTAAAGTCGGGTAAGCTATAGCAGATGCCTTTATGGCCCCTTCTGCTAGAATACCATCCAGGTATGCAGGATCTGAAGTAAACTCTTTGTATCGTGCCTGTCAACATTAGAAAATTTGAGAGTACCAAATGAGAAACATATTTCCAAAAAAAATGATCGGATTCAAATCATATTAGTTCGGAATGACACAAACCTGGATAGGTTCCAAATGTGTAATTACTGCATCGGTAATCAGAGGCTTGAACTGGCCCCAATTCATGTCCTTGCATTCTTCAGCAACCTCCTAAAATCAATGGAAAATAGAAATAAGTAAATCATTTTAGCACACCATGTTGCCATATGGTAAAGGAAACATCATCTTGAGAGAGAGAGAGAGAGTAAAGACGACGTCCATTGTAATTGAAAATATTAAAGAGTACATACAAATTAAAATAATACCATTATTGTGCTCCTATACATAATTAAATAGAATGCAATATTCATACGGGACATAGATATCCAATCGGATTTAAATCATAGATTATGGCAAGTAATTAAGAACTCTGGGATTGTGTAAGAATTCCAGGAAGATTAATTTGGAAAGATGTTATGATAAAAAGGTTTAATGCATTAGATGGTGCAACCTGCACAAATTTACAATGTGGCATCCATGAATAATATAAATGAGTTGCGAGAACCAAGATAAGTGTTTCATTTTAGTAGATTGAGATAAGTGGATGAGAAGACCATTTCATTAATTACTTTGTTGTGAGTATGCATGATGTTAAGGTACAGAGAACCCTAAATAGAGTGATGGGAATAGAACTTGCAATTTCTTACAATCTTACTATGTTGTCAGAAACTCTAGGTACCCCTGTCATTTTGGTATGGAACATTTTTGGTTTTAATCTTGATCCTAACCCTCATGGATCTCTTCAGAACTCCCGGAAATACCAGATTGTTTCCAAAAACCACCTGGAAACATCAGGTAGGTTTCAAGGTCATTTCTAGGCAGAATTTGTCAAGACTCAACCCACATGAGTTAACTTCAAAAAGGGAAACACATTTTAAAAAATTATTTAACCCTAAACTCATTCACACCTAACCCTCTCCCTTTTAAGCCCTCTTGTAAGGTACGTAGGGGTGACGGAATTTGCGTTTTTCCAACTCACAAGTGTGCGTAGCTATTTTAGTGGTGGACCTCTTGCTCTTGTCTGTGGTTGGAGAATTTCCCAGGTTGTCGAGATCACATGTAGGTCGGAACTGGCATAGTAGCACACATCCGGGGAGGTGAACTGTGGAGTGATCTAAAGGAGCTACATTACCAATTTGGCCCTCCACCCACACCCGATATGAATCTGGTTCATACCTGGTATGAGTCCTGGCACAATTCACCTATGGATTCATCTTGGGTACAGCCAGGTGCTTTTGCTAAAGAACCAAGGTGTACCCAAACCGTCCCAGACATAAACAAGGCAAACCCACAGGTTTTGCTTGTTGATGCTCTTTATAATGATGTTGATGTTGATGCTCTTTATGAAAAGCAATATTCCGAATTTACAATGAATACTAATTTTGATTTAATGAGTATTATCATGACATTTGGCATTTAGATTATCAGCAGTGTCTTTGTGGTTATTTTGTTTATTCCATGCATACTATGAGGTTAATTCTTGTTTATTAGGCTAGAGTACTTTTATTTTTTATTTTTTATTTTTTTTGTACAGCTGTACCCAAACCATACCCAGGATAAAATAAATCACAATACCAGCGAACCTGATTCACCTTACCCAAACCCATACCCAAAATGAACAAGAAACTTAGTCAAGGAGCCCCTCTGGTGGTCAAGGTTCAAAACAAAGGATGCTAAAAAACCTAAGCCGAGAGCATCGCCAACTCAAAATAAAAAATACAAGCCCTAAAACAATCACATTACAAAAAGAAAAAAAATACCATCTCATTTCATTCCTACAAATGATGTCGCTACTGTTGCTGCAACTACCTTAAGGCTCACGACTGCTGCTGCAGCTACTTGACAGTTATCTACTGCTGCTACAACAAACTCATAAGTGTTCACTCAATGTTATTGCAACAAGGAGAGTGATGCAGTCTACAACTTTGAAATTTCAGGTTAATTCTTGAACAATCTTTCGTATAGAACAATATGATGATTAGTTTGATTAATTCTCGACAGATCGTATGATAGGTTTTAAAAATATAAACCATAATTTATAAACCTACGGATATTATGTGTCTTTTCACTTATGTCGGTTTATGTAATTTGGGACCTCTTATGTACAAAACATGGATATAATGTGTATTTTTGTTTCTATCAATGTTGCCCAGATACTCATCTCTTACCACAAAATTGTGTCTTGAAGGCTGGTACTTGTCTCGGAGACTTGCATTTGAACGTTTTTTTTTTTCCAATTATTTTGTACTTTTGATCCTAGATATGATGAGATATCGAAAAATAACATAAATATAGTAACTCTTATGTTTTATCAACATCTAATATTTTTTTTTTAAAAAGTCATGAATGTTTTTCTTAGACTATATTAGACTGCATAATATTGTTTTCTATAAAGTTTGCATGTGTGTGTGTGTATACCTTCTCCAAGCACCTGACTCCTATTTTTCTGAAAACAGCATATGCGTACTCGTCTCCTTGTAAGTAAGGTTAATATTTATATTTTATATTTTTCAAAAAACTTGTACAAATGTTTCCGTCCATTTCAGGAAAATGTGTGTACCCGAGCACACATCCATACCCATATCCTAGTAAGTTGGTAACTTAGAAATCTAATCCAATACATCCAAAAACACTATGTGATTGAATCCCCAATATTATTTTAAGCATTTTAGCAACCTCTCAAAGAAGTTTTTCCCCAATCAAATTCCCTAGCATCCTAGTTATCTTCCTGCACTATTAGCCTCTTGGCTCCTCACTACCATAGTTTTCCTTGGCATCTTGACTCCCTTATACCCCACTTTCACTTATTTCTTTACTCTTTTGGCAAGCCCCTAGGCTCTATCTAGAGGCTCGTGATTTGTACTATAACACCTAGGGAATCAACTGTGCCTTCCTCACAAGAAAACACCTCCTATGCTACCCACTTTTTCAGCCCTCACTCGCAGCCAAAGCCAAGTGTGTCTTAGAAAGATAGGGCGATGGTCGAAAGTGTTATTTTGCAACCCAAAGACAGTCATATTCTTTGTACCAAAACTATTGCAGTCTATCTAGATGTCTCTCATCCACATCTCCCCCTCAATTGACAAAGTTTTGACTTTGTTTGTCATCATATAATCCCTTCACACATAATCGACTAGAGTAACAGAGACATTGTCATTCTCCCCAAATTATGACACTCCCTATTTGGCACACCAAGGTTTGGTTCAAGATCACACTCTTTCATAAGGTGCAGGTCTAAGAGTATCTAGGCATCTAGACTTTAGGCTTCCCTCTACCCTACTAGGTGCAAGCTCTCTTAGTGAAGTCAATACAAAAAACCATTGCAAGTTTTCCTAATCCATGAGGACAATATAAAAATCAAAAACCACGAAAGAAACAAATTCAAAAGGCATATATCTCAAAAGTCAAAAGGAAAAATCACAACCAAAAAAGGTGTGATCATCAAAATCATTGGCACACCCTCTACTTTAGTCGAAAACTCAAATTTCATGGTCTCAAAGATGAATTAAAGGTCCATTAAACTGTGATAGGCCAATAGACTAGGGTAGGAGGCAGCTTGTCTATCATTTGTGTTGCCTTCCTTCTCACACAAGTACTCAATCCTCCTAATGGATGTTGGCTCCAATGGGTCCTAAATCATGGAGAAAAAGTCGTGGGAGGTAATCACTTTTACTTTTTCACGCATCTTCTACCCTTCATGGAATAAGCTACTTGCTTCACCGGTTAACTCAAAGCACAACCGCCTTATACAACAAGGTTCATAAACCTTTTGATGTTGAAAACTCTTCGTCTTGAGGAATTGATTAGGGTGTCTTTATTCCAATAAAGAACATAAGTTTACCTTGGTGGCAACCTCTTTTCCCTTTCCATTTATTCCATTTATTTCTCTATATCATTTTCTTCATCTTTTTCATACGTGCTACCAACACGACAACATTAGAGTTCATGGTTTTAGGACTATAAGTCCTATGGAATCAACTGGGCTTTCCCCCCATGAGCCATACCTACTTGAATAGCATCTGCATTTTTTATTTTCCTAAATGTTCTATTGACCATTGCTTTATTGTTCTTTCGTCGTGCTTGGGATCCTTAGCTTTTTGTGCCATCCTTATATTTGGGTCTTCTACACTCATCTATGTATGCGCCGACTTAATATCACCTTCACATTAGCAATTTTTTCTCCTCGACCTCCTAATCCTTCCTCTAATCCCCTTTCCTATATCGCCAACTCACAACTGATGTCATCAGCCCAACTAATGGTGTCCCGTAGCACACATGTTTTGGCCAGCATCATCAGCTATATTGATTTCTCTTGATTGTTTTGTATGTTGTCAATCGGACTAGTGACATCTATTAAACCTTAGTTTGACTAGGGATCCGAACCGTATTTATAAGTTTCCCTTCATCATTTCTTGATGAGCAATAACAACTCACTCTACTTGCACTGAAGAGGAAGAAGAAGAGGATTATGTGTTAGCAGAGCTTACACTCAAGGATGACAAGTTAGCAATAAATGCTTGAAGACTTCAAAAATAGGAGTTGCACCATCGAGGTATATCAAGTCGTTGGAGTCACCAACTTTGATCTACTTAGGGTTTATTCTATCATCTTGACTTCACCTACAACCATCTCTCACAATGAGCTAAAAGCCAAGAGGGAGAATGATGCATCAACAAGTCAACTTGAGGCAAGTATCCCTAACCCTAATCTATTTCTTTTGTGCTTTGTCGATTTGTGAATGTTGTATGTTTCATGCATTTGATAATATAGTGCATGCTTCTTGTTGTTTACTTTATTGCTATCTTTACCTTATTACGAGTATAGATATCTTAAATACATCTATCTAAAATACACTGAGAGATATCAATCTCAAGGTTCATCACTTAGATTTTTTGCATACTATTCATAAGTAACTTCATTACCTTCTCTATCAATTTCTATCTGACTTGTGAAAATTGACATCCATCTACTCCATGACTGTGTTGGGCTTGAAAAAATGTTTAAGGAAAAAAAGGGCTCCAAACTCCACCGCATGGCCAAAATATTATGATTTTTCAATTGACCTCTCTAAGAAAAAAGAAAAAAAATTATAAATGACGGTCAAATGGACATCAATTTTAAAATTCAAATGTCCATGTGATGGTCAAATGGATGTCAAATTCGAGTTCAAAAATAAAAGTGAACTCATGCCATTACACTACATGGCTGCCACTATAGGAATGCCTCTCGGCATAACTAGATCTGGGCTGTCATTAGATGATAAAGCAAGAGCTAATAGAGATTGTATGTGTAAAATCACTTTATAGACCCATTACCCACCCATGCCACTTTTTCGACCAGCATTCTTTTGTGTTGGATTTAGAATGGTCTTTATCTTTTACTTATTTAGAGGCTTGTTTGTATTGTAGAGACCCATTTTAGGCCCAGAATACATTTCACTTATTCATAGCAGCAAATAGGAATTGAATGAAGTCTCGCATAAGGTTAAAGAACACATCCTTTGTGCACTAGCATTTTCTGGAATTGTAAGAAGAATCACATGTTTGGTAGTAGCATATTTGGGATTTGAAACATGACATGCAATGCATGAAACATGTATGTGAGCATTTGTAAAATTGCATAGTGAAATGTATGATGTAAATGGAAGCCATAGAATTGTAAACATCAATTTTCTGTCTTTTTCAGTGTTGTTTCAATAGCATAGATCTTAGGAAGAACATATAATGACAAATAAATATGAGTTGGTGAATCGTGCAATAGACTATTCTGGCCAATCACATATCACATTGAGCGTTGTTTTCGACACCAATGGATCTGAAATAGGCCTAGTGATTCATGCAATGATAGTTTTGCACCATTGGTTATCTAGGCTCTAGTTGATCCCTACTCAACCTTGTTTTCCACACCCACCTTCATTCACCTACAAAAGAAGGCGAGGCTCTTCATTCTTACACACTTTTGCATTTCATTCAAAGAAAACACAACTTTCGTAGCAAGGATTTAGAAGAATCAGCCGGTGACTTCTTCCTTTAGTTCTTACTTCTTACAGATCTCAACAAGGCCACCCCTGTCTATGGGCATCAAAGGGGGTACTTGGGTGCATTTAATACATAGTTTAGCACCAAGTAAAACTTTATTGATTATGCTGCTGAACCAATGTTAACTAGTTAATTATTATTTTAAAAAGGTGTCATCAAATATTGCACCTTTGTTGATAAAGTTGATAGCCTTTTAATCATATTTGATATTTATGTGAACTCCTATGAAATTATGAAATCGTCATCTATGCAATCTCTAGATGTTATTTGCTTACATTGCTATTTGATCATCAGTTATTTACTGCTGTAAATATGTGACTGCTCTACATCTCTACATAGTTGTTAAAGAACACACTAAGCCGAATGTACGTTATCACTTTGTAAGTCATCAAAAAGTATTTTGTTTGACCCTCTAGAGTATGATATTTTTAAAATCGGCTCATATTTCAAACCAAACATTGGATGCCTACATAATGTCCCTTTCTAGGGCTGAACCACACAAACAAAGAATTCACACAAACCCCAAGTAAACTCAGATTTTTATACCAGAAAACTGAAAATAAACCAACAATGTATAGCAGTCTGATTTTTATGGACAGCAGCTTGCAAAGAGTAGTATTTCAACCCAAAACCACCATAGAAATCATCTGAAACATATACAAACACTTTACCAATATTCTAGCGCAATTTCCCCCATGAAACTCAACCACAAACCCGGCTGGAATTTAAATAATGAACAGCAGAAGTACAGCTAATGGAAGTGGCAGGAAATGAGGTCTCCAAACCCCAACTATTAACAAACATGCAATATATAAGCCTTATAAAATATGAGACCTCCAAATATCAACTTGTAATGTTAATTTGTGCCCTAGAAGACACCCAATCACACTCCTATACAAGTTGCTCCCTAGGAGTGGGGCTCCAAACAATACCAAAACCCTTGATATGTCTTCTTCTTGATGCCCTAGCTGCAAACCAGCAAGATAGTCTTCAAAGAATGTCTTCAACGCCACCAAATTTGAGGCTTTCCATCCCCCAATTTTCAGCAAGGAAGGTTTATGTCTCCCTTGTTTGCCACACTAATGGATTGTCACCCTTTGGTGGAATTGGATTAGAGCACCGCTCTAGAACCAAAGTAGATAAAAGTATATATGCCAAATAGAGCCTATACGACCCCTTTTATAGCTTAGTGGCAGTGCCAAAATCCTTCGAGGAGAATTCCCCCCCAAGACCAACCTCTTTAAAAGCTTGTCTTAATTTCTAATTTCACTTTTGGGAACTCTCCAACCCAGTCGACCTACCTTAAAGGGAAAAACACAAAAGAAAAACATCAATAGCAATGAAAGAAAACTGAAATGAAACCCAAGGACTTCCCTTATTCAATTTCTTCTTGCCCACGGGAGGAAAGATGGGCAAGAAGTCTTCATATAGGACTAATTCGAAAAAGGGGACATTACAGCCTAAGTATGGATAAAACACAGCAAAATTTAAAGGAACCTAAAATATGATATGGATATAGAGCCATCATAATCCAAATTGGTGGCAGAAATTGAGGATACAAATGAGGAAACGTACGACTTTGAATTCAATATGCCTAATTTGAAACCCTGCTATATGAGGAAGCAGGTCTAGATCTTACAAAAGTAGGGTTGGAATCGACACAGCTGATCCATATGACAAGTGAGAAAAGCCACTGCAGCGATTGTTGTTTTAGTTAATTCTGTTATGAAATTATAAACAGTAGTGGAATTGGGACAGTATGAAAGTAAGGATGAGATACAAGATATGGTATCATTTGTGAGCAGCTCACACAAGGATAGCAAGAAAGATTGAATTATTTGCAACAGAAATTATCAGAGTTAACTACTAAAGTATGGAGGACTATTCAAGGTATTCTACTTATCGCTCAACCTCAATGCAATAATGAAGGAGGGATGGCCATTTACCACAAGCTACACACTTTTTATATCAAGGCAAGACAACATCAAAAAAAATTGAATGTGGTGCGGAAGAAATTGATACTAGAAGAAGAGAAAAAGAAGAAAATAGTCAGCTGAAAATAGAACAAGAAATGCAGAAGCAGCAAAATAAAGAATTACCTTATAGGAAAAACAAGTCAGAAGCTACAATTAATAAGGAAATGATTTGATTGTGACAAGCTGCATACACGAAGTTGATGGATGATTTGAATGTGGGATTGGAAAAGTTACAGAAATCAATGGCCCTCTCAAAACTAAAAATAATAAGTTAAAAGTAGAATCTTGAGAAATTGTCAAATGTACCTATCATAGAGTTCACCTTCACAATGCCACCTGCATCGAATTTGATTGAAATACCTCATATGGAAGGGATTGAGTATGGATTGGCACCTATCACTTCAAGATCAACAGATCAAGAGGGTAAACAGCGATTTTTTTGTGAAATTTGTTGATGAAATAGTTGATTCTGTTGTGAAATTGATAAATTATAAAAAATGGTGGAATCAAAATAATATGTAAGGATGAGGTACAAGATATGGTATCATTTGTGAAGCACCTCACATGAAGATATCAAGAAAGTTTGAATGATTTGTTGCAGAAATTATCGGCATCACCCATAGAAGTGTTGAGGCCTATTCAAGATATTCTACTTATTACTCAACCTCAATGTGAGAATCAAGATATGATAGTCGTTTACCACAAGTTACACACTTTCTCGTACTGAGGCAAGATAACATCACAAATTTTTGAATGTGGTGGGGAAGAAATTGGTAAGACATTGGAAGAATTTGAAATGTGTAATAAACCAATACAAATGACGATTTATGACAAGCCCATTTTTCAGTATGACATGCATAGATTATATCAGCTCTTACATCAGAAATGCCTACCGTCTCTTATCCGAAATCCCAGGTGGCTTCTTTTCGATGCAAAATCATTGTGGATTCACAAGTTGCACAATGTTTGGTCAATCAAGTGACTTACAGACTAAAGGTGTTTGCATGGATTGTCATATATCAGGGGCTGCCTACTAAAGCTCAGCTATCGAAGAGTGGCTTTACTGATGGTTATTGCCCCTATTGTGCCAAGCATGAAACTGTAAAACACCTCATGTAGGAATGGCCCGTTGCTAAAACTTGTTGGCAAGATGTGCAAATTATGTTCGCAATTGTTTTTCAGCATACTCTTCAATGGAAGGTAGCCTTACTTGGAGACTCAACCTCACTGATCTGAAACCATTTGTAAGTATATGGCAAAGTGTTTGTAACTTTGTATATCCACCCTCTTCATCCTTTGGAAAATGAGATGCAAATACATTTTCAAAGAAGAAGAGGGTACATAGGAAAATTTCATACAAGCTTGGCAAGATGAAGGTAGAATGCAATTGCTTGTGAAAGGACATCTTCTGCTTAAAGAAGCCAGGCTATTTGATCCCTTTGAGTATTCTGATTTAGCTGCTATGGTCTTTAGTTTAAGGCTTGTGTAATCCCTTTTGTATATATCATGTACTTCTACTGATTCTTTGTACATGCTCTTGTTGTAAATGTTTTTTGTTAATATATGAAGCATATATTAAAA
Organism: Taxus chinensis; assembly: GCA_019776745.2. Classification (NCBI taxonomy): domain Eukaryota; kingdom Viridiplantae; phylum Streptophyta; class Pinopsida; order Cupressales; family Taxaceae; genus Taxus; species Taxus chinensis. The sequence goes on along the minus strand of CM034149.1, from coordinate 271,148,499 downwards.
ATTAAAAAAACCTCTTCTTTTCATTTATAGATATTTTGGGACCAAAAGCCTCTAGATTAAGATGTGATCAAAATTGGATCCTGAAAATAATCATAATTCAGTCGATTGTGATTATTAGTTGTACTTATCAGTACGTGTGACTAAAGTAGGGCTTAAGATAGGATTTTAACCTCATTAAAATAGAATTGAACAAGGCAAAGATGCATAGTCAAATGCAAAACAAGGGAACAAGTGCATTGGAGCTTACAGATGATACAAACATCCTTGAGCCCAGACTGTTTGAAAAACAAGTCTTATTTGATGGGTCCGGATTGGGAGGAACCTTTACATCATGGAATAGGGTTTACCAAAATGAGTTTGGCTTCGTACAAACCCATACCAAAAGCAAACATCCTAAGAGAAGAAGTATCAATTCTTTCATCTCTTTGTAGGAGAGCCATTTGGAAACCTATGTAAGACTCATTTGCCCATCCCTTAGCATTAATATGCTCCCATGGAGTCATGTAAAAGCATTCAAGAAGGTTCACACATTGTAATGTACCCTTTTCTGGGACATTTACGAAGACGAAGAAATGAATACTTTCAACCCATTTTCTCTCCCCGCGGGTTCGAGGATGAAGCTAGGGGATTGTTTTGGAGATTTTTGTTGTCTATTATTTGCATTGTAACCCCTTGGCATGCTTAGGGCTACAAGTGGGAGTCTTATTTAGTCTTAAAAAGTGCACATAGGCATATAATTTCTTAATATTAAATTAAGAAATTAAATAAAGTGCAGATTAAGTGAGTCTTAAGTATTTTAATTAAGTTCTACATTTTCCCTCCAAAAAAAGGGATAGGTCGGCATAGTTATAGTTGCACCCCTTTATCTTATAAAAAGGAGGTTGCATGGCCTTAGTTGAGGATGTTGGATTAAATCATTTATGTCTCTCCATGCTTGGAGAAATGGGATGTATGCCCTAGTTGTTGCTCTTTCTTTGACAATAAAGTTGAAGCTATTGAAGATCTAATTAAAAACTTATATTTGCATTATTGTGGTGGATCATCATTATTGTTTATGCCCTAAGTGTGGCGAATTTCCTTGGTGGAATATTTTAGTGCCTGATTTTTCTAACCCTAGCGACTAGGGTTTGCAGCTGTTTTTCCACATTTCGTGCTCAGAAAAAAACTGCAAAAATACTCATTGGATTTCTCATAATTTTGTAAACATTTTGATATGTCATTTGTGTGATTTGGTTGGGTATTTTGTGAGATATTGAATTTATAAATTCTGACTAACTTTAGGGCAGCGACCTGTTCTGGGTTTTGTGACAGCTTTTTGGGGGTCTTCTCGCCCTTGGAATTTGGCGATTTTGGGCTTGTTGGAAAGATAAAAATTCAAGCATTCTTTTGGCTGTTGTTTCATGCAAAACTACTAAGTTTTGAGAAAGTTATGCTATTTTGAAGATTACAGCAGTTAAGGTTTCATATTTAAATTATTTTCCAACTGTTGTGAAATATGAGTTGAATGTGTTTAAATTCCGATTATTTTCTTCCAATCTATCTCACCACCTTGGCTAGTTCCAACCCCATTTGGGTTTGAAATAGCTGACATTGGGATATTTTAAGTTGATGCAAAAGGGTTTACCCATTCTTTGCTTGATTTTGACAAGTACTTCTTCATTTCCTAACTTGTCTAAAAAGGGGACATCACACACATTGCTTAGAGTGAATCTAAAGGAGTTTTTGAGGAAGAAGATGACTGCACATTACAGTGCAGCAGCCACACATGTTGAATAAAAAAATAATCCAGAAAAAGGCAAGCTAGGAGAGCATTGTAGAGGTGTTAACAAAATCTATAATGGATTTGAAGGCTCAGAGTGAGCCAGTTTCTTATAAAAACCTGCAAGATGATAGTGGAGATGGGGAAGCATAGCTTTACTTTCTAGAGTATTCCGGATTGGGTTTCCCCACAATAAACTCTTGTGCTTCCCATTTTTATGTGTTTTGATTCATTTGCTTTCTTATTTTCATTCCATGCAACTACTACATTACAAGCTCTCAGCAAAGCATTTGAATGATATAGTGCACCTCTAGGTCAAGGGACAGGAACATAAATGCCCTAAAGGCCCTTGGCCTCCTCGACCAAAAGTGAAGGTCAAGAAACTAAAGACCCTTTCGTCTGCCTAGGAGAAGTCCTCTCACAACAAAGGAAAGCCTTTAGCCACTCTCCCAACAGAAGAAGGGGAGGTGAAGTATGGCATTTATGTTTGGATTTCTTTAAGTTGATTACAAGCATACTTGTTCATAGCAGCAGATAGAAGTAGTTTTTAAATATCATATAAGTTAAAGAATCACCACACTCTTTGTTGTACTATCGGTCTTTAGGAATAAAGAAGAATCACATGTTGGTAAGCATAGAAGGGATATAGTGTCTAATATATAGGCATGCATGTCAACATGTACACAATTGCATAATGGATATATGATGTAGACCATAGTTCACATACTCGTTCTCGAAAAATACTCAGCAGACCAAAAAAAAATTGACTTGGCAATGCTCGGCAAGTTAAAAAATACACAAATTTCTTTAAAACACATAAATTTTAAGCAACACAGCTATAAAATGTATCAAATTAGTCCATAAAATGTTGGAGAAGTGTTTTCTATTAGATTTGAATACAAATACAATACAAAATCGCATCATCATGCGAATACAATAGTTGGCTGATAAGTAATATGAATTTATGATGATTGACATTGAAAAATATCATCATAAATTTCATATCTATGACAGTTACAATTTACATTTTCCTCTTCCCCGTTCTAGAGAAATATTGGGGAGAGGGTCTAGTGCCTCTACTAGGCCCCACACTCGGTTGCTTCTCCTCACTCCTCCTAGAAGGTTGCGACTCTGGCTCCAACCTAGAAGTAGATGGTGGTGGATCATTTGCTGCATATTGGAGATCACCTCCAAAGATGTCATCCAATCCAATATCTCCTCCAACTGCTAGTGTTTCTCCCTCCATAGCTTCCCTCTCAAAAGAAGCAATCTCATCCTCTATGAATGCAAGGATTTCCTCTCCTCAACCAGTCCAATCGCTGTATGGATCTATCTCATCTAAATTAATAAGATCGTTTGATGTGGCCTCCACTTTTCTTGTGCAAAGCCAGAGATTGTATTGCACAAAAACCAAGTCGTTGAGCCGTTTTTGACTCAACTTGTTGTGCTTCTTCATGTGAATGGCCTCAAACAAACTCCAGTTGCGTTCACATCCAGAAGCGCTACAAAGTTGAGATAGAATTCTAAGGGCTAGCTTTTGAAGATGAGGGGTATTCCATCCCCAATCCTCCCACCAAGAACCTACAAACAAGATAATCAAAAGTTTATAAGCAATTAATAAAATCAAATCTGTAATTAATAACTTGATAAACATTCTAATTTTTATTACCTAGTGTCTGTGTGGTTCTCCCTCAAATAGCTAACACTAAAAAAAAGAGCCTCCCCGCAACACGTTTGTAATTTTGCAGCTCTAAAATGACGAGGTCCGTTGTCTCGACATCTGGTATCATCCTCTCAATACATGTTGAAAGGCCCTCCATAACCTCTCTAATCACATCTGTGAAGTCGTCAAAGAAGAAATACTTGGCGTTGAGGTAGTACCCCACTGCATGAATATGTTGGAGTTGATTATTCCACCTCCAATCAATAATCTCCCAAAAGGGACCATATCTGACGATATTCCCCCTGTAACAGCTTTGGATAGACTCTTTGGCCCTATCTATAGCCTCATAAATATACCCCATGGGGTTTTGCTCCCCATCAACCAAACGCAAAACCCTCACCAACGGCTGTGACACCTACACAAAAATTAAAATGTAAAGTTACAAACTTACAAATAAAGTAAAAAAGTAACAATATATTTATAATTTAACAAATTAAAATAAAGGAATGAAATATAAATCGAAGTTTGAAATTAGTTTGATGATCTTTATAGCTCTTTTTGCAAAGATATCATCAAAAACTATCTTTGCAACCCTCTCTCCATCTGCTTTCTTTGAATTTTGTGAATCTAGCCATGTTTGACTCACAAACATTTTGCTTCAAAGATGTCAACAAACTAGAAATACTTTGCAACGTTAAGAAGTTAGTTGCAAACCTTATGACACCGGCTCGAACAAGTTGTTTCCCCTTTGTGTGTTCTCTCATCAAGCTCAGAACCCAAGGGTGATTGTATATGTACTTTGTTGAATTTTTTGCATTTTCTACAACCAGCCTCACCCAATCAATTTTGCCTATGTCCTCCAAAAGAAGGTCAAGGCAATGAGCTGCACAAGGAGTTCAAAAGAGTGATGGATGTCTCTCTTGCAGTAGTCTCTCAGCCGCAACATATGTTGTTGCATTGTCTGTGACAACTTGCACAACATTCTGTACACCAACCTCTAATACAACTGTCTCTAACATAACACTCGAATTCTCTACATTTTTTATTATGTTAGAGGCATCAATAGACTTCAAAAACACCATCTCAGCATTTGAAGCCGCTAAAAACATAATGAGGGTACGGTTCCTTCCATCCATCCTCCCATTTGAAAGAATTGTGCATCCATATTTGCTCCATTGTTTCTTTTGCTCTTCTAGAATTGTAATGGCATCTACAACTGCACCCTATAGCAATTTCCCACTCAAATCTTTTGGAGAGGGTGCCTTGTACCCTTTCCTTGCAACTGTCAACATTGTCACCAAGTACCCCCAATATGGGCTGTTTGCCACATTGAATGGCAGGTTGTTGTAGTACCAGAAATTTGCACATGCTTTATTTACTTCCTCGTGCATATCCTTGTTCCATCCTGTACCTTGCAATGAAGGTTGTGCTCCAGGTGTGTTCCTTACCACAAAAAAGTTTGGTATGCCTTTGCTCGAACTTGATGAAGATGTGCCTCTTCCGGCACTTCCGGTTCGTATGCGTGGACCATGAGTAGAGCCCACAATTGTTGCTGCATCATCCTCTGAATCTTTTTTCATTGCAACCCTAAGTCTAATAGCTTTTACTATGGCTATCTGCACCCTTTCCCTCTCTAGTTTCTTTTCCTTTAGCTCTGCTCTCATCTCTCGCTTTGCCTCTTCCGTAACATTGGGGAAAGCCGCAACATCCCGGCAAACAATAGATGCAAGCTAATACTTCAGACAATTGACGCTTCCAAACATTGTTCTGCCACAGAAATTGCAAACAAAATTTGTAACTGCTCCACGTACACCATACTTCCAAGCTTTGGTATGAGCATTCGCAGGAACGGTTCTTGCTAGTGATGCTGACCCAGATGCCGAACCTAATGTCGAGTCTGATGCCATTGTTAACCTCTAATCTTTAACACAATGCACATTTAAAAAATAAATAAAAACGTAAGCTTAATTAAATTTTAAAAAAACGTGCCTGAATAACTATATTTCACTGTAATTTAATAAAAATGATATACCTACGGTTGCAAATGAGTATTAAAAATATAAAATTCTTTGCAATCACAATGAATGCATTTAAAATTACAAAACATAATCAATGAATTGATTACAATACATATACATTAAATTTAAATAGTTTAGAACGAATTTGCGTAAAAAAAATAAAAAAATACATACCTTTGGCTGCAAATGACTATAAAAAAATTACAAGCATTCGATTTTACACACATGTATTTAGAATTACAATATGAATCTATAAAACATAAATAATATACACAAAATGTGAAAAAACTAGAAAGAATTAAAAAAATAAAAAACTCACCTCCAAATGCAATTCTTCAAATTCTCTCTTTGAATTCACTCCAAAATCCGCCCAACACAAGCAATGCAAGCTCAAATGGTTGTGTGAGTGAAAATGATGTAGTGTAGGGCCTTAAAAAGAGCAAAAACCGAGTATTTTCAATGTTTTTTTAGTGTGAAAGACGTGTTTACGCGTATATACAGCGTCTGGCAAGTTAAATACATGGACTCGCCGTTAACTTGGCGAGTACTCGCCACAACTCGGCGAGTCAAAAATGGTAAAGTATTTTTTGCGATTACTTGTTTGGCAGAATTTTTGGCGAGTACTCACAGAGTATGCTAACTATGATGTAGATAGCAGCCATAGGGTTGCAGTAAAAATCAATTGGTAGCCTTAAGGGTGTTTATTTTAGTAGTATAGAACATTGGATCAGCACATGAATTAATGTAAATCTGTGTTTAGTGAATTGTTTACTGGAATATGCAAGTTGATTATGGATCAATTTTGAAGCAACTAGTAGTTTTCTGCCCATTTCATATGTGCAGATTCAATTGACAGCATGCTGCCAACAACAGGAACTATTCAGCCATTCAAGAGAAGAAACGGGAAATTGATGAGGGTCTCATTAGATATCATCAGATCAAAATGGAAAATAGTATTATCTTGAGAATAACACAGACATTAGATATTGCGAAGGCAATAGTCATAGTAGACAAATGGTGAGCCCACAAGATGCTTTTGAGCAATCAAGATGCCCCCCATAGAGAAGATCACCAATAGAGCGCAAGAGGGACCTGCAATCTCAATGGTTTTTTATGCACGTCTCAAGTCGCAAGGAGGGAGTAGTGGATTGAAAAATATTATTTTATTAGTCAGCTATGTAACTGACCATTCCTGTTTGTAACTGATTGTGTACAGGAAAGATTTTGTATAAATATTAGTTAGATGGAAATTGAAAGGGCTTCTTGTCAGTGAGTTCCGTTTGAAATAATAGTGGTTTCCTACTACAGTTCAATGCTCAAGCTTTGAGTCTTCTTGTAAACTTCAGTTTCAAATTTACCAAATCTGGATTAATGTGGATTTAAATTGGCATTGAATGTGTATGTGTATTTTTACTACTGCAGAGCAATTGGTCAAGATATTTATTTCAGTGCTCTAAAAATTATCACAATGTATTTCCTTTATTTTATACTCATGATAACTGTAATGTCCCTTTCGGGCTCAAATTTGAGGAATTTGGAGTTTCCCCAAAACCCTAATGGAACATTGCTGAAAATGATGCCAACCACATGTTGAAAACTTGATTTTTATGACAGCAAACTGATTTTATGCAAAAATTAGGGCAGCGATTTGTTTTAACTTTTAGGTCCACAAAACCCTAAGCGACCTAGGTAGAATTAATATTTTAGCCTTTCCCACACACAAATCTTCAAAAATGAATCAACAACATGAAACACTTGATAAATTCATGCAAAATAAATGCTTCAACAATAAATTACAGACTGCTGGAATTAATTATTGCTCAGAAACAGTTGAAACTTCAAATTTCCATATCTTCCTAAATACTTAAGAGATAAAATGCAAATGATAGCTCAAAATCACCACAAAATAATCAGCTATCCATTAAATTAGAATCGGATTTTTCCAAACACGAAACCCACTAAAAAGTGATCCGGAAATCTCCAAATGGGTAGATCAAGCTGGAAATGAATGTGGCAGGCCCAAAAAAGTGTGCCCTAGCATTGATAGAAACCATTGTCATTCTATAATTATGAATTTTGAAGCTTCAATGTGACTCCCGAATGAAGTCGTCAATGCAACAAATGAGGGTTTTCGTCCCCAAGTGTTGTAACTATTAAGGGTTTTCATCCCCAATAGGATCCAATGAGGGTTTTCGTCCTCAACGAGTGAAAATCTATATTGCCAGGAAATGCCCCCACCCTCCCGTATCCATCCTAAAACGTTTCCGGTATGGAAACGGGTATGAAACGTCTCGGAAACACCGGGGACGTTTTCGGAAACATCCCCAATGTTTCCAGGAATTTTCCGGCGTTTTCGGGACATTTCGTGGATTATATATTATAAGAGTTTATTTCAATTTGTTGTGTTACTCCACTTAATCTTTTCAAATATATCCTATATTTCTGCTCAGAGAATTTTCCAAACCCAGGAATAAGTTACAGTGTGCTCAGCTGTAAAGTCTTATAACATTAAAACTATACTAACAAGGAGGCACATTAAACAAGCCTAAAGATAGTTTGGGTCAGAATAGTAATCCAAAGAAAGTAGGAAGAATCTAGCAGAAACCAATAAATGTCAAGCTAGAAAGCAGGTTTTGACTTAGTATGTTACTACTCCTTAGAATGAAATTTTCCATTGGAATCCTCAAGCAAATGAATACAATGAAGCAGGTTACAACAATAATTTTTGAAACATGGATGCATGACAAATGATTATGAAGAAAATCTACATGATATATTCTAGAATCTAGACTATAATCATGTATATATGAAACATTGAAATTGTAACCATGTTGAATGATGAAACTTTAGAACTTCAATGAATACAAAATATTTTGAGTGTTTTTTCTCTTATGGTCCATGGACTAAAATTTTGAAAATGAGTATTATGCATATATATATATATATATATATATATATATATATATTGTACAGACGTTTTCGTAACGTTTTGTACCCAAGGTTTTTTTGAAAATTGTCGTTTCCGCATTTAGGACCCATACCCATACCCATCCGCGTTTAGGATATATAATTATTGCTCTGAAACAGCTGAAACTTCAAATTTTCATATCTTCCTAAATTTTCATATCTTCAAATTTTAGGTTTTTTTGAAAATCGGCGTTTCCGCATTTAGGACCCGTACCCATACCCATGCTTGTTTCCTAGCAACATATGTGAAAATGAGAGCTCAATGCTCCAATTTCCAAAAGACAAGTATATAATTCACAAGATGATTATTACAATGAGCCCCAACATTTGCTTTTATAGCCTTTTCTTGCCTTTCTTTGTGGAGCACTCCATGTAGGCATGTTTATTTCTTTTTTAACATTTGTTTTTTCCTCTTAAAGAGGGATGACCTCTCCCTTTTAGCCGACTAAAAATAATGAAAATAGGATAAGGGTCTTTTTTTTACTTAGTATTTAAAAATACCTTTTATTTTAATAATAATATTTTTAAGTTGTTCCAAAATGAAGAATTGGTCGGGCCCAACTTAAAATAATATTATTATTTTTTAATTTAGAAGAGGGGACATTACAATATCACTCTTCCATTTACTTTAGATATGGGTGTAATGCTTATTTCTTCTTTCCAATATAGGTTTTAGTGAAGTGAGTTTAATCACACATGAATACCATTACTGTAGTGTAAAATTTAAATATTGTAGTTATTTCTTACCTATATTTTGGTTTATCTTTTTGTAATTAAAGAATAAAAGAAGCCTCCCCAAATAATTGAGGTGGTGTTGAATTCTGACATTAGCTCATTAGATTCACCTAGAGTCACCCTTTCCTATCCCATTATTACAAAATAACAAAGACGATTGACAAAATAACATGACTATCCCATTATTACAAAATAAACCGCATAACCCTCACGTGAAATGATGAGCACCTATGTAATAAATAGGACACAAAGGGGGGGAAATGTACAAGAGAATACGAGAGAGAGAGATCTAATAAAACAAGCCTAGAACAAAGAGATTCTAACCTATTAATCTAATCTATCAAGATAACTATGATAATTACCTTGATTCTAAGTTATTGGGTACACAGGTATAAATCTCCAATTGTAGGTACAAAACATACCTGATTTGGGTATGCCTGTATAGGGATTTATAGAATTTTGGTAATTATCATCAAAAAACTTTATTAGTTTTTGGTCCCAAAAAAGTCTCTACGAATTCAAAAAAACATTAAAAGACAACCTAAACCCTAAAATACACTCACAAACTCTTTTAAAACAACACATTTACCTCACATTGCACATTTTCTCTCTCACCTTCAAATTTCCAATTGCTTAGGGCAGATTCCACGCCACTACAAGTGCCAAGTAGTTTAGAGAACTTGCAACAAGTGTTGTGGGGTTTAAGGAGCTTGCAACAAAGAGGCTTCGTGATTTAAGGTAAGATGTTTGTGGTGTTTTTAGTTCTTTTAGTTTGTATTTTATCACTTTTTCCAAAAAAAATTGTTAAAATATTTTTTTAAAAATTGTTAACCAAATAGCTAAGAGTATTTTCTAGAATGTCTGCAAGTTCTAGTTTTGTGGGCTACAAGATAACCTTCAAATACAATCCATGCTCACCCCTTTGGAAGTATGTCACAACGCTAACTGCCAAGTGGAGGAGACTATGTTTGTGTTTGCTCAAAGTGTAAATTGTAATTTAAGAGCTCATACAGTCAAGTGAAATTTCATTTATGTGGAGTTGCTAGCTAAGGAGTCAATACGTGAAGACATGGATGGAAAAGGATTTCCGCATGCAAAGACCCTCACATACATCAAAAGCAAGAACATGTGGATGCGGTGGCTACCCTAAAATCAAAGCATCCTTTAACAACGAAGGGATCTAAAGGTAGCAAGCTGCCTATTTCTTGATCTATCAATGTCAAGAATCCATCACACTCGATTTTGTCATCCCCCAAAGTCACAGAGATAGATGATTCACCTTTTAATCAAAAGAGACACAAAGGTGTAGGCTTATTGAAAAGGACACTCTAGAATGAAAATAAGGACAGCCAACAAGTGAATTGGGTGTTTTATTTATTAATGTGGCATACCCTTTTATGTTGTTTAATCACCATACTAGCAGATGCACTGAAAGTGATCAATGATGCCTCTAAAGGGTACACTAACCCAAGGTATGAAAAGGTGAGCACCACCTTATTGACAAAAAAAGTGAACATCTTGAAGATTCATGGCAGCCCATCAAGGATTCATGAGTCAAAACAAGGGTGTCTATCTTTTCGAATGGATTGAAAGATACTGCAAACAAGCCATTGATCAATGTCATGGCAGTGTGCCGTAAAAGGACAATGTTTTCTACGGCTTTTGATTGTGAAGGATAAGTGAAGGATGCCCTATTCATTGTCAGCATCCTTATAGAGTCCACTAAGGTGATAGGGATGTTGGTTGATGAAAGGAACGAACAAATATTTTGGACACCTTGTACCGTTCATTCTTTCAACCTAATGCTACAAAAAATGGGCACAAAAATTGCTAGGATCAAACAAGTCTATAAGGCGGTGAGTGAGATCCAAATGTTCATCAACAACCACCACATGTCCCAAGCCATCATCAGTGGCTTCTCAGAGTTACATCTTTTAAAGGTATTTATCTTTTTTATGTTTTTTAAATTTTTAATCATTAAATTAATTTTGTAAGTTTGTAATTTGTGGAATTTTGGTTTTTCAATGTTTTATTTATTTTTAATTTCATTTGTTTTAATTTTTTATTAGGTTGTTGAGACTTGATTTGCATCACATATGTTCATTTTGAGATGAATTATGAGGGTGCGAGGGGCAATGAGTGGCATGGTTATCAACTTCAATTAGGGTGTATAGAAGCAAGAAAAACACTAAGACGGCCACAAAGGTGAAAGGGTTGATCCTCAATGATGGGTGGTAGGATCATGTAGAGTACTTGTTCAATTTTATCAAGCCCATCATGCATGTGCACCAATTTGTTGGTGAGATTTATATTGAGTAGATTAATTCCATCATATATGACAAAGAAAAATCCTATAGAGAGCTTCTTCAAGGAAGTGCACTCACATCTCATATATAGGTGGAACAAATGACAACCCCATTGCATCTTTTTTCCGTTGTCATGACTCCAAAATGCTACGATATGGAAATCCTTTCTTTGCACGGGAGGGTCGCAACATATAGCGATGCGGCAGTTGGTGAGCAATACAAGTTGGCATTGACTAGACTCTCCCCAATCCAAAAGTACATGATGTTGTTAGAAAGGAGTTTGTGGATTTCAGAACCTCCAAGGATCAGTATATTAGCGCTCTTCTTGACAAATACAAGATGAACAGTTATTCGTGGCGGTACCTACATGGGCAAGCATACACCCACCTCCAAACATTAAAATGAAAATTCTAGTGCAAGTAATATTTTAATTTTATTTTTAACTCTCTTTTTTTGAGATTTTGTTTCAACTTTTTGTTTTTTTTTTAATTTTACAATGTGGATTGACTTTACAACTTGCCTCAATAGATTGTGAGTTCTTCATCAACTAAGTGGATTGGGGTACACACTCATTTTTCCACCCAATTCACTACAACAAGTTCGGAGAAAAAAAGGCAGAGGCTTTGGTCTTTGTGCATTCTAATCTATGCCTTCTAACACACAAACAAGGAATAACAAAGTGTTGGATGTAGACCCAAAGAATTTGAACTTGGAAGCATATATTGCCCAATTCTCATCGGTCGACCCAAAGCCTGAGGCTACCTCAAACGACCTGCTTAACGAAGCTAGTAAGAGTGGCAGTACTACAGCTTATGATTCTAATGAATTGTAATGTCCCCTTCTGGATATTAATCCTATAAAGACCCTTAGCCCAATGCTCTTCCCGGGGGCTAAAGGGGTGTGAAAAGGGGAAAAAAGGTGGTGCCTTTTATTTTAAGTTGCTAAAGTCATTTCTTATGTTTATTTTATAAAGCAACTTATAATAATGTCACTTGAAGTGATTAAGAGGAAAAAGGTAAAAGTCAATGAAGAAATAAAAGTGACAAATCCTAAAATAAATTAAATATAAAGTGGGGTGGGGTGAACCATATGGGTGTTTCCCTTGGGGTTTGTGACAGGAAAAAGGATAACTAGAGGTGTGGGGAGCCATGGGGAACATCTTTTGCCAATCTATTTTCTCTCTTTGCATGTTAAGCTATTTTGCTTGCATCAAATCTTCTAAGGACGAAAACCCTTAAGGAGAAGAAGCTTTGGGGACAAAAACCTCCAAGGTTTGAAGGTTGGGAAATGAAAACTCTTCAACTTTGTGAGGTGGATCTGCTGGGGCTTCACTATTGTGCTACACTTCAGATCTGCAGTTAGTGGGAAGGTTATAATTCAGATCTAAGACACTTTTTGGGTTGTTTTTACTCTATATCAGTTAGGACTTCGATACAGATCTGAATTTGTGAGTTTGTGAGCTTTGGATCAGTCAAACCTTTGTTATTTTCAAGCCATTTTGCAGCTGGAACAGTTCTGGGCACTTTTTGGCCAAAAGCAACCACCTAGGAGATTGGTGCGATCCCTTTGGAAGGGTATTTCATTGTTGTTCGGTCCGTGGATGATTGAAGACTTTTTGGCATGATTTAAAGGCAATATTGACATCATTTTCAGCCTTTTTTTGGTACAATTCTGATAATAATCACTTCTGTTACTTTCTACACTGTTCCAGCCCTTGATTTATTTTTGTAAATTCATACAAGTGTAGAAAAATTCAGATTTCACTAGTGAGTTATTCTTAGACCCTGAATCATCATTTTTGGCCTTGTGGGTATCTTGGGAAGTGATTATTTGCATCAATAAAATATATTTTCAGTTTGTTGTTCATTATTGTTTGTATTGGCAATTTGACATCAATTTAGAATTCAATTTTTGTGAAGTTTTCAGTTCATATAATTCAGATTTAAAAAGAGGGATACTACATGAACCATATGATGGTGTGATGCTCTTGATAAACACATTGGAGAGCAATATCGTTATGAATATAATGTATATGCTGATTTGTCTTGATTTTTGTGTATACATTGTAACATAAGCACAATGTACTTGTTCTAAGTTTGACCAATGAATATCATGACATTTATCATTGAATTATCAGTATGTTTTGTGGTTATTGAGCTTATTTTGTTTACTCTGTAAGCATATTATATGGTTAATTTTTCTTATTTTGTTATATTTTTTTATTAGAGAAGTTAAGAGAGTTGGATTATGGCTCCAAAGGGCCTAACAAAAGATACATCGTGAGAAAGAGCAAAAAAGGGCAAAACAGAAATAGGAGCACAAAATAGGTTATAACTCAGCCAACAACCCCTAACGAGAAACATGACAACAGCCCACAAACAGAAACCGACTGGCCAAAGCCAACAAAAGCAGAGAGAGAGACCCCCCCAAAAGACAAAAAAGCCCACCAACAGTCCGCCCAAAGTTCAGGAATATTTATACTGCCCCTGCTTAAGTTTGTCTTTCAGCCACTTTGTCGAGCCTGTCTCATGGTCATCATGACCCTTCTTATCATCCTAGTTGGCCAGGGGGCGAATACCAGCCTCCATCAGCTCCTCCTCGTCCAAGCTACTAAGGCGCAACTTTAGCTTGCGTTTCTTACGACCCTTCTCCAACTTCTCTAGCATGTCCTGCATAGTCATCACAACTTTCTTTAAACCGGTGAGCTCATCTCTGGGAATGTTATGGAGATTGCAGATACCCTTGGATGCCTCGATAAAATCCTTTAGTTTGTCACCCAAATCGGAACCCGCCTAACCCAAAGAATCCACCTCTTTTCAACCTACTGAACACGAAGAATAATCTTATCCAGAGCCATACTCCAATTCTCAGCCTCCAACTTCTCTTTTCCTTTGGAGGAACTCTCCCCCTTCATACCCAAAAGGGTCACCGCTGCCACCCTGCAATCTGTCCCTTCCCCATCCGTGTCACTCCGCTTCTTCCTCCGCAGCCTGACCATACGCTCTGCCAAGGTACAATTGTCTATTTTACTATATTTTTAATAGTTTTAACATTTCGTATCCAATTCCTTAACCAAGTCCCAAAAAACAGCCCTACCAGCATACCGTACCTACTACTTAACTTTGATTTAAAATTTATTTTTATGCACAACTAACCAAAGTGTGCACGACTTAGTAACTAAACACCTGCCCTAAGTAAATTACAAAAGGGTGAATTTATATATATTAACAAAACGAACAAGTGTTCCACATACTACCACTAGGCCTATTTGTTGAGTCATAAATTCCATGGTTAACAGGTTTGATGTGGCTTGATAGACCAAATTTACACTACCACCATTGAGTATTCTACTATTAATCTATGAAATGATGTCTTTCAGTGTCTAGTTTTATACACTGACTGCTTGTGTACTTTTTTATGGGAATGACAATATGACTGTTTAAGGTTTGTCTGTTTATGACTTGATATGTATTTGGGAAGGGAATGGCAAGATATCTGAGTTACTGGCGGTAGGAGCCTCAATTCTCTGAAGGGATTTTACCATGTTATGTGTATGTAACAGAGGCTTTTTTAACTAAACAAAGAAAAATAAGAAGCATTAGCTTAAAATCTACTCTTCTGTACATATATTCACATTTGTGCAATAAGATAAATACAAGACAATACCCTTGTATCTATTTTTCTATTTTGCATTCATTTTTCAGTACCCTTGCATCTATTTGTTTATTTTAAATACATTTTTCAGTGCAGTATACCTATGGTTTTAAAATAAAATAAAACAAATACATACTAATTTGTATTTTATGGGTTGTGTTAGTATACACTAGACACTTCATATCAAATATAACTACAATAAAGTTGCATTAGTTATATAGTAATGGGAATTAATAGAAATGCTTGCAGGAAAACTAAGTGTTCAAGTAAAATGGACCTGTTTTGTTTTCCCAGTTACCAATTGATATATGGAAAGAAGATTGTTGCATTCTGGTCTGTTTGGATTGTCAAATTCCAATCTGTAAATTACAAACCAAGCTAATAAGATGCCAATATTACATCAAATTGTGGCATACTATTTGTTATAATTTGAAGTAGCTCGTGAAGTAAATGCAAAGAAGCTAAAAAAATTGGACTGAAACACCATTGCAACTGCAATTAGTAGGGATCAGAATACAAAATAACAAGCACTGATAGGGAGTTTGCCTATCAAAGGATATCCATTTTTTAATGGGGTTTGATTACGGTCTTCATCTGTCCTTAACCCATTGGGTTTCTGTTACCAACATTGTGTAGCGTATGTTCAGGTGTTGCCCTAGACAGAAGTTGGTGTCTCATATTTTTCCATTGTATGCATATATATATATATGTGTGTGTGTGTGTGTGTGTGTGTGTGTGTGAGTGGCATGATCAACAACAGATATTTAGAGAACAGCTTAATCCTCTATGAGATCATGTGACAGTTCAATGATAAGTTTATCTTAATCACGTTTCAACAGGACTAATGCTGATGAACTCGAACCACTAAAACAACTTACGAACAAATATGCATAAATCCATGAATTACACGTTCACATGCATGTGTGTGTGTGTGTGTGTGTGTTGATATGTATGTATATGTGTGTCAATGAAAGAATGTATACCCCTTATAAGTTGACAAAGGGATGAATGTACATTTAAAAGGAATTATTTTAAATTTTTTAGGCCTCTACTGGTCAGCATTAGTGATCCGGATTTTAGGCCTCTTGAGAATTGGTGCACCAAATCTTGTTGGCTGTAAAGGATTTCCCAAATAATAGAAACAATTGATAGCCTATCCCTTTAATTCCTTCATTGTATGGTTGAAGCCACCCCTGTCAGCAGGTTGCTTTAAAAGTTTTAAGTTCACTCAGTTTTTCCACGTCCTTCTGAAGTTTATAGAAGCAACAACATACTGAATAGACTCCAGAGGCTATAAAATATGGTCAGAATTAAAACATACTGCCACTGGAATACAAAAAAAGTTCGCAAGACAGAAATCATTAAAAATACCAAAAATCACAAGGATAAGTCCGAAAGAACAAAAACATTTTATTTTAAGAAGATTTAGATGTCACAACAGGCATAAATAAGAATACTGACAGTGTCTGTTCTTACCATATATTCAAAATTTCAATGATTTACATGAGCAAATTCTGTTATTGCCAGAAATCCTCTTCCTAGAAGCATGCCTTTCCAGAAGAATAAAACAATAGATTATACAGAACAAGTCAATTTCTCTTAAAGATCTTTGTTCAGTTAGGAGTTTCTTGTTTATCTCATATGAGAGTGACTGAGAGAGAGAGAGAGAGAGAGAGAGAGAGAGAGAGAGAGAGAGAGCTTTACTCAAGGCCAAAAGAAAAGATGAGAATGTAATATTCCCTTCTGACAGCTTATTGCTTGGATACATTTTATTATGCCAAACATTTTAAAAAAAAAAAAACACCAAAATTATATTACTAGAAATAAGTTATTAAAAATACAATGCCACGCCATGGTACTCATACTCCATGATCTATCCTTAGACTTCCAACAACATAAGAAAGAAGAAGGCGAGCATAGCATCAGCGTATCCATCCGATCAATGCAACTAAAGGATCCTTACAATCTTATTCTGCTTCTCTGGAGACCATGTCAAAGGCAAAGGACCAAAGTTGATCAAATTACGATGATCCAAGGCCCAATTTGCCAATGCATCCGCCACCTTGTTCTGATCTCTAGGAACATGTTGATATGAGATGGTCTAAAATTGTCTAGCAATAACTTGGATATTATCCCGGATCCTGGCAATTAGCCAATTTTTGGATCTATGCTGCTCTTGAGCTGACAGAAGATGGATAATTACCTCAAAGTCAGATTCCACTATAATTCTAAGACATCCCAATTTAGTTACTTCCTGAAGAGCTCGCTGAATTGCCAAGATTTCAGTCACATTATTAGTGTTGATGAGCAAAGAAGAAAAGGGGAGTTCCCATAGAATCATGAGCTATCCCTCCAATACTAGCTGGACCCGGATTACCTCTTGTTGCTCCATCAGTATTAAGTTTAACAAAATCAAACGGAGGAGGCTTCCATTTTCTTAGAGCTGAGGGCACCGATAATCTAGTACTAGAGACAGACTTCAATTTACTTTCCTCCAAATTAAGCCATTGATTAAGTTACTTTTAGAACGTTTGGTTAGTGATGTAAATACATTTATACTACATTTTATTACAAGAGCATTATTACATAAAATTGGATACTTTGTTGGATTATGCATTATATCTCTG
The DNA here is from genome assembly GCA_019776745.2 of Taxus chinensis. NCBI lineage: Eukaryota > Viridiplantae > Streptophyta > Pinopsida > Cupressales > Taxaceae > Taxus > Taxus chinensis. Next base: position 271,130,770 of record CM034149.1, on the reverse strand, counting down.
GTTTATATGATTGTTCTTTAGTTTTCATGAAAATAATACTGATACAAGTAAATGATGGACCTAAGTTATGTGCTCAGTAATTAATGGTATCGCAGGTACTACAATGATGTATTCGTCATCATTTATTATGTCCATAAGCTGCTGCTGATGTATTGCTATGGGTGCAGGTGGAAGATGGGGACAGACCAGCTGACAACTACACTATTGGTGGCACAGTGCGATTCAAAGTTGGTTGCCATGACACTAGACTTTAGTGGTCAGACCTATCCTTTAAACTATACCTACACCTAGCCCTTTTCTAAACCCTGGCTTTGTTATTTGACTTTTCTGGTATTTCTTGTTACTATTATAATGTATTATACTTATGTATAATATATGTTAAGAATACTTTCTTGATGTAAACGGAAGTAAACTTTGGTTTCACAGGGCCTATGCTATAGATTCTAAACACCTTGTATGCAACATGAAACAAGGACTTATGGAAAGTGCTTACAGCATATGGAATAGAACAAGTACTTAACAACCTTAACTAAAGGTGCCCATGCTGTGGAATCAAAAGACATTGTGACTAGGGAATCTTAATCGTGGCATGCGTTGACTTATAAAGAAAAAGGATAAAGTTGTTTTGATTGGCAATATTGATTGACACAATGTGGTCATATCCTATTTTAAAAACTATTGCATTGCGAGTGACTGTTTTGATGTTTCAAAAAATGTAATCAAGCGCATGAGCTCGCATACAGAACATAGGGCAAACCATGACCATTTTAGAAGGTCAAAACCCTAATTCAAACTGCATTAGGCCTATCTGCAGAGAAAGTGACTGCAGTCCATTTTGTTTCTCCTCTGCATGTTGGACACTGACAAATTTTGGGAGTGTAATATGTAATACGATTTATTGATGCATTCATGTCAAACAGGCAGTTGCGATTGCATTTGAATATATGGTCTGTGTAATGTCTTAAGGTTTTCAATGCAATTTGAGTCGAGTTGATGCCAAGATGAGATGGTTACTATGGTTGTGTGGATAGAGTTGGATGGTGGTCCAATCACATGATCTCTACATGCATCTATGGAGAAATGCTAGAAGGGCTTTTAGTGAAAGAAGATAATGGAGGGAATGGATTATTTAAGAGGGAAGCACAGATTTTCTTATGAAAGGAGGAATGTGGATAGAAAAGGGTTACACACACTCTTAGGGGTGAAGAGAGGAAAAGAGAGAGAATAGTGGGGACATAAGGAGAAGAATAGATTGGTTGCATGGATTTTACAATCTGTTATACCAAGTATGAATACCTTTATAGCTTTTGTAATGTCCCCTTTCTCGAATTAATGCCAAATGGAGACTTCTTGTCATTCTCTTCCCATGGCCAAGAAGGATAAGTGAACAGAAGAATTAATTGAGCTTCGTTTCAGTTTTTTATTATTATTTTTAATGTTTTTCTTTGGTGTTTTACTCCCTAAGGAAGGTCGGATGGGATTATGAGAGTCCCAACAAAGAATTAAAAGATAAAGTGAAGCTTGGAAGTCGGTTTTCACCTATTTGGCCTTTGGCACCAACCAAGGGATATAAAAGGAGGTCGCTTGGCCTCATTTGGATCATCTTTTGGCACATATACTACACTTACTATTTTGGTTTTTGGGCTGATTGCTCAATACCTTTCCACTTGAGGATAAAAACCCTCTTGTGTGGTATCCAAGGAGGACGAAACCCTTCTTGTGGCATAGTAGAGAACGAAAACACTCCGTATTGGTGAATTGAAGGCATTCATTTAAGACACTCTTGTTGATTTGGATCTAAGGAGTCAAGAAGAAGACCTACAAAGAGCTTTGGCATATTTTGGAGCCCCTTTCCTAGGGAGCAACTAGGGTTTGAGTGTGATTTGGTGTCTTCTAGGGCACACAACTCATTTATTCTTTGTTATTCATACTTGACATAATTTATAGGGCTAGAATCTATCATCTTTTGTAATTATTGGGGTTTGGAGACCTCGATTTTGATCATTTCTATTTGTTGTACCTCTGTTGTTCTAAATTAATTTTTCAGCTGAGTATTTGATCAAGTTTCATGGTGAAAAGTGGCATAAAATCTTTTTTTTAAGTGTTTTCTTGTCTTTTCGATGAGTTCTTTGGTGATATTTGGGCGATTTCTCACTAATTACAAGCTGTTGCTATAAAAATCAGACTGCTCATTTACAGCTTCATAAAAAACCAACTGGCTGATATAAAATCTGAGTTTAATCATTTGGCGTTTGTGTGATTTCCTCCTTTTTTAGTTTCATCCCTAGAAAGGGGCAATATAGTGGTATCAAAGCTTCAGTCTTCCTAGCATGAGGGTTTGATGCAAGAAGGAAACAAAGGTTTCATTTGCTATCAAAGGAGAGAAAAGAAATCAAACCAGCCAAGAGAGGAGAACAATATGGCTCACCAGGGTGCCCAAGAAGACAAGATTGACAAGCTAATTGAAGGGCAAGTAAGATTGGCAAACACCATGGACCTAAATCACCAGGTTCGTGTTCGTGTTCGTGTTCGTGTTCGGCGAGGATTAAATTTGGATTAAGTTTGGCAATGATAAAATTCGGCAAAAAAAATCGTGATTAAATACCGCTGATATAATTTTCATTTTTAAAAAAAAAAAAAGATATAAATGCACAATTTTTTCAAAATAGCTAAAAGATTATTATATAAACTTGAAATCTATATAAAAAGATGTCTCTATTACATTTATAAACCATGCTTATCAAAGTTAAACTATAAGGAACATATGAAATCGTCAAAAAGTTACGATTAAAAGTCAAGACTCAAACTTAAACAAGTTCCAAGTCATCAAGAGCACTTGGTTGAGTTGATGTAGTATCATCATCACTAGATGCAACACTCAATTCATCATCCAAAAAGTAAAGCTCATTTGCATCCATTGTGTTATCTAGAATTTTATGTTGCAAAGAAGAGGTGGAGTCTTTTGTTGCATTGTTCATAGACAATTGTAAATTGCTAAGAATATAAACAAGATCTCCCAATTTTCCAGACAACTTGTTCCTCTTTTTAGAATGGATGTGGTCAAAGCAACTCCAGTTCCTCCTCTCACAAGCTGATGAACTTGCTCCTTGACTCAATATTCGAATGGCAAAGCATTGCAATTCAGGTGTTTGTGCTCCATAGGACTTCTACCATCTGTACCCAAGTATGTCAGCTTGTGACATGTCATATTTGCCTGCCGACATTCCAAACATTCCTTCTCCTGCCTTGTATTTCCAACACTGCTTTCTAATTAGACATGCAGTTGTCAAATCTGGTTCGAACTTCTCAATGGCTTCATAAAGCCCTGGCCACAACTTCCCAGATCACTCTGTCTATCAATTTGAAATAGCTTAGGCACCAAGCATAGCATGTTGTTGCATGTAAAGGTGTGCACATCATTTTCCATCTAGAAGCAACTGTATCCCATATCTCTATGTAGTTTGCTTCCACATCATTCAGTGCTTTTTGAATAGACTTCTTTGCAAGGGTCTATGCTCTCAATAAAACATGTCAAGACAAGGGGTGTTTCTATCAACCATGCGAAGCACATCAACATTTGGTTCACACACATTTAAAACCTTTGTTGCACTTTCCCAAAACTTGCTATTTAAAACAATTTGCTCTATGTTCTTCCCCTTACGACCTTTAGAAAACACTGAATTTTCCCACTCATTGGAACAGACAACAAATCTTACAGTTGCTTTCTCTTCAACCACTCTTTTCAAAGTGATGTAAAATGAAGCAAACCTTGTTTCACATGGCCTCAACAACTCCCTCGATGCATGCTACCTGTATAGATTCAATGTGAGGCGGTGATTTCTGATAAAATTTGCAATTGCTCTCTCTCTGTGAATTGCTTCATGTATGCATGGGAATTTAGCCAAGACATGTAACAACAAATCCAAACAATGTGTTGCACATGGGCTCCAGTATATTTGTGGGTATTTCTCTGTAATTAGCTTTCCAACTCTCACACAATTTGTAGCACTGTCAGTAACCACTTGAACCACATTTTCCACACCTATTTCAATAATGGCTTCCTCTAATATTTCAAAAATATACTCTTAAGTTTTCTTATGGTTCATGGTGTCTATCACCTTCAAGAACACCTTGAGGGCAAGCCACCAAAATATTAATCAGTGGTCTCTGGCATATATCTGACCATCCATCACTCAATATTGTGCACCCTATTGCCCTCCAAGAGGCTTTGACCTCAGATAATTTCTCAATCACCCTATCTTTTGACCTCTATAAAAGAGTTGTTCTCAAAGCCTCTGAAGAAGGAGGTGTGTAGCCTTTGCCAAACTCTGCAGCTTTCAGAATTGCGTTTTGAAAATGTGGATTCCTAGCGACATTGAATGGAATAGCACTTGAATAAAATAAATCGGCGAATGCATCATCCACATGTTTTTCTAATGGTTTCCACAAATTTTTCAATGTTGCACTCCCCATTGATCCACCTATTGAGGTGTTGGGCATACTGGTAGAAGAAGACACAACAGATGTCGTGAACTTAGACATGCTCTCTTGGACTCTTTGTTTCTTTTGGGCTGATTGCATCTTTCCTTCAATCAAAGAGGATTGCTCTTTCTCTAGAGCAATTCTAATCTCTAGAGTCACTGATCCACATGTTGTAACCCCTCCTCCTCGACCGGTTGAATTCCCAAGTGGTCCATTGCCCTTGTCAAATTCCCTGTAAAAGCATGACCACACAAGCGGCGTTTGAGGTTGTTACTATCGCGGCTCACATGTTTCCATCCCTCAACATTTGATTTTGGGGGTCCCATCGAATTACAATCTGCATTCAAATAACACAATATTAATTAATATTACAAATTTACAACAAAATTAAATACATTATAATAAGTTTAATTTTTAAATTTAAATATATGATTACAAAATTCAATTGAATTATTGTAAATATTTTTTAAAAAAGTTAAATGCATTATACATTTATATATATTAAAAATATTATATTTTACAAATAAATTTCTTTAAAATTCATTTAAATTTTAAAATATTAAAAGACGTTCAATATTTTTACTAATATTATACCGTTAAAATATAATAATGTAATGTTATATTTCATAGTTTAAATTTTAAAATTTAAATGTTAATAAATTTGAAAAAATAAAAAAACTATACATGTTTAATATTTCAAATCTACACATTTAAATGAATATTATTTTTATATTTTAAAAATAAAAAATTTATACACAATTATATCAAATTATCAATGTTTAATTATTTTATTAAAATTAAAACAATAAATGTTAAATAAAAGATAAAATAAATAATACAAATAAAAGATAAATTATTAAATATAAATAATAAAATATTAAATAAGAATAAAATTATAAATTATAAAGTTATAAACTATAAATAATAAATTACTATTTTAAACTTTAAAAACACAAACCTAAACATTTATACGTAAATATTTATAACAAACCCTAAACACTTTAAAACTTTATATGTAAATAGTTTAAAACTTTAAACAAACTTTAAATATTTATATGTAAATAGACTATAGTTTAAATTTTAAAACTTTAAACAAAGAAACCTAAAAGTAAAACATTTAAACATACCTGTGTTGTAGATAGATGGCGGCGGTAGAAGCACAAGGCACAGCAGCGAAGGTAGCAGCAGAGGGCACAACAGGGTCACGACAAGAGGAATCATGGCAGCGAAGGTAGCAGCAATCACGGCAATCACAGTCCAGCAATTGCGAAGGTAGCAACAATCACGGCAATCACAATCCAGCGATTTGTCTCTATCCACAGTCCAGGGCACACTCGAGCAGTCCAACGAAGGAATCCACGAAAGCCCAGGAAGCCATGAACTCACAGAAGCACACTCACGAAGCCACAAAGTCAGAAAACAAGCGAACTACGAAGCCACAAACTCAGAAAACAAGCGAACTCAGACAAACTTGCATTCAACTGCTCATACTCAAACTGTCGACTCTTGCGGCATTTTATAAACTTAGACTGTCGTTTTAGGGTTTTCTAAAAAGGGTTTTTTTAGGGTTTTCTAAAAAGCGTTTTTAAGTTCTTTTTAACAACGAATAATGACGAATATTCGCCATTTTTTTGGGAGTCGAATGAGGTTCGACGATTTTCGAACTTTATGTCCAAAAATCGCCGAACCCTGTGACACAGCCATGGACCTCCTAGCCCTAACTCTTTAGAGAATTCATGAACCTAGGGTTAATAATGGAGAAGGCAGTTCATCCGGAGCAAATACTTCACGGCAACCCTTCGGATCAGCCACTAGGCCTACTTTCCTTCCAAAGGAAGAGGCTATACCGGAGGCGGGAGCAAGGCCCTCTATGGGGCAAAGTATTGCCACGAGCTATGAAGAATATATGACACTTCCAAGGGAGATACGGGAGGCCATTACACTTGCTGAGTTCATTGGTGTAAGCAAAGGGAGGACTAGGCCGGAGCCAAGACAAAATGCGCCACAGCAAGAGATGCAAAATGTGTTGGGTAAGATGACTTTCTCTACTTTTGATGGATCGACTAAGGGGGTGGCTAGGGCATGGATCCAAAAAATGGATACATATTTGTCCATGAAGCCTATGATGGAGGATGATGCCATCAAATTTGCAACCCTTCACCTAGAGGGGATTGCTCATGAGTGGTGGTTCCATGGATTGGTGACATAGGGGCACAATGAGATCTATTCATATGATGAGTTTTGTAGAAGACTCGTTGGTAGATTTGATAGAGTTGACCCGGAAGCTCACTTTCGAGAACTTGCACAACTGAAACAAGGCACGGTGGATGAGATGTGGCTGAGGTTCAGAGACTTTTTGTAATGATTACAGATGTCACAGAGAGGAGACTTGAGATATTTTTCATTGAGGGTTTGACTGAACCACTCAAGGGTTTGGTTAGAGCCTTTGATCCTTTGTCTCTTCAAGAGGCAATCAAAAAGGGTTTGGACCTTGAAGGTTCAACCGCAAAAACAGTAGCGATCAACAAACATCCCAAGCTAAATTCAAGTGGAGGACAGCCCACAGGATCCTTGCGATAGCTTAGAAACCCTCCCATGGACCAGCCAAGGAAGTCCTTCCAAAGGATGCCTATTATTCACAAGGAGCTGCCCAAAACTAGCAATGGAGGTGAGTCTAGAAATGAGCGAAAGAAGAAGAATTTGCGCTTATCCTGCAAGGACCATGGACTCCCAGACACTGTTGTTTAGGTAAGGGTAAAGTGCATTATATTGAGATGTTTTCAGATTGTGAGGATGATGAAGATAGTGTTGATGAAGCCAAGCACGATACTATTCCAAAAGAGGATCTGGAAAATTTAGATGGCACTCTTGCTACCTTGTCCGGTACACCAAGATATCATCTATTCCGGGTGAAGGGTGACCTACAAGGGCAAGCAGTCACGGTATTTATTGATAGTGGAGCCACACATAACTTTGTTGATGAAAGTTTGGTAAGCAGGTTGAAGTTGAAGGATGAAAATTTCAAGGCTTCAATGTCACAGTGGCGGATGGCTTCATACTTCCATGCACAAGAAGAATACTTAATCTCACACTCTCTTTGGGAGGACACAAGATAAGAGATTATTTCTATGTCATTAGTATTGGTGAAACTGACTTAGTGTTGGGTGTTCAATGGTTACATTCCTTGGGCGAATTCACTCAAAACTACCAAAGTATGGAGCTGAAATTTTAGGTAGAAGGCAAGGAGGTTGTGCTACATGATATGAAAGGTGGAACTCCTCAAGTTGTGACTGCCAAGGGCTTGGAAAGGACTTTCAAAAGAGGGAAGGTCGCATGGGCCCCTCATTGTTTGGTAAGATCTAATTCTTTTATTTCCATTCAACAATTTTTTCATGATGATATTAAGCCCATAATTAACAAGCATGCCAAAGTTTTCAATGAATTACCTCATGGGCTGCCACCTGATAGAGGATTCCAACATGTTATAGAGTTAGAACCGGGCACCAAACCAATAATAACTACTCCTTACCATCACCCAAGAGTCTAAAAGGAAGAAATTGAAAGAACCATCAAAGAACTGCTGGAAATGGGGTTGATTAGGCCTAGTTCCAGCCCATTTATTTTTTCGGTAGTGCTTGTGAAGAAGAAGGATGTCGCCTTAAGGATATGTGTGGACTACCAATAAGGTCTTCCTAGATGAGGACCTCACCAAAGCCCAAGTTGCCGAACTCAAGCAATCTCGTGAAGCAGTGATGGTAGCTAGGAAAGCAGGAAAGTGGGCGGTAATTCGTAATCTCAGACCTGTTATTTGGGACTCTTTCCCTCCCGGGTGGGCTCCCGGGTCCGGTCCCAAATGACGGTCTTGCTGGGAGAGGCAGCGGAACAGGGGATTTTCCATCACATGTTGGAATGGTAACGGGTTATTCTGGTCCTCTCCACGTGTACTATATGACGCTCTGGGTCTTTCAGACCTCTTTTTTATCACAGAGACTCATGAGAGCCATGTTTGTCCTCTTCCAGAGATGCGGAGATATCACTGGCATTTTGTTTGTAGGCAAGAGACTATGAGTTCTAGTGGTGTCAGAGGATCTAGCAAGGTTGCTTGCTTGGTTAGAGATATCTTCCAAAACAGCATTTCAATGGTCGTTGCAGATGAGTTTTCCCGCTTCCTTTGGGTCAAGATCAAACAGACTTCACCCCCACCTAAGAGACTTCTATATAGCGATTTGCTACTTTCCCTCAGCTTCCTCCCCTTACACCATACATAATGGCCCTGATAGGGATCCTTTCTTCAACCTCTACACAGGTATTTCACAGTTTTCAGCTATTGGAGAGGTCATCATTTTCGGGGACTTCAATGCGCGAACCAAAAACTTCCAGGTCCCTCTTCACGACAAGTCTAGCAATGGGCTTTGTGCTTTTGAGATTTTCCCTAACTCCATTGGTCTTCAGAGGGAGTCAAAGGACTCTGCGCGACCCTTGACCTCCTACAGCCGGCATCTTTTACACATGGGAGAGTCTAATGAACAGCTGATCTTGAATGGTCTTTCGTGCTTTCCCAACTCCAGGTTCTTCACTTGTACACCTCACGGTGGAGGGGCTAGCGTAGTGGACTACATCTTAACCGCCCCTAACCTAGTTCCTCACATCCACCACATGTCTGTCTCCACCATCCCTCTTGTTGATCATGCTACCCTTTCCTTCTCTCTGCAGGTTGATCCCCCTAGGTCTTGCCCCTCTTTCGTTGCCCTCCACGCACCATCCTGAAGTTTGGAGAGGGTGACCCTGAAACCTTTTCATCCCACCTTCGTCAACTTCTACCCCCCTGAGCCTCAATTTACCTCGCTCCCTACAAACACTAAGTACGACCTCCTCTATTCCATTATCCATGAGGTTGCCCTGAATTCTTACCCCCATATCACCCTCACCCATCACAACAAAAAAACTTGCCCCATGAACCAATGGTATGACGAGGACTGTAAAGCCCTACATCGGCAGCTTCGTTTTGCTTTTGTTCATGCTCTCCCATCCTTTCACTCTCTCAAGTCCGCTTATCGCCACCTCCTCCGCCACAAGAAACGCGATTTCATCTCTCGACGGAGACGGGAACTCCATGAGTCCCTTCTACACTCTCCCAAGCACTTCTGACATACCATTCTCCCCCGACGTTCCTCTTCTCCACATGACTTAGATCCCAGTTCTATGTATGCTCATACCTCTACTCTTTACGACGTCCCTAGCCAGCCCCAGATCAAAGTAGTATCCCCACCTTCTGCTTGTCACATATTTACCCACACGAATGTTAAAAATGCCATCTCAGCCATAAATAGCAGCAAAGCACCGGATGAGGAGGGATTCCAGGCAGAACTTTTCAAGTAGGGACTTGGCATCCTGAACGGCTATTTAGTGGATCTCTTCAACCAAGTGGTTTGTACAAGCTTTATGGGGTCTTGGTCCCACCACATTATTTACCCCATCCACAAGTCGAGTCCTACCTCTGATCCCAACAACTACAGAACGATCATATTGGATCACACCTTCGCTAAACTTTATGATACCGTACTCCACATGCAACTTTCAAAGTTTCTGGACCAAAGTCACGACAGAGTTAGGGGACAGGCGGGGTTTCGACCAACCTACCAAACCATTGACCACATCCTCACTCTTCGGGCCATCATTGAGGAAGTACGTCACCGCTCTTTCAAAGTTTTTTGTTGCTTTGTCAACCTTCGAAAAGCCTTTAACTCTGTTTTGCGGGAAGCTCTCTTCCTGAGGCTCAAAGAGATTGGCATTTCCGAGACTCTTTTAGCTGTCATCAAGTGCTTATATGAGAAGGTTTTAGGCCGTCTTCATACAACTACTGGGTTTTCTAACTTCATTAGGAGTACCATTGGGGTCAAGCAGGGTTGCCCTTTGTCTCTTACATTGTTCAATATCTATATGGACGAGCTGGAGGAATTTCTCAGGAATCACATCCAGGAGGGGGACGGTTGTCTTCGCCACCAAGTTCTAATCTTTATTCTTCTTTTTGCGGACGATGTGGTCCTTGCCTCCTCAACGGAAGGTTTACAGAGACAAATGGATGCTTTAGCCCTCTTTTGCAACCGCAGGCAGCAGGCAGTTAACCTGAGTAAGACCAAAATTGTGATCTTCAATGCCCTGAAGACATAGGAGTTTCATTTCTTCTACAAGGGGGGAGAGCTTGAGATCACCAACTCTTACACTTACCTAGGAGTACTCTTTTCTAGACCTCACTTCAATTAACGACCGGCACTTCAGCATCGCGTTAATAAGGGCTATGGCTCCTTGGCGATCTTGGAGAGATGATGCTTCCGCCATCACTTCTAGGACATCCCGTCCAAGTTATCCCTCTCAGATTCTCTTGTCAGGCCCACGGTTCATTATGGCTCGGAGGTTTGGGGACCCTCTTTATTCGAGTCTGACCTAGCTGCAGCGGAGAGAGTTCAAATCCTTCTTCTCAGACATATCATCAGATGCAAGGAGACTGTTCCCCACAATATCATCCTGACAGAATTTGGAGCTCGTCCCTTTAGGTTGGAAGCAATTTTTGGCCTTGTCTCCCTCCTACATCGTATTCGGAAGCTTGTTGATTCGTCTGTGGGAAAGGGACAGGTATCCCTACCAGGCTTACTGTTCCTTTGAGGTCATTGCTTCAGCTGATCGTTTTGTCGATCTCGTTGTTGGTATGTCGGAGTGTCACAACTTCTTGAGTCTATTGGTATTCAGACAAATCACCTCCCTCCATACAATTTTTCCTTGGACACTCTTGCCCATCTCCTTCCGGGCAAGTAGGATCTTAACAAAATCATCAGAGATAATATCTACATGAAGTTGATTCAGTACACCTAGACCAACCCCCAAGGTGGGCTACATCCAAAGATGGCATTCTAGGTTGCACATTTTCTTGAGGTCAATAATGGCATTATTTCTCGGCCCCAGTATATTTTCCGGCATTGGATGCACGCCCTTCGCATTTCCCTGGGTCAGTTCAGGGTTGGCTCTCATAGGCTCCGAGTTGAGAGTGATCATCAAATTGACCGTTCCAAGCGGATTTGCTAACTTTGCTCCCTCCAGGAGATTGAAACAAAAGAGCACTTCATTTTCTAATGCCCCATCTACCACAAGATCAGAGGGAGATTTCACTGCCTATTCAGAGAGTGTTCGACATTCATCTTCTTCAAATACTATGATCGAAGGTGCCTTGCTCTCTATCTGCATGAAGCTCTTAGGCTTCAGGAGGAGACCCTTCAGCCTCCTTCTAAGCAGACGACTACTCAACAGATCACGTCCTTTTCAGTGCTTTCCCCTGGGAGTGGCACTAAGTGGCAGAGTGATACCAACCCTGATTACCAAACGAGATTAGTCCGGACTCAAGGCATTATTTCATAGACCAGGGACGTCCAGATACATACGAGGTCGAGATTATCCTCTCATAGATGGCCTTTGAGATCCACCAGACGTACACGGAGAGTTCTTCCCTCCTTCAGACATCGGCACCCCAACTCTTCCAGAGCTTCCAGAGCCTCTGATTTTGGGCTTCAACACGTTACTAGATTCTTTCATTCGGCCTTGGATGCTAGTTGAGTGGGTCTCCTTCCTGCCTCCTCTTCTTTCCTTCTCTTCTTCCGCATGTTTAGGCTCTGTTGGTCTTTGCAGGCTTTTTTTAGGCCTCTCTTTTTGCACGTTCTTCTTTTCCTCTTTTCCGGTTGTATTCAGGGACCTTTTGCTTCTCTGGATGGGTTCTCATTCGCTTTCTTTGTATTGGCACAGTCCCATTGACCTACTTTTGTGGTCATTCATTGGACATTTAGTATATTTATCTTATCTTATCAAAGATTAATTTGAGATCCAGGTACCACCAAATAAGGGTGTGAGATGAAGATGTGTAGAAGACCGCTTCAGGCATCACTTTGAGCATTTTGAGTTTCTTGTCATGCCATTTCGGTTAACTAATGCCCTGGCCACTTTCCAATCATGCATGAATCACATTTTTGGCAAGCATTTGAGGAAATTTGTGCCATTTTTCTTTGATGACATTTTGGTATATAACAAAACATGGGAGGAGCATCTCCAACACTTGATATAAGGTGCTCAAAATTTGAGAACAGCAATCACTCTATGCAAAAAAAAATCAAAATGTGAGTTTGGGATGACTGAAATTTTGTACTTGGGGCATATTATCAGTGCACATGGGGTTCATGTGGACAAACAAAAGATCCAAGCCATCATGGATTGGCCAACCCCAGCCAACATCACACAATTAAGAGGATTTTTGAGTTTGTGTTGTTACTATAGAAGATTTGTGAAGGGATTTTCCCAACTTGCAGCCCCATTGACTTCTCTAACAAGAAAAGGAGCTTTCAGCTGGTCAAAAACAACCTAAATAGCCCTTGAAGAGCTGAAAAAGGTGATGTGTTCTTGCCCAGTACTTGCTGTTCCAGATTTTTCTATGCCTTTTATACTTGAATGTGATGCTTCTGGTGAAGGTATAGGGGTTGTTTTGATGCAAGACAAGTATCCCATTGCATATGAGAGCCGGAAATTGAAGGATCGTGAGAAGAAGTTCTCTATCTATGAAAAATAAATGGTGGCCATCATGCATGCATTGACCAAGTTTCAGCAATACTTGGTTTGTGGAAAATTTGTGGTCAAAACCGACCATAATAGCTTGAGTTTCTTTCTTCACCAAAAAGAGTTAAATAACCAGCAACAAAAATGGGTAAGTAGACTCCAAGCATATGATTTTGATATTGAATATGTCAAGGGAAAACACAATGTGGTAGCAGATGCCTTGTCAAGGAAGCCACCTCCAAATTCATTTGCGGATGTGGGATTACATGATGGGAAGCAGGAAGAAATCAAGTTTTCAAATCATCCAAGACTGCAATTGCTTGAGGACAAGCAATTTTGGAAAGGGGGGACTATAATGTCCTTTTTCTCGAGTTAATGTCAAATGGAGACTTCTTGTCATTCTCTTCCCATGGCCAAGAACGATAGGTGAACAGGGGAAGTAATTAAGCTTCGTTTCAGTTTTCTTTTATTATTTCTAATGTTTTCCTTTGGTGTTTTACTCCCTAAGGCAGGTCAGCTGGAATTATGAGAGTCCCAACAAGCAATTAAAAAATAATGTGAAGCTTGGAGGTCGGTTTTCACCTATTTGGTCTTTGGCGCCAACCAAGGGATATAAAAGGAAGTCAGTTGGCCTCATTTGGATCGTCTTTTGCCACATATACACTTATTATTTTGGTTTTTGGGTTGATTGTTCAATTCCTTTCCACTTGAGGTCAAAAACCCTCTTATGTGGCATCCAAGGAAGGCGAAAACCTTCCTTGTGGCATAGTAGAGAACGAAAACTCTCCATATTGGCGAATTGATGACATTCATTGAAGACTCTCTTGCTGATATGGATATAGGGCATCAAGAAGAAGACCTACAAAGAGCTTTGGCATTTTTTGGAGCCCCTTTCCTTGGAAGCGACTAGCATTTAAGTGTGATTTAGTGTCTTCTAGGGCACATAACTCATTTATTCTTTGATATTCAGACTTGGCATTATTTATAGGGCTGGAATCTATCATCTTTCGTAATTATTGGGGTTTGGAGACCTCCATTTTGATCATTTCTATTGGTTGTACCTCGGTTGTTCTAAATTAATTTTCTAGTTGAGTATTTGATCAAGTTTCGTGGTGAAAAGTGGCTTAAAGTCTTCTTAATGTGTTTTCTTATGTTGTCGATGAGTTCTTTGGTGATATTTGGGTGATTTCTCATTAACTACAAGCTGCTGTTATAAAAATCAGACTGCTGGTTTACAGCTGTCATAAAAAACTAGTTGGCTGGTATAAAATCTGACTTTAATCATTTGGGGTTTGTGTGATTTCCTCTTTTTTTAGTTTCAACCCTAGAAGGGGACATTACAGCTTTGTGTAATTAAATGTTGAATAGCAATGTAACTAAAGTTCTTAAACATGAAAGCGAATAGAATGGATAGATTGTATCTACCTGATCAGTCTTTTTCTTTGGTGGGTAACATTGATGACGCTACCACGAACCCTATGACCTTTAAAGAAAGTTAATTTTAAAAACTGAATATAAATGCTTGTGCACTGACTCCCAATTGAGTTGTTTGGAATTCAGAAGTATAACATCTTTGGATATAGGAATTATGAAAATAGGTCTCAATGCACAGTGGTCGACTATGGCTTTAATGGGCAGTTTCGCCAAGATAGACAATAATGAAATTACATTATTGGTAAATAATGCAGAAAGAGGTATTGACATTCATCCTCGATAGACTCACGACAGTTTTAGATTAGCTATAGCTGATCTTGGAAGAGCTGAAGGAAAGAGACCAGCAATCGAGGCTGGTGTAACTCTCGAAAGAGCTAGAACACAACTAGAGGCTTTTGATGCTATTTTGCTGCAATAAATATCCTGTTATTTTGTCATTTCTCCATGCTAAGTATTTCAATATGGAAAGAGTTTTATCACAGTCTTGATACTGCCATTATGGCTGGGATAGTTGTTTAACCTTGATATTGTTTCATTGAAGCCCTACACTGCCTTTACTGTTCATCTTTTGGTCTTAAACAGTTTTTTTACCTTAGCTTAATCTACTAAAATGAATATGGGATGGAGGTAGATAGAACTTGTTCATATGGGTTTGTAAGTATACGCAAGACTTGCCATCGTGAATCTGGCCAAGACATGGGAGACCTGACAGCACTCTCGCAGCACTTGAGCTATAAGTTTGTCCTACTAGTTGTTGCCTCTCAACCTCTTGTAAATGTTGTAGAGAGAAATATATTTAAATATATACTTTAATGAATTGTTCGATATGCCTCTCAGCCTCTTGTGAAGGTTGCAAGGAAAATTGTTGATAAAAATAATATAATGCCTCTCAACTATTGAATATGTTGAAAAGAGTCAAGGGACTGGTATCCATGAAAACGTGTCATTTTCAGTCATATTGAAGGGCAGCTTGTCTGTAGATTTATTAAATTATTTCAGCCTAGTTGTATCTAAGAAAAATATGGTTTATCCTTCTGAGATTTTTGGCCTCATTAAATGCATGTGTATCAGATTTGAGTAGAAATATCTTAATTTCATGGTCTGAGTTTCTATGAGTTGTTCTTCCTTTCCCTAGTCACATTTTTCATAGATGAATTTAGTTTTGCATCAAAATTAATTGTTATATATTTTTATAAATTGTCTTTGGGGGTTTAGATTTGTCAAAAACTGAAGTGGGTGTCAATAATGTCTTTTTAGGGACATTACAGTGGTATCAAAGCAGTTAATCCTCCTAACCCGTGAGGAAAAGAAGC
The DNA here is from genome assembly GCA_019776745.2 of Taxus chinensis. NCBI lineage: Eukaryota > Viridiplantae > Streptophyta > Pinopsida > Cupressales > Taxaceae > Taxus > Taxus chinensis. The sequence continues at coordinate 271,114,949 of CM034149.1, read as the reverse complement.
AAAGAGCATATGTGAATGCAATCAACACAAAATCATATAATATATCAAAGAAAAAATACCCCAAAGAAGGGGACTATGGATGATAGAGAAAGACCTCCTCCCAAGGATGAGGTGATTTATATGAATGAGATGTTCTCTAGAAGTAATAAAGAACTACAAAACCATTTGATGGAGTAAAATAGAGATCTTGGAGACTCTTTTATAGGAGCCATTGCTGATTTAGGTAGATCCTTACAAGGGATAATTATTGAGAATCAAGACAACCATGGAGAAGGAATCTCTTCTAGTCATCATATGGAAAGCATTTCAAATAAGACTCGTTCCAAGCTCTTTCAGGCTAGTTTCCTTACAAGAAATGAGCCACAAGAGGAGAGGGAACAACCACCAACACATGGGTTTTCTGAATAAATCAATCTATATGGAGATGTGTATGCATCATTGAATCCTAACACAAGAGGTTTCATTTCATTCAGAGACTTTTTCCAACTTAGAAGAAGCGAGGGACCAAGGAAGAAGGTGAGTCATCCTCAAGAACCAAGGAAATATATTCAACATAGATTGGGTAAAATTTCTCTTCCTACATTTGATGGTACAAATACATGTTCTGCTAGAGCATGGCTACAAAAATTAGATACTTACTTGTCATTAAATACCATGTATGAAGAATATGCTCTTAAATTTTTCACCTTGCATTTAGGTGTGGCTCATGAATGGTGGTATCATGGTATAGTAACACAAGGACATTGTTCCATTACCACTCTTGAAGAGTTTGGAAAAATGATAATGAAAATATTTGATAGGAAATATCTATAGGTACACTTCAGGGAGTTGGCACAACTCAAGCAAGAGGCATCTGTGGAAAGGTATGTTATCGATTTTTCAAATTTTAACAGTCATGGTTCAAATATTCGTGAAAGAAGATAAATATATTTGTTCATGAAGGGCTTGATCAAACCCCTTAGAGGATTGGTAAAGGATTTTGATCCTTCATCTCTTTAAGAGGATATCAAAATGTCACTAAATCTAGAATTTACAATGGGAAATAATAGAAATCCTCAGTTTGGGAAGCAAAAAACATCACCTTTGGGGTAGAAAACAAGTTCATGTGAACCACCAAAGACAAACCCGAATGATAATCAAGGAGCAACCATTAGTGGGCAAAAATGTAGAGCACAAGAATGGGAAAAAAAATAGGTCTGAAATTTATGCAAGAAATGAATTAAAGAGGAAGAAATAATGCTTTGATTGTAAGGACCCATGGAAACCCAATAATTGTTGAAAAGGTGAAGGATCTATCGATTACATTGAAGTTGTTTCAGATAATGACGAGGATGAAGGTAATTCTAATCCAAAAGATCAAGCAAAGAAAGATGAGGTGGTTATCACAAGGGCTACTTTAGCTACACTAACAATATTGCCTAGTTTCTATGCTTTCCATGTGAAAGGTGATCTTCTTGGGTAAAAAAATCACCATATTGATTGATAGTGGAGCAACACACAACTTTATTGATGAATATTTGGTTTTTAAATTGGGTTTGCAAGAACAATACTTCCAAGGATTCAATGTGATTGTGGTGGATGGACATTCAATCACATGCACCAAGAAGATTCCTCAACTCCAATTCACCATAGGAGGTCATGAGGTAAGTGATGAATTTTATGTTGTTGGTATTGATGGTTTTGATTGAGCACTTGGTATAAAATGTATTCAATCTAGGTGAATTCAATCAAAAATTTCAAACCATGGAGTTGAAATTCAAAGTGCAAGACAATGAAATTGTTTTGCAAGGAATGAGGGATTTTCTCAAGTACTGACATCCAATAACATGATAGGAGTATTTCAAAAAGGGGAGATTGCAAAAGAGGTGAGTGGTGAAGAAAGGAACATAACGTTGTAGTAGCTAATTTGTGAATAAATTCAACCTTTTCTGAAGCTTGGTGACTTAAAGAGGTATGGTATAAACAAAATAATGCCATATATGTTGCATATTCAAATTTGTTTTGAGAAGAGTGATGAAATAGAATATATAATCTACAAATTAAATTATGTAATGCCTTGGATACAACCATGTGTATATGAGCATCTTGTGAATGAAAAGTGGTTGCAAGTTTTATCTCATTTAACAGGTACAAGTGCGAAGATCTTGAAAATTTTCAGCATGTTTTGTCTATTGTGCATGACACTTAGAAAAATGAAGTCAGAATTTATTGAGGGAAAGAAATCTTGGGAAGGGAGGACTGAAATGTCCTAGGATCACTAGAAGACCCTTAGCCAATTTCTCTTTTTGACGCCTAAGGAATAAATTAAAGGGGAGACTTAAGTTATGGTTCTTTATTATAAAGTACAAAAATAAAATAAAATATTATATGCACTTCTAATAAATTATTCTAAACTTAAAAATTGAAAAAGGAAAACAAAAAGACAAAAAGACATTAGCCAAAAAAGAATTATCTAAAGGAAAATGTGACTTGCTTATGGAGAAAAAGTAAGCGGAAAAAAAACATTTGGTGAGGGAAAAATATGATTGGTTATCAAAGGTGGCAATATGGGTCACAAGTTCTATAAAGGAAAGTTGAATTGCCTTAGGAGGACACACTTGATCATTTATCTTATTTTTGATTTTGTTTGAAGCTTTCAGCTTTGTCAAAATATTTCTAAAGATGAAACACTTTAGAAATAATTTCTTGAGGATGAAAACCCTCCAAGAGATCAAGAGGATTATCCACCTTGGGGTTTCCATTGTGCTTCATGAAATTTGTAATAATTTTCAGATTATTTCTAGTAGTTGAAGCATAATGTTTACAAATTTTTGACCAAGGGTTTGAAGGGAAAATATTACAGCCATGTTTTTGTCATTATTTTAACCATTTTTCTAGTGGAGTGACCTACTTATAGAAGAAATATGAGTTTTTAAAAGGTATTTCAGCTCTTATTTGAGTTGCTACTTCCTAATCTGGTTTTTATAAATTAAATCAGTCTATTTTCAGAATATTTTGGTGTAAAATAGCTGACATTTTAATATATTTTTAGGGGTATTATGTTTGCATATTTTATTAAATTATTTCATTCTTGTTGTATCTCAAAAATCTATTTTTATTCCATAGTTTGGCCTCATAAATTCAGTGCATCAAATTTGAGTGGAAATGTCTTAATCTCATGGCTGATTTCTATGTTTCTTCCTTGCCCTAGTCACATTTTTCATAGATAATTCAGATCTTCATCAAAATTAGTTGCTATATATTTAATAAATTTTCTTTGGGCTTTTGGATTTATCAAAAACCCAAGTGGGGTTCAAAAGTGTCCTTTTGGGGACATTACACTTTTCTTCCACTTGACCGTTTTCCTTCCTTGAGAGTGCATCCACCACTACATTGTTTTTACCTTTCACATACTCAATGTCAAAATCATAAGCTTCCACCTTACTTACCCATTTCTGTTGTCTATCATTCAAGTCCTTTTGGCTAAGAAAGAACCTCAAACTATTGTGATCAGATTTTACCACAAATTTGCCACACCAAATATTGACTGAACTTACTGAAAGCATGCATGATTTCCAACATCTCTTTATCATAAATTGAATACCCTTTTTCAGAATCTTTGAGTTTGCTACTCTCAAAAGCAATAGGGTGCTTATTTTGCATTAGGACAGGCCCTATTACTTCACCTAAAGCATCACATTCAACCACGAAAGGAGCTGAAAAATCTGGAACAACAAGCACAAGACATGAACACATTACCTCTTTGAGTTTTTCAAATGCTTATTGAGCTGTTCTTGACCATTTGAAGGGCTCCTTTTTTTGTCAAATCAGTCAAGGGGGGAAGGAAGTTGTGAAAAAACTTTCACAAACTTCCGGTATTAGCTACAAAAACCCTCTCAATTGTGTGAGTGCAGTGGGAGTGGGCCAATCCATGAATGCTTCAATCTTCTTTTTATCAACTTGCACACCTCGGGCATTTATGACATGCCCCAAGAATAAAATCTCTATCAAACCGAACTCACATTTGGATTTCTTTGCAAAAAAAGAATGCTGCCCCCAAGAGGCCCAAAGCCAAATCCAAGTGCTTTAGGTGCTCCTCCAAAGTTTTGCTATACACAAGGATGTCATCAAAGAAAACCAGCACAAACTTCCTTAGATATTTGCTAAATACATTGTTCATGCATAACTGAAACGTGGCTGGAGCATTAGTCAATCCAAAGGGCATAACCAAAAATTCAAAGTGCCCAAAATGACATCTAAAAGCAGTTTTGTGAACTTGTGAACATCCTCTTCTCTTACCTTGATTTGGTGGTAGCCGGATCTCAAGTCAATCTTGGAAAAGTAGGTGGCACCATGCAACTCATCAATCAATTCATCAATCCTAGGTATTGGGTACCTATTCTTGATGGTCTTCTTGTTCAATAACTGGTAATCAATGCACATCCTCATAGTGTCATCTTTCTTTTTGACTAGAACCACCGAAGATGCAAAAGGGCTGGAACTAGGCCTTGTGTGTCCCATGTCAAGTAGCTCGTTGATGGCTTTTTCAATTTCTTCTTTGTGTGCTTTTGGATGCCAGTAAGGAGTGACCATAACCGGTTTTGCACTATTCTCTAGCTCAATAATGTGCTCAAAACCTCTATCCGGAGGTAACCCATAAGGTAAATCATCAAAGACATGCACATGCTTGTCTAAAATAGCTTGTAACTCACCATGAGGGGGCTGCTGTTCTGATTTTACTGTGATAAGGCAGCTTTCTGCCCAAGCAATTTGTCCCCTCCTAAAAGCTCTTTCCATCCTCAACAAGGATACTTCTTGTGGAGCACCATTCACTAGACCTTTGAGGACCACTTCCTTGCCCTCTTTAAAGAACTTCAACTCCATAGTTCTATAGTTTTGAGTGAATTCCCCTAAGGAGTGCAACCATTGGACACCCAACACAATATCAATTTCACCAATGTCAACAATATAAAAATCATCAATTACCTTGTGCTTCCCAAGAGTGAGGGAAAGTTGTTGAATCTTCTTGGAGCATGGAATAGAGAACCCATCCGCCATATTCACATTGAATCCCTTGCCAACTGTGGTCTCCAAAGCCATTTTCTTCACCAAGCCCTCATCAATGAAGTTATGAGTGGCCCCACTATCAACCAAGGTAATCACCCTTTGTCCTCGCAAAGTGCCCTTCAGCCGGAAAGGATGATAGTTGGGTGCTCCGGAAAGAGAAGCAAGTGTGCTATCCACTGCCTTTGGCTTCTCCTCGTGAACATGTTCATCAACAACATTTTCGTTTGGTTCAACATTAGTATCATCAATATCAAAATCTGAATCATCATCAATTACCTCAATGTAGTGGATTTGTCCCTTGCCCTTGCAACGATGGCCTCTAGCCCATGGATATCAGCAATCAAAGCACAAACCTTTCCTCCTCAACTAATCTTTGTGTCTTTATTGTTGCTGCTGCTAGGCAGCACTTTGTGCGGTGGTACGTAGGGCTAGAATGGCTTCTTCGGGGGCGCATTGAGTGCTGCCCTAGGATGTCCACCTTGTGCTCTTGGCTTTCCATGAAAATCAGACCTTGGCTGTCCCATATTTCCTACTTTTGACAGTGAATGAGTGGTTGTTCCTTTCTGTCCTTTCTGGCATACATTGCCTCTATATGTTGAACATTCTAAATCCAAGGCTTTAGTGACTGCATCTTGTAATGAAGTAGGGTTGAAAGCTCTTACCAAACCTCTCAAGGGCTCAATCAAACCCTCGGTGAAAAGGACATCCAATCTTTTTTCACTAACATCCGATATCATGACTGAAATTTTTTTTAAAATCAGCAACATAACCTTTCCACATCATGTTGTTGCTTAAGTTGAGCCAACTCACAGAAGTGGATATTTGGATCCTTCCAATCAAATCTCTCCATTACCCTCTTGCTGAATTCTTCCAAGGTGGTAATAGATTCATGGCGTTGGGTGATCATGCCATGAAACCTAAGTAGCCGAAATGTTTTGGATACGGGAGCGGGAGCGGGGTATCCGATACGCAGAAACGGCAAAAAAAAAATTGACCCCGGAAACGGCGTAGGATACGGCAGTACAAAAACTATTTAAAAATTAAAAAATATATAAATCTCAGCCTTCTAAATAGGAATTTAATTATAAACCACATATTATGTATATGAAAAACAAGATAAAAGACAAGTTATACTATTAACTATAAATTTATAATAATGTACAATATAGACAAAATGAATAAAATTAAATTTAAAGTGTATGTTATAGATTGTATAAAATTAAATAATGTATTTTATATAAATGTATACAATGTACAGTATACTGTATAAGTTGTATATACCATAGTTGGAATACTCGCATAGTTGTATTTTTAATTACTAATATGTCTACAGCCAATCAAAGCTCATGATTCTTTCAAAAGATTACAAGAAGTTGCTTGGTCCAAAAAGGTGCAAAAATGGATTTTATGAAAATAAGAAAAATATTGCCATTAATGCGTAGAGCTCGAGAAAATATACATTTTTAGAGAAAACGGCACCTGAAACGAAGCCACAGAATGAAAGTTATGGCTCATGCAAGTTTTTGCTGCTACATCTTCCCGAACCCTTTCAAAAAATGGCAAAAAAAAAATTCTTCTAATGTTTTCTTCACCAAAAATCCAAAAAAGAAAAGAAATGCCAAAAAGGGGAAAAACCGAATCTATAGGCCTCTAGCCACTCCCTTCCTGCTTCTGTCGCCGCTCCCGATCCCGCTCCCGAGGCCCCTGCCTGCCGTTTCAGTAACTTAGCACGAAACTACCACTCATGAGCCATACCCTCCAAGTGAAGAGTGATGAACTTGAGAGCTTCATTCTCAAACATAGGGTTGAGTGAAAAATAAGTCTCCATTTTCTGCAACCAAGATCTCACCGGAATTCTAACAGTGCCATCAAAAACTCGAAGGGAAACCTTGCCCAACTTTTGCTGTAAATCTCTATGGGATTGCATAATTGGTCTCCTTGATTTTGATCCAATCCTCAAAGCACAAAATTCATTGAAAGTCAAGATTGCTCGTGTAACCGGATGTAGAGTGGAATACTCGTCTTTGTGCATCAAACAATTCACCTACTGATGTCTCGTCTTCCTCGACTGATTCTCTATGGAAGAAGGTGCCTTTGAAGAATTTGGGGGTGTGGTGGGTAGAAATCTTTTCACCACCATTCAAACTTCCCTCCATTAGTATGATGGTTTTTGCTTGAATCTAGGGCATCTTTCAACATGGCTGCCACTTGTGTACTTATGGTATGTTGCAGATCCTTATGGCTCTCTTTGACCAACTCTTGCAAAGACTTAACTTGATCTGAAATGAACCCTTCATCACCCATGGCTTTCTTTCTCCTTTGATAATATAGAATTTCTTTTTCAGCTTGCATTCAAATATGCATCCACAAACCCTCACAGGTGCACCAAATCGGTGCTCTGATACCTTTGTAATGTCCCCAACTTGGATAAATCCATAATCAACAAATATTTATCAAAACCCTTGATTTTTAAATACCCTCAAAAGTTTCAATGTCTGCAATTTCCAACCCAAATGGGGTTAGGAAAGAGCCAAAGTAAATGGAACGAATCGGGAAAAATCACAGAATAAAAACAGCAGTAAAATCTCCCCCTCAAACCCGAGGCAACTAGGGTAAAATTGAATTTGAGCCCTTGAATTACGAAACACAATGGAATTTGCGGAATCACAAAATACTAGAAATATGACTTTTAATTCATGAAGGACAACTAAAACTTGTAAATTCAATAACTTGCTCAAGACTTACAATTTTTGAGCAAATCAAAGATCAATTTCATCTACCAAACAACAGCTTTCAAATGAGCTATGAATCACATTTTTTGGATGGCATCAAACACCACACTAAAAAGACAATTCCAGTCGCTGCCCTAGAGGAGGGAAAAACAGAGAGATACAAGTAAAACACTTCAACAATTGAAGTCTACAAGCAGCAATTACAATGGCTCCAAAACAGCAACTCAACTACCAACACAAAACCTTCAAATTCAGCAACAAAAAATCTCCAATCAGCAGCAACATCAATGGGCATCCATCCCTTTCTTCAAGCATGAAGAAATATCAAATATATTAATCCGCATCCTTTCAAATGAGCCTTGCTTATACTCAAATACCCTCCCAAGTGGGGTGAATCACTTAGGGAGGGAAAATACAGTTTGAATTCCCCCCTTCCGGCTTATCTTGTTTTTAATCTTTTGTCTTGTTCCAATAGCCGACATTACATCTTTTTATATTAAATTAATTGTCAATCACAATTAGTAATTAAAATTACTCTAAGGCAATAATTTAATAAATACATGAAATAAATAATTAATTGATTCAGCCACTTATGTGAGTGATTAAATCACTTGGGGAAATAATTAATTAAAAAAACATTTTAAGTACCTTAGAGGTTAAGAACCACTTTTATAATGTTTTAGTGGTAAGAACCACTTTTTAAATAGTATTCTATTAAATAATTAAAATTGCCTTATGTGGATAAATGATAAAAATCACTATTCGGGCAATCTTAATTACTTAATAAAATAAGAATCCCCAAAAGTTATCCCTTAGTCTACGGGGAAAAATAGACTAAGCGTCTTCAACACTTGTTTACTTGTGGAGCAAAAGGGAGAACATTACACTTTGGTTGGAAACTTGCATTTACATGTACAATGTTACAAGGTCACAAAAACCCCATCTGTACAAAATTACAAATGTATGGAACCCCTCCAGAAATAATACGCAGCCAATACAGGTAAAACTGACCTCCGGAGCATACACATGAGGGGTATTAGTGCAAATAGTATAACAATGCTGAGAGAAGGAAACCCCTCACATGATAAGGCCCAACGAAAAGATATGGGCAAAAGAAACGGTTGTGGCCCAGTTTCCATTTGGCAGTACATACTACCAATCATCTTCCATTAAATCCTCTAAAGTTTGCACCCTCGATTTCAATATCAAAAACACCAGAATTCAACACTTCTAATTTTGGTAGAATAGCTAATGTAACATCGATGGGATGGAACATTTTTTTTTGAAAACATTATAAAATATTTGTTAAAAGGGCCATTTTGTTGCCGGTTGTCAAGAAAGTTATCGCTGATGGTTATTTAAAGGAGTATGAAGTATGAGAAGTAACTACTTCAACCAATATATATAAAAGAAATGCCAAATGTTTGATTGACCATTCAAACAACTGTTATTCAAGAAAAGTCATTCTTTAGTAAGTAGTGGGAGGTAAGGAAATACTAAATAAAGAAACAATGTTTGGCATTCATTATTGCAGCATTTATGAAAACGGTTTACTGATTTTCTTTTATTCTTTCTTGTTTTATTAACTAATACCTTTCTAACCTTGTTTATGTCTATTGAGCAAAATACTTGAAAGCATATTGTGTATTAGATTATTCAGTGCTGGAACTAGGTCAAAAAAAGCTTGGTAAGCCTAGATGTCTTTGTGCTTCTCAGAATTATAGTTTATAATATGCTCTCTTATGTATTGTTGTTAAGTTTCTTAAGTTATTAGTTAAATAGACAAAAAAAAGGATTTTTAATTTTAGGTTTATAAAAGAGAAATATTGAAGCAGTTCTAGATTCCAATTTCAAACTAGCTTTACCACAAGAAGGTACAAGAAAGAGAAACAAACCCGGAGATACTGTCTGTTTTACAACGCTTCAATTTGTTGGTGATTATCTGCACAAGCACTATGTAATAAAATGAGCAAAATTCCATCTCCGAGAAGCTAGATTCTTATTCATAGAATATAGTTGAATTAAACAAAAGGCTAAAAAGGGAGATAAGGTAAAAAGGACCCAAAAGAATTGGACGCTCCATATTAAAGTTTCTATTGAGGTTTGCAAAGGAGTAAAGACAGCAAATAAGGAAACCCCTTAAGAGGATCTATTTCACATAAATTTAGAACAGGCTACCTCCATAGCCACCCACTTTTCTATGAATAACTCTTAGCATTCTCGCATGAATCCTCCACAAGATATGATATATTAATATTGATCTCATTCAACCACAACAGAAAATGATTCTATCATGCCAAGTATTTTCCACTAGTTACCACTAGTATATGGTTGTATGCACGCACACATTGAAATTCTAATCGCAAACATACAAACATAAATAAAAACGGAGCAATGATTAACTTACATCCAGTTCACATTATAAACTGACTGCATGCTTGTAAATCCAGAATATTTTCAGTCTTACACTAAGTAATCACATTCATATCCCAACACCAATATTTGAATATAGAGGAGAAGAGAAAACAAGGAAAGAATATTACGATAACATTGTGTGTATATAAGATTGTTCAACAAGCACCCATCCGAGCATTGGCATTATTGAACGCCAATGTGAAGTAGTAGGCCACTACACCAAGGTACATGACTATGTTTTGCTCATATTGCTTTCTTAGGAACCCCTCAAGCGTGTATATGCATCTAAAATCCTAACCTCTAACTATGAATTGGTATAGCTAGAGGAGACAAGCATGTGCATACTAGTCTCCTCCCCATACACAATAAAAACTTCTTCAATTTTTCATGAGGAAAACTAAATACCAAGTGATGTATATAGGTCAGGTTGCAGCATACAGCACCCCTACTACTAGGGCGCACATATGCGCATGTCAGATATGAATATAGGTATGGCACAGCTCAAAATGCAGTTCAGATACCGTACCTAGCTATATCCAAATACAAAACCATAACTAGGTTGTACCAGATATAGCCACATACGTTGTTACGAAAATTTTGAGTTTGGATGAACATAATGAGTGGAGTGGTGTGCCCCCCCATTCAGATTTTTGATAAACTTGTGAATCATACATCTAAGAAGAAAGGGATTTCACACATCATGTAATGTCCCCTAAATGGTACATAATGAGAATCACATTCATATTTCTTCTAGTTTCCATTATGTCTTTGTTTGGGTCAATAGTGGCTCAATGGATGATGAATTCTATTTGATGTAATAGCGTAAAAGTATTTCTAAATACTTTTATGGTGAGTTGGGCATGAAGGCCTCTTAATTGATTTGAAAATTGTGGAAGGACTTCTAATCTTTATGGGTTGGCCTGGTTGGAGAGCCCACATAGAGGTTAATGAAGAAATAGAATTACTTAAAGGTGGGCCAATGCATTGGGCTTCTATTTTGATATTGGCATCACTTGAGGATATATAAGGACATCAAGGTTCATTTGAAGGGTTATGCATGTTTAATTTAATAATTGATATCTTGGGTTTGTGCACAATGTGCCCTACTCTCCACTAAAGACGAAAACCTTTAGTGCGGCTTAACTTTGGGGACAAAAACCTCCATTGTTAGAAGATTGAAGAATGAACACTCTTCAATATTGAGAGGGAATCCCATATGGGGGTTTCCAAAGTACTTCAAGGTGGTTTATTGTGTGTTTCCCCCCTTCTTACCCTAGGTGACTTGCACAGGTGGAGTGTTTGGTATTTTTTAGGACTGATTTCACTATTTTGGTTTGACATTCTTGTTTGGCATAATCTTATAAGGTCGTAATATGAACTTTGGAGAATTTATGGTGAGGATTTGCTATTTTTTCTAGCCCTCAGTTTGGTTGGACTTTTGTGTCAAAAATATTTAATTCCAGTTGTGTTTATCAGATATTTTTTCAATAATTGATGTTTTTGTGATGCATAAATATTCTCATTACTAAGATAAATTATTTCGTAGCATTCTACATTGATTTACATAGTGAAAAGTGGATTTGAATCTCATAGGTAGTTCAATGTCCTAGAAGATTGCAGATTTTGTATTGGTTGATCATTCTAATATATTCTCAACTATTTTCAGTTTTCTTATGTGTGTGCTTGAAGGTGTTATCAAATCAAAACTATTTTGGATAGCTGGTAAACACCTTTTATTCATTTTCAACACTAAAAGGGACATTACATTGGTATCATAGCTTCGGTCTTCCCATCTGAGGGTTTTCTTGCAAGAAGATCAAATGGAGGATAGACTTTCCAGTGATGTTAGACTCAAAAAATTTCCCTAGTGTAAGAAATATTAGCCAATATAATTTCTCAATTGATCCATACCCTTCAAAATTTGAATGGTCAAAAGATCTCTTCTAAGGAAGAAATTAATAATCAGCAATCCAAAGTCGACAACATTGCTACATAGTATGAGGAATATAGGACCCTTCCAGAGAAGATTCGCGATGCCATAACATTTTTTTGAGTTCATGGGAGTAAGAAAGGAAAGATCAAGGGCCACACCTAGGTTACAAGCTACACAAGAAGAAAGGTCACAAGATACACAAGAAGATAAAACTAGGGCTGCAAGTAATGGAGAAGAAATATCCCATAGAGCAACCCACGGTGCAAGTTGAAGAAAGAAAAATTGTGGAGCTTGAGCTGAATAAGGAAGAACAACAACCGAAGTTTTTAGGCATTGAGAGGTAACAACCCATTGATGCTTTAGAAGCCCCTATCACCATTGTTAAAGTAGAGCTCTTGATTGATTTTTAGAACAGTAGTGTGAAGGAACCAAGGTGTGATGAAAGTCTCAAACATGAGCCTAGAAAGGAAAGTGAAACCATGGAGCATGAGTCCCACGGTAAAAATTTCATTAATATTTAATGATGTTTCATTGGTTTCTAATGGGTATGTGTGGCTAAATGTTGAGAAGAAATCATATTTGCATAAGGGAAAAGAGGATACATTGGAAGAAGGTAATCCAATTTTCATTTTGGAGCATGAAGACAAAACAAATTAACCCCGAATTGAAGAGGAAAAATCATATCAGAAAAAGGTTGATGAGGAAGGAACCTCGCTGAACACGTATGTGGATTTTTAGCCTCATATAAATTCCAAAATAACAGTTGAGGGTAAGCCACTTGATTTATTTTATGATCATAACATGAGTATATTACATCACACTAGGTCACTACATTGCTTTGTTCATCATGAGGGATATTGTAACAATGGTGATAAGATGAAGGAAAATAAATGGGAAGAGGATCTTCCCAGCATTGCCTATAAGTTGGATTTTCATGGAATCCAAAGGTATGATGATCATTCTCCATATTCAATATTCCATACTCAAGCATTTTCATATTTGTGTCCAAGATATGGGTATACTTCATATTTTTTACTTCCATTTATGTCATATCAAAATAGGGGTCATTATGGAAAGCATGCAAGAATGATGGATCTAACTTGCAACATAAGGCATGTAGACCTCTTGATGCAAATTTAGATTTTTGTGTGCATAAGGGTATGGGATCTTGGTAATATTTTGAATAATAGAGTTTCTAAGATTGAATCTACTCTTGTTAGTTCCTTCGTCATCTGATAACAATGGAAAGGAAAGAATTCAGAATTGATCCTTGAAGAACATAAGGAAAATATTGGCATGAAAAAAGGAATTCCACCCATTGTTATAGCCAACATGATGAGAAGTGGTTTTGAAGATGGGGGGATATATCATGGTAAGAAAATCACTATTTCTAGACATACATCTCTTCTTGAGTATCTTCATATTTTAAGGCTTGCACATGATCTAGGAGGAAATATTCAAAAAATAGAATTCAAATTTATGTGCTCTATGTTCAAAATTTAACGAATGTGGTTCAATATTATTGCCCATAGCCAAGAATTCATGATCGTAGAGGTTGCAAAATTTGATTTTTGGGATGTTGAGCTTCTCATTATCAGTTATTTCAATTTTCCATACAATATGTTTGTTGTCATCAATAAGAGGAAAACCAAGAGAGAATATAGTTTCCAAATTTCCAAAGCATTTTCAGCCATTATGGATTGGTCCCTTCTCACCCTCATTCATCATTGCAAGGGCAACAAGGTTTTTTAATATGGAAATATGGTAAGCATAGTAAAAATCATTTTTTATTGATCATAATGTTTGGATTCAACATAGCATGGTTTTGTTGGCATTACATTGCATAAAGATCTACTATTTTCAGGTATGTAAAGGATAATCCAAGGATGATATGTTTTTACATAACCCTGGATTCATTAATTTTGATGATAACAACGATCATTTCCAGCTCCTATATCACTTTTGTATGGATATTATCATGCATCTCATACTCCAAGGAATGATGAGGTGAGAAGAACATCTATGATTCAATTTCAAGTTTGTTTTCCGCATATGAGATATGGGTGTTTTTGTGTGTTTTGCAAAAGGAGAAAATTTTTATTTCAAGATTAGTACTGCTAATAATTTTACCATTATGAGTGTCGGGATGAAGGAAAGATCAAATGAACCTTATGGGGAACACAATCAATATGATTGTCTTTATAGAGGATATTGTTTGCATCATTTTTATTTTGATTTTTTGATCTATGTACTGATAGTCCTTAGATCCATGAAAGAACCGAAAGAAATGTGGAAAAAAGGAAGCAATTATGATGAATTTGCAAATGTACATATATCAGTCATAGAAGGAGTTGAGGTTGCATCAAAAGGGGGAAAATGATAAGCATACTCTTAGAGTAAGTACTCCACTAAGAGAAGAGGCTAAGTTCACAAATTTTGTGTGCTATCTAATAGTTATGGATATTTTATCTGAGCTATAAGTTGTTGGTATGAATGGAAGTAGTAAGAATAGTGAATTTTGAGAATTCAAGCACGTTTTATTAAGATTCTATGTGACTATCATAAACATTTAAATCCCCTTCTTCATGTTGCTATCAGTTGTAATAAAGTTTCCAGCTCCTAACATCATGATTTCAAAAAGAGAAATGCATGGGTGCATTTGTGTTTGGAACGCTAAGAAGGAAAATATGATAATTCATCCCTTGGCGGAAGTTTGCAAAATTATTAAAAGGAAAGAAAGAAGACTTGCCATCATGTCCATGAAATATGAGTAAAAAAGGGATATTAAAACCCTTGGTTTTCTTTTATGAGTTTGTTTCATGTGTAGGTACAAATAGGAAGCCAAAGGAGAAGTTGAGATTTATTTTGGATCTGAGCACTTGCAATTGCTTACAAGAAATTTTGAGTGGGAGGACTATAATGTCCCCTAAATGGCACATAATGAGAATTGCATTCATATTTCTTCTAGTTCCCATTATGTATTTGTTTAAGTCAATCTTGGCAATATGAATGATGAATTCTACTTTATGTAAGGGCGTAAAATTATTTCTAAATACTTTTAGTGGCAAGTTGGGCATGAAGGCCTCTTATTCGGTTCAAATACTTTTAATTCTTATGGGTTGGCCTTGATTGGATAGCCTACATCGAGGTTAATGAAAAAAATAATTACTTGAAGGTCGGCCTATGCATTGGGATTCTATTTTTATGTTGGCGCCACCTAAGGATATATAAGGACATGAAGGTTAATTTGAAGGGTTATGCATGTTTAATTTGAAGAATTGATATCTTGGGTTTGTGCACAATGTGTCCTACTCTTCACTAAAGACAAAAACCTTTAGTGTGGCTTAACTTTGGGGATGAAAACCTCCATTGTTGGGAGATTGAGGAACGAATGATCCTCAAGTTTGAGGGGAATCCCATATGGGGGTTTCCAAAGTACACTTCAAGGTGGTTTATTGTTGGTTTTTCCCCCTTCTGACCCTAGGCGACTTACATGGGTGGAGGGTTTGGTATGTTGTAGGGTTGAATTCACTACTTTGGTTTGATATTCTTGTTTGGCATGATTTATAAGGCCGTAATCTAAACCTTGAAGCATTTTGGTGACGATTTGCTATTTTTCCTAGCCCTCAATTTGCGTGGACTATTCTTATAAATATTTAATTCCAGATGTGATAATCAGATATTTCTTCAATCTTTTGATGTATTTGTGATGTATAACTATTGTTGCGGCTGGATAAATTATTTTGTGTCATTCTACATTGATTTGCATAGTGAAAAGTGGATTCGAATCTCATAGGTAGTTTGCTACCCTAGAAGACTACATATTTTGTCTTGGTTAATCATTCTACGATATTTTCAGTTATTTTTAGTTTGTTGTGTGTGTGCTTGAGGATGTTTTCAGATCAGATATAATGTGGATAGCCAGTAAACCCCTTTTCTCTATTTTCAGTCCGAATAGGGACATTACAGAAGTCTGATATGTGTTCTTCATAGTGGTTCATAGCACACTTGCCTCAACAGTGTTTTGTACCTCAATCATCAAATCATCTGACAACGATAACTTCAATAACAGCAAGGCATCCTTATGACGCTTGTTATAAAATCCACAGAGTTAGCAATAGGCCTTCCTCCATTTGTTGAGGATGGTCTTATTGCAGTCCCGACATTCTGCAATGGTCAGACTTTTGTGCCTCCGACAGAACAAGGTTTTGAATAGTTATCGTTATTCAAATAAACCTTGATTGTAAACTCACACAACACTAAACAATGTACCTTGATAGTGCAACCACCAATGGGAATTGGTCTCTGAAGCTCCTCCCTACGAAAGATCATAAGCAACATAAACCATCTGGTGATCGTATCTAGTGATACCGACCCCACCATTGAAGGTTACAGTCTCGAGGGACTTCTCTTGGTGAAAGTCGTAGTTCCCCACTCAGCCATATGGAGGTCTCACGGAAGCCTTCCCTATTCTTGGGAATGGGGGCCAAGTGGAGGAGAAACTCTTCCAATAACACGCCTGATGAGAAGGCCTTGCCCTACACAACTATGCATCGGCTCAGTAGTGTTTAGGTATCCCCGATGCCCCAAAGGGGCTAACTGTGACACTTCCCCCCCATCGTCCAACCCTGCAGGGATTTCTGATAGAGAAGTAATGCCACAACCAAGAAATTTGCCACAAGCGCAAAGCTTGGAATTCCCCTTTGAAGCGAGCGATCGCCTAACCAATACGATAGACGATGTCCACCACACTCCCCACCAAGGAGTATCGAGAGCAATCCTTTCTCGTCGGCATCCGCAGGGGCAAGGCAACAAAGCTCCTACAGTACGATTTGAAAACCAGCCTACGATCTTGTCTCTCGCAGCCTAACATGTTGGCACTTAACAAAGAGGTGTAAGAGAGAGTCCCAACCGACATCCCCACACAACGGGCACACACATCCTAAGGTTGGATCCAATAACCTAATCCTAGCCGCACGTCCACTAAGGGCAAACCCACCCACCCTAGCACTGAGGATCCAGCAGACAGCTTCAACCGACATGTTCTCGAACCTCTACGCCCACTTGATGAAGCTCTGAATCTCACCAAGCTTGCACTCCTTGTAGAATCTTAGGGAACCCTGGAGCCTGAACTTATTCTCCCAAGCCACCCAAGCTTCTTCACACACCAGCTTACTATTGTTAGCCCTCGATGCATTCTTCTTGAGCCATTTAGTTGTCCTATGGATCCAAGTTCAAATATCCCCCACCCTGCACAACGGATTATAATTCACAAGCTCAGCAATAACAGTCTTAAGACCGCCATACTTCTCTAGGGTATGGGCCCTTTGACCTACATTGAAGACCGGAACAAGACAAATGTTGAGCTCGTGGTGCATGACTGCTTGCCCAACGAGGTTAGAAGTGGAAGACTTCCCAAACATCCATTTCATCCCTTCCACAACCACCCTCTGCAAGGCATTCTGCTTGGCCACGTCATACATCCCTATAACCTCTACATCAAAAGTGAGCACCGAAAAGACCAACGCCTTGAAGGTAAGGATTTTAGACCAAGCGGGGACTCTTTGAGAGGCCAAGAAGTGGCGAACACCATGCAGTGTTCTACTTCCAGACGTTGCTCTCTCCTTTATGATCCTTTCTATAGACAACTACGGGTCATTTTCTATTCCCATATACTTGTATCTATCACACACTCCAAACTGTTGATCCCCAATCCGAAACTCGTGTTGCTTGAGTTCCTCTTGATCCCCATAGATTTTCATAACCTTGCACTTATCTATGTCGCACTCCATGCCCCACTTATCGCTCCAAACTTGAATCTTTATGCAACATTTCTTGGATACCCTCGACCGACTCCACCATCGCCACTAGATCATCTGCGAACATCAGTCGAGCAAACACTTCGGCAAGGCCAGGGACCGCTACACCCATTCCTTAAAGATCCTTCATAATATCGTTTATGAAGATGTTAAAGAGAGTGGGTGAAGCTGGGCATCCCTTTCTTCCCCCTCTTTTAACTGGGATGGGAGACGAAAAAAGCCCTTCATACCTGACTCGAACAGACGAGCCACTGTACAACTCTTGGAGGAAGTGGAGGGCCTTCCCCCCACTCCCACCACTCGAAGCTTCCTAAACAATGCTTCGTGCTGGACCATATCATATGCTTTCTTGAAATCGATGAACGCCACATACGTAGGTCTCTTGAGCTTCGCCATTCCCCTCAAAGCAATCTCATGGAGCACTGCAACTTGACCAACACACGTTGCATCCCTCCTAAACCTAGCTTGGCTTTTCAAGAACTTCCTTCTCGATTCTCTTAATGATTACAGTTATGAGGATTTTAAGCAACACATTTATAAGCGAGATACCCCTATAGTTACCATGAAGATTCAAATCTCCCTTTTTAGGGATGGGGAAACCAGAATTGCTTCGTTAAAATCTTTGGAAATCACCCCATACTCCTAAATCTAATTTATAACCTTTAAGCAAGCCACTGCTAGAGGACTCTGACATGCATTGTATTGTTGCCACTTCCCATGACGACCACGCTTCTTTTGCCCAAGCACTGCCTTGAACCACTCCGAAGGCAAACCATCTTCACTAGTTGCCTTATTGTACTCCAAACTTTTCACAACTACACGGAATTCTTTCCACTCTATGGGGCCATTAATCGAGGTCAAAGGGGGGTGTTCCACTAAGGGAATACTGCCCCAATGATCCTTATGTTTAGCTGCGGGGTCGCAAAGAATTTTAGTGTAGTGAGTTTTCCGGCTCCCTAAGACCTCTGAGGGGTTTATGATGAGATCACTGTCACTATTCATCATTGATTGGGCATTACACTTCCCATTGTCCCCTTTACCCATAAGAGCTTTCGGCCAATTCCACAATTCCTTTTGTCTATTCTCTACTATAAGCTTCTTCCCTTTCTCTAGGTTCTTCTGGAACACCACCCAATTCTCCTTGTTGCGCGCATTTCTAACTTCCTCTCCAGCCTCCCTACAGACCCGCACAGCTTCCTTGTGAAGTTGCAAGCCAACTCTCACCTCCAACATCCTTTTATAACACTTCCTCCGCCTCTTAATAAGCTCTTTGATTTTGGGTTTTATCCGAATGCCACAACGGGGCTTAGGGGGCCATGCGGTCCTCACCGCCCCCACGTCCTCTACTACCTGCCAAGAGATCTTTTGAAAGCAGCTGACTCTATCCTTTACCAGATTCTCTGCATCTGCCTCTAGATCTAAACCCTCCAAAGCCGCCCATTTGTTAGACAACCTTATTTCTTCCCTTTTAATGGCAATTATGTCCTTAAGCAACTTCTTTTTGCTAGCCCCCACCACTACCCTAACCCCCCTACGAACTTAAGGTCCCTAAACTTCACTTGCAAGGGCCAATGGTCTAAGTCGTCCATCTGACACACCTTACCATGGGTCACAAGTTCACGGGCCCTCTGCTTCACAATAATTTGATCCGGTGCACTGATTCCACGACCTAGGCATGAGTGGAAGGTTCGACGGTCTCCGGCCTTTGGGAGAACCTGCAGAAAAATTTGCTGGTCCATTTTTCCAATTTATCAAGGGGAGGGTTCCAATCCCCCAAAATGACTGTGGGGGATCGACTCTAGGACCTTTGAAAACCACACGCTGCCTCTTTGATCTTCCCAAAGACTTGCCTCTTGTAACATCCATGGCCGCGCTAAGGGACATAGACACTACCAAACACCCAGGCAATATTTCCCAACTTCTCATGTGAGATCTGAGCCCACACTTGAAACGGATCCACTGCCCCAATCTAAAAGGACCGAAACTTCCTATAGATAGCCAATGCCACCCCCCATTGGACGATCTCTATAGCTACCCCACGAACCTGAAAAACCAACATATCGAGAATCGAGATTGGCCACCTATACCCCCAGACTCTAGACTCCTAGACCCCAAGGATTCCCCACCCCTCCGACTCGATGCATTGAAAGATCTCATGCTTCTTAGACATGAACCCATTCACATTCCAAGTGGCAAAACAGGATCCCTTTGTTGCCCATCCCCGGACAAGGGATTGCTCAGCGAGGAGACGCACAAGATTCGTATTCCTCTCTTGCTCGAAGAAAGACCAATGCAACTTGACCACCCAAAACGGGTACCATCTCATAAGCCGAGAGATGATACAGGATGCCAAGCTCAAGGAGACCGTGATATCAAAGCGGATAGACCCGCCACACCACCCATTCCTGACTGTGGACCACTTAACAACAGACAACCAAAAAGGCCCTAAACAAACCTTGAGCTCAAAACCAAAAGCGCGTTTAGACAAGTGCCTAGCACCCCACACTACGACAATGAGGTAATCAATACTGTACCACATTATCGTTCTTAGGACCTCGAGAGGTAACTGAAGAGGGACCACATCGAAACGATTTGGGGGACTAGAGTTTAGCCTCTCCCCTTGAAGCCCAATGGTAACCTAAGAACCCAAAGGCTGAACAATGTGACCAAAACCCATTCTTCACACCCACCCATTTTGGGTTCCCACAGGGTGCTCTGAGCAAGTTTTAGATGTCTTGAGCGACATGTGAACACCCCCCACGCTCTATTACCATGGCAGTCCCAGCCGCAAGGTATAGGGGCCTTACATTACCAATTGGGGTATTCAATGAGTTTGGGTTGGGAGGGGGAAGGGATTCACCCCATTGATATGCTCCCCTTGAATGCTTACTACTCTCCCCCTCGCCCTTATGGAGGCGTAAGACCCTCACGAGGTCATGTAGATGGGCACAAACTATTGCCCCCAAGAACGGTCGGCCTTGTCCTTGGGGTAACTCGAGCTCAATCCTCCTAGTGGGACTTGACCTTCGAAGCTCCCCTTGTTCAACAAATCGAGCGACGGACCTAGCCTCCTCTACATATCTCACGAGAGACCCCCTAGACAAGGGAAGCCATCCAATCGCGGCTACACTTTGGTTGCTAGTCACTCCCTTGTGCAAATTCGGGCTTTCTTTTATAAGTTTTTTGCTTTTATCCGTGGCAACTCTGTATTTGTCGATTTATTTGAGTAGTTGGACTTTTCTACTGTTAACAATAATCCTGAATCCAAACTTGGATTAGTCTTATCGCCTCATGCTTCTAGGCTTGGATCATCCAGACCCTAGGAAGAAACCGCACCATCAAATTCTTGACAACAATGTGCTTGTTCGTTCATATCGAATTTTTTAAGTCTCACCGTCCACCAATATTTCCAATGTTACACCCGCCACAAGTCCGTCACCCTCAGGGTTCTCCAAATGCGTCTCTAAGGAGCCCTTTCGGGTAGGCACACGTCAAGGCTCCCATGTTTATCAAAGTCCCCAGAGTGTCTTGATCTACATGCATTTTGTGGTTGCGGCCCCCGTTTATGCATTAATTCTGAATTTCTTGCTTTTATGTAATAAAGGGACCCCGTATAACAAGTCAACATTGGGGTGGTAACACCTCCAGCTTAACGCTTCAGGTCAAATGGAACACAAACAAATGATCCTTGGTCTCAAAGGCTCCTCGCCACTAGAGATACCAAGCGACCTAAACCAACTAGTGCTAGCTCCACCATGCCTAAGACCCTGTCACTAGGGGTTACCCTAGATTTCAACTTGGAAGAGAAACTAATGGCAGGTTTTGGTCTCTATGGCTCGTCCCTGCTTGAGATACCGAGCCACACACACCTACCAATAATAGCTCCACCAAAAATCAATTCCGCTAATTAAAGTTACACCAGGTCTTAGTCAACTCGAACAGTCACTAGGGGGGCCTAGTTTCTAGGGCTCCTTCCCACTAGAGATACCAAGCCCTATAAACCAACTAGTGATAGTTTCAATAAAGCTAATCCTACTCACTTTAAAGAGTACCCCAAGTCTCGGCCTGCTAGAATGATCAAGACCTCGTCTCTATTTCTCCTCCACATTAGAGATAGAGAACAACAAAAAGTCACTCCAAATAGTTCTCACAGGGCCACTCTTGCCGATAAAGGTTAGAACCTTCAAATTTTGTTTCTTCTTTTATAAGAATGTATACAAGCACACTGATGTTCACCAATGAGGGGCCAATTCCAACCATTCCAAAGTAAATTCCAAAGAATTCCAGACACAACTTGTTACATGATACACTTGTTACTAAGTGTGTGCAAGGGTTTTGATCCTTCTAACTCTAACCTTGGATTAGAGCTCAGACAAACTCACAAGCCCTAACACTCTTCGCAACACAGGAAGGAAGAGATTGGGAGCATAGTCAATGATGTAGTTGTCATCAAAGTTGATTGTTGTATGTCAAGTGTTGGGGAGCATAGTGGGAGCAGAGGGGCAAGGGGAGGGATGAGAACCAGTAATGAGAGTGAACATCAAGATAGCATGGTCAGCAAGTGGGAGCTATGGAGAAACACGGAATCCATGTCTATGGGTGATGAGGGATCTGCTAGTAAGAACATAGTCCATGACACTTGCACCACCTCCATGGGGAAAACAAGTGAATCTACCAGAGTCGGAGAAGTGAAGAAGTCCGTTGAGAATGTGGAGGCTCTAGAATTCACCTTACCATAGAAGGTGTCTCCCATAGGCCATAACTGTAGAATTCATGTCCACAAAATCTCTCTATAAATCTAACGACTCAAGATCCAACTCATGCAGACATAACTCATCTTGTGCAAGATCGTGAATAGGCGCCTGGTGGTTCCGGCAATAAAATTGCCCAAAGGAATGATATCACCAGCAGTGTAGTGCTGAGAGATCTCTAGATAAAGGTCAAGGTACGGGAGCCCATCAACATGTATGACAAATGAATATGTGTTGGGGGCAAGTAGCATAAAACCATGAAGATATCCCAAAAAGAAGATGGTCAAGAATGAAAATCTAGACCTAAGACTATACTGAATGAGGCAAGCCACACCACCTAAACCACAAATACCACCAAATTTTTGGGTCTCGCAATGAGAAGCTAAAACTCACAAATACACCATGACTAGACAGAGGACCTATTTAGGGCTTTCATAGGTCTCGGTGAGGAAGATGAGATCTCAGGAAGAAATAACATCCTGAAAAAGTACCTAGAGAAGAATATAAAGCACAATTGGAGTTCCAACAAGCAATGAAGATGCAACCACCCCCAATGAAACTAGAGGTTGTTGTCATGTTGATGGTCTAGGGCGTGACCACCTAGAAGGAGGAGAGTCACAAATAATGGCCCTACAATCCCAGATAACAACCCATTTGTTCTATTACTTGTAATCCACAACCTAAGCACAAGCTTTCAGATGTTCCTCTGCATGGAGTCTTGTAAGCATAGTTACTAGGTCCGAAAATCTGGATCTGTTCGAGAGGGCAAAAAAATCCGAAAATCCGGAATTCTTAAAAAACTTCAGAAAAATCCGATCCGAAATATATATCAGTTGAATTTTATAAATAGAAAATGTACCGAATACAATGAAAAACTTTAATAATATAATGTAAAATGTTATAATTTTAATATATAAGGTTGATAGTTGATAGTTTTTTCCAGAAAACTAACAAAAATTTAAAAAAATAAAAAATAATTTTTTTCCTAAATTAGGGCTGACCCTGATCGAATTTATCCGGGTTGGCTGAAAAATTCGGATCCGGCCTGATTTTGTGCAAATCTGGCCGGATTTGGTAACTATGCTTGTAAGGTCTTTGTTTAAGTAGATTTCTTAAGGGAGAAAGAAGAGTTTTTTAGCCCGTAGAGCCCACAAGCAATCATTTAAGGACAATAACTAGATGATCAAAGTGTTGTTAGATAAAGTCCAAACTCAGTTAAGGGAGAGATCCTTAATATCTAAGGATTCATGGAAGAAAGTGTTACCTGCCTATAAAGGATCAGCTGGCTTACGAAGGTCATGAATGCGGAGGTCAAGTCCATTGGCTTGTCGTACTCTCCTCATCAAATTTGGCTAGGACAACCATTTCAACAACTAGAGGGGCCTTCTTCTCTTTAACTATTTCGACCCCCGATTTTTACTCATCATCTTGTTTTTGGATGAAATATTGATGAGTTGTGTTTTCCTACTGCAGGTTCTCATGTTGGGTAAGTACATCAGATTGAATGTTTCTAATCTCATGAACATAATCCTAAAGCTGCTCAAATTTGGAGCATCTATAGGTAGGGCTTGGGACGGCTCAAGTAAAGTAACCCTCACTCTCAAGTCGGCAATTATAAGGTTTTTCTCTTGCAATGGTTGTTTAAGGAGAGACACGGTCTGGTCTTTCTCTTGCTGCTGCTGCTTAAAATGTGAAAGGAATTCCTGAAACTTGGCAACCATTCTTTCAACAGCAGAGATCTTGTTGCTTATGTAAGATCTCTTTTGGGACTGAAAATGGAGAAAAGGGGTTAACCGGCTGTCCCGAACAGATCTGATCTTGAAACACCTTTAATTATTCACACAATAAATTTATAATAACTGAAAACCAATCTAAAATTAGAAATCTCCAAGGGCAGCGAACTGTCTCAGGAATTCAAGTCCACTTTCCACTATGCAAATCAATGAAGAATGCCACGAAACAATTAATCTAGCCATGGCAATATTTATAAATCATAAATATATCAAAAGATTGAAGGAATATTTGATTTCACAGCTGGAATTAATTATTTAGAACAGCAGCAGGCTAGCCTAAACCGAGGGCTAGGAAAAATAGTAAACCTTTGCCAAAATTCACCAGAACGGAGATTCCGGCCTTACAAAATATGTCGAATCAGAATATAAAATCAGATTTGTAATTTGTGCCCTAGAAGGCACTCAAACACCATCAAACCCTAGTCGCTCCAACTAGGAATGACTCTAAAATGCATGCAAATATTTGTAAATCTCTTTCCTTAATCTCCAATGCCTCAAATTGCAAAAAGGTCTTGAATGTAACTTGCTTCAACCAAGGATATAAGGTTTCCGTCCTCCAACCAACCACATGAAGGGTTTTCGTCCCTCTTGGAAAGCCACACTATTAGATTTTCGCCCAAAAGTGGAAAGACAATGAGCAAACAGCCCAATGGTCTAAATTAGATAAAACTCCCAAAAGTAGATGTGTGCAAATGAAGTCTCTAATCTTCTTTTATATCCCTATCATGGCGCCAAAGGCCAAAAAGGTAACGCAGACCCATATAAAGTCATTATAATCTTTTAATTGGCTTTTAAAATGCACCAAACCCAGCCGACCCCTTATAATGGGAATTACAAAGATAAAAACATAAATATGAATGAAGGAAACTGAAATATAATCCATGATCTTCCCTTGTTCAACCATTGCTTTCCTTCGGAAAGAGGAAAGGCAAGGAATCCTTTATTTTGGGATTAATTCGAAAAAGGGGACATTACAGCTTAGTCTACTGTATTGGATCTTGGGGATCATAACGGCTTGGGTTTTGAGTCCTTAAGGCATAGAATGAAGAGTTCGCAATTCCTGCATCAAAAGGGCCTCCAAATTCGGAGGGGAGGTATCCATAATCTGAGTTGCAGCTAAAATATGGTCAGTGATTTGTTAAACACTTTAAAGTCAACCCAAAATTGCCTAGTGCATTGTGTCAGATATCTGACAGTCAGCCCAAAACCGAATCTGTTCCCTAAGACCAACGATAGTATGCTGACTGAAGCTGCCCACACTCCCGTCAGAAGCTGCTAATGTTCAATCGTGTTGGAAAATGATCTCTGTCTTGTCTGAATTGCCCAACTGCTCAGTCCCATCAAGCTGCTGACGAATTCCTTTGAAGAGAAATAGATGTAGATCCAGAATGTTCACGGAGTTATGAATCAAAGCCCTAGAAGTATTGTACCGCAGACGTGATGGGTTGAGAAACGCAATGGTGGACATGAGTGGCAGAGAGAAGACAGAAAGGATGCAAATGAGGGAGGAGCTGAAAGACGCAGGACACAAGAGAAGACAGATTTGCCTAAAGCTAACGTGGTATACCAAGCCGAGAAGCAGGGATCCATCAACCATCGTGAACGAACATTGAGTGGAAACACAAATCAAAAGGATGAAAAAACCCGTTACGAATGGCAGAGAGATAATCGTCCAGCATGGAGGAGGACGCAGGAACGCAGAGGATGATGCAGCAGCACACTTCAATAACTTGAATTTAGATTTCTACAAATATTTTAAAATGGATACTAATCCCAACAAAAAAAGATTTCAAAATCGGTAACATTGACATTTATGGAAAACTGGGATATGGCAGAATCCACACCATAAGAACAAAGAATTTTGGGGAAAAAAAGTTGATGAATTTGAAATTGGAAATATCACTCCAAAAAGTAGAAAGGATGAATGAATTCTCATTTTTCTTTGGCCACTTTGATTATTACCAACTGAAGTTGCATCTGCTTCTCTGCAATCATGTCATGAAATAAGATGCAAAAAATTATTATTCTACAAGTTCAAAATGTATATTGTCATGCGTTTTGTGAGCCCAATAAATTAGGATTCTGAGAACCATGTTTCTATCCACGTTCTGGAAACTTTGTCGCCTGAATACCTTGCTGCAAGGTTTTTGAGGATCTGTTTTGCTATGCCTATTCATATTTATCCACACCATGCACGTCTATGCAAGCCATTGACACATTGTCTTCTCCACACCACGCACATCTATTTAAAGAAGTATGTAGCAAAATGTGTCACGTGCCAACAAATGAAGCACGAATCAAATAACCTACCCAGGCTTACTCCAACCATTATATGTTCCAAGCCAGAAATGGGAAGATATTTCAATGGACTTCTTCAATGGCTTGCCTACTTCAAAAGGCAAAAACAAAAAGAACAAAAAAACCTGGTAGATCACCGAACTAAATACGCTCACTTCATAACAATAAGGAAACCATGCAACATATCAAACATGGTGGAAGATTTTGTGGAAAATGTTAACAAGCTCCACGGATTTCTTAAAGTAATAGTATGCAATCAAGATCTTCTTTTTATAAGTAAATTTTGGAAATAATTGTGTTTACAAGTTCGCACATTCTTGACCATGACATGAGCTCTTCATACTATCCACAAAATGATGGTTAGACCGAAGTTGTGAACAAGTGTGTTGAAATATACTTGACGTGTTTTTCCTTTGATAAACAGAATCAATGGTTTAATTGACTGCACCCTGCAGAATGATGGTATAATACCACTTACCATATGTCCTGCAAGATGATTCTATTCACTATCTTTTATAAGTATGAACCCCCAAGGCTTAACGATTTTATTGCTGCTAGTATCAAAGTACTAGAACTTAAAAAGTCTAGAAGAATCTCAAAAGATAATCCACGTCCTTAAGGAAAATTTGCAATGTGCTTGCAATTGCATGAAGTAGTGAGCTGATCAACAACGAAAGAGCGAGAAGTTGAAGGAGACTGGGTCTTTGTATGTCTTCAGCCATACAAGAAAACTTCATTGAAGCAGAATAATCAAAGCTTCTAGTGATTGCCAAAGTTTTATGATCCATTGCAGATCAGTAAGAAGATTGTTCCAGTAGCTTATGTATTGGAATTACAAAGACCAAGCCTAACCACAACGTTTTTCATGTACCCTGTCTCAAAAATCAATTTGGGTACACAAATTCATGTTCAAACTGAATTAGCAGTCCACAATGAAGAAGGAAAGCTTATGTTTAAATACAAAGGTGTTCTTGAAACTCGTACAATAAATTTGTGTTATAGAAAAATCACTAATTAATTAATCAAATGAAAGAATTTACCATAAAATGAGGTATCCTGAGAGAATCAATCTTCATGGACTCAAATACAATCCCCCTGCCCCCCTATCCCCATGCTTTAAGGACAAAGCATCTCAAGTAAAGAGGACTTGCAATGAATCTATTTATGATCTAACTGATACTGAAAGGGTGTGACTCATCGTATTTTTACCTCTTCAGCATCTATATAAGGATGCTGTCAGTATTAAGGTAGCATCATCCTGTACATATCTGAATGTTTTTTTGGAACAAAATTCAAGGGATTTATATTAATATGACATATCTGAATATTTAATATACTATAATATATTTGTAGTATATCTCATCTTCTCTGTGCCAGTAATTCAGTCCATTGTTAGTAGAATTTCTTTGTACCGTATAGCTAATTACGAAAACCAAATTATATATAAAAAACCATTAATGAACTGACAAGCAGTGAGGTCATGATTGAGTGGGTAGATTGCAGTCTCAGAGATCCCTAGGCATTTCTGAAAAGGAACATACAGACTCTTTGGTAAAGTGATTGGTTTTTAATACCTCAAACAATAAAGAAACTCTTCTCATGTCTAATAAGCATTTACATAATAAAACCAAATGATAAAGATCCTCAGTTTTGCCTTTATTGAGACGATTAGCTTTTTCTCTAATGAAAAAACAAATTTCCACATAAAGTGTCCATCAGATCGAAATGTCAGTACATAGTTCCACCTCCATAGTGAAGTATAATTCATGTTAGTAGCATTTGTGCTAAGAGAATAGTAAGAAAGAAAAGAATAGTGTTATAGATTAAAAAGGTAATATGGATGCATAAGAAAAGAGGCTAGTAAACAAAGGACTCATATATGCTAAAATTGCAGAAGGAAATATATGTAATCGGTGGATATAGTTTGGCAGGTTAATGCGTCAAACAGCCAGAAAGGAAAGCATATGTTAGAAGCGGTACTCACATCTTTGGTATCAAGAAGATTGATTCGAGACTGATCAGATGGTGCTGACTTTGACATCTACAAGATGAGTAATTTCATTCCACAATTAATACGTTCAATCCAACATATAGCTGAAATAGTTTGAACAAAAAATAATAATACTTACGAATGCCGATAAGATATAAATAAAGCCTGAATTGACAGTAGATTTTTATTGAAAATTACCACTCTACTACCAAAGCACAGAGAAAGTCTTTCATTGATATCATATTAAATAACATTATATCAGCTGTGAATGAGACGGCATAGTAAACCGCATTTACAAGTTCAGGCAAGAGTTTAACTATATTTTTAGATTCTCGAGTTTAGAAATGAGTTGATCAAGTTATTAGATTACACAGCATTAATATAGTACAAGATTACTGAACAGCCATCGTCAACATTTTTGGATATCTTGGTATTCAAACTGATATATATTGTGGTAAACATCAATCCATAATTACTGCTTATTCCAAAACAATTGAATACTGAATCACAGGCTCAAGAAAATTAACGTAATAGATTTCAAGCAATAAGATAGACCTTTAGTTCTTGAACTCTACTATCAGGAAACTGTACTGAATTTCGAAGTCTGACCAACCTTTGATAGCCCATCTGTAAGTGACATAATACGAGCTCCTAATGGTGGAATAAATGCTTCAGGAATCTGTTTAAGTAAATCAGATTTATAAGCTAAGCACATATATTTCATTTGATCTTGTCAAGTAAAAATGAATCCTGCTTTGAAAGATTGAAGCCAACCTTAAAGAGATTCCTTCGAGGCCTGCCATTCAACAAATAAACCAACGGAATAGTGTTGCATGTGAGTGTTTTCATGAATTTGAATACAGCATTGCTATAGTGCACAATGCATGCTTTCTTGACTTAAATGCAACAAGTCTACAATTCTCCATACAACATTGGGCCTTCAGATGCACTATCACAGTAAATATCTTGCAAAGTGTAATGAACATGATTGTGAAGCGCATTAGAATAACTCACCCTCCAAGCTTCTTCCACCTTTTACCCCCAAAATGATAATTCACATGCTCTGCCAAGTCACGTGTCAACTCAAGATGCTGCTTTTGATCTGCCCCAACTGGGACCAAGTCACACTGCAAAGCATTCCTGTAACTCATCAAGGAGATTCATGCTCTCGATAACTCTGATACATATGATAAAAATTTCCATTGACAACTAAACATGACTTTTCATTATCATTACAGCATACCTAAGAGCTTTGAGATAACTTTCTGCAAACAACAGACTGGGTGAGAATTGACCTCACCTGGTATAGAAGGATGTCAGATGCCATAAGAACAGGATAAGTCAGTAACCCTGTTCCAACATTCTCATCACCCTGAAGCACAAATAATGGAATGATAGTTAAAGCAGCAAGTAATAGAATATGACACCTGAAAATATGACATACTAAAAATAAACACAATGCCCAGTCAAAATATTTACTGAACCATTTATATTACTGGTCAAAATATTTACTCAACCATTTATATTACTGACTTATCTCAAGTAAGAAAAGGCATGACATCTACAAAAATACAAAGCATTTTGATAATATTATAAATAAATAAAAACATCTTTTTTTCTCCGTTAATAACAAAAACTATATTTAAAAAATAGAGTACAAAATAAAGCCTTTGAAAAATAGTCTGCTTATCAACTGGACTAAGCTGGTGAACGATATGCCTTTAGAAAAATAGTCTGCTAAGTATTATTACTAGAGTCTAAATGCAGATTGATAGAATAAAAAAAGCTCCCAATGCTGGAGATGAAGATTGAAAGAAATTCCGAAATTTGGCTATTAATTTGAAGAAAATATGAAATTTGGCTACTAAATTGAACTGTTGAGAGCCACACTGAGCTTAGGGCTTACCAAAAATTTAAAAACAATGCAAGTTACAAACCATCTTTATCACAGTTGCATGCATCAAAAGAAACATAAGACTTTCACCCATATGGTAAGAGCATGCAGTGCAATCCTACTTAATGCATTAAACAGGAAATGGTGAATAAGTATTCTTATGCAGTAAGAACTGAAGTATGGCCATCACCAAACCTCAGTAGGCACCAGGCCTCTCATTGGATTTGGGGATCACTAATTTATGTTCCAACGGAGTTTTCTATATCCTTCATAATCAATGTCATGACTGAGCCGATCAACACTCTCGCCTAAAAAATTCAAACTCACTCACAGTCTGTCTAAATAAGATTAATGGGGCCGTATCTTTTAGTTGCGGGTCAACCAATGTCCCCATCTTGAAATTAAACAGACCCACAACAATTGATTTCAAATCAATGGCTAGGTCAACCAGCTTTCGATCTAGTTTCATCACATGAGTGCCTTACCAGGCCATTCAACAAAAGCTTGTATTTAATAAATTTTGAAGTTACCAGAATACAAATACAGAGACTGTTATGATACACTGCGGATATGCCTCTGTGTGTGTATATCCATACAATGTATATATGAAGAAAAAAAATGTACTCTAGATGTTGAAACTTGAATCCATATGTTTGTTTCTTGGCATTACTCTTTCATACTTGGAATTTCAATGCTTTATTATTTATTTGATTCAAATGTCTGTAATAGGCATCTGACAGTTGTGCCATTTTGCACTTCAATGTTCTTATCCATTTTTTACATTTTTAGTTGATGTACCTTGTTAGTATTGTTAGTTCCTTAAGTCCTTATCTTGTTTTGCTAGATTGTTATTGATAAACTGCAAAATCTTGAATTGTTATGGCTTCAAATGCATTTTAGTATTGATGATCTTAGTGCTTTGGATAGAATATATTTTCCATTGTTTTAGTCTCTGTTAATGCTCAATATATTAGAAGACTTAAACAAAGAAAGAATGAAGAAGAAGCGTATTACATGCTTAGTAGTTTGAGTGTCCATCATTTTATTATGCAATAGATAGTAACAAAAATATTGAGGTGGTTACAACCATAGATTAGTTAATAAACAACTAATAGTGACTTGATAATAAACTATAAGCCTTATATTCTAATACCCCCTCTGAAGGCTCACACTACAAAAAACAAAAACAAACACACTGACACAAAATTAAAACAACAGAAGCAAGCAGAGCAGCGCATTCTTCAAAATCACTCTTTAAAAACAGCTCTTTGATCAGATAGAACCCCATCAAGTTGCCTCATAACCTTCATAAAGGTGTAGCTCCTAAACTGAAATCTCAAGTTCCCAGATTCCACCTCCCTAAACTCCCGAATTACAAACCTCCCAAATTAGTGAACAACCATCCATATTGAGCTACATCCACAATGCTCCATCAAGTTGTCTCATGACCCTCATCAGCATATAATTCCCGAGATCCACAAACTCCCGAGCTAACTAGACAGCCATCCATGTTGAGCTTCATCTACAGTAGATCTCTTCATGTCTTCAAAGTGTGGACTACTTAAAAATGTGTATTCTTTGTTAATAAGTTCTTCACCACTTTTAACATCCGGTGGATCTTCAAGAATGTATACATTAACTTCATTTGGTTTTTCATTGAGTTTTCCTTTGATCTTTTTCCTCACAATCTTAACCATCTCTTGAAGAATATTTTCCAGCAACTTAATAATGTATATTTTCTCCACAATTTTTATCATTGTCTCCAAGAGTGTCAAACCTAGTAGTGAAACCCTTGGACTCTTATGGCCAAGACATTTTTGTACTACTTTGACAAGATCTTTGGGTTGCTTGTGAGCATTTTAAATGACGTCACAAATTTCAAGATTCATAAGTCACTCATGGCCTTGTCTACAAGGCCAGCCAGTGATTTCATCCCTTCTGCCCTTCCTGCAGAACCAAACCCTTGAATAAAGATCCACGAACCAATGAAATGCCCTAAAAAATCGATTTCCTCTCATCGCATACAACAGTTTTGTTTTCTTGCGCTTTTGACTACAAGTAACTTTGTTTTGGACTCTAATACTGGTAAAAACCATTGTGCCCTCGATATTTAAAAATGTGAGTAAAAACGTGCTATCTGAAATTCGCGACCATATTCAGTTTAAAATCATGACTATATTGATTCCCAATTCGTAGATTTGCAGTTGTATCTTTGTAAGCGACTATATATTTTTAATGATGGCAATGAAATAGTGTTGACTATCAGTTCGTGCCTTCAAAAGCCTTTCAAACTTGTATATTTAGAAACACACTCTTAATGATAGTTTTGCACTCTTTCCCTGGTAACTCTAGTTCCTACCCTCGAACTATGTCACAGTCTAGAAAAGTCATTTAGTAAAGAATATGGTCGAGATTCACGAATAGAACAATGCATTCTTCAAAAGATTTCTCAACGAAAAATAGTTATTTGACCAGGTAGAACTCCATCAAGTTGCCTTATAACCTTCATAAAGGTGTAGCTTCTGAGTTGAAATCCCAAGTTCCCCAATTCCACATCCCTGAACTCCCAAATTACAAACCTCCTGAATTATTGGACAACCATCCATATTGAGCTACATCCATGCTAAACTTCATCTACACTAGATCCCTTCCTATCTTCAAACTCTGGACTTCTTTAAAATGTGTATTCTTCATCAATGAGTTCGTCACCTCTTTTAGCATCCAGTGGATCTTCAGCAATGGTTGCATTAACTTCATTTGGTTTGTCTTTGAGTTTTCCCTTGATCTTTTTCCTCACAATCTTAACCATCTATTGAAAAATATTTTTTCCAGCAACTTGATAATGTATAATTTCTCCACATTTTTTACCATTACTCCAAGAGCATCAAAGCTAGTAGTTGAACCCTTGGATTCTTAGGACCAATACATTTTTGTATTGCTTTGATAACATCTTTGGCTTGCCTGTGACCATTGTTAATGACATCAAAAAATTCAAGACTCACAGTCCAATTGTAATGTCCCCATTTTTGAAGACCATTAGCCTATCTTTCCCCACGGGCTTAGTGATGTTGCAAGGGGAACAATTTTATTAAATAATTAAATATTATTGCCTAAAGCAATAATTATTTAATTATTTAATTCTGAAGATTATTTAATTTAATTCCCAAAATACAAAAATTAAATGGGAAAATTAATTAAATAAATATTTAAGTGGTTTTTATTAATAGAATCGCCCTTTGAAAAGGGGACGCCACACCTAGTGGAAATAAATTGCTTTTATTTAATAATTTCCCTCTCCTAGAAATTTCGAATTTTGTGCCTCCTTGCTTATAAAAGGAGTGTTGGGATCATTGTTAGACTCATGTTGATTTGATCATTTATGTCTCTCCATGCTTGGAGAAATGGGATGTATACCCTAGATTTTCATTGTCCTCTCTCTCATTCGATTTGGTATTGAAGTGGATCTGATTTTGAAGACTTTGCCATTGAAGATTTGAAGACTTGATATTTATTTTTGTCATTTTGGAAAGTGGAGACTTTGCTGGAAATTTCTGTTGCATTTCTGGAAAATTCTGTTGGTTGGAATTTGATGAATTTATGTTCATTGGAAAGCTCTTTGTCCAAGCTTTCCAACAAGGGTAATTTCGTGTCAAAATTCCAAGTATTGCTCAAGATATGAATTTATGAAGATTTCTGTTATTTACCTAATTTCCCAAAATTAGGGCAACGACTTGTTTTGGAGTTTCAGGTGACTTTTTAGCATGGCATTTGTAGATGAAAAATTCGAAAATTGATCTCATAATTTTCCTTAT
Source organism: Taxus chinensis (assembly GCA_019776745.2). Classification (NCBI taxonomy): domain Eukaryota; kingdom Viridiplantae; phylum Streptophyta; class Pinopsida; order Cupressales; family Taxaceae; genus Taxus; species Taxus chinensis. The sequence goes on along the minus strand of CM034149.1, from coordinate 271,080,466 downwards.
AATTTATGCTTCGTTTTGAGCTATGGTTCATAATTTTCGGATAAGCATTTTGCAAGTTATGAGGGTTTGATGCTGCAGCTGTATTTCGGGATTTAAAAATCAGGTTTTCCGTATTTTTGTGGTTTTCTTGTACGGAAATTTGCTCCTAATTAATATCTATCATTTCCCTTTCGTTTCATGCAATTCGGAGTTGATAAATCAACAGGTATGGAATTTTGAATATTTCAGCCTAGAGTTTTGACGAACTTACTTAAAATAGCAAGTTCCAGATTTCAGTGCTTTTGTTGAGGGTTTATGGTTGAAATGTAAGATTCAGATTTTTATTTTCAAATTTGGCTAATTTTCCGGTTTGTTCCAAAAAGGGGACATTACACCAATCTAGGCTAATAAGCAGGTCACTCATGGCCTTATCTACAAGGTATGTCGTTGATCTCATCCCTTCTACCCTTCCCTTCAAAACAAATCACTTGAACATAAATCTAAGAACCAATGAAATGCCGTAAAAAATCGAGTTACTCTCGTCACATACAGAAATTTCGTTTGCTTGCATTTTTGACTGGAAGTAACTGTGTTCTGGACCGTAATACCAAGAAAAATCTTCCATGCCCTTGATATTTGACAAACACGAATGAAAATTTAACCTCTAAAATTTGCAATTGTATTCAATTTAAAATCATGAATATATTGATTCACGATTCATAGATTTGCAATTGTATATTTGTAAGCGACTATATTTTTGCATTGATGGTAGTGAAACGGTGTCGACTGTCTATTTGTGCCTTCAATAGCCTTCCAGACTTTGCATATTCAGAAACACACTCTTAATAATGAAGGTTTTGCACTCTTTCCCCTAGCAAATCTCCAATTTGTACCCTTGAACTCTATCAAGGTTTAGTAGAGAATATGATTATAATTCATGATTTACAATCTTTCATGAGATCTGGTATATCTCCATGCCCTAAATAGGACTTTCACGGCTGTACTCTTTTGCATGCCCTAGATTCACGATTTTGACATTTTCTATGAGTAGTAACCTTTTGTTCATGATTTGCAATCTTTTATTCACAATTTGCAAACCCTATCGAGCACCAAGCTATGATGTCAATGTTAGAAGACTTAGAGAGAAAGAATGAAGAAGTGGATTGCACAGTTAGTAGTTTGTCTGTTCGTCATTTATTATGCAGGAGATAGTTACAAAATGGTTGAGGTGGTTACAAACGTACATTACTTAATACATGACTAATAGTGAGTTAATAATATTCTAGTAAAATGTCCCCACATATTTCAGCAATTGTCTAGGCAAAATTGAAATATCCCTTGATGGGATCTTACCACAAAAAATGACAAAACACAGAAATTGGCAGCAATATGCTAAATCTGATTTTTGCAGATTTTATACAGAAAGTACAGCTAGGGCAGCGAACAGAAAAATGTGAATAACTCTTAAAATACCCGTCCAAATTACTTGAAATTTTAACTGGAACAAGATAATAATATGTAGAACACAAGGGAAATATTTTTGGAATTTTTCAGATAACAGAATGCTGCCAGAAATTTACAGCGTGCCTAGAATAGCCGGAAAACTTTGAAAATTAATATCTTTTCGAATACAAATGCAATAAAGATGAAACTTTAGAAATAATATATATAAAAATAGTAGATAACTCTCCAACCTTCAGATCTGAAAAAGGACTGCTCGAAACCCTAGAAATTAGGGCTGCAAATTCCCAAACAAGTCGCCCCCTTTGGAAAACAGCCAAAACCCCTGTGAAACCCTCTATGGATGATGCCGAATCCTTCTTCTATGGCTGCCGTAGGTCTGATCCGAAAACCGGCTGAAAATCTTCACAAAAACTCTCAAAACCCTTCAAACCCTAATTCTGAAAATCCTGAAAATACCTCTGTAAAACAGCCCTGAAATCCACTCCAAATGACAAGCTAGGGTAGATCTTTCACTACCGAAGAATGCCCTGCTAGCTAGGGTTGGATCTTTCACCACCGAAGCTAGGGTTCCCGTGGGATCTTACTCCACAAGCTAAAAGTTGCAAACAGCAGTTGCACCATGAAAAGAAAATATGAGTGTATGTATGAATGAATCCTTTCACCCCTCACCTCCTTTTATAACCTTTTCATGCCAAAGAAACCCTAAAACCACTCAAGGCGCACTTTCCCAAAAAGAGGGCCTTATTAAAAATAACTTGAAGTTGCTTTTCCCTTCCTAGGCGCCTAGGCCCATAAAGTAACCTCAATGAAGAAATATAACATTTAATGCCATGCATGTCCTCTCAAGTCGCCAAAAAGGTACTTTAAGTGGCCCCAATGATGAAACATAACATCTAGTCCCTTTTTAAAAGTACTTTATAACCCCGTCAATAAAAAATAATAACTGGACTAGATGCCCATACCCAATAGCAAAATAGTGTCCGTAACCCCTTGGGCATGACTAGGGTTAGGGCACGCATTGGCCCTTAGGCCATGGGCGAGGGAAAAGGGACATTACAGTCCTCCCATCCCAAAATTTGCTTGTCCCCAAGCAAATGCAGACTAGGATGCCGTAGAATCTATTCTCCCTCCCAAGTAGCATCCTCAAGAGGCAAACCCTTCCATCGCACCAAATATTCTGTGATATCTCTATTCCTGAGCTTCCTCTGTCTGACCTCAATAATAGAATCCGGTTCTAAAACCAGCTTCCCCTCCTCATCCAGTGGTGGCAACTCTGTAGAAGGTACAATGTGGTATCCTAAGGCCTTCTTAAGGCATGATACATGGAAGACATTATGTATCTTGTTGTGCTCTGGAAGATCCAACTCATATGCAACCGCACCCACTCACCTGACTATCCTGTATGGACCATAAAACCGGGGCTTCAGCTTTTCCGCCCCCTTCTGCTTGAGTGATGACTGTCTGTACGGTTGTAGACGCAAGAACACCAAGTCTCCTACCTCGAAGGACCTCTCTACCCTGTGTCGATCCGCATAAACCTTCTACTGATTTTGCGCCTTCTGGAGATTCTCCTTAAGAGCTCGCAAGATATCTTGGTTCTCCTGTAACCAATCCCGAGCATTGGGAGCTCGACTATCTGATAATACTAAATCAGCAAATGACATGGCATCGTATCCATACAAAGCTCTGAAAGGCGTCATGCCAATACTCACCCATATGTGGTATTGTAGCAATACTCACCCATATGCAACCATCTGATCCATGCCTGCTGATGTCCGGTCACATAACTCCGCAAATAGCCCTCTATCCATTTGTTGACAATCTCCGTCTGCCCGTCAGTCTGAGGGTGGTAGCTCGTGCTAGGAGTCAACTCGGTACCAACAAGTCTGAAAATCTCCTGCCAAAAAGTGCTCATGAAGATCTTGTCCCTGTCGCTAATAATATTTTTAGGCAACCCATGTAGCCTAAAAATCCCTGTATAAAATACCTGAGCCACATCAGCTGCCTCATGCTTCTTGGGTAGAGAAAAGAAGTGCGCATACTTGGTCAATCGATCAACTACCACATAAATGCAATTGTGCCCATGCACCAGAGGGAGTCCTGTGATGAAGTCCATCGATATGCTCTCCCACTTTTGCTCATGGATGGGAAGAGGCTGAAGTAAACCTGCAGGAAAAGAATGCTCTGATTTGGTTTGCTGGCAAACCATACACTCTCTGACATGATTAAGGACATCATCCTTCATCCCCTTCCAAGCGAATCTCTCCCTGATATACTTGTATGTTTTGAAATATCCAGGGTGTCCAGCTAGTGGTGTGTCATGTACTGCACGAAGGATGTTGTCCTTCATCTTAGACCCCTGTACAAGGAAAATCCGATCCTTATAAAAAATGAGATCATCTACCACCCTGTATCGGTCATCCTTGATAATACCATCCATGATCTCGCATGCAAACTGATTCTTGGAGTACTCAACCAGTATGTGAGCCTTCCAATCTGCTGAAATCTCGGACATAGAACTCAACATAGTAGTAAGGTAAGGCTTCCTAGATAAAGCATCAGCAACAACATTATTCTTACCTATAGTGTATTCTATATCAAAGTCATACGTTTATACCTTGTTCACCCATCTCTGCTGGCGGTCGTTGAGATCCTTCTGTCCCAAAAAGAACCTCAAACTATTGTGATCTGTACGTACCACGAACCTGCTGCCCACAAGGTACTGTCTGAATTTGGCCAAAGCATGCATGATGGCCAACATCTCCTTGTCGTAGATTGAATACCCCCTCTCCACGGGGCTCAATTTCCGACTCTCGTAAGCAATGGGGTGCCTATCCTACATAAGCACTGCTCCAATCCCCTCACCTGATGCATCACACTCTAGAACAAATGGACGAGCAAAATCTGGTAATGCCAAGACGGGGCATGAGCTCATCACCTCCTTGAGATGATCAAAAGTCTGTTGTGCCGCTTCTGACCAAGCGAAGGCTCCCTTCTTGGTCAAGTCTGTCAGTGGGGCAGTCAATCGTGAGAAATTCTTCACGAACCTCCTGTAATAGGTGCATAGTCCTAAGAATCCCCTCAAATGTGTCAACGTCCTGGGTGGAGGCCAATCCAAAATTGCCTGTATCTTCACTCTGTCCACCTTGACTCCCCCTCCGCCAATCACATATCCTAAGTACAACAACTCTATCATGCCAAACTCACATTTAGAAGCCTTTGCATATAGCAAATTAGCTCCTAGTATTCCCAATATCTCGTCAAGGTGGCAGATATGACTCTCCCAAGTCCTGTTGTAAACCAATATATCATCAAAGAAGACTAAAACAAACTTCCGCAAGTGGCGGTTGAACACGTGGTTCATGCAAGACTGGAATGTGGCTGGTACATTAGACAGACCGAAGAGCATCACCAAAAACTCAAAATGTCCATAATGACATCTGAAAGCGGTCTTATGCACATCCTGCTCCCTAACCTTGATCTGGTGATATCCCGATCACAAATCTATTTTAGAAAAATAGATTGCTCCCTGTAGCTCATCTAGTAGCTCATCAATACGCGGCACTAGATATTTGTTCTTGATTGTCTTCTTATTCAATGCCCGATAATCAATGCACATCCGTATGGTCCCACCCTTCTTCTTCACCAACACTACTGAAGAAGCGAAAGGACTAGAACTCGGCCTAATGTGTCCCATGTCAATAAGCTCATGGATGGTCCTCTCAATCTCGTCCTTAAACCATTTGGGGTGACGGTAAGGAGTAGTAACCACTGGTCTAGTGTCCTCGAGCTCAATCACATGCTCAAATCCCCTCTCTAGCGGTACACCAGGTGGTATGTCGCTAAAAACTGTACTGTGCTTGTCCAATAGCCCCTGTATATCTATATGATACTCTGGCTGTCCATCCTCTGAGTTCTTGGTAGAAACCAAGCACTGTACTACCCAGTCAACCCCATTGTGTCTGTGAATCCTCTCGATCCTCTTTGCTGAAACAACTCTGGGTGCTTCTAAAGATAAACCTCTTAAGGTTACATTCTTTCCTTCGGACTTGAACTTGAGTTCCATGGTCTGAAAGTTAGTCCGAAATTCTCCAAGAGAATGGAGCCACTGTACACCCAGCACAAGGTTGGTCTCTCCAATACAACCACATAGAAGTCATCGATGACTGTATGGTTACCCATGGTGATACTCAACTGCGGAACTCGTTGCATGCATCTCATGGACTCACCATTGGCTACCACTACATTGAAACCCTCAAAGTCTTCTGCTTGCAGTCCCCGCTTCTCTACCAAAGATGCATCAATGAAATTATGGGTGGCCCCACTATCAATGAGCACTACAACTCTCTGGCCCTGTAATGTTCCCTAACTCTGAATGCCTTGTACCTCGAGGTACTCGACAAAGTAGCAATAGTCTCCTGGGGAAAAGTATCCTCCTCCTGTTCAATCCCTGCGCTATCCAATGCCTCCTCATCTTCATCTTCTAACTCCTAATGGTACCGCTCCTCCTCGTTCTCACTCTCCTCAAAGATCTCTATGAATTGGGCCCTTCCTTTCCCTCTACAATCATGTCCTGGAACCCATGGTGTGCGGCAATCGAAACAGAGTTTCTTTCGCCTCACCTCCTCCCTGTCCCTCTCTCGATACAATGGTCTCCTTGTGGTATCCTGCCTCGGTGGGGGCCCCTTTGGATGTGAACCCTCAGTTTCCGAAGGAAAACCCTTAGGCTGATTTCGAGGGGGAAATCTCGATTTTGGAGTGGACAACTCCAAATCTCGTGCTCGCCTAATCGCCTCATGTAGGGAGGAAGGCTCAAATGCCTTCACAAATCCTGCTAAAGCGTCCGTCAAAACCTGCCATGAAGAGTGAAGTCAACCTCATCTCTGAAACATCCGATACCATCACTTGGACAACCTGCTGAAAATCTGCAATGTATTGATCCAGAGAACCTGTCTGCCTCAAGTGGGGCAATTCCCTGAAGTGCCTATCTGGGTCCCTCCTGTCAAACCTGCTCATCAATCTCTGTGTAAAATCTGCATATGTGTGATATGCATGTGCCCCTGGTGTGATTAATCCATGATGCCACCAGTCATGGGCATCTCCCTCGAGGTGTGGATAGCAAACTTAATTGGCATCTTCTTCGCGCAATGGGGATTCAAGTCGAAGTAAAGTCTTCAACTTCTGAATCCAAGACTGGGCGGTACACTTCCTAGAGCCATCGAAGTGTGGAATAGAGATCTGTCCTAACCTCTTCTGAAACTCAGGTACCTGTGGCTAGTAATCTCTCCTAGGCCTGCTGCCAATCTTCATTTTGCAATACTCCTAAAATGGCATGTTGTCTCGGAAACCCTCGCTCAAAGTCCAGTACTTCTCCCAGCAAGATTCTTCATCCACAATGTCTGCGGGCTATCGTGTCTGCAAAACTTCCGAATACTTTAAGAATGAAGGCTCGTGGAGTCCCAATGGCCTGGTAGATGCATGAGGGGAACCCTTGTCCCGAATGTCGACTCTCACTTCTATTACCATGTTGACCCATATTGCTGGCCTCTCCCTTCTCCGCATGAGTCTCGATCCTACCCAGTGCTAACCTCTTAGTAAGCTGGCTAAAATAGAGGTTGGTAGTCTCCTGCTGCTTCACCATGTTGGTTAACAGTTGTCTCATCAGATCTACTCCCATTTCTTCACTGTCTCTGTCCTCTATCTCCCATCTTTCAACCCTAACAGGCTGGAGGAACAACCGCTCTGATACCACTGAAATATCCCTTGTTGGGATCTTACCACAAAAAATGACAAAACACAGAATTGGCAGCATATGCTAAATCTGATTTTGCAGATTTTATACAGAAAAGTACAGCTAGGGCAGCGAACAGAAAATGTGAATAACTCTTAAAATACCCGTCCAAATTACTTGAAATTTTCACGGGAACAAGATAATAATATGTAGAACACAAGGGAAATATTTTTGGAATTTTTCAGATAACAGAATGCTGCCAGAATTTACAGCGTGCCTAGAATAGCCGGAAAACTTTGAAAATTATATCTTTTCGAATACAAATGCAATAAAGATGAAACGTTGGAAATAATATATACAAATAGTAGATAACTCTCCAACCTTCAGATCTGAAAAAGGATGCTTGAAACCTAGAAATTAGGGCGCAAATTCCCAAACATTCGCCCCCTTTGGGCAAACAGCCAAAACCCCTGTGACACCTCTATAGATGATGTCGAATCCGTCTTCTATGTCTGCGTAGGTCTGATCCGAAACCGTCTGCAAATCTTCACCAAACGCGCAAAACCCTTAAACCCTATTCTGACAATCTGAAATACCGCTGTAAAACAGCCCTGAATCCACTCCAAATGACAAGCTAGGGTAGTCTTTCACTACCGAATTGCCCTGCTACTAGGGTGGGATCTTTCCCACCGAACTAGGGTTCCCGTTGGATCTTTACTCCACACGCTAAAAGTTGCAAACAAGCAGTTGCACCATGAAAAGAAAATATGAGTGTAATGTTGTGAAGTGACTCCTGTCCCACACCCTCACTCACCACCTTTTATAACCGTTTCATGGCCAAAGAAACCCTAACCACTCAAGGCGCCTTTTTCCAAAAGAGGGCCTTATTAAAAAATAACTTGAAGTGGCTTTTTCCCTTCCTAGGCACCTAGGCCCATAAAGGACCATCGATGAAGAAATATACATTTATGCCATGCATGTCCTCTCAATTCCGCCAAAAGGTACTTTTAAGTGGCCCCAATGATGAAACATAACACTATCCCTTTTTAAAAGTCCTTTTATGACCCCTCAATAAAAAATATAACTGGACTAGATGCCCATACCCAATTTGCAAATAGTGTCCCGGAACCCTGGGCATGACTAGGGTTTAGGGCACGCATTGCCTTAGCCATGGGCGAGGGAAAAGGGACAATTACAAAAAATATGCTCATATAACACTTTGGCATTTTCCAGAAGATTATCATAGTTTGAAAAGTATCCCGGTTAACTACCCAAATTATATCACACAAGTACTTTCCTAAACTAGATTTTAGTCCCAAGACAAAGCATGGAAAAACATTCAAAATGGCTTGTTGCATTCAATTGTTTACTTGCAGAATGAAGAACGCGAAGGATACTTGTGCACATAACTGGGCCCTGAAACTCCCTTTTGTTTGGAAACGTTTGAAGGCTTGAAGTTTCTATATATCCCGACCTCGTAGGGTGGATTGATAACCAGACGAACCGCCTTGAAGCTTAAAGGTACGTGACTAAAAATCTGTTAACTTCTCATGTTATGTACCGTTGGTATATAAATTATAGAACATTAGAAAAAGAATTAAGGGGGAGGAAGGAAAAAAGAAACAAGAAACAGATGGGAACGACATGGAGGCTGAGAGAATGCGGACGAGGGCAGGAAGCGATGTGTGTTGAATTGATGTGCGATCTGACATGATGTCACCACATCCCCCTAGTTATAGGTGTAATAATTTACTGGGTCACTTTGAATTGGTTAAATTGGGTGACGAGATCGGCCTACACTGGGGATCAGTGTGTACCCATCCAGTAAAGTAATGGATTGCATATAAAAATGAGTTAAGTACATTATGAGGGTGTCATGTGTGTGTTTAGCCTTCTACTTGGTAGAAAGGAGCTTAGAGTTTCCCTCGAAGCGAATCTCATATGGGGAGATTGTGGGTATTCTTAAGAGTAATTGTAAGGTGTTTGCCCTACCTTAGGGGTCTGCTATCTATTTCTGATATATTGAATTGTCATGTACCCGTTTCAAGCTAATTGTTCCAGAAACCTTATCCCATTCTTTTCTCGTGGGACGAAGGCTTTGGAGCTAATGAAAATTTTCTTTTTGCAGATATAGGGATTATTACCTGTGGACCCTATGTGGCCTCTCCCTTCTCGCCTGAGTCTCGATCCTACCCAGTGCTAACCTCTTAGTAAGCTGGCTAAAATAGAGGTTGGTAGTCTCCTGCTGCTTCACCAGGTTGGTTAACAGTTGTCTCATCAGATCTACCCCATTTTTCACTGTCTTGTCTCTATCTCCCATCTTAACCCTAACAGGCTGGAGGGAACAAACCGCTTCTGATACCACTAAATATCCCTTGTTGGCGATCTTACCCACAAAAAATGACCAAAACACAGAAATTGGCAGCAATATGCTAAATCTGATTTTTGCAGATTTTATACAGAAAAGTACAGCTAGGGCAGCGAACAGAAAAATGTGAATAACTCTTAAAATACCCGTCCAAATTACTTGAAATTTTCACTGGAACAAGATAATAATATGTAGAACACAAGGGAAATATTTTTGGAATTTTTCAGATAACAGAATGCTGCCAGAAATTTACAGCGTGCCTAGAATAGCCGGAAAACTTTGAAAATTAATATCTTTTCGAATACAAATGCAATAAAGATGAAAACTTTGGAAATAATATATATAAAAATAGTAGATAACTCTCCAACCTTCAGATCTGAAAAAGGACTGCTTGAAACCCTAGAAATTAGGGCTGCAAATTCCCAAACAAGTCGCCCCCTTTGGAAAACAGCCAAAACCCCTGTGAAACCCTCTATAGATGATGTCGAATCCTTCTTCTATGTCTGTCGTAGGTCTGATCCGAAAACCGGCTGAAAATCTTCACAAAAACTCTCAAAACCCTTCAAACCCTAATTCTGAAAATCCTGAAAATACCTCTGTAAAACAGCCCTGAAATCCACTCCAAATGACAAGCTAGGGTAGATCTTTCACTACCGAAGAATGCCCTGCTAGCTAGGGTTGGATCTTTCACCACCGAAACTAGGGTTCCCGTGGGATCTTACTCCACAAGCTAAAAGTTGCAAACAGCAGTTGCACCATGAAAAGAAAATATGAGTGTATGTTTGAATGAATCCTTTCACCCCTCACCTCCTTTTATAACCTTTTCATGCCAAAGAAACCCTAAAACCACTCAAGGCGCACTTTCCCAAAAGAGGGCCTTATTAAAAATAACTTGAAGTTGCTTTTCCCTTCCTAGGCACCTAGGCCCATAAAGTAACCTCAATGAAGAAATATAACATTTAATGCCATGCATGTCCTCTCAAGTCGCCAAAAAGGTACTTTAAGTGGCCCCAATGATGAAACATAACATCTAGTCCCTTTTTAAAAGTACTTTATGACCCCGTCAATAAAAAATAATAACTGGACTAGATGCCCATACCCAATAGCAAAATAGTGTCCGTAACCCCTTGGGCATGACTAGGGTTAGGGCACGCATTGGCCATTAGGCCATGGGCGAGGGAAAAGGGACATTACAAAAATATGCCTCATATAACACTTTGCATTTTCAAGAGTATGCATATTTTGAAAAGTAGTCCCGTTAACTACCCAAATTAAGATCACACAAAGTCTTTCCTCAAAGCTATAATTTTAGTCCCACATACAAAGAATGAAAAACATTCAAAATGGATTTTGCATTCAATTGTTTACTTGACAGAATGAAGAAAGCGAAGGATACTTGTGCACATAATGGGCCCTGACACTCTTTTTGTTGGAAACTTTGAAGGCTTGAAGTTTCTATATATCCCGACATCGTAGGGTGATTGATAACCATACGAACCTCCTTGAAGCTTAGAAGGACTTGGACTAAAAATTGGTACTTCATGTTATGTACCTTGGGATATGAAATTATAATGTGTGTGAATTGATGGAGATGCTGACATGTGGCACACATCCCCCTTAGTTATATGTTTATAATTTACGGGGTCACATTGGAATTGGTTATATTGGGTGACGAGTCGGCCTACACTGGGATCAGGTGTTACCCATCCATTAAGAGTAATGGATGCATATAAAAATGAGTTAAGTATCATTATGAGGGATGTCATGTGTGTGTTTAGCCTTCTACTTGGTAGAAGGATATTAGAGGTGTCCCTCTCGAAGCGGAATTCTCATATTGGGAGATTGTGGAGTTATTCCTTAAGGAGTATTGTAAGGTGTTGCCCTACCTTAGGGGTATTCATCTATTTCTGAATATATTGAATTGTAATGTACCCTTTTCCAAGCTAATTGTTACAGAAGACCTTATCCCATTCTTTCCTCGTGGGACTAAGGCTTTGGAGCTAGAGGAAAGTTATTTGCAGATATATGGATTAGTTTAAGGAAATCTTGCACTATTTTATGTTGTATTCCTATTGGATGCGTAGCACTCAAATAGATGAAATAAATTACTTAGTTGTTTTGTGAGCATATATGCTCAAATTAGAAACAGACTTTAATATTATAAGGTTGGCTATAAGTTATTGGTGTAGCACCTCTTATGTTATAAAAGGAGAATGCTCGGCCATTATGTCATGTGTTGAATCTTATTATTTCTTCTTTGTAAAGGTTGTATCTTTCCTATTTCTCTCATCAATGACGACGACCCTTGTTTGAGATCCCTTCAAGGACAAAAACCCTTGGTGGAACTTGCCTTGGGGACGAAAACCCTCAAGGAAGGATATTTAGAATCATTGAATATTTTAAGGTATTTACAGCTGATATCTTTCTATCTAGCCCTATGCGACTTGTATCATGAGAATTTTGGTGGTATTTTGATGGATGTATGGTATGATTCTTGTATGGAGGGACTTGTACTAATATTTAAAGGTGAAAGCAATCATTTCTTTGCATGTTAAGCCAATAATTCAGCCTTTGCAAGCGGGGCAAATTGCATAGAAGTGGGGTTTGCAGTGATTTGAAGGGTTTCTCCATGTTTGGTTTGCATCATTTAATTCCTCATATTTTATAAGGCTGGAATCTACAATTTGGTGATTTTTGGAGTTTTCTAAGAGCTATTTCCAGCCCTTGATTGTGGCTGCACTGCTGCTATCATAAAACTAATTGCAGTTGGGTGTAATCACTTGTTTTTTCCATTTCTTTGATGAAAATTAGATTGATAAATGTTGTCATGATTCGACTAATCATTTAGAAGCATTTTTAGTTGTTATTACATGGTTGTATGATGAGTTGAAGTCCCTATACAATTCACTGCTAGGGTTTTTTGATATTTTTAGATCTGCTTTTATAAAAATCAGATTAATCTCAAGTGGGATTGGTGTTGTTTCTTATTTTTCAATTTCACCCCAAGAAAAGGACATTACATGAATATTATGGCATCTTGGCCCACCAATATCTCGTGTTCTGTTATGTTCTCCATATTGTTCAAATTATTCATTTTATCTATGTAAATAACTTATCAAGTGGCATCAGAGCATCGATTTGGGCAATTTTTGAAGTGAAACCCTAATTTCAATGATTCACCTATAACTTGAGCTCAACTATGCTTTTTTCAGAATTTTTGTGTTAAGTGGAAAAATCATTGAAGGAAGATACCCTCAAAAATTCAGATTTTTTGGGCATGGTTTGTAAGGGTTATCGCCATTTTATGGTTGAAACCCTAATTTTGAAGATTCATTAATATCTTAGAAATGACTAGGAATTTTTCTGCATATTTTTTACCGGAGTTACGAAACATTGCAAGGAAGCTACATTCCAAATTTCATACTTTTTTTAGTCTTTTTGAGGAAGTTATATAACTTTTAAAGTTTACCACAAATTTGCCCCACATGTCGCATTTTCAGAATTTTTCAGATTTTTTTACATTTTAGGAAAGCTCTCAAAAATGTAATTAGATTCTGTTTTTTGTATTTTCTAATTTGAGGCCAATATCTCTTTGAAATTGGTAAGACAAAGATTGATCAAAAGGGTTTGTTTTTAACACCCTAGTTTTTGTGGATCATGGGAATGAAAATCTTCTATGGAGATGGTAAGATGGATGAATGGTGGATCTAATTTAAGGAAAATTATTTTTCAAAGACCAGGTCATGGTTTCATTTTCATTTTTGGCTTGGTGGTCTAGCACAAACTTGGTGCTCTCAATTGAAACAAGAGAGCTCAAATTGGTCGCAGGAGGAAATGGAACAAATTTTCTTAGCTCGATAGCACAAAAAGAGGGAGGAAAGGAGCATGAAAATAATGAGGATGTTACAAATAAGGATGAAAAAGAAGACAACGTTGATGATGAAGAGGCTATGGATGATTCAGAAGGAGAGGCAGCAAAAAAAAGAGTTCAGATAGTGCATATCCAAATAAGGAAGCTTCATTAGTTTAGTTTGAAGGGTGCATTCAAAAGGAAAAAGGTAATTGTTTCCATAAACTCTAGTAGCAAGCATAACTTCGTCAACATCGATGTAGCTCAACATTTGCATGTTCAGGAAAAGAATATAAAGGAAGCTCAAGTAGAGGGTAAGATTATTCAAGTTTTTGAAGATTTGAAGCTCTTTATGGACAAATATATTTTGAATGCAGATTTGTATGCTTTGGATATGGATAATTTGGATCTTATTCTTGGATATCCTTGGTTAGAGACCTTGGGAACAATCAACATCAATGTGCAAATGAAGTTCATGAAGATATGGTACAAGAGAATTAAAGTTACCTTGCAGAATATCACACTTAGCAAGGAACAAAGAAATGTCAAGATGAAGTATGAGGATAACTTTGAAGATTGTGAAGAGGGGGATAAGGATGATTCAAAAGAAGAACATGAATAGGATGACAAAGAAGAAAATAATGGTTCATCTACTCAAGAGAAAAAGGAAATAACAAACAAAAATTGGAATAGGAAAAGAAAGTTGAGGAAAAGGTTGATAAGGTTGAGGATACTAAGGTTAACATATAAACTCCCACATCATCATGAGATGCAACAATCATGGAGGCATGCTAGGGCACATGAGAGCAGTAATCAATATGGATATACCAGGAATTGGAGGAACAATCACTATGGCTATACATGGAATCAATGGAGTAACAATTATATGACATGGAATCACAGGAATAATTATTATGGCTATGCATGGATGCCAAGTAGGAACAAATATGGACATGGATGGAATCAGAGTAGTGCGGGATTATGGACCCAGGTTTAGAAATGTATCACCCACTAAAATCACATATGGGTGGTTGGATGATCGAGCATGGCAACAAGTGTAATGTGTAATGTCCCTTTTTGGGGACTCTTAGGCAACTATGCAAGCTCATCAAAAAATACAATTTTCATATTTATGAGCAGGTTGTTAGTGACTGAAATAACTATGTGGAAATCTTCACTAGTTATTAGAAGACTTCCTCCTAGGGAAGCGACCCCTTTGGAGACTTCAAGCTCACTTTAGGGCCTTCAACACTGCTGAAAATGCAAACTTTTGGTTCTCTAAAATTATTATAAATGTCCAGGAATCACATCATGCAAGAAAAATTGATTTTGTAACCTTGGGAATAAGAGATCTGATTTTTAGTTGAAACCCTTAAACTGCAAGAATTAATTTATTATTCCAAAACTGTAACTAACTTCCACGAGCTTGGAAAAATAGCAAAACACCTCAAAAATTAATGAAACTTCAGAACTTGGCCTTTAAAATAATGACGAATATTATGCCAACCTCATAATCATGAATTTATCGCAGGAAAGTACTAAAATGCTCCCCTAGGTGTGTCGTTCCACTTAGAACAGCCAATAAACATGTAAAACACTTCAAAAAGTAGGTCGCTCCACCTCAAATAAGCAATTATGCATGCACAATCAAAAATAGGAAAAAGATCCTTCAATTAATAGACAAATAACTCCTTAGATCAATTTGCCTAGGGCTGGAAATGAAGATTACAACAACAAGAGATCCCTCAAGGGGGTGGAGACTCTCGTGTTGAAGTCTTCCTTAGACTTGGTGAGGGGTTTCGTCCTCACACAAGAGTCTCCAAGGGTTTTCGTCCTTAGGAGAGGGAGAGAGATGCTTCACAAGCAATCTTTCCAGAAGAGATAGAATTCAGATAATAATCAAATGGTCAAGCAACCTCCTTTTATATCATAAGGGGTACTAAAATTCAATAATGGCCGACCGCATAAAGTAATTTAATAATCTTTTACAACTTGAGACTACATGGTCACCAAATTAACTAACCACTTAATTAATTAAATTCCTCTATTGGAGCGCTTGGCTTCCCAATAGGAATACATCATAAAAATAAAAACAACTCCTAAACTATCATCAAATATCTTCAGAAATGTTCCTCTTGCTCCAACCCTTAATCCCACGAGGCAGAAATGGGATAAGGTCTTCAAGAGCGCTAATCTCCAAAAAGGGACATGGCATAATGATCTAAAGTGCACTCGTTACATTGTTTCTTCTCATGTTTTGGGGACGAAACATGTCAAGGAGGGAGGGCATGTTATGTACTTTGGACTATGATATTATAATGTATATGGGTTGATGGAGATGCCGACATGTGGCACACATGCCCTTAGTTGTATGTTTATAATATTTGGGGTCACATAGAAATTAGTAATATTGGGTAATGAATCGGCCTACACTGGGATTACGCGTTACCCATCCATTAAGAGTATTGTATGCATATATAAAGGAGATGAGTATCATTATGAGGGATGTCGTGTATGTGTCGAGTGTTCTACTTGGCAGAAGGATATTGGAGGTGTCCCCCTCGAAGTAGAATTACCATATTTCGAGATTGTGGAGTTATTCCTTCCTTAAGGAGTATTGTATGGTGTTGCTCTACCTTAAGGGTAATCTTCTATTTCTAAATATATTCAATATTAGGGAAGCTTGGCCCACCAATATCTCTTGTGTTGTGTTATGTTTTGCATATTGTTAGAAGTATCCATTTATTATATGTGAAGATCTTACCACTTCCACACTCCTCAATTCTCAAACAATTGGGTGAATATTGCGAAGTTCAAGAACCCAAGAACACAGGAGATTGAGAAAGTAAAAAAGTTGATGTTTAAAAGGGTGGTTAAGTCCAAGATTTCTTGGGTGATCAAATAAATGTGAAAGAAAACAAGCTCCTAAGAGCCTCAAAACCCAATCAATAATGATTTGGTCAAGATGTCTGCGAGTGAGAAGAAGAAACTTGGTAGGATAATCTTAGTTCCCTAGTTTCTTGGATGAAAAAGGTGTTAGAGCAACCAAATACTCGAGAACTCGATAAAGGCAATGAGTTCCCATCGGGCTGGTCCTCAAACCAATGGAGGAAGGCATTGTGGTATTCACTTAAAGGGTGTAAGTAGGTCACACAAGTCTCATAAGACAATTGAAGGAAGAATCCCTAGCTTCTCGACTCATCAAACAAGGAAAACGTGGAGTACAAGCTTAAGCATTCGTTCAACTAGGAATGATAATAAAGCCATCTTGTCACATCGGGCATTATATGAACACGAACCATTCTTATTCTCGATTTAAAATATAAGCAACAAGTCAAACACCTAATTCACCAAGGTGATGTAGTTTACTGGGTATTTCTCACTGCAACTCTTCAATTAAAGAGGATTACACGATAATTTTCTCATTAAAGATTACAGCAATTTTTTAAACAGCATAGAGCACCATTCTTCTCAAGAACAACTAAGTTTTTGTCAGTGTTACCAAAAACCGCTTCCAACATGCCACTAAAGACTCGAGCCTGCAAGAAGAAGAAACTTAAAAGCCAAACAGTGAGAACCCAAACGTGGGTATAATTCCTCGATGGATATGGGACAACCAATAATCTAGAAAGGGGTGCATGATGCCAAGGTCAATGCACCCTTTCATTCCACTTATGGGATGTGTTATTCGTTATGAGAGGACACTCACCACAAATTTAAATGGTGGAAGAACTAGTGCAAGGGATCACTTACAAAGTAACTTTGTTTACTAAAATGGTCAACTAGCAATCTAGAACACCAGAATATAAACCCTAATCAATAAATTTTTAAAAGATTGAGGACAACGGGTTTTTTATATCCCAATGGATGTGGTTCGCAATATATTGTTGTCAATCAACAAGATCCAAATCAATAAATAAGTGATGACAAGTCATTTTTACTCAAACCAATATGGCTTTGAGGAAGGCACTAACAAACATCTAAGATGATGGTAGACAGTTAATTGATGTTCTTTCCACTCAAGATGACCATGTTTAGAGGTCACTTTCGAGAACATCTCTCGTAGTTACTTGGAGACACAGGGGTACAGGTACTATAACGGAGACAGGGATGTCATTCAAATCAATGTACGTGAGTAATTGAATAAGGGTATGGCTATATTGTATATAAATGTAAACACGGAAAAATGTGTCCTTGTCCCTATACTAGAGTTTCTTGACAATTATGACATCTTCAAATGCTAATGCCAAAATCTTATTGCCAACTTAAAACAATTGGTTTTACCTGTAACTAAGTCTAGAAGCCAACATACAAAGGATAATAATTGAGAGATCAATTAACCTCAATTGTGCCCATTTTAGCTCGTCGGGTCCCTTTGGAATCCCTAAAGACCAATTAGGATGCTAAATAACCCCATTTGAAAACAAGTTGACATTTAATTTAATTTCATATAATATCGTAGTCAACGAGACATGTTTAAGAGTAGACTCATGTGTCTCATTCAAAACACGCATGTTTGCCTCATTTTTGGAGCCCAAACTATCAAATGAGTAAAGTAATTCAGAATTGTATAGTGTACTTCCTCTATTGGAATCAGGTGTAGCTTCAGTTTGTTCCTTTGGTATTAATTTCAATTGGGAAGAAGGCCAAGAGGTAGTAGTACAATTAGATCGTGAAAATCATCTAATTCAGTTAGTTGAGATAGTCAATTTTACTTCTTGGTTTATGAGACTAGAGAAGGGTTTAAGAAATGTTCTACCTCATACATGCAACTTTGATTCAGAAGTAAAACACCATAAGGGTGACATTTCATAATGTCCCCAAATGGACACTTTTAACCCCCAAACGGATTTTAAGCAAAACCCCAATCCAAAGAACAATCTCTAAATAATTTATAAAATATTACAATGCAGATCTGAATTTTATACATGCAAGTCAAATAGTATAGGAGATTATAACCCATTTTGATGACTAATGGTTTACCCACTGATTATCTTTAATGGAATCAGTTTAGGGCAAATTTTATAAAGATCGAATCAAGAGATATTAACCATATTTGACCTCAAATATAGTTACTGTAATTATAATTTATATAAATATGTAGACATTTTGATTATTTAGACACAGCTCAAATAGTTCAATGTTCCTTGACCCATATATATATACAACTTGTATAAAATATATATTTATTCTATAGTTAATGCATAAGTTGTTGGTGATGATAAGCCGAGATTTAATTACAAATGAAAGTCTTTATTTTTTTTAGCAACAAATGCTTATACTCGGCAAATTTGAACACGAATCTACAAATGCAGTGAGCCTTAGGATATAATTAACAAGCAAAACTAGATTTAGCATAACATCCTCAATCCACGTGGCATTATGGAATACCCTAGTATGGAGAATCTTCTGCAAGTAGAAGAATGGCTCTTGCCTCCTCCTACTACTCTCCTCCTTCAAGGGTCCTCCACTTCATACCGAAGTTGGATCTCTAATCCTTCCTTGTCACTTAGAAGATTACCTGATAGAAGTTCAATTTTTCAGCATACAATCAGATCTCCCTATAATAGATCTACAAGGCCTAATCTCTTTAAGCAAGTCCACTTGCTCTTATAGACCCTTCCTGGGCCGTATGGCCACCCTGCAGAGGTTCCAATCATATTTTAATCATCTCCTTTAATAGATCTACAAGTCTTAACTTCAGCACACTCACTGATATGCATCTCACAAAGCTGAGGTCACAGGTGGTGCAGAGGACAACCCAACAATTAACTAGTAAATGCACTAAGTTATAAAAAATATACTAATAGTATTTTATCAAAAAAGACAATAAATCATTACAATGTTAATGCAACGGGTCTTTGTAATATTTTTTTTTCTTTTATATGCACTTTATAATAACTTATTATGACTTAAGTTCCCTATGTGTACATCCCTTATGCAGTCAAGGAGATCAAAATGGGCTATGAGGTCTTCAACATGGATCATCTTGGATAGAGGGGAAATTTCAATCCTCCCCAACTAATATGCCTAGCGCTAAACTGTGTGAACAAATGACCAATCAATCGTTTGTTCCAAGCTTGGGGTCAAATGGTTAAAAAATATTTGTCATGTCCCTTTTTGGAGTGCTCCCAAAATGTTGAAGACCTTAACCCATTCTTTCTACGTGTTCTAAGTGAGATAAAGCAAGGGGACCATCTAGCATTATTATGATGATCATATACACAAATTTGTATTAAAGATAGTCATTTTCATTTAAATATGCAAATTTCATCCTATAATGGTAGCTCATTTTTGCTCCAATAGAGGAATTTAATAAAGTTTGAGTATGCTGCAAAAGATATTGTGCAGCATATCAGGCTCCAATGCCATACTTTTTAGTATTTAACCATGCAATCTACTTAAGGGGTTCGCCATGATGTAATGTCCTTCACTTGAAGTCAACTCCTTAGGCCTATTTAAGGAGGCTCACTTGGGCATTTCCATCCTCACCCTGTGAATTATGTTTTGGAGATTATTCCTTCCATGCTCTTGGCTGCCACAAGTTGGCTAGTGTTGCCACCTTTTACTCTCATACTCAAGTGTACGACAACCCCTTCTGGTTGAGAATCTCATTCAAGGACGAAAACTTCTTCTTCATTATTGGAAACTACCTCAATGTAAAGGATGAAAGCCCTTACATTTAAAACGATGGTTGAGTGTGCAAGCTGGTCCTTACAATCAAAGAATAAAATATTTCTCCTTAACTCATTGCAAGTGTTGTCTTTTAGGCGCAAAATATATTTTATTTCAAGTGGAGGTGACCTTATGTTGATGTGCCCACTAATTTGGTATGCCCCTATGGTCATCAATGTTGAGCTTTTATCTGAATTTTCAAATCAGTTCTTATTGCTGCCCCATACGCCTTATTAAGCCAGGTATCAGCGAGTTTGGTGATCTCTCTTGGTGATGTATCTACTATTTTTTGCATGCTCGGGAATAATTCGCTGGTTAAGGTTTCATATTATCTAATTAATTTCACATGCTCAAAGATTGGTAAGTCCTTCAACAAGAATCCTAATTGATTACCTATGATTGGTTTTCTATTACATTTTGACACAAGTTTGGAAGCATTTCATGCAAAGTTTAACCCATGATGACTGAAGGGCTTGTTAGATCACCTAGGAAGGTCGCTGCCCTAGGAAGGGGTTACTGAGATCACATTTTTGCAGGTATTATACAGCAGATGCTTCATAAATTGGATTTGAGAGTTTTTGGCCATTTCCCGAGTCCCGCTCAAATAAAAGTTAGTGACATTACAATATCAGTTATCAAAAAGTAGTTGACAAATTTCTTCATGACAACACGCCTTCGTGTAGGATGTGATCCCGATTTGCCATATTCTAGACATGCACTATTTACCCAATAGGCTGCAATAACAGTAGGCTGTGATACTCTAAAAGTCATGCCTCGCAAATGGTACACTTTTAGCCTCCATGTGCTCGACGATTAAGCTATGCACCAATGCTAAAATGTGCAAACTATAAAGTTTAGCTTTGCACAAATATGCGCGGGGATAGCGCAGGGTTGCACAGATGGAGCAACTTGGTGCAGTATTCATGGCAGACTGTGTCAAATGTGATGGGGTGTGCAGCAATATCACGGACAAGAACGGGACCAAATCTGACTATGCTCAGATCATTCTAGCACTTTTTATGCGGACGATGGCCCCCATCGAGAAATACCATATTGGTGAACTCATGAGACAGGCTAGAATTTAAAGTTGTATGAAGGTTGTAGACGACTGTGGCTCTGACACTGCAGAAAACTATAATTTTCCTAACTTGACCACTTTAAACAACTGAAGTGCTCCTTGACAGGTGCAGATAGTTGTGACTTCTAACAATTATGATCCTTGGGTGTTGATTGCATGTAGATTCGCAATCCAAATCTGAAGGATGTTGAGTTGTTGCTAGCTCCACCCAGCAAGAGGTGTAGACAACACTAGACTATAAGCTGCAGTTCTAAGATTGAATATATGGATGAAGCTTCCACCTTCAAGCAGTTGCTGGTAGATCAAGGGCGAATCTACAAATCTAGCCTTCAACTCTTGCAAAACACAAATAAATCCTTGATCTTCAATGGACCATATCGCAGAGGTGTGAAGAATCCTCTCAACTAGGACCCTTGAAGGGTCTTCCTGTCCTAGAAATGCAACCAGATCTCTTATCACCCTTCTTGAATTCATAGAGGATAATGTGATGCAAGCATCGTTACGCTCTTTGTACTTTCAGATTTCTTAAAATAGACAAGAGTATGATGTCTACAAGCATGTTGGACTGTGCTTGCAAAAAAGTAATTGTGCCTTAATTGCTTTGTTCAACTCCCAATCAGATTTTCTGCATGACTTCGGATGTCAGATGTTTTTCCCAGCGGTATTCCATTTGTTGAGGAGGTCACAACTTGTCCATAGGATAAATAAGACATGTCTGAAATGGACCTGTTTTTCCCATAAAACCTTCGAAGAGCTTTATTGTAGGCATGTTAAATCTATAAGGTAAGACTGTCATCCCAGGTGAGTGCTTCATGCATTGTTGTACATGCACACAATAATAACTGGATGTGGTTGACTTAACTTCCCCTTGTGTTCATCCCTTTGTCGTTGAGGAGATGAAATGTTGCTAGACCAGTCCAATTCCGTATGCCAACATCTCCTACAAAGTGGGACATTTCACATTCAATGTGAAGACAACATGATCCCACGTTTGCATTGACCCTCTTGGCAAAAATTTGGAAGACAACTATGACTCCAATTTCAACAATTTTCCCTGACATACTGGGATCCTATGGGAAGCAGCAAATGAAAGCTATCTTTTCACCAATGGGAAAAAAATACTGCCACTACATTCAGACATATGACATTCCAACCTTGGTCAGGCCACTGAGACTATCCATTTACAACATCTTATTGATTGGCCAACGCGGATAGAGGAATATCAAAATCGACATGTACCTTGAGAAGGTATTATGGCAAGACGACCTAAAAGTTATTCGTCTGATGTTGATGAGTGAGGATGGGGATGTAGCTCATTCAGGGGAAAATGAACTAGCTTCAGGATATACTGGTCCATCATCTAGAATCTGCACTCATCCCCAACAAGCCTTGTGTCAGCATATATGTTCAGCGACAGATATGGCAAAAGGATATATTGTTCCTTGTTGTGGCTTGTCACTCATAAAAGGTCACTTGAACCGTCAGAGGATAGGCTATGTGAAAGAGGTTTTAGCATGTCTCCACTTCCTATAGTTTGACCTCATGTACACATGGAACGATGCAAACACATGGATTACCTGTTCTAACACCAGTTATCCAATGCTTCAGGGGCAATCCATATTGTGGACAACATATTGAATGGGCTGTTCTAATGCATCAATGGATCAGAAATGAAATTGGGATCAAAAGATACAGGATAACAATACATACTTGGAAGACATGCTAATTCCTAGAGGACAAAAGTTGCTCCCAGCTATTTGGAGTGGTATCTCACTTCTTCTCTGGAATATGTGGAAAGAGCAAAATTATAGAATATTCTCAACAAACTACCAGAGTTGTTATATATGTTTGGGAAAAAATAAAAAGTAACTCGTCAGAGAGCTTCAAACATAAGGTTTCACTTCTAGATCAACCCTCTCCAGGAATGGGAGCATATCTATAAACAGTTTTCTTTGAATCCTAACGGAAGCCACCATGCCTCGCTTTCACATAAGAAAGAGTAGCGGGTACTGCAACTCAAGCTGGATGATGGGAAGACTGTATGATGGACTAATAAATACAGATGGTGCTTCCAGGGGCAATCCTAGAAGAACAACAATGTGAGGGATTGGTCGCATAATAGAGAAGGAGAAGTTCGACTTCCCACTTTGCTGAAAAATCTGGGAATTTCTACCAACAATATGGCAGAAATCAAAGCCATCCATAGAGGAATCCAGTAAACCATTAAAATAGGCTAGCGGAAGAACAAGATACAATCAGACTCCAGAATTACGATGAACTTATTGAGTAATGTTAATAATGGCTATCCCCCTCAGTGGCAAATTGCTAAGGAGGTTTGTGAAATACGAAATCTGCAGCAGAAAGTTCAATAAATTCAGTTTACCTACATCCCCAGACAAAGGAACAAGGTTGCAGACGGATTGGCAAATTGCGCTCTAGACAATAATGATATCCTTTGCTATGGATTACCTCCTTTATGGTGGTCTACTAAGACTCGAGAAGAAATCAGGAAAATCATAAACCTTGACTCTTTTCAATGATTGTACATCTTGCTATTTTTGTTTATAAGGCTAGAGATATGGCTAATAGCTTCCATGCTTGGCATGGTAGAGTATGTAATTGAAGATTTCTATCAATATAATGCTCGACTGTTTTTCTTTAAAAAAAAAATTATACACTATCCAAAAAAGGCACCTGATTTTGAATCCATATGTAAAATTTATGGCCTCTGCAAGTTGCAAGGCATGTTGAAAACTTAAGCGGTGGTTATGCAACCCCTAATTTGTGTAGGTGGGGTTTCACAATTGCCATGGTCATTCCGCAACCACAGTTTCCAAATTGGTGGTTTCCGCTGTTTAGATAGTGATTTCACACACATGAAACACACAGGGAAAGTAAACAAGAAGGAAACAGTTTCTCTTCACTTTTCTGACTTTTGTGCTTCTCGTTCAAGCCTAAGACATGTCATTACAGTATAAATGAACCCTTGAAGGTTCAGGGAATGAAAGAATTGAAGTGAATTCTTTCAAACGTTCAGGAATATTGTGAATACTGAATTATAAGATAGAAGAAGACTGCACAGCCGAGATGGCTAAGGACAATAGTCAAGTTTGCTAAGGAAGCAAGTGATCCATGATAGATTGCAGGTGGCATTTACAAGAATTACCATACTTTAGAATGATGTTGGTGTTCTTTAAGGCCTCAAGAAGGCAGTAAGCTTGTAAATATGCAAGAGGATAGTGGAGATGAGGAAGCATGACGATTAAGTTAATCAATTGTATTTCTCAATTTGTGAGACTAAAGAAAGGTTTAAGGCAAGTTTTGAGCTCAAAAATGTAAGATGGATTCAGAAGCAAAAACAGTATAGGGGTGACATCTAAAGTGACTTTCTATTGTATATTTCAATTCCTCTTAAAAAGCTATACACCTTCAAAAAACAGCATCTGATTTGAGTACTATGCAAAAGTTATGGCCAACAAAAGTTGCAGGGATTTTTGAATAATTATGTGGCAGTTGGCCATGTGTAAATGGAAGTTATATGCAACCACCACTTTGTGCAGGTGGCAGTTTCACACCTAACGATTCCTTAAGTGGTGATTTCGTAGCCGCCTAAGAAGTTCTGCAATTGCCGGTTTCAAAAGTAGTAGTTCTGTCTTATTTTAAGTGATGGTTTCACAGGAATGGAATGCCCAGGAAGAGTAAACAACTGGAAATGGTCTCTCTTCAATTTCCTCTCTTTGGGGCTTCATTTTCAAGCCAAAGACATGTTGTAACTGTACAAATGAACCCTTGAACGTTCAAGGAATATATGAATTGAAGGGAATTCATTCAAATGTTCATAAACATTATGAATACTGAATTATGTAATAGAAGAAAAATGCACAGCTAAGATGTTAGGGACACTAATCAAGTTAGATGAGGAAGCAAGTGATCCACAATAGATTGCAGAAGGCATTTGTAAGTGTTTGAATATTGTTTAATGATGTCGGTGCCCTTGAAGGCCTCAAGAAGGAACTAAGCTTGTTCAAACTGCAAGAAGATAGTTGAGTTGAGGGAGCATGTCTTCACTCTTCTCAAATTTTCCCGAATTGGGTTTTCTCCAAGGTAATTTCTTGAGTCTCCCTCTTTTTTATCGATGTGTTTGATCCATTGTTTTGCATACTTCTATTTCCTGCAACTAATTCACCATCTCAAACACCTAAGAAGGCATAAGAATCATCCGAATGTATGATTGAAAGCATTTCACTAATTCATTGCAGCAAATAGGAAATGCATACAATTTCACATAAGGTTAAAGAACACACATTCTTTGTGCTCTAGTGTTTTGTTGAATTGTAAGAGGAATAACATGGTTGGTAGTAAAATAGATGGGGTTTGAAATATAAGAAAATAAGGCTTATAGTTTATTATTAACTCATTATTAGTTATGTATTAACTAATGAGGTGTAACCACTTCAACCAATTTACAACTATCTTTTGCATGATAAAATAACGGACACACAAAACACAAATGTGTGCATTCCGGTTTCTCTTCATTCCTTCTTTGTTCACATCTTCTAACATTGGTATCAGAGCTTGTGCAACTCTCCTTGTATAGTTCCCTCCTAATACAATTCGTGTAAAGGATTGTTAGCGAATATACAGTCAAGTAGGAGATCTACAATTGATGCCAAAGAAAAACGCCAGTTGCAAGTTTATTTGTCTGAAAGAGCCAGACATTTAGGGCATGAAAATAGTGAATACAAAATCGTGAATACAGTCCTCAATAAAAAAATTTAGAGTCACGATTTTTCAGTTAGGGCATTTTTACCTGTATGTTTTCATGTCGCAATTATAAAAGGTTGATTCAAAGGAGAAAATTACATACAGCCAATCGCCATTGATATATAGGCTGTAAATCACAATTCAATAAGTTGCGTGGGCATTTTTAGTATAAAGGATAAAAATGCAGAAGCTTCAAGGGCACACCCACCAATTTCAGTCCCATAAAAACATGTTTACTGGTATAATTTTTATCAGTCACATTTCACGGTCTCTTATTGGGCATGAGCCAATGGTAGTCAGATGTCAAGGGCACACCCGCCAATTTCAGTCCCATAAAAAACATGTTTACTGGTATAATTTTTATCAGTCACATTTCACAGTCTCTTATTGGGCATGAGCCAATGGTAGTCAGATATCATGAGTATTGCATGCACGGTAGAAGCAGTTTTACAAACATAAGGGCAAAACGCCATTCTTTTGCCTAATAATTCGACTTTTTAAGGAGAATTGAAGGCATTTGAAGTTTCAGTCACAGCTAGTCGAGCACTGCACATCTTTTGCCTATTATATATTTTTTCTTTGCCATCAAAAATCAGACATTCAAAATTATTTGCATTGATTTCCGGGTAAAAATCCACGTACAATATTTTTGGTTAGCTACATTATTTTTCAAGTCAAAACTGTTGTATAGAACTTTGAGGTATTATTTTTTAGAATGGAAATTCCCTTGAAAAAATACTTAGGCCTCAACTTTCACACCTGGAAAGTACAAATAGAAATGCAACTGATGAATAAAAATTTGTGGGGAATAATAAATGGAACCGAGAAACAATCTATAGCAACGTAGAACTGCATCATTCGAGCTATGGTTGTTCTCAAGGGAAAGCTCAAAGACAAATCAAATGGGTCAAAATTTTGTTGAGGAAGAAAACGTAGTTTAAAGAAGCCCACACTTTAAAGACGGGAAGGGATCTAGTGCAGATGAAGCTCAACATGGATGGTTGCTTGATTAGTTCGAGAGTTTGTAGATCTTATGAATTCTACCCTTACGAGGGTCATGAGACAACTTGATGGAGCACTATGGATGCTGTTCAATATGGATGGTTGTCCAATAATTCAGAGGGTTTGTAATTCGGGAGTTTGGGGACGTGGAATCCGAGAACTTGAGAATTCAACTCAGGAACTACACCTTTACGAGGGTTACAAGACAGCTTGATGGAGATCTACTTGACCAAAGAATTCTTTTCAAAGAGAACTTTTGAAGAATGCCTAAGATTCAGTTATTTTAAGCTTCTGTCAATATGTTTGTTTTTACTTTCTGTAGTGTAAGCCTTAAGAGGGGGTATAAGAAAATAAGGCATAAAGTTATTAAGTCGCTATTAGTTATGTATTAACTAACGAACAGTTGCAACCACTTAGCCATTTTACAACTATCTCTTGCATAATAAAATAACGGACACACAATTAACAAATGTATGCATCCATGTTTCTCTTCATTCCTTCTCTATTCACATCTTCTAACATTAAACATGGTATGCAATGTATGAAGCATGTATGAAGCATGTATGTGAGAATGTGTACAATTGCATGGTGAATTGTATGATGTAGATGGAAGCCATTGAGCTGTAAACATCAATTTTCAGCCTTTTGAGTGTTGTTTCAACAGCATAGAACTTGAGAACAATATACAAAGAGAATTGAATCCGTGTTAGTGAGTAGTGCAATGGAATATCTAGACCAATTATGACAAGATGGTATCATGTTCCTTGAAAATGTTTTTCTAATACACTTTCAAATTTGCACATGCATTTGCTTCCATATTTTTTCATTCACAAGGAAGTGTAGGATTTTGGTTGCATAGTTTAACCATGGAAAAAGCTTTGAAGAAAGAAAGACTACAAGAGCTTGAAGAGATAAATCAGCAAATCCAAATGGAAAACAAAATGTTGAGAAAGATGTTGCAGCACTTGAAGGATAAGAATCAAGAGTTGCAAGTTAGATTGACGAGACATGGAGACCTCCCCATCGGTATCATTGTAGAGTTGCACATGAAAAGAGATGTTAGCAAAGTTCCAAGATGTTGGCTAAGGAATGAAGAGAAGAGAAGATTCTACCATGCAAAGGATACCATGACCGAGGTATGCACAATAAGCACTCCAACATATCCTCTTTCTTCCAATCAAGATTTGAATGAGTATGTTGGTAGTTTTGAGAAACGTACTACAAGAATTGGCTCTAAGTTGTTATCAAGATGGATTATGATGGAAAAGGGCTAGGCAAGAATGGCCAAGGAATGGCGAACCCCATAAAAGTTGAGGAAAGGCCTCAATATGCAGATTTGGGGTTTGTTGGTGGCAAAGAAGAAGTTGGAGAATGCTCCAAAACATCTCAAACAAGACAAAGTTGTAAAGATGAAGGGCCCGGGCAACTAGCTCAATAAAAGCAAGCTCAAGCAAAGTAACAACATCATCCACTTTGTCAAATAC
Source organism: Taxus chinensis (assembly GCA_019776745.2). Lineage (NCBI taxonomy): Eukaryota > Viridiplantae > Streptophyta > Pinopsida > Cupressales > Taxaceae > Taxus > Taxus chinensis. The sequence continues at coordinate 271,052,071 of CM034149.1, read as the reverse complement.
AATGAGTATTTGAAGTCACTAAAGAATGGACAGGTTCCTCCTAATGAAGAGGAAGGTAGCATTGCACTACCTCAAAGGGCCAAAGACGAGTCTCCAAGGGAAGGCTAGTGGCTCCATGAAGAAGGAGATAGCAAATAATCATTTCATGACTACATGGGTGAATACAATTTGACCCCAAGAAGAGGACATCCTTTCAAAAAAGGAAAAATCGTCAAAGAAGAATTCAAAGCATCTCAAGAGAAAGGAGAACATCCAAAAGGAGGAGGTAGACCATTACCATTTCATCAAACTTGCATGAGTAAGAGTAATGGCTGTCGAGGTCTGAGCAATTGAATAAATATTGCATAGTTATTTAAACATTATAAAATAAATAACATATTAAAAACAACACAAATAACATATAACAAGATTGGCACAAATTTACAAGGAAAACCTCGTAAGAGGTTAAAAAACCACGGTAAGAGATAGATTTCCATTAACCGAGAAACAATAATATTTACAATCCAATAATCCTTCTTCACCCACTTCTCTCCATATTTCAATATCACAATTGAATTAAAATTACCGGGCCTCGAGAGCCCTATTTAAATGGGTTTATGAGTGTGTCTTCCTATGAAGCACCCCTCCACTTAATAAATTGATTTTAATTAATCAATTTAACCTATAATCTAAAGTTATATTAAATAAATAAATAAAAATCATTTTTTTATTTATTTAATTATAAACTAAAGTTTATAACTTTTAAGAACATTTCAAAGGGGATTAAACCCTACTTAAGATTATTGTTTTAACACTCCCCCTTAATATTAAGTGGGCTTTATATGCCAACATTACCTATTTATACAACAAGATTTACAATCCTTAAAACCACAATAAAGGTTTAGGCTAACATAGCACATTTGAAGGATTTATACACCATAATGCTAAACTTATCTTTTGGTACAAAAAGATCTAGAATCCATAAATCAGAAGTGATGATTTAGGCTAACCATGATTTTTGAGATTACTTATCACAGTTTCTCATGGAAAATTTATACAAGCATCTCTAGGAGCCTTTTATAAAGTAAGGACCTCTTTTACAACATGATGTTTTATTACTGGACTACACAGTAAACTTAGAGTGATAAAGTTACTTAGATCATAAAAAGATATTTTACAATGCTTTAATTGGAGCAAAAGTATAGAGGTGAAGAAGAAAACACATGGCCGGACTATTAGGAGGTCACATTGTCATGTGCACTCCCCCTCAATGGCAACTCTAAAAGGATCAAACATTTCACGAAACTTGCAGAACTTCACAGTCCACACAATGGCTTCGTAAATATGTCTACAAGTTGATCTTCAGAAGGACAAAACTAGAGATCTATATCACCAAAAAATACCTTCTCCCAGATGAAATGCATATGAATCTATGTATACTTTGTTCTCTGAGTGTTGAATTAAATTATTAGCTAGAGAAATACAACTCTGACTATCACATAAAAGAGGATTACTTTCTTTAACTTCTATGTGAATTTCTTCCAACAGCCGTTTTAGCCACATGGCTTCCTTTGTTGTTTCCATTGCACTTCTTTATTCTGTGTTAGCAAAAGAGATAGATACTGTTAGTTGCTTCTTGCTACTCCAAATAATAACACATGTACCAAACTTGAACATATTTTCAGTCGTATATTTTCTATCTATTACATCATTAGCATGGTCAAAATCATTGTATCCATATAAGTGAGCATTAACATAAAAAGTGTAATGTAAACCAAAATTATTTGTTCCTTTAATATATCAAGTAATATTATTTTTTCTAGACTTCCAATAATTCTAATATGGTTCCTACATGAATTTAATGCATATCAAATCTAGTGATTGTTAGATAGATTAAACTGCCTACAAGGGTACCAATAAAAGTAGGGTCAACTTTCTCACATGCATATTTAGAATTAAGTTTACAACCAATTTCAATAGGATTACAATCCACCATATTGACTATTTTAAGTAAAATTAGCAACATATTATGACTGAGATACAACCATAGAATGCTTATCTTAAAAAATAATTATGTCTAAAAAATGATGAAGTAATCATAGATCATTCATCTTAGTCTATATACAACATTGAAAATAAATTGATTATCTGCCATTTTCATAAAAAAATTAGAGATATAAAGAAGATAACTCTAAATTCTGTGATAATTGATTTGTATGTTTTTTGGGCTCTAAAACCTACTATTTCTTTAAAGAGTAAAAATTGTATTATGTTCATTCATATAATTTGATATTAATATTAACCTTGACTATGTATATGTTTACATTCATGGATTTTTACATTTAAAAAAATGCCACATGGATAAAATATATGCCAAGATGATGATCATGCATTTTAGACTACATAATAAACTTCTTGTCGTAATTTAGATCCTTATTTCTTCAAAAAAATGATGTATACAATAGGTATTATAAATGTCCTTATGTACACTTCTTAAGATATTTAATTAAAAACACATACTTACAACTCCAAACCATTTATATTTCTAGCTCTAGACCAAATATACTACCGGCTCTGGACACATATTCTACCGGCTCTGGAATAAATATTCTACCGGCTGCGGACCAAATATACTACTGATTCTGGACCAAATATATTGTCATCTCTGCACCAAATATACTATCAGCTCTGGACCAAATATACTGCCAACTCCAAACCAAATATACTACCAGCTCCAGACCAAATATATTGCTAGCTGTAGACCAAATATATTGTCAACTCCGTACCAAATATACTTTAAGCTCATGTCCAAATATACTTCCATCCATAGACCAAATATATTGTTAGCTCCGGACAAAATATACTACCAACTTTGGATCAAATATGCTAGCAACTCCAGACCGTTTATACTAATAGCTCCAGACCACTTATTTTTTCAAACAAAAAATCATGAATATGTAAGAGGAACAAAGTAGAGATAACTTTATGTTATATGTTTTCACTTGCTATATGTGCATATACACATTTATAAATAGTGCAAAATCAAATAAAATTTTTCATATGTTAAAGCAAAGCATAAAATTTGAGTAAAAGTTCAATGGAGATAAAATTCGGAAAAGCTCAAACATTTTTAAAAAAATTTGGCATACTTTGTGACATAGATCCAACTAAAAGGAATGGAAGTAACTTAGTATACAAGTGATGATTATAACGGATCTTATTTCCAATAAAATCTCCAAGTTTTTAAAAACCCAACAAGTCATTCAAAAAATAATATCAACATAGTAATGCGTGTTCTGGCATATTATTTGATCCTGTATATTTACTAAATTTGACACAGAATTTAATTATTGAGAATATAAATACATTGGGGTATTTTATAGAGTATGCACTTGAAAAAGAGAGTCTTTGCTTAATAAATGTCATTTTTAGAAAATTAATTTTATCTACACTGCATGGTTAAATTATAGCCTCTTATATGTGTTACGAGGGTAGAGCAAAGAGCTACAAAACCCACAAATAGTTTATTTCAATTTTTAATATTGTAAAGAGCATCATAGTTGTTTAAATCAAAGCTCCAAAAGATTAAAATATAGTTCCAACACTCATAATTATTCTGTCATTTTTTGAAAACTATTTTCTCCTAAAATATTCAACAAAAATATTACTTCGTATATGTGTTTCGAAAATAGAGTGGAGAGCAACGAAACATAGAAATAATTTATTTCAATTTTAATGCTATAAGAGCAGAACATATTTGTTTCAATTGAGGCTCTAAAAGATCAAAATATAGTTCCAACACTCATAATTATTATGTCATTTTTCAGAAAATTAATTTCTCCTAAAATACTCAACAAAAATATAACTTCTTATATGCGTTTCAAACACACCAAATGATTTGAAGGGTTTAAAAAACATTTGCGATAGAATGTGTCAATGTAAAATTAAATTGAATGAGACTCATTTTATATAGCATGTTGAGGTACGAGCAATCAAATAAATATTACATAATTACTTAAACATTATAAAATAAATAACATGTTAAAAAACAACACAAATAACACAACAAGATTGACACATATTTACGTGGAAAACCTCGTAAGAGGTAAAAATACCACGATAAGAGATTGATTTCCATTAACCAAGAAACAAAAATATTTACAATCCAATAACCCTTCTTCACCCAATTCTCTCCATATTTCAATATCCCTTCCATTCCATAAGCAAAGAGAAAAATTGAAATCTTTACCTTCATTCTTTTGGTGTCTCATGAAATAGCCTAGATGCTCAGCCCATGGGGCATCATGAACAGCCCACACTATCAAGTTCTTCATTCTTGATTTGGAAACCAAGCAGACTCTAATGATCCTATCCATATTTTTGCACCTTACATCCACAATTTCTTCTCCCAAAACAACATTAGCAAGCTTATATTCCGTTGTAATAAAAGGCTTCCAATCAACAGTTGTCCAAGATAAATAAATGTGATTCCCATGGAAAAGTGCCTTCAACCAAATACTTTACTTGAGGTGTTTTCGGAAGCATACCTTGAAAAGTTACCTTCTTACCCTTGCCTGAGAATCGTATTTCCATGCTTTGATAATTGGAGGTGAGCTCTCCCAATGATAGCAACCCTTGGGCCCCAAACACGCTATTCATAACAGTCATGTTAATGAAATGGAAATCAGCACATACCTCATAAGTTTCCAATGTAACATGGAGTTGGGAACATTTCCTTGTGCATGACATAAAGTAGCCATCTGTTATCTTCACCGTGTATCCCTTGTGATCTTCAATATTCAATCCCAATTTTGCAACTAAGCATTCGTTAATGGAATCATGGGTGACTTCACCATTAATCAAACTCGTGGCTCCTTGTCCTTGGAGGGTAGAATCCTTCATAACCATTGTAGCATACATAATGATTTCAAAATAATCCTCCATCAATTTTTCTTTTAACCTTGTGCAAGGAGTAATAATACCAAAGACTTCCTTTCTATAATGCAAGAGGTCCACCGGAACCTAACTCTTTATGCCCACACAACCTTGTAAGGGAAGGGCTAAGTGCCCAAAGCTATCCCACAAGTTTTTCACATTGATTTCAACATGTTGCATAAGGCAAGAAACATATTGCAGCGACATGGGGAAAGTTAACAAACATGAAATCTGATCATACCTTGAGTTGCCTTCCACATATCTACCTTCCCATGCCGGATGAGAAGTGATTGAAACATCCTCTATACTCCCAATCTTGTGACTCAGAATTTCTAAGTTGAAATCAGCCTCTCCTCTTCAGATTCAACAGAGACGCTTTTTCCGCCTTGGCTTCAACAATATCTTGATAATGTTCACATAGGGCAGCTCTGTAGTTCTTACCTTAATCATGGACACCATAAATCTGCCTCTTACTGACTGTTCTGAAAATTCCAGCGAACTGAAAGTGATTGTCAACACCCGGAAAAGCACCTTCTTCGTCTACTTGACCCCCAACAAGGTCACTCAAAAGTCTTGGTCCATAGACCCTATGCAAATCAGATTTTTCATATTCATAGCTTCATGGAGACTACCCATTTGCCTTGGTTTGCTTTGGAGCATCATATTTGCCCCATGGTTATCCCTTTCAACACTTTTCTCATGACCATAAATTGAAATAGCATGGTAGGAAGTGATAAATCTGAATCATGTTCATACCTTCGGTCGTCCTTTAACAATTGTGCTTCGTCCTTCACCCTTTCTTCACCATCTTGCAATTCAGATCTGTCTTCTTTACCTTCCTGTAACATGCCCTCGTTAGAAATCATATAATCATCATGAAAGATTAAAGAGTTTATACCTTCCAACTTATGCTTTATGGTCTTCTCTTCCTTTCTAGGCTCATGCACCAAACCTTTGTCCTTGGGCTTCTTATTGATTGATGTTCTAAAAAGAACAGCAAGCTGATTATTGTCATGTCTCTTGGAAAAATGGCTTCCAATCATTCCTTTTTCCTTTCCCAATTGTTCACCATCCTCCTTTCCAATCCAGGAGTCCACACACACTGAAATATTAGCAGTACTAATCAAACAATGACCAACAATTACCTCAACATATTGAATTTCCGGAATAAAAATGGTAGTAAGGGCTGAATCTTCATCCTTCATGGGCTCAAGCTCCGTGATTTCTTTTTAGCTTGTGGCCTAGGCTTGAGCCATGACTTTCCCTTGCTTACACCAATGAATTCAGCAAGTAAAAGTGCTTCATGAACCTCTCTTGAAAGAGCCATATACTCTTCATAACTTGTGGCAATGTTTAGTCCGGTAGAGAGCCCTGTTTTAACATTTGGGATAGCTTCTTCCCTTGGAAGGAAAGTAGACCTCATGGCTGATCTGTGGGCTGAACCCAAAGGTCATTGTGCAATATTAGCTCCGGATGAGCTACTACCTCTATTATGAACCCTAGGTTCATTCATCTTTTGAAGTGATAGGGCAAGGAAGTTCATGGTGTTCGTTAATCTCTCTTGACTTGCAATAAGCTTATCAATTTTAGCTCCTTGAGGATCCATATTGTCCTCCTTTGATAGTATCAAACCATTGTTGCCTTTTTCCACTGAAACCCTAGGCCTTTAAAGATCCGAGCTCTGATATCACTGTAATATTCCCTTTGGGGACAAAACTGAAAATTAAAGAAATTAGCTCAAACCCCCAATATAAGCAAGTCTGATTTTTAAATCAACAAACTGAAATTAATCTAAAATCAGCAATCTACAAGGGCAGCGAACTGTTTATAATTCAAGTTCACCTTTCACCATGTAAATCAATGAATAATTCCACAAAACAATTATTCTATCCACAGCAATATTAATAAATCACAAATACATCAAAAGATGGACGGAATTTTAGATTACACAGCGGGAATTAATTATTTAATTCAGCAGCAAACTAGCCAAATCTGAGGGCTAGGAAAAATACATAAACTTCTCTAAAAATCATCAAAATGGAGATTCCAGCTTTATAAATTATGAGGAATCTGAATCTGAATAAAATGTCAAATTTGTGCCCTAGATGGCACTAAAACACACTCTAATGCAAGTCGCTCCACAAGGGAGAGGCTCCACAATGCATCCAAATGTCTGCAAATGACTTATTTGATCCTCCAATGCCCAAATTTGCAAAAAGGTCTTCAATATGTCTTTACTCCAACCAAGGAAAGAAGGTTTTCGTCCTCCAACCACCACTAGAAGGGTTTCGGTCCTTCTAGGAAGAAGCCACACACTCGGGTTTTCGTCCAAGAGTGAAAGAACAAGGAGCAACAAGCCCATAATGTTCAAATAGAGAAAATGGGCCAATCTAAATGATCCAAATGAGCTCACTAATCTTCTTTTATATCCTCTCTTTGGCGCCAAAGTCCCCAAAAGACAAGACCGACCCCTAAAGTATTCTCTTTAATCTTTGATTGGCTTTTAAAATGCATAAAACCCAACCGACCCCTTATAATGGGAATTTTCAAAGCTAAAGCATGAATATAAATGAAGAAAACTAAAATATAATCCATGATCTTCCCTTGTTCATTCATTTCTTGCCTTCGGAAAGAGGAAAGGAAAGGAATCATTTATTTTGGATTAATTCAAGAAAAAGGGACATTACATACTCAGTCCAAGTCAAAAATTTGGGCTAACAAGTCTTTGTTGAATCCGGGTTTTAAAACTATGAGTTTAAACAAACATAGGCATATCATACTTCGTTGGATAAATCTTGGATTGGAATGTACACGTTGATAGTGTAAAACTCATTCCATAATCAAGTCTATAATTTCATTTTCCTATACGCTTTTATGAAGTTCTTGTGGCACAACACTTTGGCTTATTGAGGTAATAGAATATTAAACATTAAACATGAGCTTCTATTATATCATTGTTCTTGCAATGTCCATTTCAATAATGTATAGTTCATTAAAAATTATTAAGATTCTTAGGCTGTAACAATGTGCATCAATAATTCCAACTTGGAAGAACACATGAATGTAATGAAACAGTAAGGAATGCTGCCATACAATAAAGACGCACCGCCTTGCGAGATTTTTCTTTGAATTGTATCATTTTGTTCAACCAGCCAATAGGTGTGACACAATTTAGCAACCATGCAAGCTCTGCATGAGCCTGAACATGTGATTGTACAAATATGCAAGCCTATATACACCAAAAAAATCTTAGTAAGACATTTTCTATAATTACTTTTTAATTCTACAGTTATGCCAAGAATATGTGGTACCTAGAATGAAATCAAAGATTAAATACATGATCATCAAAACAACCTTTGATGCATCAATACCACAAGCCATATACAAAGCTGCTGTATCCCTTGTTGTCTTTGACAATTGTTCAGTATCATATGGTAAAGTTATCTGTTAAAAAACCCTGACAAATAATCAATCAAACAAAAAATAATCGTTCAAATGTTTCAAAAAGTTGGACTAGTTACAATATCTAGACTGCCAATAAAGTGTTCAAATGAGAACTTCTGTCAGAGTTTTGTCCTTTCGCAGAGAGTTTATTACATCACAAAAGCATTATGAAACAAAGAGAAAAGAGGAAACACCACATTGTCAAAATTATCTTCCATTTAAACAGCACACTCCCAAACCACATAAATAAACTTGTGCCCTCAAAATGGCCTAAAATTGGAAAAGTAATATAAAAAAATCATGCCTGTGAATCCTGTGTAACCTACATAAGACAAGTTTTTTAAAATGAGGAACAACTTTGCTAATTAATTTCCAAACAGTGCAGCATAAAATGGCATCAAGATACGAATGAACAGATCCATACCGCATGCAGGTCCACAATGAAGAAGAGGGTCTCATATGTATCCTGCACAGAAAGCAGACATCAAACTGATATTACAACATGTGAAATGCAGTTATGAAAGAAATTATTTGAGGAATTATTATAGTTGTTTCCCTTTAAATCAGCTAGCCACTACAGATTATCTGATGATTTACCATGAAACAATTTTCATTGATTGACAATCAACAAGGAAAACCCACATTTAACAATCTGTTCTCAAGAATTACATCACGTCTTCAGGAGTGTACTGAAAAGAAGAGAGTTGGATATCTAATTTTACTGACAAAAACAGACTAGGAAGAAGTAAGATCTAAAACAGAAGCACCAACAATCAAATATGTAAGAGACAAAAACCAAGAAGGTAAAAGATATCAAAATAGTTGGGCAAAGGATTCCTCTTGCTGAGGGGATTTATCAAACTTCAGTGTAGATCTAAATGACTACCTCAACTGAAACATTGAGCTAATCTTAAATGAACTGAAATCGTAAACCCATGCATGCACTCACACTTGAAATTGCTTCTTTGACATCAGTTATAGAAGACATCAACTCATATAAGGCAATATGCATAGCAACCATTCAGCATGTTCCCAAGTACCCAATTATGATTGCCATTGTAGCCACACAGTCTCTATAACAATTTGGGATCTATTTTGAGTTTGTTAAACAAAAGTCAGTATTTGTAAGTAGTATCTCCATCCAATATGTTAAACACATTTACATGCTGATTATCACCTAGGTTATCAGTATCAGTTCATTCATAAACTTTAAGTTTAATAAGAAGAACTTGAGCACTTCGATTATCTGTTTTAGGAAAAAAGTTGACACAAAAAATCAGAACATAAGACCCTTACTACAGAATTAAAGATTAGTCCAGTGCATTTCCATAGTAGCTGTTGTACAAAGTGAAGAGCCAAAGTTCTGGAGTCAACAATATTGATGTGAGATGATGATATACTTGGAATTTGTAGCAAGTTGATAGGCTTGGTTGAAGTAATTGGGTAACAAAATGACTGATTAAGCCTATTCAGGTCTATACATGTTAGCTTTTTCCTGTTCTTCAGCACAAAAACTAATTAACACAAGGTTAAGGAATGCTTGATGATATTACACAAATCAAGAACAGAGCAAGGTCAATAAGAAATTACTTTGCATGTATGTAGCATTTAGTATAGACTCAAGTATGCACATAGTAACAATTTTGCACTCTGTTTTTGCTTTGTTAATATTTGTGCTTTCTTCTACGCTTGCATTAATATTTCATTTTTTCACATATACTTGCTTGCAGAAGACCATGGATGTGTGCAATAAGCCATTTATCCGGACCTACCCTTATGCACACATAATAAATTAGTGAAGTAATCATTTGTTAGTGACGTATGTTATTGTTGTAAAAGTTCTATGTGAACACCTTTAGAGGCAGACTTGTCCCAAAGGGTATTTGTAGTAAAAACAAAATAGGGTCTACTCTAATTTGTCATCTGTATCTAGTTAGGGTTTATTTTGCGTATAGTATGTATTTATAGGCAGCATCTCACTACCATTCAAGTCGTTTCATGACATTGCACTTTAGTGTGCATCTTTAATAAGCATATCGAATATTTGGGCGCAATTGTTACCCACCCAATATTCATTGCATATGTTTCATTTTCTTATCGCCATGTGGCAAGATTTGATTTGATCCTAAAAGTACTATCATTGAATATTCCCAATGTATCTGGGTTAAGGAGATACCTATAGTTTCTCATGGTAAATGCATTTAGTTTCAAAATTCATATACAAGTATCTAGATTTTTTGACCATTATCTTTTATTTTACAAGTTTTTCCATGTTGGTTGAAGAATTCCAAAGATATGTAGAGAAACTTTCACCAGACCCCTACTCTTGTCTTCAACAATTAGGCGCTTCTACAATCAGCCTTAGAATCCCCCCTTGGCCGACTACAGGTGTGTTCTCACCAATTATGAGTTGAGACGTATCAACATATTGTGCAAGGTGATAACATGCGTCATCTTTGCTCTCTCTAATAGGTGGATGTAATATCCCCTTTTGGGATATTATCCAAATATGCAAAATTACTTTACTGAATCGACTCTAGAAGGACTAAACCCTCCTAGTTCAACCTCAAATAATCCAATGTTAGTTTCAATACAACCCTAAAAGGGTTAGAGTGAGCCAAGGTGGTGGATTAAATGGGAGAACCAATTAGGAAATTAATCACTTCAAATCTGAAATTAATTACAACAGTAATTAATTTATAAATGCAATAAACTGTTGCAAACTTCAAAAATTAATAACTCCTTCACCATCCATTATTTTTTTATCAAACTCATGCCAAATATTCTTAATATTTTTAGCTTTCCAACAAGCTATAGATCACAAGTTTTGGATAAGTAGAAGGCAGGCAAATCAACCCACGAAATCTGAAACTGTGTAGATAAAACCCTTACACAAACAGCTGAAACTTGAAAAATTCATAACTTGCTCAATACTTCATCTTTTGCCATGAAATAAAGTGCAGATTAATCTATAATTCAAGAGCTTTCCAAAGATATTAAAATCTGAATTTTATGATAACTGAAACCCCTTCAAAACAGCCCCCAAAATCCCAAACCCAGTCACTAGGGTTAGAATAAATTGCACAACTAATTTTCAGCACTTAATAATCCTTCAAGCATGCTAAAAGATACCCTAATCAAGTCGCCATAGTTAGAATAAAACCAGTAATAACCAACAGATCTAAAACGCCATAAAACCCTTCATAATATTCAATAACATGCAGATTTTACTCCCAATAAAAGGCACCAAAGCTAGAAAGAGAATCACCAACAAGTAGATTTGCAAATCTCATGAAAATACTTCAATTGAATATCAAACCAACACAATAACTCCCACGCAAGAGAGAGAGAACATTAATGGGCATGCATCCCAACTCCACGCATGGAGTGAACATCAAATGATCAATCAACATACCCTCTAAAGAAATGCGACCTCCCTTTTATAGAACTAAGGGGTGCAATATCCAATAAAGACAGACCTTTCCCTTTTGGAGGGAAAACATAAACTCTCATTAAAATATTTAATACTAAGACTATGTGCACTTTATTTATTTTTTAATTAAATAAATAAAAGTAACTAACCTATGTGCACATTAAACTAACTAAAGAGACTCCCACTTGTAGCGCTAGGAATGTCAAGGGGTACAAATGCAAATGAAAAATAAATATTAATAATGTCCCGAAAAGGGGGACATTACAGTGGAGATGGAAGAGCACTTTATTTTTAGGCTTTGTGTCTAGTATGATATTCAAGGGAGATATGATTGTTTGTAGCTTCAAGAGGCTCTCTTGTTATCTTCAACAAACTAGAGGAATTTGGCCCTTTACGTTCAAGAATTTGTTGCTTTTAGACATCGAGATCTGCATGGAACTTCAAGGAACACTAGACCCATTAGTCCCACTTTAACATGTTTCAAGTTTCAACCATTGGAACGTCAAGGGCCAATTGGTTATTGCTATCACTGGCACAATTGGTAATTGATCTATAAGATGATGTCCTCCATCACAAGCGATCAGTAGGTAACCTCATAGTTCTATTTCTCAAACTAGGCATAGACAATCAACTACCCTTCCCCATTCACAATGCGAATCAGATGGGAAAGTGCACATTACCAATTTATCTCTACATTTTGGAGAACCATCTGACTTGGATGTGGAGGTTGACTAGGATGAGCACCTTGCTTCCTCCCATGATTGTTTTAATGTTTTGGTTAGAGTTTGACAAAAACAATTACTCAAAATGCTTATCAAAACACTTTATAATTTGCTTCTCCTTCATTTATTAATTAATTCAAAGAGAGGAGATAGCATATGTATAGTAGTTTGATCTCCTAAAACTATGGATTCAAACCCCATCAGGAACTCCCAAAGTTTCTCTCAGATCCCAAATATCTCTCAACAATGTCTCATAATATCTCTCACTAATCCTAGTCTACATGAGTGGTTTCAACCACCATTATTCTCTGACAAACATACAAACAATAATGCTCCACTAACTCATAATAATATTCTCATGGGGTACCGGTAATTCCTAACATTCCCCCGAGTGTGAACATGGGAGATGAGAATCACATTTTGCTGAAGCTTCTCTCTGAAAACATTGTTTGGTTCAAGTATCAAGTTGACTCCTAAACCTCGTAAAGGTGTAGCTCTCGAGCCAAATTCCCAAGTTCCCAGACCCCTTCCCCAAACTCCCGAATTCCGAATCTCCAAGATTCACAAACTCCTAAACTATCTAGACAACAATCAATGTTGAGTTTACCTCGAAATCTTCACCTACCCTCAAAAGGTGAGCTTCTTAAAGTATGAGTCTTTTATTGATCCCAGCAGAGAATGTTTATTGAACACCACACAAAACATGAAAATGGAAATAATGGGGACTGGGTCCTCATTACCTAGAATCCATTGCTATCTCAGCATTAGTCAATTTGGCACAGCTAGTTTGTCGTTAATGCAATTTTGTGGCCCCATCGCTAGTGATTGACGAGAGGTGGTTGGTTTTCCTCCGTCTGTTGCCTCTATCCTCCAATTAGGGTGTTGCTTACTCAGCAAGTTTGTTTTTATAGCTCAGCTACATGTCGTTATTGATGGCAACCCCCCCACAACATTGATACATTTGACACGAGGACATCGGGTTCACCCAATTATATGCCCTTCACAATACAAGGAGAATTGAATTTGACTCTTGATGACCTACATTAAAATGAATCTTTTATTGACTTGACCTTTTGTAATAATATCAAAAGACTACCCTAATTGACAAAACCTTTATTGATAAGCTCTATGTTACCAGGGCACGTCCCTCTGCCCCCGTACCCTGCCTAATACGTATTCAGTACGGATACGTACAGTATGGATCCTCCTTTGACATGTCCTGGATACGTTTTGACGTACCCACAACAAACACACAGTTTTGGATGCCAAAAAGCTTTTTTTTAAGTTTTTCTTAATTTTGACTTCATCATTGACCAAAAAACGAACCCTAACACTTAAATTAATAAAATATTAAACCCTAAACTCGTCAAAAAGCTATAAAAAGCGCTCACCCATTCATTTGAAATCACACAAACAATTCATTGTTGGTTTTTGCAAGTGTATGAGCAAAGAGCCAAAGAGGAATTGAAGAGGAGGCAAACATTGGAAGGAGGATTTGTTTGGAGGCAACCATTGCTACCATTGTCTACACTATAGGTATTTACTAGTTTTATTTAATTCAGCCTTCTATTTTTTATTTTTTATGTTTTTTTAATTTATTTTGTTGCATTTTTTAAAAGTTTAGAGTTTAAAGTTTAAACACATCCTAAATCTGTGTATGCTCTCACCTCGCACCTTTATGGTGATCTTGGTGATCAAAAACAAATTAGGATGGCATGGTTAGAAAAATTTAAATTAAAAAATAGTAAATGTCATTATTTTTAATTCTTAAATGCATTGTTCAATGTTAATAATTAATATTTTAGCATTTATCATTTGATTTATCATTTATGTAAAAGCAAAATGTTTTTTAATTTTTTAAACTCCCTAAATCCGTGTATGCTTCTCACCTCACACTTTTATGGTGCTCTTGGTGATCACAAGCAAATTAGGATGGCACGGTTTAGGGTTTTTAATTTAATACTTAGTAAATATCATTACTTTTAATTTTTAAACGCATTGTTCAATGTTAATAATTATTATTTTAGCATTTATCATTTGATTTATGTAAAGGCAAAATGTTTCAATTTTTTTTTAACTTTTTAAATTTGTGTATGCTCTCACCTTGCACCTTTATGGTGATCTTGGTGATAAAAAACAAATTAGGATGACATAACTAATTTATTTATGTAAAGGCAAAATATTTTAAATTTTTTTTAATATCCTAACTCTGTGTATTTTCTAACCTCGCACCTTAGATGGAGGTCTTGGATGATGCTAAAAACATATTTCACAATGATGTCACTTAAAAATTGGTTTGGTGATTTTTATTTAAATCAAATTTATTAATTATTTATTTATGTATTAGGATAAATGTTTGAATATATGGTCCAACATCATATATTTCTATGTGATGTTCTCACATCGTGCCATACCATGGTGATCTTGGTGATAAAATACATATTAGGATGTGCATCATCTTCTGCTTTATGTTGAAGATATCCATGCTTTTCAAGCTTTTTCTATTTTTATTCACATGGAGGTCCTGTCATACATGATTCTAATATCACCAAAAATTGGAGATTCAATGTGATTTAGTAAGATATAATAAGCACTTACTGGTTCTGGGGGTCTTGTGCACTCTCAGAGCACTGTCACTGGTTGTTCTTGCTTATTATTCATTTTCTCATTTAGTCAACTTGTAATTTCTATGTGTCTGGGGTTGGAGGTGTGAGTATAAAAAGGTGCCCTAAAATATAGGGAAAGCCTAACCCTATTTATGCATTATCTTGAGAGACCAAGAGGAGGCTGATAGACAATTGTAGTATTGAAGTATTTTCTTATTTAAGAGAATTAGAAGCATTGCAAAATTAGGCCTATAATCATGACAAGTCGACAGGAAAATTTGGTACTCATCCTTTCATCCAAACTCAACTTTACATCCAGTTGATAGCCCTTTTGACTGAAGAAAGTCTAGAGACATCACTGATTAGGACAATGACAAGAAGATCTTTTGTATTGTCATTAACATAATTATCTAGAGTCGATCTTTAAAATTGAGGTCATCTTGCTCTATGCATTTATGCACCTTTGGGCATACCCTTCTAATGTATTGAGAGTTTGGATCATTGTGCAGCTAATATCATCAAAGTTATGAAGTTCAGCTCCACTTATAGGGAATAAATGCCCAAGTTATGTAAAGGTTTGAAGAACTTACTCAGTTGGCAAATGAAGTAGATCACTCTTGACAGCACTTTGAAGCTGATTAGAGATTCACTGGAAGGATTCAGGGGTTTACTGCATCATTTTAAATGTGTCTAGACAAGATTATAGAGAATATACCACTGATAAATGTTATCTACACAAACCGTTAAAGTGGCAATGTCCTTTGCAATTTCATTGACTGTCAACGGCAAGTCATAGGGTAGCACAAATAAATTGCCGACATTTTGAAAGATGGCTAGTGAGTTGGTGGGCCCCCAAAATCACTTTCCGAAGTTATCACAGACATGATTAGGACTATTTATAGGATATTGAAAGCTAGCAGGATTGATTATCCATATGGTAGATAGAAGCTATCTTATTTCAAATTCAAATCTGTGTTGGCTGACATGTTTGTTAAGTGGAAAATCCACCCTAATAGTTTTAGGTTAAAATGATAGGCTTGGATTAAACAAATTTACACCGATGTAAATGTCATCCTCATATTTATCACAAACCATCTTTTGTAATAGGCCATATTTAGGAGTCACTTAGCTCGTATATTATATGTTGTTGAAGGTATGCATTAATTAAGTGTTATTTAGCCTCTCTCACTTTACACTCGTGTTAAAACGACTTGTGAACATGAGATAGGAATGTTACCAGTACACTAATTCTGATCCTTAACAACTTATTATATTATTTATGTGATGTATTTTGTACAGTCAAAAAAATATTGTAAGCTTATAAGATAAAACCATTGGTCGTTGACTAATCCAAAAGCATGGGCAATAAAGTTGAAATAAACAAATAAATAATCAGTTGTTACTGAAATCGATTCTCTAAATTGTTTAGAGATATGTAGATACCTTAAGGGTAACATACACAAGAGAGATTTATGGGGGAATCAGATTATATGCTTGCCACTTATGAGAGATTTTTTACAAAGGGCGTATGAACCTTATACAGAATTGTGTACCTACCATGAGGTCAATAATTTTTTTCATGAACCTTGAATAGGTCCAAGAAATATGAAGCGAAAGGGCATAACATCTCCTTGCATAGATGCATTATCACCCAAAGTATTATAGCACTGATAGACCTGGGCTACATAATCAAGCATCTACTATGTGACTCCGACTCCGAGGATTTGGAGATGGATACCCAAAGCACGCACACATTTTGTAAAACCTTGTGCCCATTTTACTTCATCCTGCATGTGCAAGCGTGATCTGCCACGAGCTCAAATGAGTTTATTTGTAGCTTTAGAAGGCATTTTGAGATAGATTGATTGCTCTTTTCAATAAATACACCATGAGTTTTGAAATAGAAAGTGTTGACATTTTTCACATGGCCATGATGCCCAAAGGTCAACTCAAAACTTATTAAGTTTCGTCATAATTGGTTCATAGGTATACCATTTATAAATTGTGTAAATTTATAATCATTGAAAATTTTAAATTTTATTTAGTAGGATATGGTTTTCTGCACATTCTTAGTATGTTACTAATTTGAATTTTCAAACAAATACTTTTTGGGTATTAGGTAGCTAGTAATTCTTCCGCATAGCGGAATTGGAGTACATATACCTTTATCCACTCAGAACTAAACGAACCAAGTTGGCATCTAAAAAAGCTGAGGATTTGGTATATGTGCATTCCAATTTGATGCTTCTTAAATTTACACAAGTTACTGAAGGACTATGTTAGAGGTCCTCATAAACTTTGGAATCTTCTTCCAAAGACCACAAACTTAGATGCCTCCACAGCCACTCTTGCCCAACTTTCAATATTCGATGGCAAAGATGACATTCAAGGGAGTTCACAAGGAGTAGAGAGTGGAGCTAGCACAAGTGGCATGCAAGAATATGATTTTGAGGAAAATCTAGATGATCTATTCTAGATTTGTTTGTATTCATGTTGACATGATATTCATATATCATATGTATGACAGCCACATTATCAATGAAATGTAAAAACTTAAGTATATTGTATGTTTTGAAAATGTAAGGAGGTAAAAGAAACATTTTTTTTTGATTAGCCTTAAGGAGGATATTTGAGAACCCCTTTTCAGGTTTTGATAAATTGTTACATGACTGGCGGGTGGTTGGCCCGACATGATCCTCCGGTGCAAACTGCCATGATACCTAAAAAAGATCACAATTGAACTATGTAAACGTCAATTAGTCTAAGCCCCCGACCTTTGAAGGTTTGAACATTTTAACTCCTAGGATATTTTTACAAGTTTCGTTTGTATTCTTGTTGACATGATATTTGATATCATATGTATGGAAGTCACATGCATCAATGAAAATGTGAAGTCTTAAGTATATTGAAAGTTTTGAACATTGATCCTACCAAGAAATTTTCAAGTTTTGTATCTTCTTATAAATATATATTGTAAGGTTTTTAATATATATGATAAGTACACATCCAAGATGTCATAAGTACCCAAGAAATAGGCAACATCATTTGTTAAGTTCAAAAGCGTTCATTTTCAGCTTTCAAGGAAAGGTACAATGTTTATAAATGTAATGGGTGAAGAAGGTCCAATAGAATTCCATGTAAAACCTTAGCTTTATCAGGTGATCAAACATGATCTAAAATTATGAAATGTTCAAACAGAAAAGGTCACAACCATGTGGGAATTATTCACAAATCTAACAAATACAGTCTTTAGCTCCATGTCAAGTGTACAAGAGACTCAAAAGTGCAAGGTTACCGTATCAAGAAATCAATAGTTTTAGTTACAAAATGGAGTTCAATGTTTCTTTGAATCCAAGTTAAATTCGAAATTGAGAGCTCTTGCCCTCCTAAAGTATTTAAGCCAAGTTGAAAGTTTGAAGAAATAGAAAAATCCATGCCCTAGTGCTTGTTTAAATCTTTGTTTTTCTCGTTTTGAGAAATTCTCCATCTCCTGGTCTGTGCACGTAATATCCTCTTTACAATCTCCTTTTTTGATCAAAATTGTTTGATTGTTCTATGGCCTGGGTCGTCAAATCATTTTTTTGCCTCCATGCCTCCGGCTCGTGAAGGAAATTCAAAAATTGGACTCAAAATGATGAAGTTCTCTTCCTCTGTGTATTTTTCCCACAGTCGGGAACGATGGGCATTTTCTTCCCCATCAAATTTTGGCCCCATCATCCACAGGTACGTGGACATACCTAATTGGAAGTGGGTTGGCAGAGAAATTTGTGTTTTTGAGCCTCTTTGTAAAAAAGGTGAAAATTTAAAAAGTGACCCACAGCCCCAATCAGGCTATAAAGGTAAAAGTCAAATTTTGAGCCCGCAGGGAAAAAGTCAAAGTTGAAGCCCGCAAGGAAAAATTCAAAGGTGAAGCTCATAGCCCAAAGTAGACGAGTGGGCCATCGGGGCACTTTTGGAAATTTAACCAAATTCCCAAAAGTGAAGTAAAAGTTCTAGAATGCTCCATGGGCTCCACCAAGGTCTCATGGCCCACCGTTGAAAAGTCAAAGTGGAGAGCGGAATGGGAGAATTTGAGTTTTTGAGCCTTTTTCCAAAAAGGTTAAAATGTTGAGAAAAGGGCCGCGACCCCATTTCCAATCAGAGGATGCCCAAAAAAGGTTACAATGTTGAAAAGTCAAAGCGGGAGAGCGGAACGGTGGAGGAATTTGAGTTTTTGAGCCTTTTTCCAAAAAAGGTTAAAATGTTGAGAAAAGGGCCGTGACCCCATTTCCAATGAAAACGTGCCACGTGCCTAAGTTAAAAAGTTGAAGCGGGGGTGCGGGCCAATTTGTTCCAAATTGCCAAATCTCTAAAAAATCACAAAACGCAAAGGGCTTTCCCCCGTACCCACTCCAATCTCTTCCTACCACGTGGATGGCCCGATTTCAAAGTTATAAGAGAAAATCAAATGGTCTGTATTCAAACTGGAAAATCAAATGTAACGTTCGCGTTGCAAGATCTGGTTTTTAACCCGCCATGAGCATTTTCTTCGCAATGGAGGAATTTGAAGAGGCGTAAATGATTTGTAAAGTTGTAACCATTTTGGCATGAGATATAATGACTCCTTAGAGCCATTCCAAGGGGTTGTCAATTGATTTCAAAAAGACCAGAGTGCTCTGTACCTGGAAAAGACAGAAAACGCCATACTTCTTCTATTTTCCCTTCTCCTTAGAATTTCCTCTATTCTCAAAGCTCTGTACAAACTCTGCTTTAGCTTCAATAATAAAAGAAGGAATTTTCACCTTTTTGATTGAGGGATTGATTGGTACCTTGTGACCAATGAATTTTATTCAGTCTTGTAGCTTCTCCTGCGGATTTGTTTTTCTTCTAACTATAAATGCATGTAAATGAAATTTCTAATTAATGTGTGTGGGCATCTGATATTCTACTCACAACATTAGTTTTCTCCTACCTCCATTTCCACTCCCCTTCCCCTTTCCAAGACAAAGTTTCTTCTCTAGTGAGACATTGCTAGCTTTGCCACAGGGTCAGTGGAGTGCCCCTGTTGGATCTCTGGTCGAAAGGCCACCATTGAAATCCACCTTTTATGCATGCACCTACGGAAGCTGCACCGTTCAAGTAGAGGGACTTAGATTCCCATAGCATTGGCTTGAAACCCACCAATTTGTCCACAAGACAAATTTTCTCGCCAATAGTTTTTGGCGCCCACCGTGGGGTAGATTTTGCAGCATCTGCACCTAAAAATGACCTCAGGGTCATAAAATACAAAAAAAAATTCTAGAAGAAAAGTTTCTAGAGATTGAATAATCACACAAACTACATGGATGTAAATCATGGCTATTCTGGGAAATCCTCCTGTTGAGAGACCTGATTTACTCTTTCACATCCAAGAAGACATTGCTTCTGATCTGAGAGAAGCTATTTGGCATAATAGACAAAGTGTCAATCAATACTTCATTGCCATAAGGATTCTGGACCTGGAAGAGGAACGTGTTGTCGAATTGGAAAGGCAGAGACAAATTCCAGCACCCCAGAGAAGAGCATAAACTTTCAAGCTGGCTGATAGAAGATACACCCAGCAACTGAGGCAAGGAGGAAAAATTGATCTCACATTTGAAGAGCTTGAAAGAGAGGCAAGAGCTGAAGAGGAGATAAGGGCTAAACTTGAAGAAATAGAAAGACTCCAAATTGAAGCAGAAGAAAGAGCAGCATCAGAAGCATCTTTAGCAATATTGGAGGCTAGAAACAGAAATAGAATGGGTGATCATGAGCATGAAGTACGCAGGCCTAACATACCATGGGGAAGAAATACTGGTCCACTTGCTCTTCCACAACCACTTCATGAGCTCCCAAGAGGCTCAAGAAAGAACTTCCCAAAATTCAAAGGGGATGGTTCTCAGCTCCCCGAAGAACATGTAGCAGCATTCATCACTGCTTGTGGAGTGTTGGGAGTTGAAAATGAAGATGTTTCAGTTAGGCTCTTTGTGGAGTCACTCCAAGAAAGAGCTGCTGAATGGTTCTACATGTTGCCCCCAAGATCTGTCACATGTTGGGAAGATATAAGAAGTGCATTTGAACATAGGTTCAAGAGCACAGAAGATTGTCAGGATCTGCTGGTCCAATTGGTTCAGATGAAGAAGGAGACCTCTGAATCAATGAGAGATTTTGTAGCAAGGTATGATAGGTTGACAAGAAGGATCCCAGAAGATGTGGTACCCTCCTGAAAACAACTTGAAAAGGTTCTTCATCAGTGCTTTGCCATCAGAAGTTGGTTTCTTCCTCAGAAGAGCCCAACCAAGAACATTGAGGGAAGCTCAAGACTTTGCAATTGAGACTGATGATGATCTAATTCTTTCTGGCAAAGTGAAAGGACCAAATGGGAAGCAAAAAGGTCAGAGTTCAAATTCAGTCACCACTGATCCAATGTTCCAAAAAATGGCAAATGACCTAGTTGCTTTGAAGAAGCAGCTGTCACAAATCACAATGAGGAATGCTCCAAGGAGACCAAATCCTCCTGATAGACCAAGAATTGCTCCACCTCCTCATAGGCTTGCTCTTGAAGCACCACCATTCAATGCCATCTGTGACACTAGGGAATCAGAAGAAGGAGCAGACATTGAGGAAACTGAAGAAGAAAGCATGGATGACTATGAAAACTATCTTGAAATTGAAGAGGTTGGCATGCACAATGGCCTGATTGAATACGTTGATGATGAGGAGGAAGGTGATGAAGAAGCTCCAAGTTTTTCATGTGTTGTTTTCACTCGTGCACAATCCAAGAATGGTGTTTCAGCCTCAGCAGTTGCAACTGAGAGTAGGAAGAACAAAGAAGATAGCTCTCCAAAGCCTCCACTAAACAAGATCATCAGCAGGGGATCACCATTACCACCTTCCATGGAATCAGCTAGAGAGAAATCAGATTCACCAGTTGTCAAGGATCACACTGTTGTGCCAAGTAAGTTATCTGATTCTTCTCCCAACTCAAAAGTTGTTAAGAGCAATTCTCTTCTAAATGTTGGTTCTGCAAGAACATCTAAATTTCAATCAAAGGCTACACCCCCATCTCCTTCCAAGCCAATTGCTACATTTGAAAAGGAGAACCCAACACCAAAAGTAACGACACATCTGCCATTTAAGTCCTCATCCACTGCTGGAACCTCTTCCTCATCTACCATAACTTCATTTGACTTTGTAGAGCATGCTAGCAAAACCAAAGTCCAGCTCTCTGAAATTGAATACCTACAAACACATCCTACCCAATTTGACAGATTCATCAAGGCAGTCCGGGGTGGTAACTCTACATCCCCAATCTCTAATTCTAAAGGCTTACTTCCCACACCATCCACACCATCTTCTCAAAACATGCTAGCCCTCAGTGCCTCCACCACCAACAGAGTTGAGCCTTTTTACCTGTCACTTCTCATCAAAGGTTTCCAGCTGAACAATTGCATTATAGATTCTGGAGCCTCAGATAATGTGATGCCAGCAAAAGTTACAAATTCTCTTGGCCTCACTTTGACCTGGGTAAATGGCACATGCTACTCAATGGAATCCAAACAAGTTCCATTGGTAGGAAGGATTAAGGATGCTCAGGTTGCACTAGCTGATTACCCTGACAAGAAGATACTCCTGACCATTTTGGTGGCAGACATCCCAACATCTTTTGGTATGTTGTTGAGTAGAAGTTTTTGCAGAGATCTAGGTGGAGAAATAAAAATGGATTGGTCATCTGCAACTATCCCAGTGAAAGGAGAAATGAAGAAGTTGCTGCCAGTCAGAAAAATGAAGTTCACAGTAAGGAAGTATGATGATCCAAGAGCTGATATCCTTTTTCAAGATTGTGGGCTTGGAAATTACCTCCTTACATCACAGAAGGAAGAGGACTTGCCACTTCTCATGGAGGAAGAAGAAGACCGAATCTGGACAATGGAGTTTGATGGCAGTCATTCCAGAGCAGGTTCAGGAGCTGGTGTAGTATTATACTCTCCCTCCAATGAGGTATATCCTTTTTCCTACAAGCTGCAATTTGACAATACAAATAATACAGCAGAGTATGAAGCATTACTCTTAGGCATGAATACAACAGAGGACATGGGAATCAAGAAGTTGAGATGCAAAGGTGATGCAGAGGTTGTGGTAAAGCAGGTCCACCAGCAATATCAGGTGAAAAACCCCAGACTCAGGCACTATAGAAACAGAGTGTGGGACTGCATTGAATCCTTTGATGCATTCTCCATTGAAGCTATCCCTAGGGAGCAGAATGAAAAGGTTGATTCTCTAGCAGTGTCAGCTTCCTTAGTGACACCTCATCCTTCTTTTGGCAAGGATAAAGTGACCATTGAGATGGTGTTCAGACCCAGCGTACCAGACAATGCAAATCACTAGCAGGTCTTCAATGATGACAATCAGATCCTAGCCTTCTTAGAACAAAGGGATAACTTCAATAATATTTTCTTTGAAGGAAGTGAAAACCCACACCGTGAATCAGTCCCCAAAGAAGAGAAGGAAGGAATTGAGGGAATTGATGAAGAGGGAGTAATCAAACTGAAAGGAAACAAAATCCCCAAAGGCCTAGTTTCTTTGGAAGACCTCTTTGACAAGCATGACAGGTTCATCCAAGAGAAAGAAAAATAGTCTTCTCGGTGTCCATCTGATTTTGATCAAGAAAACATTGGCACTTCAGAGAATCCAAGGATGGTTAACATTGGTAAATGTTGCTCACCAGAAGAGAAGAGAAAGTTTGTTGCTCTACTAAAAAAGTACTCAGATGTCCTGGCCTATTCCTATGATGAACTCAAATCTTTTCAGCCAAAGGAAATGCATCACTCCATTCCTTTGAAGCAAGGAGCTAAGCCCTTCAGGAAAAAACAAAGGCCCTACAATCCAAAGATTGCCGATGTTATCAAAGAAGAGGTGACAAAGATGCTCAATGCTAGAATCATCTTCCCCATCCACCATTCAACATGGGTGGCTAACATTGTGCCAGTAAGGAAGAAGAATGGGGAAATAAGGATTTGTGTAGACTTCTGAAATCTGAATCAGGCATCTCTCAAGGACAACTACCCTCTTCCAATCATGGATCATATTTTGCAAGCAGTCACTGGATCTGAAATGCTCTCTTTGCTTGATGGATTCTCAGGGTACAACCAAATCAAGGTGGCAGAAGAGGATTGCAACAAAACAGCCTTCACAACACCTTGGGGCACTTTTTCCTACAACAGAATGCCTTTTGGCTTGATCAATGTTGGAGCCACTTTCCAGAGAGCAATGGACTTGGCCTTCAAAGATTTGAAACATTGCATTGTCATTTACCTTGATGACCTCATGATTTTTTCAAAGAGGAGGGGAGATCATATCTGTCATTTGGAGCAAGTCCTTGCAAGGTGTAGGAAACATGGCATTTCTCTAAATCCAAAGAAGTGCATTTTTGGAGTCACAGAAGGTAAGTTGTTGGGACACATTGTGAACAAACATGGAGCACACATTGATCCTGAGAGGATCAGAGCTATCCAAGCACTAGCCTTACCAACCAGCAAGAAGGGAGTTCATTCATTCTTTGGAAAGGTAAACTTCCTTCGTCATTTTGTGCCTGAGTTTTCTGAACTGACTAAGCATATAACTTCCATGATGAAGCCTCAAGCAGGTTTCAAGTGGAATAAGGAAGGAAAAACAACATTTGAGGAGATCAAGAAAGCCATTGCCAAAGCTCCAACTCTTATATCTCCAGATTTCAACAAGGATTTCATCATGTATTGCTATGCATCAGAACATACACTCTCTTTTGTCCTTGTTCAGAAAAATGATGAAGGTTTGGAAGCACCCATTGCTTTCATGAGCTGTCCTTTGAAAAATCATGAGCTAAAGTACAGCCAATTGGAGAAACATGCCTACGCAGTGGTCAAAGCTGTTAAAAGTTTCAGATTCTACATTCTCAATTCCCATACAGTGGTGATGGTCCCTGGAAGTGCAATCAAGTCCATTTTGACTCAACAAGATCCTGGGGCTAAGAGAGGAAGTTGGATTGCAAAGACCCAAGAGTATGACTTGGAGATTAGACCCTCTAATCTGGTAAGAGGAAATGGTTTGTGCAAGCTGATTGCTGAAGATGAAGCTCTCAAGGCTCAGCAGGGAGAAAAAGATGGTGTTTTCTCAACCTGTTCAGGAGACAGTCCACAGGCGCTCTTTGTCACCACTACTGATGAGTGGTATGCTGACATTGCTTACTACCTCACTTATGGAGAATGCCCTCCTCATCTTGATTACAAACAAATAAGGACACTCAAGCTAAAGGCAGCCAAGTTTGTGATCTGGAATCATGCACTTTACAAGAGAGGCCTAGATGGTTGTTTCCTCAGGTGTGTAGATAAGGAGCAGCAAGAAAAGTTGCTCAGGGCATATCATGATCAAGCTTGTGGTGGACATTTCTCAGCAATGGTCACCGCACATAAGATCCTCAGAGGGAGATATTATTGGCCCTCCATCTTTGCAGACACTCAGGATTGGGTTTCCAAATGCAAAGCATGCCAACAATTTGTTGGAAAGCCACAACTAGCTGCATTGCCACTCAGGCCTGTGGTGATTGAAGAACCATTTCAGCAATGGGGGCTAGATTTTATTGGTGTTCTGAATCCTCATTCTAGTGTAGGGCATACTTATGTACTCACTGCAACTGATTACTTCACTAAATGGGTGGAAGCCATCCCAACCAAGCAAGCCAGCTCTGAAACAGTCTGCAACTTCATCAAGGAGAATATCATTGTTCGTTTTGGAATACCACAGAAAATTGTTGTAGACAATGCCACCTATTTCTCTTCCAAGGAGCTCACAGAGTTTTGTTATGGCTTTGGAATCTCCCTATCTCACTCTTCTGACTACTACCCATAGGGAAATGGGCAAGCTGAGTCAAGCAACAAGAACATTGTGACCATTGTTCGCAAGCTGGTAGATGAGAATCAAAGGAACTGGCACAAGAAGTTATATGATGCATTGTGGGCCGATAGGATCACTCCTAAGAAGGAAATAGGTATGTCACCTTTCCAAATGTTGTATGGAGTTGAGGCAGAGATTCCCCTCACAATTGAGATGTCAGCTCTCAAGTTGCTGCAAGAAATAGAAGATGGTCAATACAAAGACTCCATTGACAAGAGGATCCTCTTCCTGGAGAAGCTGGAAGAAAGCAGATGCCAAGTGGTGGATAGAATTAAGGAGCATCAGTTGAAAGTGAAGAAATTTTTGACAAGAAGGAAAAGGAAAGAGAATTCAAGGTTGGAGACTTTTTCCTGCTATGGGACAAGAGAAGAGAACCAAAGGGCAGCCATGGAAAGTTTGATTCATTATGGCTCGGCCCATTCCAAATTCATGGAGCTTGTGGTGAGAATGTTTTTCTCCTCTCATACTTGGATGGAACACCATTGGAATTGCCTCGAAGTGGGAAATACTTGAAACTATATCATCAGTGAAAGCGGGTTGTCCCCCGCCTTGTACCATAGGTGATTTCATAAGTGTGTTTTCCCCTTTTCTGTTGTGTGGTTTTGTTTTGGTTTTTGTTTGGTTGTCGTGTGTTTCCTTCCTCATTTGTTGTGTGTTTCCTCCTTCTTCATTTTCTTTCTCATAATTGTACATGACTCTGCAAGGCCCAATGGATAAGGCACTGGTCAATGTTATACGGTTTAAAAATTGAGATTCTAGATCCTCATACCATGTCTTCGTCATGCTCAGTCCATGCCATGTCCCCAAGCTAGAGCCAGTTGTTGTCTCCCAAAAATGGCTTTTCATTTTCCAAGTTAAATTCAAAATTTTGAGCTCTCTCCCTCCTAAAGTATTTAAGCCAAGTTGAAGGTTCGAAGAAATAGCAAAATCCATGCCCTAGTGTTGTTTAAATATTTGTTTTGCTCGTTTTGAGAAATTCTCCATCTCCCAGTCTGTGCACGTAATATCCTCTTTACAATCTCCTTTTTTGATCAAAATTGTTCACTTGTTCTATGGCCTGGGTCATCAAATCATTGTTTTTCCTCCATGCCTCTAGCTCGTGAAGGAAATTCAAAAATTGGACTCAAAATGATGAAGTTCTCTTCCTCTGTGTATTTTTCCCACAGTCGGGAATGATGGGCATTTTCTTCCCCATCAAATTTTGGCCCCATCATCCATGGGTACGTGGACATACCTAATTGGAAGCAGGTCGGTAGAGAAATTTGTGTTTTTGAGCCTCTTTGTAAAAAAGGTGAAAAGTTAAAAAGTGACCCGCAGCCCCAATCAGGGTATAAAGGGAAAAAGTCAAAGTTGAAGCCCACAGGGAAAAAGTCAAAGGTGAAGCCCGTAGGGAAAAATTCAAAGTGTGAAGCCTGCTATTGGAAAATTCCAAAAGTGAAGTCAAAGTTCTAGAATGCCCACCTCCACCAAGGTCTCAGGCCCGCCATTGAAAATTCAAAGTGGGAGAGCGGGCCATCGCAGAGGCACTTTGAGTTTTTTAACCTTTTTCCCAAAAGGTGAAAATGTTGAGAAAAGGGCTAGAATGCTCATTTCCACCAAGATCTCGGGCCCACCGTTGAAAAGTCAAAGTGGGAGAGCGGAACGGCAGAGAACTTTGAGTTTTTTAGCCTTTTTCCAAAAAAGGTTAAAATATTGAGAAAAGGGCCGCAACCCCATTTCCAATGAAAAGGGCCGCAACCCCATTTCCAATGAAAACGTGCCACATGCCTAAGTTGAAAAGTTGAAGCGGGGGTGCGGGCCAATTTGTTCCAAATTGCCAAATCTCTATAAAATTTGCAAAATGCCAAGGGCTTTCTCCTGTACCCACTCCAATCTCTGCCTACCATGTGGACTGCCTGATTTCAAAGTTATAGGAGAAAATCAAATGGTTTGTATTCAAACTGGCAAATCAAATGTAACGTTTGTGTTGCAAGATCTGGTTTTTAACCTACCATAAGCGTTTTCTTTGCAATGGAGTAATTTGAAGAGGCAAAAATGATTTGTAAAGTTGTAACCATCTCGGCAAAGGATATAATGGCTCCTCAGAGCCATTCCAAAGGGTTGGCGATTGATTTCAAAAAAGACCAGAGTGCTCTGTAACTAGAAAAGACAAAAAATGCCATACTTCTTCTATTTTCCCTTCTCCTTAGAATTTCCTCTATTCTCAAAGCTCTGTATAAACTTTGATTTAGCTTCAATAATAAAAGAAGGAATTTTCGCCTCTTTGATTGAGGGATTGATTAGTACCTTGTGACCTAAGTTGCCGAAACATTTTGGATACGGGAGCGGGAGCGAAGTATCCGATACGCGGAAACGGTAAAAAAAATTTTGACCCCAGATACGGCGTAGGATACGACAGTACAAAAACTATATTAAAATTTAAAAATATATAAATTTCAGCCCTTTAAATGGGAATTTAATTATTAACCACATATTATGCATATGAAAGACAAGATAAAAGACAAGTTATAAGTTAAATAAGTGAATAACCACAACAAACAAGTTAGGATACCGATAAAACTTAAAAACTTAAATGCTTAAAAGTTACATTAAAATTTAAAATACTTAAATCGAACACAATGTGAATGTCATGAATTTCATGATATATTAAATTCAATCATAGATCAATATTCAAAGTTCAAACTATCTTTCATTGTCAATATTCATCATATTCCTCTTCATAAAGAGGATCAAAACCAACTAGATCATCATCATTATGTGGTTCATTAGAACCACATGGGCTCGAACCACTCGCACTAGGGCCACTGCTAGTTGCACCCCCTTGTGCATGTAGGTCTCGTGGTGCCAGTGCCACAGAACTACCCTCATCATCATATGCTCCATGGTGGGAAATGAAACCATCCAAGTCAACTAACGAAATGGAAGCATCCAAACTCTACCATAACCTGGTCTTGGGCCTCAGGATCAGGGAAGAGCCTAGCCAATGTCATCATATATCCCTCACTGACTTCCGCATCCCTGTATGGTGCTACCCTCCCTGGCAAGGAAAGGATCTTTATGCTATAAAATCTAGGAGTCAATGCAAAAGCCAGTAGATGTAATGGGGTGGTCATTTTGTTCCACCGTTCAATGAGGATTGACTTCACTTGTTTGAAAAATATTTCCTCGGGATCTTGTTCTTTTGCATTTATGACGGCTTTTATTTTTCAATCATTGAGTCGATGCCATCATATATCTCTCCTAGACATGGCTGATCCGTGTCAATAAACCGGATCATGCTCATAATGGGCTCCATAAAACTCAATAGATAATTCACTCTATCCCACCAAGGGTCCTCTAAGATGAAGGTCTTCACTTTTTGAGCCCGTTGAGTGTTTGATTGCCTCCATATAGACCAAAGATTGGATGTTACCATCTTCATGAGTGCCTCTCGCACCTTCGCTAGTCGTCTCAAGACGATTGTGTGTGATGCAAACCGAGTCTCAGCAACCTAATAAGAATGAGGAACAAAAATTAAAAATAAAATTGAAAGCTAAAAGAATACTAAAAAACTTATATTTAAATTTTAAATTAAAAAAAAAGAAAGAAAGCTTTTCATTACCTTCAATAGCTCCAACTGCGAGAATGATCTAAAAATGCCCTATGACATGTGGTGGTTGGTGACAAACATTTGGATCTCTTCAGCTTCTTCATACACTTGTTAGATCCACTCTATTTTGTTTGCCATTTTTTTAGCATTAAATTCAATGAATGCACGGCACATGGTGTCCAAAAAATATGCCCATACCATGCCTTAAATAGCATCCCAGCAGCTTTGCAATTTTTGGCGTTGTCCGTTATGACTTAGACGACATTTTCAGGCCCCACTGCCTCAATGGACTCAAAAAGAATGTTGGCTATAAATTGGGCATCCTTCACTTGCCCCTCACAATCAACTGCTTTCAAAAACATTGCCCCCTTAGGGCATACTGCAATCACATTGATTAAAGAGCATTTTTTTGCATCTTTCCATCCATCAGAAACAATGACACACCTGTTTTGGTCCATGAGTCCCTAATTGGTTGCAAAGAGGTTTCCAAATATTTTTTTTGTTTATCCAAAAGGGTGGTGCAAATCTTCTCATATCCTGGTGATTTATACTCTTTTGGTGCCTCATTGATGGCTTTGACCATCTCATGCCAATAAGGTGATCTCACAACATTAAAAGAAAGCCCATTAGCATATACACACCTTGCAATGTGTTCATCTGCAATTGCCCTGGTCTCATTCTGAAAAGCCTTTTCCAATGGCCCTTTTGTCTTGCTTTTCTTTCGTGCAAGGGAAACATCCTCATCCATGGAGATAGGAGCCACAAATGGATGTGGCATGACCACAATTGGGGATCCACTAGGTGATGGAGCAACTGGAGGCCTCGTTGAACGAGATGAACCTCCTCTTTTAGCCAATGGATGACCCGCTCTCATAGCCACATTTGCCTCTGCATCTTCCTACTCTTTGATATATGCCAAAACTTTTGCTTTTGGCACCCCAGCATTATTCTTCCCCTTGCATACTCTTATGCCATCACCCGTTATGGCACACAAGTGGCTTTTCACCCTACTATAAGAGCCTTTGAATAGTCCATCACAATCATTGCATTTCCATTCAAAACAACCACCACCTGCAAGTTGTTGAACTATTGTTACGTGCCTCCATAACGGTGAAGTTGGGTCAAAGTCCTTGGCCAAAGATTGCCTAGAAGAAGCAGAACTTCTTGTTGTCATTGTAGAAATACCTACAAGGTTCCAAAAAATAAAATAAGCAAAGAAAACAATGGCATGCAATTGCATTGTGATTGAACAATGAAAATCAATAAAGTTAAATAGAAAGAGCAAAAAAAAGATGAACATAAGTAAAAAAATCAAAATGTAATGTGTGCAAGATTAAATAACAAAAAAAAAAGGTTAGAAATTAAAAAAAAAAATTACCTTCACTTTGTAAACCACAAATCCTTCACAAATCTTCCTCCTTTACAGCTCCTCACACTCCTACAAGCTTAGCAATAGCTCCTCAAACCCTAGACAAGCACAATGCAATTTTGGAGAGCCATGGTAAATTTCTTTGCTTTATGTTTTGTTTTTGTGTTGTTCTTTTGTTTTATTGTTTAGAGTTAGCTTTTACGGTTTAGATTAGAAAATATTTTATTTTTTAAAGGAGTGGTGCTTTTAAAACATGGAAATCATTCAAAAAAAATGAAAAAACGCGTTTTTTTAAGTGAGAGCGGACAGGGAGCGGTGGTAGGGCTGCGGAAACGGCCGGGTACGGACCCAGCCGTTTCCGCAGCCCTACCGCCGCTGCTCCCGCTCCCACTCCCACGGCTTTTCCTAGCTGTATCGGCTACCTAGCTTGTGACCAATGAATTCTATTTGGTCTTGTAACTTCTCCTACGGATTTGTTTTTCTTCTAACTATAAATGCATGTAAATGAAATTTCTAATTAATGTGTGTGGGCATCTGATATTCTACTCACAACATTAGTTTTCTCCTACCTCCATTTCCACTCTCCTTCCCCTTTCCAAGACAGTTTTTTCTCTAGTGAGATATTGCTAGCTTTGCCACAGGGTCAGTGGAGTGCCCCTATTGGATCTCTGGTCGAAAGGCCACCATTGAAATCCACCTTTTTGCATGCACCTACAGAAGCTGCACCGTTCAAGTAGAGGGACTTAGCTTCCCATAGCGTTGGCTTGAAACCCACAAATTTGTCCACAAGACAAATTTTCTCACCAACAGGCATGTAATGAACTATGTGGGCTTGGGAGAAATGTTTAAGTGTGTTAAAGAGTATTAGGGGGTTTGTCAAGGTCTTGTGAGAGTCGTGTTAGGTTGTAGGGTATGTGTGATGAATCATTAAAAGTGCTTAAGTTAGTATAAAATGGCAGTTATGCATCTAGGAAGCATGGGGAAGTTCAAAGGTCACAAGGTGACAGTTATGAAGCATCTAGGAGTAGTTACATGCATTAGTGAAATTCAAATATAGGGATTAAGGAGGCAGTTAGACATTCATTCCTCGTGTGGAGGAAAAGGAAAATGTTGGAATGAAGGAGAACTCTGTGATTTTGGATGTAGAAGTGAAGTAATACACAGATAAACCGAGTTTGTATACTCTTCTCGTCTCTTTGGGAGTATTTCTGAGTTTTGTATTTAGAATCAATGGATCCTCTTCTCCATGCATGGGTGTCCCAACTGTGTAAGTGTTAATATGTCCTTGTTTGTGTTTATTCCAAGTTGTTATGAAAGATTCAATCCCCTGTTCTGATAAATGGTATAAGAAGGTATTTGATAGGATGGCAAGAAGACTGTGAACTCTATTATCTAATGTGTTTGTTTGAGGAGGCTTGTGAACATCAAGAACTCACGGTAGAGGTGAGTGAAGACTCATTTGCATGCAATAGGAGTGATTTTGTTTGTGATGTTCTATAACAAGTTGATGAATGGTCAATACTGTACTGTGACTGTGCAACTTCCAGTTTTGTGTGCAAATCTTTACTTATTCTTCACAAAGATGAATCTATGGGGGTACAAGAGGTCTATGAAGGTGATTGCATGAGGTGAGAATCAGGAAAGGAAGTGATTTCTTAACTAAACTGTGAACTCGGACCCTAATTGCAGTGATAAGAGTGTATGACCCTGTTTTTAGGCATATGTGCATAGGACAACATTCGTGGTAGATGAAGGAACCTTGTTTCATAGTCAATACTGTTAGAACAGAAGTGAGGGGAAGTAGATCACTGTCATACTTGGAAAATTTGGAATCTTGAAAGTCAAAGACAAGAAAGATACAAGCATTTTTGCTTCTTGGGTGTGAACAGTGCCCTACAGCTAGGGTTTGAAGCTTGAGACCTTTAGACACGGTATTTTACCTTGGAAACTTTAAGACATCATCTTAAAGGAATGCTCTAACGGATTTTAAAAGAAATTCGCAAAACTAAGGGCTAAAACTCAACATTTTTCGTGACAGTCCATACCAAGACAGTGTGTTACAGTGGAAGGCCTAGTTGTAGAGGTCCTTTTACAAAGAGATCAAGCTTTATACCTTGAGCTAAGAAGTGAAACTTCTAAGGAAGGATAAAGAGCTTAATGAGTGCTAGAATGTGTTTTGTTTATCCTTTGAAACCCCCTACAAGTTGAGATAAGGCTGACAGTAGGTGTAGACAGGGCTAGTTAGTCCTTGTAAGCTATCAAGAGAAAAGGAGTGATTGCTAGAAGGGTGTTGTGAGTTGGGGTCTAAGATTTTGCAAACATATCAGGGATGTTGGAAGGAGCCTAATGAGGTTTTCATATTGTCATGGGTTGGTCTAGAAACCCTTAACCTTGTATACACCAATATACCATGTCTTAAAGGCAAAGGGCAGTATAGTGGGGGGGAATAGTTGCAAGATTGAAGAGTTGATCCTTTTGATTCAAGACTAAGGTGGAGTTGACATTGTTTGGGGTGTAGGAACAGGGCAGAGGAGTCATAAGACATTGAAGAAGACAAAAAGCCTAAATTGCTACCTTGGGTGAAGGACTAGTTAAGAAGATTTAAGGACAGTTTGGTGTAGATAGGTGAGATGTCAATCTCTTTTATTAAAAATCCTTTGATGGTTACCTTGACCCTAAATGCAGATGTAAAACAGGAAAGAGGAACTTGTGAGGCCATTTGAGGGTGAATTAGGTGAAACAAGAAAGAATATGTGCCATTTTAGCTAGTCTATGATCCTCTTATGCAGAGATAGGGTATAGTGGAGGTTGAAACCTCTTGAAAAGGTGATTGTAAGTGTGATAGTTTTGTTTTCTCTGCATCAGAATACTCTGACAAGATAGTTGTCACTTTAAGGGACATTTTGACAACGCATAAAAAAGCCTTTAACATGTTCCCTAGGGTCACCCTTCCCTCTATATTTGTCAAAATTTGGAAATTCAAAGGGGGAAGGGAATCCATACCATGCCTCAATCCAAGGGGTATGGGTACGGCCCCTGGAATCCATAATTTTTTATTGGTGTTTGATTTGCCTTTTTGTAGTCCTTACAAGGCATCTTTCATGGTTCGCCATTCTTGGGCAAACGACGTGCCCTGGGTTGGTGGTGATGGTAAAGTGAAGGTTGGTTTGGTAGGGTCAGGTCTTTGTTTGTTCGATTGGATGTGTTTTGAAGATTTATACTCGTTAGGGACTAATTTGAGAGGCAATGTGGGCCAATTGGTGGCTCAATTATTGGATTTGTTCTTGTAGATTTTGGTTGGTTTGAGGAGTGTATGGTGGGTCTTGTAAGACCTTTTTTCCCCTTTCAGTATTGGTTTTGAGAAGTGGCAATTTGGAGCCAGCGTTTCTTCTAGTGGATTCTGGTTGGGGTTGGCTTGTGTTCTCAAGTGGTATTTTTGAATCAACGTTACTACTAGTAGATTTGGTTTGTGTTCAAAGGCCTTGTAAATGCATGTGGTGGATCTTGGTTAGGGGGTTCTCTTTCACTAATAACGTGGGTTAAGTTTTCCACGTCAAAATCTGAAGGGAGTTTTGCACCTAAGTCAATCAACTTAAGAAGGATGTTGTTCTTGTTTTGGTATAAGAAGTGGTCAATTTTAGCACCATTGGTTTCAATGAGGTCATGATCGTCATTGTTCTCACTCTGGATAGCTATGCTATCAACATCATCATGTGGCTCAAGGAGTCCATGAAAGATAAATGGATTTGTTTCGGGATTTTTGAGTTGACGTCTTGTGATAGGTGCCATAATTTGTGCAGAGTTTGGCTTGGTTTTAACGTTGGTATAACACAAGACAATCAAACAAACAATACAATCACAACCTAGTTAGTTAGAAGGCACACAGACTGATTGGAGGTGGATTGGTGCCCCATCCTTCCAAAAGAGGTTTTCCTCTCTATATACTGTCAGTGCGATATACCAAACCTCTTTATATACGTGCCCTTTCCTATATACCCGTCAAGATGTGGAAGAAGCTCATCCTCTCGATATACGTGATCGTTACATGAAAGATACGCTAATGCACGTGAGAGCAGAGTGGTACGTAGTACATAGACAGTACGTGGAAGGGATTCATCTGATCAGTGGCACCTGCTTAAAGGGTAATCCTTATATGTGAGTGTTGGCCCTGTATACTTTGATTTTCCCAATTTCAAGGATTTGCACTTAACGATCGTGGCAAACGGCTAGCGGAGGAATGGTAGTGAGTGAAGTAATTTATAGGGACGATGTTATAGACGTCATTGTTGCAGCTATATTAGGTGCTGGATGTAGTAGACCAAAGCACGGAAACTTTACCCATAAGTGTGGTTCAGAGGCATCGCTAATACCGAACCTTTCTGAGATCAAAAGATCTCTCGAGTGTGTTTTAGAACCAATTTTTAGAACAAGCAGATGAAAGAAAACAAACAATATTTAAAAGCTTAAATGATCAGATATACAAGTTCTTTGACCAAATAAAGAAAGCAACTAAACAAGATTAAATGCTTCAATCAATTAAATTCAAAAGCCCTGCAGACAAATGTTAGAGGTTTGATTGCTTTAATGCTTCGACATACAGTTTGGATGCTACAAAAATAGGTTAGGGTAGACCAAAATAGAAAACAAACCCCCATAAATTCAGATACCCTACATAAAATATCAGATATGCCAATGCCATGCAACACATTGTCAAAGAACAGATACACTACAAAAATTAACAAATACACTACAGGTAAATCAAAGACGCCACAGATCGTAATGCATATGCTACTTTGGAAGGCGAATATGATGGTACACAAGCTAGATATGCTAATCTGTAGACAGGAGGAGAATCTGAGAAAAAATGATGAAAACCTGCAAGATTTAAGAGCAAAGCTGCAATTTTGACGTGTTAAGCACAGAAGAAATCAACAATCCTAAAACCTGCAAAACTTCAAGAAAAACTCAAAGAAATGTTAATTGGACTGAAGGGGTGTCCCACCGGGCATGCCAAATGAATGTCAGACAAATTTCGAACTTCGAAATAGAGAATAACCAATTATTAAAACCTCCTAATTCTAAATTTAAATAACACTTCAAGATAAAGCAAAAGGAGAGAAATCAGTTGACAAACACAAAAGAGCGCAAACCTCTTTTTGATGGAATAATTTGCTTCAATGGATGTAGATGCTCAAAAGACCCGTGCAAGAATTTTGGCAATGTGTCCTTACGAAGATGATTTGAGTGTTTGATTTGACGAATGGTTTGAAGGATGATTTCACATACTAATGCTACATTCGATCTTCTCCATATGAAGGATTAAGGGGTTTACTTATATATTTTTGGAGGATGAGGATGGTGGCTTATTTTATTTTGATAATGGAGGTGGGTGAAGACTTTGGAGGATTTGGTGGAGATGGTGGAGAATCTTGGAAAATGGAGGATTTGATGGGATTATTTTATTTTGATAATGGCAGTGGGCGAAGAGTTTGGAGGATTTGAACGGATTTTTTATTTTGGTAATGGAGGTGGGTGAAGACTCTGAAGGAATAGTGGAGGATTTGAATGGATTATTTTATTTTGATAATGGAGGTGGGTGAAGACTTTGGAGGATTTGGTGGAGATGGTGGAGAATCTTGGAAAATGGAGGATTTGGTGGTGACTTTGAGATTATAGAGGATTATTATATTATCGGCGGTGGAGGTTGGTGAAGACTTGGCAAATGAGAAGGTGAAAGTTGGATTTGAGGTGGAAGACGATGTGGATGAGATAATGGGATTTGAGGTAGAGGATGAGGTGGATTATTTTTTTAATGTGAATAGTTGGTGTAGGATTTAAATTAGGTGAGGATATGATTAACTAAATAATATTGATTAATTAGCCATTTAATTATTCATGGAGTATTATGCAATTAAAATGGAATGAAGGATTTAATTGATTAATGTAGAGGTGTAATTAGGATGAATTAGCAAGGACATATTAGGGTGGTGGAATTAAGGTATCTACAATGTCTGAAAGGAACGATAAGAAAATTGTTCCAAGCCGAGATCTCAGATGATAATAGTACACCACATTAGATTTGCAAAACAGAAGAGCTAAAATACCATATATGGAAATCCATCATAATTCATAATGCTCAATACATTACAATACAATGATTTAAATTACTCAATAAGAAATATGTACATATAGGAGGAGGGAAGTGCAACTACTACCTAAATCAGTGGTGAAAAACTCCCACTAACTGATACTAGTAGTTAACTCCAAAAGACTAGTAAGCTAACTCCACATAACTGAGAAGCTAACTCAACACAACTAGTAAGCTAACTCCACACAACTAGTACACCTAAGCAAGCTAACCCAACAAGTGTAGTGCTAACACAAGTGTAAGAATTATCCTGATAAATAAATGAAAGGATAAATAATAACCTACACTAACACCCTCTCGTAAGCATAGCTTAGGTGGGCGAAAAAGGTGGGTCCCGGCAACAAGGCCTAATGAGGTACCCACGTACAACAACTGTGAAAAATAGACACCGCAAGGTACCCAAAACCAGTAATAACAAAGTAGAGAGAAAAATCCCGCTGCAAAATATCCCAGGAAGCTCAGCTCCAAAAACTCGTACAATGCTGAAGAAGTTTGGTGCGCATTGTGGTCTGAATCCACAGCTCGATCATAGAACTCAAAAACAACTGACACTGGGCTTCACCAAAAT
The DNA here is from genome assembly GCA_019776745.2 of Taxus chinensis. NCBI lineage: Eukaryota > Viridiplantae > Streptophyta > Pinopsida > Cupressales > Taxaceae > Taxus > Taxus chinensis. Next base: position 271,014,349 of record CM034149.1, on the reverse strand, counting down.
AGCTCCATGCAAGAAGACTGTCAATGGAGTGATGTTGAAAGTGCAAAAGAAATGCCAAACATAATTTGATAAACTGCTACAAATAGGTGTGCCACGATCCTAGAATAACCAAGGCAACAAGGCAAGGACACGAGATCCAAATAAATAGGAGTGCCACGATCTAAGAAAAGCCAAGGTAACAAGGCAAGGACACAAAACCCAAAGAAGTAGTATCAACACGTAACAAGGCAAAGACACAAAACCCAGAGAATCAGTATCAACACCCATAGAATACTCGCCAAAAACTCGACAAGTTTAGAAAAACTCGCCAAAATTATGCTAAACGAGTAACTCGCAGGAAAACTCGCCAAAAATGCAAAAAAAAAAAACTCGCCGAGTATAGTTGGAATACTCGCCATAAACTCGCCAAAGACAGCATTTCTTTCCTTTTTTGGATTTTTGGTGAAGAAAACACAAGGACAGAAAAAAATTTGCCATTTTTGGAAAGGGTCCGGGAAGATGTAGCAGCAAAAACTTGCATGTGCCATAACTTTCATTTTGTGGCTCCGTTTCAGGTGTCGTTTTCTCTAAAAGTGCATATTTTCTCGAGCTCCACGCAGTGATGGCAATATTTTTCTTATTTTCATAAAATCCATTTTTGCACCTTTTTGGACCAAGCAACTTCTTGCAATCTTCTAAAAGAATCATGAGCCTTGATCGCCTGTAGACAGATTAGTAATTAAAAATATTGGGTAGCTTTCCAAAACTCGGCGAGTACTCGCCAAAACTCGACAAGTATTCTCCCGTGCTCGGACTAATCACACGAAGAAGCACAACAAGTTGACTCAAAAAAGGCTCAACGACTTGGTTTTTTGTGCAATACAATCTCCGGCTCCGCACAAAAAAAGTTGAGGCCACATCAATGGAGTTCATTGATTTGGATGAGATAGATCCATACAGTGAGTGGACTGGGCAAGAAGAGGAAAACCCTGCGTTCACAACGGACGAGATTGCTTCTTTTGAGAGGGAGGCTATGGAGGGAGAAGCACTAGCAGGACTCCGAGGAGATATTGGACTGGATGACATCTTTGGAGGTGATCTCCAACATGCAGCAGAGGAGCCACCAGCACCATCATCTAGTTCCATGATCGAGCCAGATTCGCAGCCTTCTAGGAGGAGCGTGGAGACGCAGCCGAGTGTGGGGACTAGTATCAGCCGGTTGTCATATTCGCATGATGATGCGATTTTGTATTGTATTTGTATTTAAATCTAATAGAAACCACTTCTCCAACATTTTATGGGCTCATTTAATACATTTTGTAGCTGTGTTGCTTAAAATTTATGTTTTTTAAAGAAATTTGAGTATTTTTTAAGTTGCCGAGTATTCCCGAGTATTGGCCGAATATTGGCGACTTTTTGGCAACTTTTTTTTTTGGGGGGTTTGGCGAGTTTTTGGTTTTGGCGAGTTTTCCTACTATGTCAACACCATACCCTCTCATACTGTTAAATGGGTAGAGTGACACCATATATCTGTATGAGTTGCTAAAATCAACTACTCGAACACTAACAAACAAACACTGGGCTTCACCAGAATAGCTCCCCCACAAGAGAAGTTGTCAACATGCCAAAAAATAAAGTGTCGAAAATACAGATCCAGAATATCTCAACAAAAAAAAAATATATAAATGCATACACCCATAGATACAAGAATGCAACACCCAAAAGTTGAGGACGTCGGGCTCAACCGAAATTGCGTCCACAAGTGATTACAACAACCTCCCAAATTTGGCACTTTATAATTGAGTGCATGTAAACATTACAATGAGCAAAAGTACCTTTTAAATTTGAAATATGTATTTAAAAATGTCTTCAATGCGTATATCTCAAAAAAATACACAATTTCAAAAAGTAAATCACCTTAATCCGAGCTACAAATCAAAAGTTATGAACTCTAGAAGGTTTTGCTATTAAAATAATATTTTAATGCTGATCTTTTTTTAAAAGGTACACGTGACACCCAAATGTCCAAAGGGTAAAAGAGTGCATCCACATGATACAGGCTTGCGACCAAAACCTAAAATGTCCAGAGGGTAAATCATTGCATCTAGAGGGTACACGTCAATATCTAATGGATAAAAGAATGCACCCAGAGGGTATAGATCTGCGTCCAATGGATAAATGACTGCATCCAAAACAAAAATATCCAAAGGGTTAAAGAATGCATCCGAAAGGTACACGCTTACATCCAATGGATAAAAGAATGCACCCAAATGGACTAGATCTGCGTCCAGTGGATAAAAGACTGCATCCAAAACCGAAATATGCAAAGGATAAAAGAATGCATCTGGAAGGTACGTGCTTATATCCAATGAATAAAAGAATGCACCCAAAGGGTACATATCTGCGTCCAGTGGATAAAAGACTACATCCAAAACTTAAATATCTAGAGGTTAAAAGAATACATCCGGAAGGTACACGCTTATATCCAATGGATAAAAGAATGTACCCAGAGGGTACAAATCTGCATCCAGTGGATAAAAGACTGCATCCAAAACCAAAATATCCAGAGGATAAAAGAATGCATCTGTAAAGTACACACTTATATCCAATGGATAAAAGAATGCACCCAGATTTGATTGTCTCAAAACATGGTCGAGTTTACAGTCGATTCTAGGGTTTTGGCACCTTCCAAATCCAATGCCGCACTCTGTTATTCTCTCACAAGCACATAAACAATAACATTCCACTAACTCGTAATAATATTCTAATTAGCATTGACATTTTTGTGGTGAAAAATGAGAATATCGGCTGATTTGCTTTTGAATTTGATGTGGACTAGGGTCTTGTTCTTACCTTCTCTTGATTCTATTGGCACTCTTTTTCAACATTAGACCTTCCTTTCATTATGTATTTCTTATGACAATGCTTTTGTAAATATACTTGTCTAGGGTTTTCTTTTTTGGGTTCAACCTTCGTTCTACATTGGTTTTATTGCTTTCTAGTTTTAGATTTATAAACTTTATTTTTTCATTTGTCATAGTTACTTTTGTACACTCAATTAGCCCTTGCAACTTGTATGCTTGCGTCTCGCTAACCTAATTTGGCCATCTGTGGACATCAATATAATTTCTTGCTTTATTTCTACCTACTTTTCCTTGAGCTGCTATTGCAGGTCCACACATTGTTTTTGGAAAAATGAATCTAATATTTTACATAACATCAATCTAGCAATAGTATTTTACAAGTAAACTTCATCTCTAGATGGGCCAGAAAAGCTAAAATCTCAACTTGTGCCCCAAGAGATAATGACTCCGCAACTTCGCATATACATTGGATTTTAACTTAAACAAACAACACACTCTTGCTTGAAAAGTCTCAACTCCCCTATGCTGAGAGGTGAGGAATCCTCATGAAAAGTAGTTGTGCTTCTTTCCTTGCGCATAAACCCAATAGCAATCAACTGAATATTGTGTCAACAAATTGCCACTTTACCGAATCATTTGAGTGTCCACAAGGAGAAAAGTTGGCTAAGAGGGGGTATTGAGTAAATATCGCTTGAAAGCAAGCACAAAAGGTCCTAGCAAAAGAATATATCTAAAATCCATGATCAGATGTTCCCTCTCTACCACAAAGTTTATACAAAAGACCCATAACACCAACTTTGTAAAGTACTTTTCCTTACTTTACGAACCTTCAAGGAGAAATAACTATCCCAAAACTTTTTGCTTGACAAAAGATTGATATTTCTAAATAGATTGTCATCGCCTTTGCCGTTGAATCTCAACATCCCATGCCTCCTCCCCAGTCCACCACCCCGACACCAAATATCTTGTTAATTATGGAGCAAGTTCAATAATGCATCTCATTGCATTGTAGAGGTCCTTTGTTGTCTAGAAGACATGATTTTTGTGGCAGTTTTTCTAGGGTTTACTCCTCAATTTACTGCAAAAATGCCTTGGGAACTCTCAAAAAATATGCAAGGGTTTCAAAAGGCACAACTCAAATTTGAAAAAAAATCACCTCCACAAAACGAAAAAATGGTCGCTCTTTTCAATGGTGGAACAAAAATGGCAAGTTGGTCACACATCTCTTTCCACCCTGCTTCAGTTGAACTTAAGCCAAAAAACTGACCTTGTTTCTATCTTGTTCACCATGATCTTCGATTTGGCAAGCACTAGATTCCAAATGTTAAAAGGGTGCAGCTCTTCCTTCTGAAATATCCCCTTTTCGAGATAAATCCTAAAAATAGTTGCAAACTGAAATTCTGATTTTTATGACAGCAATGAACATAAATTGAAAACACCCAAACCCCTACGCCTAAGGAAAAATTGAGATCTATCACTTCCAGCTGCTCAAATTGGATGAAATTAATACCCAAGATGGCTAAAAATATATATAAAAAGAATATCCAATCGAATTTCCGAAATTCTGATAATTGAATTTTTAATGATGAAAATATAGTAGAAACTTACAAAATTAATAACTTTGGAAATACTTGGAATCTAATTACAAATGATAGCTCAAAAGATAGATATATCCAATGCATATTCAAGCACAAATTTCCAATGGGTGGAAGGCACCCGAAACTGCTCCTCAAATCCGGAACTCAATAGACAAAACCGTAGAAAATAGTTGTTCTAAATCTGAACTGAAATTTTGAATGTAGAAGGCTGGAAATATCAAATATCCCTAAATACGGACAGCAAGCTAGGGATGTGGATCTGAAACCCTCACCGAAGAATGCTCTACCAGCTAGGAATGGATCTCTCACCACCGAAGCTAGGGATCCTACAGAATCTAAACTCCACAAGCAAGAGAACTCCCAAAACATGCAACTCTAACGTTTGCACAAGCAAAATCTAAAAATAGAAGTAGATGATTTTCCCTCAAACAACCCCATGGGGAAATATATAATCATCTTCTAAAAAGATGTTATAATCTCCACCGTAGATCTGATCCAAATTAGGGAAAATCCAACACTCACCATAAAAGAAGCCTTTATTAACTCCAAAAAGGCCAAAAAAACCCTAGTGCCCCCTTTTGGGAATTTCCCATGTGCAAAATTTACAACTTAAGTGACTTTATTGTGTACATGTTAAAAAAAAGACTTTAGTTATCCCAATGATGAAATATAACATAAAGTACCACATATTCACCCATCACCTAAGTCAATGGCAAAATATAACATAAAGTGAAGATGGTGACGAAAAACCATACCCAATAGCCTCCAAGTTCCCTAGCCTCTTAGGCATGACCAAGGCTAAGATTGAGTTGAGCCTCCTAAGCCTACTGCATAGGAATGGGGCCATTACAGTTCTCCCTTCCCGAAATTAGCTTGCCCACTAGCAAATGCAAACCAGGATATTGTAAAATCAGCTCTCCCTCCCAAGTAGCATCCTCAAGTGGTAAATCCTTCCTCTGCACTAGATATTTTGTAATAACACTATTTCTGAGCTTCCTTTGCCTCACCTCAATAATAGTCTCTGGTTTTAAAACCAGCTTTCCCTCCTCATCCAAAGGTGGCAAGTCTGTAGAAGGTACAATATGTTGTCCAAGTGCCCTTTTGAGGCACGAAACATGTAAGACATTGTGGATCCTTCTCTGTTCTAGAAGGTCCAACTCATATGCAACTACCCCAATCATTTGTACTATCATGTATGGCTCATAGAATTGGGGTTTCAACTTCTCAGCACCGCTCTTTTTTAAGTGAGGATTTCATGTATGGCTGCAATCATAGAAAGACCAAATCTCCTACCTCAAAAGACCTCTCAACCTTGTGTCTGTCTGCATAAATCTTTTGTTAATTCTATGCTTTTTGCATATTCTCCTTGAGGGCCTTCATAATATCCTGGTTCTCCTGTAACCAATTGCAAGCTTTGGGAGCTCAGTTATCTAACAGTACCAGGTCCACAAATGATGAAGCATCATATCCATACAATGCGCGAAAGGGAGCCATGTTAATACTCATCTGATAGGTGGTATTGTAACAATACTCACCTTAGTGTAGCCATCTAACCCATACACGTTGATGCCCTACTACATAGTTACGCAAATAGCCCTCTATCCACTTATTGACTATCTTTGTCTGACCATTTGTCTATGGATGATAGCTAGTAACAGGAGTCAACTGCGTACCTGCAAGTCAGAAAATCTCCTACCAAAATGTGCTCATGTAACAGCCATCCCTGTTACTGACAATGTTCTTAGGCAAACCATGAAGCCTAAAACCACCTCTGAAAAATGTTTGTGCTACCTGTGGTGCCTTATGCCCAGAAGGCATAGAAAAGAAATGGGCATACTTGGCCAATCAATCGACCACCACATAGATGCAATAGTGCCCATGTACTGAGGGAAGGCCTGTAGTAAAATCCATAGATATGCTCTCCCATTTCTGCTCAGGGATAGGAAGAGGTTGTAGAAGTCTTGATGGAAAAGTATGCTCGGCCTTGGTTTGCTAACAAACCAAACACTCCCTAATATGGTTAAGGTCATCGTCCTTTAACCCTTTCCATGGGAACCTCTCTTTGATGTATCTATAGGTCTTAAAATACCCAGGATGTCCTGCTACAGGTGTATCATGCACTGCTAGAAGGATCTTCTCCTTCATCTTGGACTATGGTACAAGGAAAATCCTATCCTTGTAGTATATGAGGTCACTCAAGACTCTATATCTATGATCTCGGATAATGCCATCCATGATCTCACATGCAAAATGACTCTTAAAATACTCAACAAATATGTGAGCCTTCCAATCAGTTGAAATCTCTGACATAAAACTAATCATAGAATCAAGGTAAGGTCTCCTAGATAATGCATCAACTACCACATTATTCTTACCTTTTGTGTACTCTATGTCAAAGGCATAAGTGTGTACTCTATGTCAAAGGCATAAGCGTGTACCTTGTTCACCCATCTCTACTAGCGGTCATTGAGATCCTTATGCCCTAAGAAAAACCTCAAACTGTTGCGATACGTACGAACCACAAATATGTTGTTCACAAGATACTGCCTGAATTTGACCAATGCATGCATATTGGCCAAAATCTCCTTGCCATAAATTGAGTACCCCCTCTCCACAATAGTCAACTTCTGACTCTCATAGGCAATGGGATGCCTATCCTATTGTGATGTCCCACTTTTTGGGCAAATGAGAATTTTAACAAACTTCCACACCAATCAAATCAAGAAGGATTAGATCATTTTGATTCAACCTCAAATAACCCCAAAATTGGGTTGGAAGTAGCCAAGGTGGTGGGCTAGATGGGCAGATCAATTAGAATTTAAATCCTCTTAATTCTGATTTTTTATAACAGCAGTAATTAAATAAATATGACTTTCAGACAGCTAAAAACTTTTAAAATTCATAACTCTCTTGATACTCAGTCTTTTTGCATGAAACAAAGTGTACAATAAACTTGATATTTTTCCCTTTACAATGAACTAAGAATCAGATTTTTCTTAGCACTAAAACCCCCTCAAAATAGCATCCAAACTTCCAGATTTGGGCGCATGGGTCAGCAAAAATTATTAAATTAATAACCAGCACTTCCCTCAACTGTTTTCTGATTTTTGCATGAACCAAAGTGCACAATAAACTTGATATTTTTCCCTTTCCAATGAACTAAGGATCAGATTTTTCTTAGCACTAAAACCCCTTCAAAATAGCATCCAAACTTCTAGATTTGGCCGCATGGGTTAGCAAAAATTATTAAATTAATAACCAGCACTTCCCTCTTAATTCTGATTTTTTATAACAGCAGTAATTAAATAAATATGACTTTCAGACAACTAAAAACTTCTAAAATTCATAACTCTCTTGATACTCAGTCTTTTTGCATGAAACAAAGTGCACAATAAACTTGAAATTTTTCTCTTTCCAATGAACTAAGGATCAGATTTTTCCTAGCACTAAAACCACTTCAAAATAGCATCCAAACTTCCAGATCTGGGCGCTAGGGTTAGCATAAATTATTAAATTAACCAGCACTTCCCTCAAATGTTTTCACCCTCCAAAGCTTGTTTTCATGCACAAAAATGCCAAGAACAGATCTGAATTGAAATCACAATTTTTAAGTATCAGAATGTGTCACAAACAATTAATAATCCAACCCCAGATTGTTGCAACTTCTAAAATTATTTCCCGCTTAACCAACCAAGCAAAAACCTTCAAACTTTGGATTTTGGGCCACAAAAATATGAAGAATAATATTCCTGAATTAGTTTTCACACAACAAACACGAAACCCTAATTTTTCCCTAAAAAGTAGGTCGCCCAACACATTTAGGGCATCAAATCATCTCCAAAAATTATGAAATTAATTGCAAAACACAGCAGATTTGAAAACCAACAAATATACTCCCAAATCATGCAACAATAACCAAATTTGCACCATAAATAAATGCGCTAGGATTAGGAACACTTTCCCAATCAATTCGCCACACAATAGATGCAACATACACACAAATGGATCCTTATCAAAATCAAATTTACTTCAATTCTAAATCGAATGAGAGAGAGAGAGAGAGAGCACAATGAAGAGCTAGGGCATACATCCCATTTCTCCAAGCATGGAGTGATATCAAATGATCAAATCAACATAGGGTGAAATGACCCCCACACATCCCTTAAATAGACTTCCCAAAAGGAATCGACCCACTTGGAGGGAAAATACACTTTTTTTAAATTTGCAATTACAAGTTGGATATCCAAGTGGCCCCTTTTACATTAGTTTCCCTCCCATTACATTAAAACATTTAATATGTTAAGACTATGTGCACTTTATTATTTTCTCATTAAATAATAAAGAGTAACTAACCTATGTGCACATTTTTAAACTAACTAGAGACTCTCACTTGTAGCACTAGACATGCCAAGGGGTGACAATACAAAAAAGAGATGAACCGATATATTAATAATGCCCCGAAAAAGGGGACATTACACCTGCATAAGTACCGCTCCAATGCCCTCACTTGATGCGTCACAATCGAGTACAAATGGCCAAGTGAAATTTGGTAGTACAAGGACTGGACATGAGCTCATCACCTTAAGGTGATCAAAAACTTGTGTTGAATCTAACCAAGCAAAAAACCCCTTCTTGGTCAAGATTGTTAATGGTGCAGTCAAGCAAGAGAAGCCCTTCACAAACCTCCTGTAGTAAGTACACAAACCTAAGAACCCTCTCAAATGTGTCAAGGTCCTCGGCGGTGGCCAATCCAATATCGCCTGAATCTTTGCGCTGTCAACCTTGACTCCACCTTCTCCAATCACATAGCCCAAGTATAATAGCTTTGTCATGCCAAACTTGCACTTAGAAGCCATCACATAGAGCGAACTAGCCTACAAGATACTCAATACCTCATCAAGATGTCTCATGTGATCCTCCCATGTCCTGCTATAGACCAAAATGTCATCAAAGAATATCCACACGAACTTCCACAGGTGGGGGTTGAACACGTGGTTCATATAGGACTGAAATGTAGCGGGTGCATTAGACAAACCAAACGGCATCACAAAAAACTCAAAGTGACCGTAGTGGCATCTGAAAGTTGTCTTCTGGACATCGCCCTCTCTGACCTGGATCTGATGGTATCCTGATCGCAAATCTATTTTAGAAAAATAGATTGCACCATGTAGCTCATCCAACAGCTCATCAATACAAGACATGAGATACTTATTCTTAATGGTTTTTGTATTCAAGGCACGGTAATCTATACACATACACATGGTTTCATCCTTCTTTAACAAAACAACTGAAGAAGCAAAGGGATTGGAACTGGGCCTAATATGCCCCATATCTAGGAGCTCACGTATGGTCCTCTCAATCTCATCCTTAAACCCTCTGGGGTGACGGTAAAGGATTTGTAACCACAAGCTTGTTGTCCTCGAGCTCGATCACATGCGCGAACGCTCTATCTGGAGGTATATCGCAGAAAACTACACTATGCTTGTCTAGTAGGACGTAGACATCAACATGATAATCTAGTCTATCCTCATCTAAATTCTTGGACGAAACTAAGCACTGAACTGCCCAATCCACACCATTGTACCTGAATATCCTCTCGATTTGTTTGGCGGTGACAACTCTGGGTGCATCTGAAGATAATCCTCTCATGCCCACATTCCTACCATCGGACTTAAACTTCAACTCCATCGTCTGAAAGTCAGTCCAAAACTCACCAAGTGAGTGAAGCCATTGTAGTCCAAGCACTATGTTGGTCTCACCAATACCAACAATATAGAAATCCTCGGTAGTTGTATAGTTACCCATAGTGATGCTCAACTGTGGGACCCTCCGTGTACATCTCATGGACTCACTATTGGCCACAACAACGTTGAAGCCCTCGAAATCTTCTATCTGTAAACCCCATCTCTCCACCAAAGTGGCATCAATGAAATTGTGGGTGGCCCCACTATCATTAAGCACTACCACACATTGTCCCTTCATGACTCCTCAAACCCTGAATGCCTTGTACCTGGGGGTACTAGACAATGTAGTTGTGGTCTCTGCGGGAAAAGTCTCCTCTGCAGTCTTAACATCAACACTATCTAATGCATCACCATCATCAAGCTCGTGAGGTTCTAATACCTCATCTCCCTCGTCACCACTGTCCTCATAGACCTCAATATATTAGGCCTTGCCCTTCCCAGAGCAAGTATGTCCACGTGTCCATGGTTGACAACACTCGAAACGTAGTTTCTTTCGCCTCAATTCCTCCCTAAGGTCTAGTGAAAAGATTGGCTTCCTAACCGAATCATGTCTCCTGTCATCCTATCTAGGTGGAGGCACTTTCTACTGAACTTTGGGTGTAAATCTAGATTTTGGAGTAGACAACTCCAAATCTCGAGCTCTCCTAATGGCCTCGTGTAATGAAGGAGGTTTAAATGCCTTTACAAATCTAGCCAAAGCATCTGTCAACCCTACTATGAATAATGAAATCAACCTCATCTCCGAAATATCAGGAACCATCACTGAAAGTCTCTGAAATCTGCAATGGAGACATCCAAGGAACCTGTCTGTCTCAAGTGAGTCAACTCACTGAAAAATCTATCAGGATCTCTCCTATCAAATTTGTCCTCTAACCTCTGTGCGAACTTTGTATATATAGTAATGTGCATGTGCCCTTGTGTCACTAGTTCATGATGCCACCAATTATGTGCATCTCCCTCAAAATGTAGGATTGCAAACTTAATTGCATCCTCCTCATGCATGGGGTTCAAATTAAAATAGGTCTTCATCTTTTGTACCCATGACCGTGCAGTACACTTCTTAGAGCCATCAAAGTGTGGAATAGAAATCTACCCCAAAAGCCTTTGCAATTCAGGTATCGGCATATGATGATTTTTCTTGGGCTTCTACCAATCTTCATCCTACAATAATCTAGAAATGGTATATTATCTATAAAACCCAAAGATTGGTATTTCCTCCAACAAGAATCCTCATCAAACACATGTTGGCTCCCCCACATGTGATGCTTCAAAATCTTTCAAGAAAGAGGGCTCGTGAAGACTCAAAGGCTTGTTAGAACAATGGGGGGATTGCTTCCGCAAATTACTGTTCTCACCTTTTTCCCTATTATTCCCAGATCTAATCTGATTCATGTTTTGTGTGAGCTAGCTCAAGTAGAGGTTGGTTGTCTCTTGTTGTTTCACCATGTTTCTTCATAAAATTCTCATTAAGCTCTTCCACATTCTCTTCCTGATCTGCCATATTTTGACCTTCTTTTCGAGGTGTATTCCTCCTAGAATATCCTTCATTCACTACCCAAACAGGTTGTAGGAAAGGTGGCTCTGATACCACTGAAATATCCCCTTTTCGGGATAAATCCTAAAAATAGTTGCAAACTGAAATTCTGATTTTTATGACAATAGTGAACATAAACGGAAAACACCCAAACCCCAACGCCTAGGGAAAAATTGAGATCTATCACTTCCAACTACTCAAATTTGACGAAATTAATACCAAAGATGGCTAAAATATATAAAAAAAAATATCCAATCAAATTTCCAAAATTCTGATAATTGAATTTTTAATGATGAAAATATAGCTGAAACTTACAAAATTAATAACTCTAGAAATACTTGGAATCTAATTACAAATGATAGCTCAAAAGATAGATAAATCCAATAGTTATCCAATGCATATTCAAGCACAAATTTCTAATGGGTGGAAGGCACCCGAAACTGCTCCTCAAATCTGGAACTCAATAGACAAAACCGTAGAAAATAGTTCCAAATCTGAATGTAAAAGGTTGGAAATATGAAATATCCCCAAATACAGACAGCAAGCTAGGGATATGGATCTGAAACCCTCACCAAAGAATGCTCTACCGGCTATGAATCGATCTCTCACCACCGAAACTAGGGATCCTGCAGAATCTAAACTCCACGAGCAAGAGAATTCCCAGCACATGCAGCTCTAAGGGTTTACACAAGCAAAATCTGAAAATAGAAGTAGATGATTTTCCCTCAAACAACCCCAAAGGGGAAATATATAATCATCTTCCAAAAAGATGTTATAATCTCCACCGTAGATTTGATCCAAATTAGGGCAAATCCAACGCTCACCATAAAAGAAGCCTTTATTAACTCCAAAAAGGCCAAAGAAGCCCTAGCGCCCCTTTTGGGTATTTACCATGTGCAAAAATTACAACTTAAGTGACTTTATTGTGCACATGTTAAAAAAATGACTTGAGTTATCCCAATGATGAAATATAGCATAAAGTACCACATATTCACCCATCACCTAAGTCAATGATGGAATATAACATAAGGTGAAGATGGTGACGAAAACCCATACCCAATAGCCTCCAACGTCCCTAGCCACTTGGGTATGACCAAGGCTAAGACTGGGTTAAGCCTCCTACGTAGGAATAGGGACATTACACCTACCCGAAATCTCACCTCCAATGGTCACTCTAACATTCAATTCTCACATTTGTTACATGGTGGAAAAATAACACCTCCCTTCTTTTGTAGCTTACAACAAGTAATCGAGGTTAATTAATAGCCTCAACTTGCTCAACTTACCTATTAAAATTCAATTTAGTTCCCTTTTTGTTTTTTAAACTTTTATTAAGGTTATTATTGAACCTCATACCATTGTCCTTTGTAGCATAATTAGTTCTGCAACTTGGAGTGTCACATCAACTTATTTGGCTTTGTCCATTTGAAGTTGTCAGCAAGGGTGCCACTACATCTAAAACATTGACCAAGTTTCAATAAAGTTCTCATCTTGAATTTTTAATTGATCCGACTCGGATTTTAAAAGGCTCTTGATCTGTGGATATTGGATGTTCTTCTCTAGCTTTTGTGGCTTTGGGCCCTTTACCTTCCAAAATAAACACTTGGCTACCCTTCCAAAGCCAAATTAAACTTCTAGTGTCGCCTTATCAACTTCCAAATTCCTTTGTTCGCTACTACTTCAGATCCTTTGTGTAGGAAAATCTGTTATAAGCATAACTAAACTCAACATCGACAACTTGTTACTCTAAAAACTTAGGAAAATTCGTGTACAAAAGTTGAGGCATTCGGGGAAGATATAATAGAGTTGAACGATATCATAGTCTTCCATTTGCCAATGCAATTGACCACTCTCCGATGCCCTCACCTCTTTTGAACAATCTTCCTATTCAAGGAAAATTCATGTACAAAAGTTGAGGCGTTCGGGGAAGATATAATAGAGTTGAACGATATCATAGTCTTCCATTTGCCAGTGCAATTGACCACTCTCCGATGCCCTCACCTCTTTTGAACAATCTTCCTATTCAAAGATTCTCTCCTTAGTCAAGTTTATGGCCCCTTGATCAAAAGCCTCCTCATATGATTTGAAGAATCCAACGAGATTGCATCCTTTGCAAACAAGTTGTGTCTTCAATTATATCACAAAATTTCTAACAAATTGTAATGCCCCCTTAGGGCATAAAATAAAGAAATCTTGATTTCTGTTTTTGCTATCCTTGTATGACTAACATGTAAGGCATCTATGTTTTCTTGGAACCCTCATGTTTTAATAATCCAGCAAGTTTTATTATAATCTATCCTATTTAATTTGTGTATGAATACCTATAACATCAATTTCTCAATTACATGTGTGTATATACATACAAGGTAGCAGTAGCCTGTCATAGAAATGGCAGTTGGCATAGCACCATCTCACTGGCAGAATAATATATGGTCACAAACAGGAAATGAACTCTATTTCAATTTATTTCAGTAACTGAAATTAAATGAAAATTACAGCTCAGAATTGCATGGTGCAAGATGACCTATTTTTAATAAAATGGATTGTTTAACAAAGGCACTGACTGTTGATTTTGATTTCTCTCTAACAAATGGCTCTATGTAAGTTTTAACCTCAAACACTACTCTTCAGAAAATCTGGTTGCATAACATGCACATCTAGCTTGGTGCTCGCATCATTAATTTGGGGTCGTCTAACCCTAGGGATTGTCCAAAATGGGCAGAACAATGCTCCCCACTTCATTTGACCTGAACGGAATTTTCAGATTTTGCCCTAGATGTCAATCACGCTCACAGTCTGATCTCTTGTGGGAATACAAAACTTGCTGCCACCATGCTTCATCTAATTTGCACTCAAACTGGTAGTCAATGTAGCTTGTCCAAACTGAAATAAATTGAAAATCCTTGTTTGTAGCTCAACTACAACCCTTGTGATAGAGTTACCTCAAAGGATTCGAGAGTTTTCGTTCTCTGACCTTGCAGCAATGAAGGATTTTCGTCCTCCTTACAGATGGAAGTTGGATCAATAGTCCAAAATCTCATTGACAAAATATAATGTATGCAAAAGATGATTGCAAAAAGAACCCCCACACCTCCTTTTATACTTTGTTGTCTCTATTTTCCACGTGAGGCGCTCCATCTGGGACTTTTGCACTTTAATTAATAAAGTGACTTTCTTACTTTCTATTTTAGCATTAAGAAACTTAAAATAGGAAGTTCCATTTATTTTAATAATAATAACATAAGTTGCCTTTATAATATTACATTTTTACTAACTTAGTTATTTTGTTATCTTATATCCCTTTTCTCCACCCCTTAAGCCTACAGGAAATAACTGGATAGGCTAAGGGTCTTCTATTGGTATTAATTCCAAGAAAGGGACATTACACTTGCCTAAACTATCAACATTGCTAGTGTATCCTCTTTGCATAATAACGCTCTTTAATTACATTTAAGTTGGGTTTGCTATAGCGTTTTCACTATCAGCATTTTGCCAGCACCATTTCTATTTGACCCTCCCAAAAAACAGCCACATTTCTGCACTTATCACCCTCTCATCTTGATTCAAATTCATATACCTCTGATTTTACCTTGCCCTACTTATTTAGCTATCAAACTTGTTGTTGCCTGGCTAATCTCCATGTACTAAATTTCAGTTTAGAGCTTGCCTACATAATAAAATCGTGCATGCTTTTGTTCGACACACTCTATGAATTCATGGGAGAGGATAAATGCGAGCTAGCAGGAAATTGTATTGAGTACATAGAGTATCCCACCAACACCATTATGGCAAGGGATTGAAACTAACATTAATGTTTCAAAACATAACTAACTAGCACAAAGATCACTGTGGCAGTCATGCTTTGCCTCCCATTCAACATTATTCACAAAATTTTGACTATTGTTAGGATTTGAATCTCTTGACAGACATCAAACTCATTGCTAAAGTTGAATTCTAGGAGGAGTACCTATGTAATGTTCATAAGCATTACCTTCCCAAAAATAGCTGAAAAGGCAAAAAACAGTTTAAAAGCCCTAATGTTCATCAAATGGCTATTGGATCACACTTGGACTACAAGCAAAGGGTAATTACTACATATAACAGAAATATATTAATGTCATTTGAATCCCCTTCTTTACAAGCTATGTACATAATCTTGGATGCTACAAAAGATCTTCAGCTGAGAATAGGCTATTGATTTTTTCAAACAGCCCGGTATGAACATAGCAGACATTTTCAATCAAAAATGGGTTAGTGAATTTTTCAAACAGCTTGTGGTTGGGAAGTTTATTTGGCATACAAGAATTTACGCCGACTATGGGGACCACTGGAGTCAATTGTCTTACTACCCCAAGAGAGTTTATATGTATGCTATGTGGGACACTTTTCTTTCCCAAGTACGTGACTACTCCTTTGGGAGTTTCACGGAACCCTTTCCAAAACTGCCCTTTAGAGGAACTTCCGGAGCATCTGCATGGAGGAAAAACCGTGCCTTTTACTGAATTCATTCTGGGATAAAAAGACAAACATAACCACAACCAATAGGAGTGAGAATACCCAAAATCAAGATGCCCTTAATTCTTGCCAATCCAGTACAAATCCGACCAAAATGGAAACTAATAATATACCATATGAAATGATTTTAACTACGAAATCCACAAGACCTAATGGACTATAAGACCACATCGGTTGCACCAGCATTGTCACAACCGGTCAAAGATTCGTGGGTTGAGTTGATCTTTAAGACAGTTGAAGACTCCTTCTTTTACTAATTCAGTTAAAGAACTCCAGAAACCACCTCTTTTATTTTAGCCTCTTCAATTTAGCTCCAACCATGGAACCAACTCTTAAACCAATCCTCTATTCATTCGTGACAGTATTGTTTCTGTTGTATCTGGAAGACTGTTGACATGACTTAAATGTTGTGTATTGGGTGTTCAAATGCTTCTTCAATTTTAACTGTCTCTGTACTGCAAAGAACACTAACTCTCTCCGTCCACTCTTCCTTAGGTGTCATCCATCTGCCCGTCTCCATCTAAAGCCTATGTGTGTTGGTCATTAATTAAGATATGGAGAAATCTTTTCCATCCATTTGATTTCAGCCCTTATGTATGCTTTTTCGGAATGGCTCATAAGTCAGGTTGAACTCCTAGGCTAATATCCCATTTACTCATCCATCTGTAGTTCTATTTCATCCATGTGTTCTTCTTTCTGTGCAACTTCTTCTCTTGCAGCCCTAGGCCACCCGCCAGCTTTCATGTTTTCTGTTTTTTCAACGAAGTTAATGTACATGTTTACAAATTATCTGTGTGATGATTACTTCAGTTTTATTAATTTTTTCATTTTGTATTTTACTTTGATTTCAAAAGTTTTATAAAAAGTAAATGGCATTTTCAACAAACTAATCAAGAGTTTGAAGATTATAAAAGTATCCCCCTGAAGATTATAAAAGTATATAGTATTTTCGTCTAAATTATCTAAATTGATATTTTTTATCAACATATATTTAATAAAGAATATGATTTTTGCAAATTTATTTGAAGTCAATTATTTTATATGAATAGAAGATGTATATAGTAAAATACAAAAAATTAAGAAGTTATACCACAATTAATTTGTCTCTTGGAAGAGGAGGCACAAGATCCAGAATAGAAAAACTAAGAAATTGGCAAAGAGGATCAGAAAGAGGAAGATTTAAGGTAGAAGCAGGAGATAGTAAGTAAACCACACCTAAGACAAACACAATAGAAATGAAAAGCCCTGGGAATTTCAAAAGAATGGTAGTCACACAATGGGAAAGGAATTCTGAAGAAAAAAGGAGAAAGGAATATCAAGGAATGGGAAGCTCCAGGAAAAAAAAAAAAAAAGGTGGCGAGCAACGAAAAGGCAAAGAAACTAGCAGATCAGAGCAAGGCTTTCAGAGGATTGCCAAAAGAAATCTAGTACTAGTGATTGTGGATGAATTGATACAATCAGAATAAGATTTATAACTAGCAAAGCCAAATTGTGTATATGAATTAAAAAATAGAATGTAGAAATTAAATTCCTCACAAAAGGCTTCTTCTTGGCCATTTGTGGAGGGTTTAGAAGTTAAAGTTAGGGTTTTTCCAGGGAGAGCATCAATTTATGAAGAATCCAAGATTATATTTATGGCCATGAACTCCAAATTTTCATTCAAGGAAACAATGGAAAAATCACCTGTTTGGGTTAGATTATTTTGATTACCATTAGAAATGTGGACAGTGGAATCACCCGATTTTTGAAAATGTTGGAGTTCTTATTGGAAAGTTTCTTAGCATAGCTAATGTTACTAAGAAAAATTCCAGACCCAGTTAGGCATAGGTTTGTCTGATAAATATACCTCTTCCAACAACATTTGATCTTTTCACGTGCTTGGGAACTTGGCATCAGGAACTAGGTTAATGAATTTTTTGGCTTAAGAAATATTATATAGCCACCTATGCCCAAATTTGTGTTAGAATTGCTAGATATAATATCCTAATACTAAGTATAATATTCACCACTTTCATATTAGAGGTTGTAATTTATTGTAAATAATGGCACACACAAGGGAAGTTGAATGGTCATCCAGAAGATGTACCCAAGAGTCTTCCTTTGTGACTATTTATGGTTGTATGCATATGTGCATCAAGCAAAGCTTTATTGAAAACATGAGGGCTTCTTTGAATATTTTCTTCTTGTCTGATTTCCCGTCCATTTCATTTTGTCAATCTTTCTCTTGCAATTTAGTTTTTGGCTTGCCATTGGTATCAGAGCACAGGCTTTGTCATTATTTTCCTCCATTCATTTCCAGCCAATCTTATTTCCATGCAAATCCATTTTTTTTATTCTCTATCCTTAATTTTAGTTGTTTGGCCTGCACAATATTGGCCTTTCCGAAAAAATTATTTCCGTTCACAGCTGTATAATTCAGCAAGCATTAAATACTTTTCAAATATATCTTGCAGGCCATACAAGACTATTGGGGTGGTGCTTTTTATTAGGGCGCTGTTTTTTTCCTATTCAAGCGCTGGAATACATCTGGCATATGCAGTGTTGTATTACTCCATTTGAAGGGTTGGAAATATCTCCACGCAGTCTGCCTGTTCCTTTGCCACTCCAGCTGCTCACATGCCTCTTCCTTAAAGTGGCACTGAAAATACAGCCTGGCACTAGTTTTCCATGCCCACAACTTTGCCAAAACAACAAATAAATATCGAAGTTGTGTTTTATATTGAAGAAGCCCCTGCTCTGTTCATACACCTTTGCTATTTTTTTGAATTTTATTCTATTCCTTCATCCGTACACCTATGTTTTTTTCAACCTGGAGATCTCTATTATTCAACTTTTCCAGCCAGCATTGGAATTGTTGGTACGGGGCAACACAACTCCTCGCCAACTCACAAATTGAAGCATGGGAAATCATGTTATCCATCTGCATAAGCGCTAGAATTCAGTATTTAATTCCGCTGGACTGAAATTCTAGCATGTGTGGCCGTACATTGGTTTGCATTCAATGTATATGTGTTGGCTGCAGCTTAGGGCATATGCATTATAAATTGAAGCTAATTTGAAACATTGGAAATATGCAACCACCACTCATAGCTGCTCACTGGGACCCAATCTCAATGCCTCTCTCTCAAAGTGCATTCAAAAGATAAGTATTTGAAATACTATATAAGTCGCTTGAATACTTTTTTTCAGAAGCTTGCAACAGTCAAGATTTAAAAATTTTGTACAAATAAATGATATAAACAGTCATAGGGTAGTTGGACAGTCTCATCTTGTAAACCCCTTAATATCCAAGAGGTCGGAAGTTCAGAACTTGTCCCCTTTCATTTTGCTCAAATTTGCAATGTTGAATTAATTGGCAAAACCAAGAAAATTAGTACCTTGGCTACATTTGTCATCATATCCAGGTCATTTGGTCAAATTTGTCTATGCAACTTACTTTTTTGGAAACTAGACTCGATCACTTTTCCAACGAATTTAATATTAGATCTCAGATATATGGCAATATAAAGTTATTATAAACTAAGGAACATAACAGTTGCTAAATCAAGCCTAGCAAACTGATACACGGATTCACTGCAATATTCAATCTGATGATGCCATGATAATCTGGGGGTAAACATCTCTTTCAAACAAACCAAATTGAAGGAAAGTAACTAAGAGCAAATTTCTTAAACCCAAAATACAGAGAATAAATTAAACTAATAGACAATTGAATACTCATGATAAAGGCTATTAAACGATGGGCCTTCTATTTCCTTCTACATGTTATCAGTTCCAACAAAAATCTTCAATTAGCATGCTTAGTCCATGAGTCTACACACACACACATGGCATCTGAACTTTAAGAACTTAGAATCTAAGGCAACGGATAGAATTATGTCGATAGAAGCCAATAGTTGACTCTGATACCAAATATTTAAATAAATTTTTCTGTAAGTTGTTATTTTCTTTGAGCAGAAAATGAATGCCCTGTGTTGCATGGAATGTCCACCATAGAGAGAGTATAACAACCAGTAACTCCCTCATCCTGAATCCACAATGTAATGCAACTTGGCAAGCCACCTTCCAGTTTGCATACATTCACTAAATATAGAAGTCAAGAGGAGTAATAAAATGACTACAGTGACATCAGAAACACTTGGGGCAATTCTAGAGAAGGCAAATACATATCAAACCACACAAGTACAAAACCAAATTTCCATGGTTGGCTGTCATGTTTCTATATTATGGCAATGCATCCAATTTTAAATTAGAAGGCATCATATCAAGGCAAGCAATATATATAGACTATCTTCAAATTAAAGACTTCAAGCTTCCACAGTACATAAAGTGTTGAGAAAGACTTCTGGAAAAAAAACTGGGTAAAGAGTTCTTTTTTCACGTAATACAAATTGCCAATCTGCCATATCAAACTAAGAAAGGCGATAAACATAGTAACATTAATCTTCAGATTGCCCAACAGTTTTTGGGCATACAATGGGGAATGAAAAATTTCAGACTGTAAGCCACAGTTCCATTCCTGTGAGCCCTTGGGCATCTTGTAGTAGCCATGGGACAGTTTAAAATGGGATTAAACTTATGCAATGCATGTCCACCAAGCTCACCATCCTCAACAGTTTTCCATGTTTCTTCGGGTCAAGTCAATTCATTTGTTCCCCATTGGGGGAGAGTGAGCATAGCAAATTATGTTCTCAATTGCAGACCCATCATCCCCCACATCTGGGATTTTCTTATTTCCCATCAGCTCCCACTTGCTGACCATGCTGCCCTGACTTTTACCCTCCCTGTTGCTTCTCACTCTTACCTCCCACCGCCTCCCATCACACCCCCAACACTCACCACACCACAATCCACTTTGACAATGATTACACCTTTGGCTACACTACACGACTCTCCCAATTTATGTCCGAATATTATTCTCTTGCCTTCTCCGCCACCTAGCCCATGACCCTCCATTTGTAGAGATTATGGATGTTTTTTGTGACGAAAGAAACATGAGTTTCTTACACCTAGACAACTTACTCTCCTTGCTAACTTCCACCACTCCTCTAAGACCTTTCGGCACACTCTCCTCTCAAGGAAAACCCCCTCTTATGACATTGACCCCCAGACATGAGTTTCCTATGCTAGCTCTCTTTATGATATCCCAAAGTAGCATGTTGTCAATGTCTTTGTCTCCACCACCATCCTTTATTGTTTACTTTTTTAGAACAATTAGAAGGGCTATTTAGAAGTTATGTACTAGCAAAGCCGGAATGCAAGGGCTTTCGAGAAAGTCCTTAACTATGGTGTGAATTCCCTTGCCTCCCCATTGGCAAAGCTTTTTAATGAGGTTATTGGCACAAGTTTTCCTCATTCTTGGCCCCAACACATGATCCATCCCATTCATAAGTTCAGGGATAACTCCAACCCTAACAACTACACAACCAATATGATTGGACACACATTTGCCAAAGTATATGCCACAATGTTAGACATGCAACTCTCAGAGCACTTGGAGAAGGGTAATCTTAGAGTAGGGGAAAGCCGACTTCATGAGAGAATAAATATTGACCAGAACTTTACACTTTGGGCTATCATTGAGAAGACTCCTCATTAATATTTTGTCAAAGTCTTTTGTTTTGTAGACTTAAAAAAGGCCTTTAACTCAGTTTCGAGACATCTACTTTTCTAGAAGTTGTGTGTTGTAGGCATTTCTAGATTCTCTCATTACTGTCACCTGGAGGATCTATGAGACAATTGTCAAGTAGTTTCATACTTCTCGCGGTCTTTCTAGCCTTTGTGAAGAGTATCATTGCAATCAAGCCATAGATACCCTCTCCCACCAACCCTCTTCAACATTTACATCGATAAGCTAGAGGATTTTCTTCGACAACACCTAATGCAAATGATGGTTGCATTTCGCATGATGTTGTGATAGCCATACTTCTTTTTGTTGATAACATCGTTCTCCTCTCTCACTCTATCGATGGTTTACAGATTCACGTTGATGTCCTTGCTCATTTCCACAAGCTTCATCAAACCTTAGCAAAACTAAGGTCAACATTCAACACCTCCAAACATTCTCTTCCCCCATTCTAGTTCCTTATGCAAAGAGGAACCTTTGGAAATCACATTGGCCTACACTTACTTGGGGGTCCAATTTTCCGAATTGTCTTTTAGTATGCAGCCTACCTCTCGGGCATGCCTTTGGAAGGGATATGCCTCCCTTTCTATCTTGAAGTACTGATGTTTTCAATTCCACTTCCAAGATACCCCTTTCAAAGATGTGCCTCGATACAGATTTACAATCATCAAGCCTACAACTTTGTATGGGTCCCTAACTCTGGGGGGGCATTAATTCGGGGTCTTATTGATAAGGCCTACATCTCGAGATTCAATGGATCTATTACAAACAGAACTATTCCTCAGTGAATCATCCAAGCTGAGTTTTTAGCCCCAACCTTTGTTCCTTGGGACAATCCTTAGACTTTACGTTCTACATTCACAAACTTAGAACCATGGGGGATTCAGCTTCAAACTGTGAGAGATATACATACTTCACTCCATGTTCTTCAAAGGGGATTACATCATTGGGGCCTAATAGAAGCCAACATTGTTGGTATTCTATGACTACTTCGCTCCTCTAGTCTATCAGCTTCTTAATTGATAGGTTACCTCCTTTTAGGTCTTCTTGGATGCCCCTCATCGGCTTCTTCCTATAAAGGAGGTCATCATTAGAGTTGTCAAAGAGGATATCTACAAACAATACATCCAGATCACTTGGACCTCTCCTCCTTAACCGCTCAACCCCAAGCTTGCCTTTTACACTCAACACTTCTTACAAACAGTGGATAACATCAATCGTCGCCCTATCTCCAATATTATTGGTATCACAGCTTGACGATTCCCCAGGGCCAATTCAAGGTATGATTACACCAGATGGGGGTTGATACTAATCATCATATTCCGTGCGGGAATTGTTTTTATCATTTTTGCCCCTCTAAAAGGTGGAAACGAAGAAGCACATTGTTTTTAGATGCCCTGTTAATTATGAGATTCGGAGAAGATACCATTGTCTATACAAAGATTAGAGCACCGCTCTATCTAATTTCTTTTTATACCCAAATCAATGGTGCATGCCCTTTTTCTTCAAGACGTTATCACCTTTTGATGCAGATCGTCACAGGGAGCCCTTAGTACCTCCAGAGCCCCCATGTTGATCACTTCATTCTTTCAACCCCTCACAAAGGTTGGTGGCATTAAGGCAGGTCAATGAGGCAATGCTCGTCTCTACACAGACTACTCTCATAGTATCTCAACGCACTAGTTCTCAACAATGACAATCCACTCCTAGTCATGGATATGTGTAATGTCCCCTTTACAGAATTAACTAACTCTGGATACCCAAAGCCTATTCTTATTATTTTCCATAGGCTAAGGGGAAATTAAAGAGGGAAAAAAATTAATTTAAGTGGTCCAAGAGTATTTTATATTTTAATTGAAAAAAGGACACTTAAATTATATTTTAATCCAAAAAGAAAAAATAGAACAAAATAATAATAGAAGGATGAATTTTTATTATAGGGAACCAAAGTTAGAATAATAATTAAAAAAGAATGGGGGTGCCAAGGATAGAGTGGGCTGCATGTATAATCAGATCCTATTTTTAGGATGGAAAGAGAATAAAGCTTTTTAATATTGTTTATTCTTATTCTTGGGATGAGGGGGCAGCTTGGAAAGAGAATAAAGTTATTATTTTATTTGTTTGTGGAGCATGCATGTATTTCCAAAAGGGGGCACCCACTTTTGGAGAGGGATTGGAAGTTATAAAGGCAGATTTGGGGTTTATTATTGATGCATTTTGGAAATTTATCAACTACTTCATTGTTTGCAAGTAACTTCTACTTCTGCATCAGCAATAGAGGACGAAATCCCTCATTTGCATACAGACTTGGGGACAAAATCCCTCATTACTGAGTTTGGCAACTCCAACCGGGGTTGTAGAGAACATTTCGAGTACAGGTGTTCATCCAATTCAGCTAGGGCACACTTTTCAAGCTAAATTCTACATCCAGAATAGTAAGTACATCGAGGGCTTCAATATCTAGGAGCAATTTTCAATAAAATCAGTTTGCATGCTCCTATCTTTCATCTATATTTCCATTTAGAATCTAGATCATCAATTGTGAGAAAATAATCGTATTCAGAATCTATGGTATTTTTTTATTGTAGCTGATTTGAAGTCAATAAATAAGTCTGTTTTTGGCACATTCGAGTTGTTTTTTTATTAAAAAATCAGATTGTCACTTGTCATAAAAATCAACTTTTTATACTGCTGCCCTAGGGTTTTGACAAAAATATCCAAATTTATCTAAATTATTTTTTTAGAGATATTACAGTAGTATCAGATCGAATTTCCTCCTAGCTTGTGGAAATAAGATAAGTTAGATAAGATAAATATATTAATGTCCAACACATGACCACAAAAGTAGGTCAAAGGGACTGCACAAAACAGCGAGCACCGATACAAGGCAGGAAAACCAAAGAGTCCCGTGAAAGATGAAATACAAACGCTAGAAGAGGTGGGCAACATGAAGAAATCACACACACCCAAAATGGGGGTGGAAAAACAAATGAGAGGAAGAAAGGGAAAAAGATGACGGAGGAGAAGGAAAGAAATTTACAAAAAAAATTGTAGCTTTGAACTTCATCTAGGGTAGTAATATGGAAGTTAGGTACCAACAAAGGGAGAAAAAGAAAGCTACAAAACACCCAGAAGTCATGGGTGATAGAAACCCGGACGACCTACGTTTTGACAGGTTTGTTTTGGGACAAGATGGGTTAGTTGATATGATGGGTCAGTTAATCCAAGTTATGCAAGGCACGAATGTGCAAAGGGCTCCAAACGGTGAGGGAAGTTCTTCAAGTCTGAACAATAACCACCACACTCAGAGGATAGTCACTACTTTTATTGTTGCGGCCTTCCATCCTGACTTCCTTCGTAGGGAGGAAGCAATTCTAGAGCTGGAAATTCAACAATCTATAGCGGATGATATTGCTACCAACTATGAGTACAGGGTACTTCCAAGTGAGATTAGAGAGGCTATATCACTCAACAATTTCATCAATCTGAAGAAGAGCAAGAGTGGACCAAGAGCTAATCCTAGACCACAAGCTAATCAGAGAGACCTACAACAGGCATTAGGGAAGTTGTCACTCCCTACTTTTGACGGATCTAGTAAGAGTATAGCCCGTGCGTGGATAAAAAAGTTGAATACCTTCTTATCACTCAGGTCAATGATGGAAGCGGAAGCCATTAAAATTGCAACCCTTCATCTAGAAGGTATAGCACATTAGTGGTGGTACCATGGACTAATCACACAAGGACACAATCTCATCCACTCATATGGCAAGTTTAGTGACAGGTTGATAGAGAGATTTGATAGAGATGATCCAGAAATTCATTTCCGAGAATAAGCTCAACTCAAACAACTACATTCAGTGAGTGACTATGTGGCTAAACTTCAGAAGTTTTTTGTGATGGTACTTGATGTGACAGAGAGGAGATTGGTTATTTTGTTCGTGGAAGGTTTAACTGAATCTCTTAGGGGTTTACTGAAAGCTTTCAGTCCTGCCTTTCTACAAGGAACCATCAAAAAGGATTTGTATTTGGAGACTTCAACCCCAAAAGGGAGATATCAACCTATAGCACAGTCTACAACACAACCAAAACCAACACCTTATAGGCAACAAAAAAAAGTCATTTCAGCAAGGTGGTTTTCAACAAAAAGAGCTTCCTAAAACCAATAAAGAGATAGAAACAAGAAAAGAACTCGGAAAGAAGAACTTGTTTTTACTTGCAAAAACCCATGGGGACCAGGTCATACATATCTTCCCAAAGGATAGGTGCACTATATAGAGGTGATATTAGATGATGAAGGGAAAGAAGAAGAACCAAAAGTGGACAACGAAGAGGAAAAACCAGTGGCTGAAAATAAAGGAGAAGAAAGGCCTCTAGATGGTACTCTTGCTACACTTTCAAGTGCTCCCAAGTATCATCCTTTCAAAGTTCATGGAGTACTACATGGGCATAAGGTAACTATTTTGATTGATAGTGGGGCAACTCACAACTTTATTGATGAGGGTTTGGTAGCTCAAAGAGGTTTGAAAACAGAGGATTTCGCAGGTTTTAATGTTACTGTAGCAGATGGCTTTACTATTCCATGCACCAAGAGGGTGAAGGGATTGGAAATTACTCTTGGTAAGCACAAGATTTGTGACGATTTCTATGTGGTGGGCATAGGAGAAACCAATGTGGTTTTGGGAGTGCAATGGTTGCATTCACTTGGAGAATTCACACAGAATTACCAAACTATGGAGCTAAAATTCAAAACCGAGGGAGAAGAGGTTGTACTTCATGGTATGGCCAATGGGGCACCTAGGACTATCACATCAAAGCGGATGGAGAGAGCTTTCCATAAGGGGCAAGAAGCATGGACAACCCATTGTTTGGTAAGTATTTCCACTTCTAGTACTGATGATAGATCTTATCATGTGGATATACAATCTATTTTGGACAGACATGGTACAGTATTCAGTGATTTACCATCAGGATTACCATTGGATAGAAGATTCCAACACATCATAGAGCTGAAACAGGTTCTAAACCTATCATGATTACTCATTACCACCATCCTAGAGTTTAAAAAGAGGAGATTGAGAAGACAATCAAAGATCTTTTGAAGATGGGGGCATATCAGGCCTAGTTCTAGCCCTTTTGCTTATTTCATTGTTTTGGTGAAGAAAGATGGGACAATGAGGATGTGCATTGATTACCGTGCTTGAATAAAAAGACTATTAAAAATAAGTACCCAAAACCCATGATCGATGAATAGATAGATGACTACGTGGGGCGATATATTTTTCCAAAATTGATTTGAGATCCAACTATCACCAAATCAAGGTAAGGGATGAAGTGTGCACAAAACAACTTTTCATTGTCATTTTGGGCATTTTGAATTCTTGGTAATGCCTTTTGGTTTAACCAATGCCCCAGCTACTTTCCAGTCATGCATGAACCATGTTTTTAGTGAGCACTTGAGGAAATTTGTTCTAGTATTTTGTGATGACATTTTGGTGTACAATAAGACTTGGGAAGAGCACCTAAAACACTTGGATACAATGCTGGAAATTTTGGAACAGCAAGCTCTTTTTGCAAAAGAATCCAAGTGTGAGTTTGGGATGACTGAAATTTTATACTTGGGACATGTCATTAGTGCCCAAGGAGTACAGGTTGATCAAGAGAAGATCCAAACAATATTTGATTGGTCTCCACCCACCACTTTGACACAATTGAGGGGACTCTTTGGTCTTTGCATTTACTACATGTGGTTTGTGAGAGGGTTTTCACAACTTGTTGTCCCATTGACTGATTTGACAAAGAAAGGAGCTTTCAGCTGGTCCGAAACAGCCCAAACAGCCTTTGATAAACTCAAAGAGGTAATGAGTTCTTGCCCAATATTGGTTGTTCCTAATTTTTCTATTACTTTTTTGTTAGAATGTGATGCATCAAGGGCAGAAGTAGGGGTTGTTTTGATGCAAACGGGGCATCCCATAGCCTTTGAGCGCCAAAAACTTAGTGAAGTAGAGCGTGAATTCTCTATTTATGACAAAGAGATGTTGGCTATCATGCATGCATTGGCAAAATTCTGGCAATATTTGGTTTGTGGTCAACATGATCACAATAGTTTGAAGTTCATTCTAGGCCAAAAGGACTTGAATGACAGGCAACAAAACTGGTGTATAAGCTCCAAGTTTATAATTTTGACATAGAGTATGTAAAAGGGAAGAATAACGTTGTAGTAGATGTTTTATCTAGAAAACCTTTTCTATGCTCTATATCTAAAATCTCTACTGATTAGAAAGATTTTAAAATTGTGGAGTATGTAAAGAATGGTTACACTAATGAGATCCTTGAGGGCAAAATACAGGATAACAGGTACAGGGCGGTTGATGATCTTATCCTCTACAAGAATAGAATCTATTTGGTACCTAAATCCAAGGTAAAAAGCAAAATCTTAAGGGTTGTCCATGATACACCTTTGGCTGGTCATCCAAGGTATTTCAAGACCTACAAGCAAATCAAAGACAGATTCTTTTGGAAAGGACTCGAGGAAGAGGTCCTCCAATACATCAGAGAGTGTATTGTGTGCCAACAAAACAAGGCAAAGCATGCTTTTCCAGCGGGTTTGTTGCAGCCCTTACCTATTCCAAACCAAAAATGGGAAAGTATATCAATGGATTTCATCACAGGTCTTCCCAATGTTCAAGGTAAGAATTGTATTTTTGCAGTGGTTGATAGGCTCACTAAATATGCTCACTTCTTTGTTATTCCTACCAAATTTAAGGCTCCACATGTTGTTGCTTTATTTTTCAAAGAGGTATTTAGGCTACATGGATTGCCTAAAAATATTGTGAGTGACAGGGATAGCATGTTCTTTAGTTTGTTTTGGCAAGATCTCTTCTGTTTGACAAGGACGGAGTTCGCTCCTAATACCAACTATCATCCACAAATGGGTAAATGGAGATTGTGAATAAGTGGATTGAGGGATATTTGAGGAATTATGTGGCAGGGCAGCAATCAGCTTGGGTCAAATGGCTTTACATGGGAGAGTATTGCTACAATACCACTCATCACATGTCCATTGGTATGACACCTTTCAAAGCTTTGTATGGTTATGATGCTCTTTCCTTTGTGGATTTGGTATTTGCAGATAGTAGAGTGCCGGGGGCAAGAGACTTGGTTGCACAAAGCCAAGATATATTGGGGATACTCAAAGAAAATATCCAACATGCACAAAACCAGCAGAAATTTTATGCAGACAAGCACCGCATTGAGAGGACTTTTGAGGTTGGTGACATGGTTTTCTTGAGGTTGCAGCCCTATAGACAGTCTTCTTTGAAGAAGAGTGGAGCTGAAAAGCTCAAACCTCGTTTTTATGGACCATACAGGATTAAGCAGAGGATAGGAGAGGTTGCCTATGAGCTGGATTTGCCAAAGCAGAGTAAGATACATAATGTTTTCCATGTCTCATGCCCGAAAAAGGCTTTGGCACAGCATATTGTTCCTTCTATTGAATTGCCTCCTTTGGATGATGAAGGCAAACTTGTTTTGGTTCTTGAAGTAATTTTGGATTTTTGAGAAAAGAAGTTAAGGAACAAGATTATCACAGAATATCTGGTACATTGGAAGGATTTACCTTAAGAGGATGCTACTTGGGAGAGGATGCTACTTGAAATTCTTATGCATCCCAACTTGCAATTGCTTGAGGACAAGCAATTCTAGGAAGGGCAGACTGTAATGTCACCTTTTCAAAATTAATTGATTCTAAATACCCGAAGCCTATTCTTATTATTTTTCGTAGGCTGTGGGGAATTAAAGAGGGAAATAAATTAATTTAAATGGTCCAAGGGTACTTTTATATTTTAAATGGAAAAACGCCACTTAAATTATATTTTTAATAAGTGGGGTCCAAAAAGCTGAAATAGAATAAAATAATGATAGAATAATAATTAAATAAAAAAATCTATTATGGGGGCGCCAAAGATAGAATGGGTTGCATGAGCATCAAGATCCTATTTTTAGGATGGGGCACCAACATGGGAGAGAGGATAAAGTAATTTTTTATTGTTTGTTGAGCATGCATGTAATTCCAAAAGGGGGCACCAACTTTGGAGAAGGCCTTGAAAGTTATAAAGGTAGATTTGGGGTTTGTTATTACAGCATCTTGGACATTTATCAGCTACTTCATTATCTAAAAGTAGCTTTTGCTTCTGCATCAGCAACAGCATAATACCTCTTTTCAAGTTGAGTTGAAAGAAAGAAGAAATGGCGCCAACCCAAACCACAATAAACTCAAATTTATGACAGCAAGCTATAGTAGATTGAATTCTTATAACAAGAAAGAAATTGCAATTATTCACTTCACTTCCAACACCACTTTTACACCATTCAAATCATGTAGGGAACAATAATAATTATTTAGAGCAAGTACAAACCAAGAAATGAATTTTTGGAAACTTGCCTGAAGTATAATAATTAATTTTATGACAGCAGTGAACCCACTTACAAAAATGGCCGAAAATGATGATTCTAAGGCCCAAAATTCAGTCCAGGAAATCAAATCAACCTTATAAATTAGGAACAATCCAAATATCAACGAAAGAAGGAATGTCGTGCACTAGACACCACCAAACCCTTCTTCCTCCATGCAAGTCGCCACCCTAGGAAAGGGTTTACAATGAGCTGGAAATGGCTTGTTCCAAGGAAAATCTGAATGTAATCACCAAGTGTGACCTCCGTGTGAGACCATAAATGAAGGAATGAGGGTTTTCTTCCTCACACCAAGTGCAACAAGAGTTTTCGTCCTCAATTGCAAGAGAGAGAAAGCAATTTTGTGCTCCAACTCCAAGAGAATAAATTCCAAAAGCAAGCATCCCTTCTTCCAAGCCAAGTAACCCCTTGAAATAGCTAGAAGTGGCACCAAAACCCAAACAAAATCCTCCCAAAGAGGACCAACTTCCTTAGAGATATAAGAGTTCCTTTTTCTTTTATTTTTCAGTTGGCTAATCACCTTTTTCCTCGCTGACCTGAATTCTCTAAACTATAATTAGAAAATTACTTAAAATAATAAAAATATACAAAAGCAACTGAAAATTATGACAATAAACCTAAGTAGCCGATACGGCACCCCTAGACCCCTTGGAGTGGGTACGGCACGTTTCGGGAGCAGGAGCGGTGACGAGAGCGGCCTGGGAGCGGCCAGGCAAGTCCGGATAGGGCTAGATACTTCTGCAAACGTACCCAGCCGTTTCCTAGCATTTCCTAGCCCAATACTGTGTTTTTTTTTTAAATTATGGTTTAAATTTAATATATCATTACAACAGAAATTACAGTTTTCACAGCACAATTATTCTACAGAAGGTATAGTTTAAATTTAATATATCATTACAGCAGAAATTATAGTTTTCACAGCACCATTATTCTATAGAAGGTATTTTTTAAATTTAATATATCATTACAACAGAAATTACCGTTTTCACAGCACCATTATTCTACAGAAGGTATATTTTAAATTTAATAAATCGTTACAGCAGAAATTACAGTTTTCGCAGCACCATTATTCTACAGAAGGTACCAAGTACAAGCCATCATAAACATGGATAAAAATAGCATGTATGAGATAAATCATAAATGTAATAAACACGTCAACTAGATATGGTAGGGACAATTGAAATTATGAATGTATGAGCAGTTTGTTGTGGCTATTTAGCTTGGTTTGTTTTTCATAGGCATAATATATGGTTAATTGTTATTTAGAAGACTGAAATTTATATATTTTTTAATTTTTATATATTTTTTGTATTGCCGTATCCCATGCCGTATCTGAGCCCAAAAATATTTTTGTCGTTTCCGCATATCAGATACTTCGTACCCGCTCCCGTATCCAAAACGTATTGGTTACTTAGCATTAAACACTTCCCTTACTTTTTCCTTTTAAGCCCATAGGAAGCGGAATGGGCCTAAGGTCTTCAAACAAACTATCATGAAGAAGGGGGCATTACAGTCCTCCCCTCCCAAAATTGTTTTCCCTCAAGCAATTGCAAGCTTGGATGTTCCAATAATTTGGATCTTGTACCTGTCAAATGAAAGAGCTCTTGCCAAAACAAGTTCATATATTTGTTGTCCTCCATAATGATGTTCTTTAGCAGCCCCTGAAGTTTAAAAACTTCCTTGGAGCAAGGATCAGCTATTACCTTAAACCTTCCATCTTCATTTTCTCCTTCAAAAACAAGATCAACAAATTTATTCTTCGTATACTCTGTTGTATCAAAAACCTTCCAAGTTGTTGTAACTTCAGCCCTAGAGCAAGTAATTGATGAATAATCAACAACTTGACAAGCTAAAACATATTCCAAAGTGGCATCTTCGTTCTTCGTTCCAACCTTGTCAACTATAGTGGAAGGACATCCGATATTCACAAATATGAGTGTGACTGAAATAATATGGCGGTTGCTAGTGATGACGACAGCAGCATTAATGGTGGCAATTTGGCTTGTGGTTGTCATGAAAACACTTTCTCCAGCATTTGGAGGTAGTAATACATCATCTCGTGTTTCCTCCATGCCTTGTTGGAGACTCTTTGCATGACAATTCAAGTTAGGAGCCCTTTCACCATGCTTTCGTTGCACTACTCTGATATTCAAGTGGGTAGCGCCTTGAGATCTTCCTTTGGTGCTTTTGGTTTCTTCATTAGGAGGGACGTATATCAAACCATTCTCCAACTCTTGATGGCATTCTTTACTAAATGGCAGACTCAGAAACATTATGCAAAAGTTGACCCAAAGTAGACCACTTGTGAGAGTTACCTTGCTGTAGAAATCTTCTTGTCTATCCAAAAATTGTCGTTCGAGGCCACTCTAAGGAGTTTTAGGGTTGCCTTCTTACTGCTAACCTTGGTTGGGTTATACATTCAATCAAATATTTTTGCTCTTTTTTCGATCCAAGCATTGAAAAGACTCTATTTCCATGCAAAATGAGATCTTTTGTAATAATAAACTTGAGAACCTTTATTGTGTCATCTCCATCTTCAGCTACAATCCCATATGCTCCACCATTTGCTTGGGTGGGAAAAAACTCAGTTGCTCTTGTTTTTTTATACTTGTACCTGCAAATGAAACAAACTCATTAAGGAAAACAAGGGTTCCCATTATCACTTCATCATGCCTTATATACATGATGGTCAACTCTCTCGTATTGCTTGCAGCCATCTCATAACCTCTCCTCAAGTTATGGATGTCCAAAAACTCAATCACCTTGTCCCAAACACAGTTGTAACCTTGCATTTCTTTCTCCAAAATCAGAGTGATCGTGGATGGAAACTCTTCTACGGCTGTCAACAGAGTGAGAAGGGGCTGAAAGTGTTGCATGCAACAGGTGTAAGGATGGTACAACAGCTATCCCACTGAAAACTGTTCATGAACTTCCACAATGACAATGTTATGGGGGCTGCAAAAATCCCATTATTGATTGAAAAACAACTGAAAATTATTCCATTTCATGACTTTCCCAATTTGTGTGGCAGCAACAAAGTGTTGGGCAAATTGAAAATGTTGATAATAGCAGTACAATTTTTTATGACAATGTCTCTTAAAATTACTTGCAATCATACCACCAATTTCCAGTTGAGTTACAATGCTCGAGGCAGCAAAATAACATCCAGCTTGATCACTTTCAAATATAAAATTCATGAACTCAACATCCACTTTTATTGGAAGACTTCTTCTAAGAGCATGTGCATGACTGAGGAGTTGAAAACCTCTCTGATATAACTATTGTTCTAAAAATGAAAATGTAGGATTTACCTTGTATCCACCCCAAGCATTGAAAATTTGTTGTGTCTCCATGGTGTAAGGAATGATGAAGCCCCTTTGTAGAGACTCATCCTTCATCATGTTGTTAGAATACACAAAAAACTTCACATGACTCTTCCCAATTCTTCTTACATGCCAAGTGCAAGAAATGGAGAACTCAATAGTGACATTTAACTCCTCAAAAACCTTTCCCTTCTTGTATCTCAAAAGATCACCTGTATCCCAAACTCTCATGTTCACTTGTATGAACGGATCTATGTGCCCTTAGCCGCTCGAAGTGTTCTTCCCTCTATCACCATTTCCACTATGTTGTCCATGATGACCACACATTTGAAATGACTTAGTAAGAAGTAACAAATTCACAACACTTTCATACCTTTGGTTGTCCTCAACTTCTTCACCTTCCTTTCCCGAATGAAACTTGTTTGAGATATCTTCAGCATCCCCAACCTTGTGACTCGAAACTTTTGGGTTAGGATCAGCATTCTTATTCTCCTTGAACTTTGCACATTCAACAAGTAAAGCCCTTTCCGTCTTGACTTCATTCATACTTTGTTGACACATGCATGGAACATCTTCCTAGTTCTTGCCAAAGTCATGAGCGCCATCCACTTGATTCTTATTAATTGTTGTTCTAAAAATTCCAACAAGCTGAAAATCCGCATTAGCAATAGGTAAAGCCCTTTTTTCATCTGCATGCCCCTCAACATGGTCTTCTTCGAACTCCGCCTCAAAACCTTCTTGCAAATCTGATTTTTCTTTCTCTGATTCATGCCCCATGCTTTCTTTCGTGACCTCTCGAGGTGTTGATGTATTTGTTAATTTTGTTGGTTTTTTTTCTTCTTTCAAGAGAAACACTTTTGGGTTTGGCTCCTTGAAATATTTTTGTGGTCTAGAGTTTAACTCTAGCATCTTCATCCATGCACCGGCTACCCCTTGTTGGAACCATCAAATGTGGAGAGTGTCACTTCCCCAAAGCATATTGAAGATCCTTTTGTGGTGCTTAAGATCTAAACGTGGGCCTTGATCTACCCTTACTTACTCCTATGAACTCCACAGTGAAATAGCATCATGAATCTCATTTGGAAGAGCCATATACTCCTAGTTTGCCACTATGTTTTGACACATTGAATGTCGTGTTTCAACCTCCGGAATGACTTCTTCTTTCATTGGTAAGAGCTTAGATCATCAATCCATGTTCTCTCTCTTAAGTACCCATTCCCTCATGTGTCCATTGTAAATTTGCCTTTGCCTCAAATATTAGCTTTCGACCCTGCAGGCTGAGAAGATCAATGCTCTGATACCATTATAATGCCCCTTTTTGAGCAGAGCTGAAAGAAAGGAGAAATGGCACTAACCCAAACCATAATAAACTGAAATTTATGATAGCAAGCTACAGCAGACCGAATTCTTATGACAGCAAAAAATAAATTGCAATTATTCACTTCCAATACTACTTTTACACCATTCAAATCATGTAGGGAACAAAATTAATTATTTAGAGAAAATACAAACCAAGAAATGAATTTTTAGAACCCTGGCTGAAGTATAATAAATAATTTTATGACAGCAATGAACTCGCTTACAAAAATGGCCGGAAATGAAGATTCCAAGGCCCAAAAGTCAATCCAAGCAATGAAATCAGTCTTATAAATTAGGAACAATCCAAATATCAACAAAGGAATGTCATGCCCTAAACACCACCAAACCCTTCCTCCATGCAAGTCACCACCCTAGGAGAGGGTTTACAAGAAATGGCTTGTTCCAAGAAAAATTTGAATGTAATCACCAATTGTGACCTCTGTGTGAGACCGCCAATGAAGGAATGGAGGTTTTCTTTCTCACACCAAGTGTAACAAGGGTTTTCGTCCTCAAATGCAAGAGAGAAAGCGGTTTCGTGCTCCAACTCAAAGAGAATACATTTCCGAAACAAGCATCCCTTCTTCCAAGCCAAGCAACCCCTTTAAATAGTTAGAAGTAGCCTCAAAACCCAAATAGAATCTTGTCAAATAGGACTGACCTCCTTGGAGACATAAGAGTTCTTTTTTCTTCTATTTTTCAATTGGCTTTTCACCTTTTTCCCAACCAACCTGACTTCTCTAAACTATAATTAGAAAATTACTTAAAATAATAAAAATCTACAAAAACAACTGAAAATTATGACATCAAACACTTCCCTTGCTTTTTCCCTTTAAGCCCATAGGAAGAGCAATGGGCCTAAGGTTTTCAAACGAACTATCATGGAGAAGGGCACATTACAAATATAAGACGAAAACCCTCATTTGCATACAAATCTGAGGACAGAACCCCTCACATCTAAGCTTGGCAATTTCATTCAGGGGTTGTAGTGGTCATTCAGTGTACAGGTGTTCATCAAGTTCAACTAGGGCTTCATATTTAGGACTGTTATAGCATCCAAAACAGCAAGTACAGCTAGAACGTCCCCCTCTGGAAACGAATTTCAGTATTGGCGCCATATCTAGAAGCAATTTTCAGTCAAAGCAGTTTGCATGTTCTTATTTGTTGTGAAAAAATTGTATTCAGACATTCTAGTGTTTTTATTAAAGCTGATTTAAAATAAATATATAAAGTTAGTTTTTCCTACAATTTGGGTTTGTTTTTTTAAAATAAAAATCAGATTATTCAAGTTGTCGTAGAAGTTAATCTTCGATATTGCTGCCCTAAGGTTTTGTGCAAATATCCAAGTTTATCTTAAGTTATTTGACAGGGATATTATAATCTGCTCTTCGACGTTGTGATTCTACTTCTTCGCGATCACCCTCTAGGTCGCACGAGAAAGCACATATTACAATTTCTTTTGTCGCCATGGGAGTTTCTTCTTCGTCCTTGGATGCTAGGAGAGATTCTGGAGGAAGTGTTTTGCTTTCTCCTAGCATTACCCAGCCTAGCTCCCTCAGCCCTAGACATTTCACATGGAGCATTTTTCAAATCTTACATGGGCCTTTCCTAGTGATATGGATCTCGCTGTTTGTGGCATTTCACTAACCACATGGGTTAGAAGGTTTATTGCATTGGGTTTACCCTACGTTTACTTTCAATGCTACTAGTTTGCTTTTATTTGTTGGTCGCTGTGTCTGAGGTCCTTTAACCCTAGCACTTTCTATTATAATTAGATGTATTCCACTAACCACATAAGTTAGAAGGTTTATCATATTGAGTTTGCCCGGGTTTAATTTCAGTGCTATTAGTCTGCTTTTATTTGTTGGTCGTGCCTAAGGTACTTTTACCCTATCACTTTCTATTATAATTGGATGTATTCCCATTGGTCCTTCGTGGACATTAATATAACTTCTTTCTTTATTTCTTTCTTGTCTCCCATGAAGAAAGACATCAGCTCTACAATACTTTCAGAGGCCAAAAGATCTTGATTCTTAATAAATTTATTAAAAATGCAAAGATTTTTGGGCATTCATATTCCTTCAATAAGTATCGCTATTCTGTTTACTGAGCTTGTAAGAATGCTTGCAATACTTTAAATGACCTTTATTTTGAAAATTTGCTCCAATGTAATATTTCTTTAAAGCAATGTGGCTCATTTTCATTTTTACCGAAAAAAAAAAATTGCTCCGTCCCCGAAGCCTATCAAATTGTTTCCATAACAAATTATTGTACCGGATAAATTAATTTTTCTCCCTCGATAGCTCGCCCAAATTTACAACAACTCATCAGCCCTCGCTCTAAAAGGAGTGAACCACAATAGTGTTCAAACGCATTTCACTTACTTGACTGGTGCATTGCCAGATGAAGATGAAGAAGTAAAGTTTGAAATTTCATTTGCGCAAGACACGGAAAAACTGCGCGGTTTTCCAAGGAAGCTCGCAAGGGATGCTATTGCTCTTCCATTATGCTGCCGCCCTGATGCTCTGAAATATTTGGCCCTAAATTTGTTAAACAATTCAGTACTCATTTAATGTTTAAGCTCCATGAAGAGAAGAAAAGAAATAAAAAATGAAGCGGGAAAAGAAATGCTTGCTTACAGAGGGGACAAATTATGAAAGCAGGATTTGAACGAATACAGTGCTTGAAGCGAAGGGTGGCCCGTTGCCATTGTTATAGCCATTTCTTTTATCTCTTTCCAAAAGGAAAATTGAAAATTGAACGCTCCCTTCTCTGCCACTCTCACTTTCCTATTTTTTTTGCTTAGGGGTTAATGGTGACGAGGCATTGTCACCATCTTCACCTAGTCACTAGTCATTTATAAGAGTTTTGTTCTCTCAAAGCTACCTTAAACTTAGTTCAAAATGAGGGAGACCCCTTTTGGATGTTATTAACATAGTTTAATTATTGTGTTTGAATTCTACAATTTATTTGTAGCATGTGTTGAGGGTTGTATATGTTACTCCATATGAAGTTGATTGGTGGTGCTTGTCTTGTATTAAAGTTTGAAGTGAGTGGGTATATGTTGATCCCTTTGAATTACAAAAATATATATAGTTTGATTATTATGAAGAATTTTTTCCACACTTCAGGGCAAATAAAAACTAAAGTGGCAAGAAGTTTGCACCTACATTAGAATGCAATCCTACAATTTCTTATGGGAGTAATATTGATGTCATCAATATAGTTTATCTTACACCCATGTGTTGACATGAAAAATAAGTCTAATGATTTTGTAGGTGTAGCAGGGGAGGGAAAGGGAGAGGAGTGCCATGAACATTGATTATAAAATGAGGAGTGTGTTTCAACCTTAAATTAATTAAATAGGTTTGTGTACAGGAAATAATTATGTAATTCAGATCAAATACATCAGATTACGAGTTTGGAAACTAAAGAATTGCAAACACAATAGACTAATAAACCAACTAAGAGTGCAATAAGGGTTTGAGAGATGACTTAGTTGGTTCAAACTATGTTATGATTGTGTCATCACTGAAACTAGAATGTGTATAAAATCTATAATGTTCCTCAATAGCTCATTATATGCATATTTACAAAAAGGTCGAAACACGCAAATCTATATTGGACCGTACTATGCCCTGGTCGCCTTCGGTACAAGTTTAGACCTGTAACTAGTGTGCTTCTTATTTTTCCCATGTCACTTCACATTCACTTGTGTCACATCTTGATATTTTTGTATCCTCTAAAACCCTCACATCTATTATTGTACTTACAAAAAACTATAGCTTCCCACAAAACACTTCAAGCACACATTAAATAACAAAAAAATTAGGTGCTTGAGTTAGACTGACCATAGTGGTCACCCTGTGTGATTTAGACCAAGCAATGCACTACATTTCAAAATTCGTATAGTTCTCTTAGTGTGTGCTCATGTGTGTATACAAGTAGTTCCTTTGACCTAACTTTACCCCCGTGCCTCAACACCAATAACACACCAACTAATTGACCCAATTGAAAGACTTGTATACATATGTATAACACTTAAAACTAGTAATTTCCCATTTTTTATGTGATCATGAGATATGTTATAAGTGTCCTTATTTCTAGTTAGTGCATAGTCGATATATAGATATGTGATTATTAGATAATAAATGCTTATAGTAAACTTGTATATATAAGAGTCCTTTACTTTGACGTTCAAACCTAGTGGTGTATAATGTTGATCCAAAATGTAAGGTGTGAAATTAAAAAAAAAAAGTAACAAATAGGCTCAACGGGTATAAAGGACCCAAAACCAAAAGGGGACAATACCATACAGTAGAATGGTCTGAACCAAGTTGTATGATCATGTACCAAATTCAACAATAGTCAAACAATAAAAAATAACAACCATAGATCTATGTGATATGACATAAGAAAATATGAAAGACTCAAAGAAGTCAACAAACATCATTCATTCAGACTCAAGGTCTTGGGCTATTCGTGAGTTACAAGTAGTTTATAATCATCAACCCAAGTTCCATTCTCATTAATTCCATTGGACTCTTTCAATAAGTAGCCATAGGGACACCTTGAGGTAGGGGTCGAACTTCTCCATATGGACCAAGCAGAACATAGCAAGGTGCTTCGAATACAAATCACTCAACGGACATTAAGGACCCAGGCCCACCCTCATGTCCCACTTAGAGAAAGTGTTTCTCCACCACTCGTTCATAGCTCTAGTATATTAAAAGTGTTTACCATCCAAAAAAAATTAGACTCAAAGTCTTAGGCTATTGGTGAGTTACAAGTAGTTTGTAATCATCAACCCAAGTTCCATTCCTATTGAGTCTATTGGACACTTTCAATAATGGCCATGGGGACACCTTGAGGTAGAGGTCAAACTTCTCCATATGGACCAAGCGGAACATAACAGGGTGCTCCGAATATGGATCGCTTGGTGGACATTAAGGACCCAAGCCCACCCTTATGTCCCACTTAGAGAAAGTGCTTCTCCACCACTCCAGTTCATAACTATGGTATAATAAAAGCATTTACCATCCAAAAACATTTCCTTTGGTCTGGCTCGAAAGAGAAGAAAAGAACCCACCTTGTTGCCCAGGACTCGGTATGCAAGCTGAAAATATTGGTCGATCTTGGTCTGAGAAGAATCTATGATATGAATGAAGCCTTGCTCATAAAACTTGGTTGGGCCTTGGCCACGAGTTCACATGATCCCTGGGTTATGTTATTATGGGACAAAACTTGAGACTTGATACCAATTTTTTTCTGATAACATGTTTCCTCTAGGATCGGCTATTTGGAACTCTATCATCAGCAATATAGATCTTATTCATAAAGGTGCCAAATGGATCCTGAGTGATGGCAAAAAAATTGATTTCTAGAATGACTAGTGGATCTCGGATCAACCACTATCTAAGGATCCTTCCTAGAACCCTATCATGCCACACTTGATTTGTCTAGTGGATCTTCTAGTTGCTAATTACATCAGTAGAAACTCCTTTTTGCCTCAATGGTTGCTGCCTAAATGGAAAGGGTACAACAACAACCAAGCTTTGTTAATTGATTCTCTGGACAACTCCTCTCTTCATTGCACATTGGCTTATATCCTTCTCCTGACACTATGATATCACCTTGGACTTCCTTTGGCTCTTTCTCTATTAATTCGACATATAACTCCCTTTTTGCTATCAAGGATGATTTCCCCCTCAAGCACTTTTGGCCAGCTCATGTGACTCCCGAAATCGACATGTTGTCCTGGCTTGTTTAGAAGGATGTTATTCTTACAGGATCAAATCTATAGTGAAGAGGTTATTCCCTACCCTCTAGGTGTAGTCTTTGCTTAAAAAATATTAAAGACTCTTACCATATTTTTGTGCAGTGTCCTTTATCTTCTAGAATATGGTCCTACATCTTAAGCTCCTTTGAGATGCTCAAGACTTTCCCGGGATCTATAAAATATATTTTTGAACAATGGTTCTCTCCCTTCCAGAACATGGGCCTCTCTCTGGCCTAGAAATCTCTTCTTCCCCACATGGTTTGGGGTATATGGAAGGAACGAAACTGGCACATCTTCCAAGACTCCTCCTAAAATGAAGATGCATTTGCTAGGTCCATTTTTAGATGGCTTCAGGAAAATCTAAACTCTTCCCATTGCAAAAAAGGTAGCTCTAAGATAGATATCCTTACCAGTGTCAATTGGTGAAATGATATCTCCTTTAAGCCTACTTTATGACATCCTGATGCAATCAAAGTTGTTACCCACTCGAAAGCTCTACCTGATGGTTGGTGGAAGTTAAATGTGGATGGTGCCTCTAGAGGGAATCCAGGGCCCTTGGGCTATGGTGGTGCCCTAAGATATTTCAAAGGAAATCTTATAGTGGATTTTGTTGCTAATATAGATTTTGGCAACAACCATAGAGCGAAATCTTTGACCATTATCAAAGGCATGGAATTGGCCAGAAACCTCAGGACCACCAAGATCATTATTGAGAGTGATTCTCTAAATCTCATCAAAAATATGAATGATATCAGCTCCCCCTCCTAGACCATCTGCAGTATCATTCAGAATGTCAGAGCCATTCAACAAGATTTTGTTGAAGTCTATTTTCAGCATGTTTTTCGGGAAGGGAATGCTCTTGCATATGCCCTAGCTAACAAAGGTGTTGATTGTTCTGGCCACACTTCATGACTTGACTCTTTTCTGAAAGATCTCTCCACTCTTGTCAAAAATGATGCATCCTTAGAAGTAAGATAACCCCTCTTGGCCTAATGAGATGCAACCTTCCAGGGGTCTCCACCCTTCCAAAAGATCCCTCCCTTACTTCATCAGGTTTGAGTCCCTTCCCCTAACTTGTTTTGTAGATTTTATTTTATTTGTTGTCTTCATCAAAGTGGTTACAGCCGCTCCAAAAATCAATCCCATGTCATATCGGATCCTCCGTATCTCTGCATGAGGTAATTTCTATTATGAGTTATTTCTATTTTAACTCCTCACACGTCTGCATGTGCCGAGGAAAATCCTTCTCTCACTTCATATCTCACCCTCATTTTTAGAAATGTGTGTGCTTTAAATAACAATGGCTTTTTAAATCAGCGTCGAACTGATAATTTTTGCAACAACATTCCCTCCTCCTTTGGCTTTGTAATCATGGGTGGAAAAATCATGCACATTGAACCTGTAGACTACCATGACAGTAAAGAGGACAAGGAAATATGGGACATCGTGGTCACGGGTGGGGTCTCGGCTTTCTTAGAGTCCTTGTGTCACCACTCCCTTATGATTTCTAGTTGCATTCTCGCCTCTTGGGATGAGGGTAAAGTCAAAGTGGGGGATTTAGTTTTCTCCATCTCTGTAAACAACATTGTTATAGTGATGGGCCTCCGAACAATGGAGCTACTTATATCTAGAGTTCGTTTGTTGACGAAATTGTTGTGTGTGTTTAAGACCTTGATGAAATCCAAAAGTATCATTCTGGCTTTGAGAGGAGTGCTCTAAAGCATCCCTAGAACAAGGTGATGCATTGTATCATGCATTTTTTACTATTGATGACCACTACAAAGTGATTCGTGGAGTTCACATGTTCCTTCTAGCCCACTTCGTGCATGGAAGAAAGGTAAATTTCCCCCACTTCCTTTTTAATTATCTGGTTGATTCAATTGATCTTGCTAGAAAAGGCGTGGGCCCTATTCTTCATCAGGGTCTGCTCTACCTTCTGTTCACCAAAGCTTCCCCTGCCCATCTCATTCCCCACTACCTATTTATTTCCCTTAAGGGAAAATGTAAACTATCACCCATTTCCTCTCTGGTGTCTGTTCCTTCTGTGTCCCACAGTGCTACATCCTCTTTTCCCTTGGACACTGTCCCTCAAAAGTCTCATCACCTTCAACCTTTTATCCACTATAGCTCTGATAATTCTCTTAAGATTCTTTTTCCTCCTCTCAAGCATTTGTAGGCTTCGTTGGTTTGTTCCCCCCTCTTTCTCTTATTGATTTTCCTACCTCGACTAGTCCTCTTCAATCTTTGTCTGCCTTGTTGTCTCTACATTTGTATGACCATGCTCAGGTTCCTACTACAATTTCTATTTCTATGGATGTTTTTCCTCATGTTCTTCTAGAGTTGGTGCCAAATTCCCTTGAGTATTTGGCAACTACCTATGGTCTCTCAAACTCGGATGACCCTGATGCTCCCAAGGCTACAGATAAGCAATCACCTATTACTAATCTTCCTTCATCCAACTCACAAACGATCAATCAAGCTACAGAAGAAGATGATCCTTACACTTATGTTGTTAACCATATCCTTTGTAAAATCCATCAGGTGTTCACTGTCATAAAAAATGGAAGGACTATACTGATATTCTGAAATATGTAATCAATAATGCTTGTGAGGAGGTCAAAATCTCCATTGACATTATGGTAAAATCTGCTTGTTATAACTCTGAAGCTGATATGGAAGCAGCCGATATTCTTAATGAGATTCATAATATGTAGTTGTCTCTTTTCTTTCTCTTCTTTTTGAGATCCTCTTGTTGGATTTTTTTGTATAAGGATGGGGATCATTTCAAAATCCTAACTTTTACCCTTTGTCCAAAAACAAACATCATTCAATCAAGCAATACGAAAATTAAATAACAAGGACTTGTGCCACAAAGCTCTAGTTTCTTGTTCAAGGCCCATATACATATAATTTGTTTAAAGCGTGATGTAATGAATTTTTACCGAATTTTGTGTTTGCATTTCCCCCCTTAAGCTAGTGAATAAAATTACTAGTTTATAGAGGAAAAAAGGATCGTACATGAGGATGTCAAAGTAGAGAGAACCATAAGCATGTCAAGAGAGTAACCAAAGCATGGAAAACAATGTGATTCATCACTTTACTCACGCGGAGATGGGAAAAATGTGTCATAGGTGTCTAAAGGTATTCTCAGTGTCAAAGAAATGCTCAAAGATTATATTGGTGTTTGTAAAGAATTGGGGTGATCAGTCACCATTATGGAATTCAAATACATGTGGGAATCGGGTGTCTCGACACCAAAGGGTGTCATAGGGATCTCTGGTCATCCCAAAATAACACCTTAAAATTACGGGAGTACACCATTATAGGTGTATCTAAGTCCCAAATTTGAAAACATCTGCAATGTCAAATGAGAAAGATGTCCCATGCCCCCATCATATATTAAATGGGTATGAATAGTAACAGTAGCATTTATAATTATTAATCTTAGTAATGTTTCCCCTACGTTTGTGTAGACAATAAATCACGCACTTGGGTACATTTCTAAGTAGATTATAAGAATACTATAATTCACATGATTCCTAAGTAAGAAACTAGTGGTTGACAACTATCTTTGGCCTCTTTTCTTTGTCTCTTGTTTTCTATTTGGTCTTCCACACCCTACAGCCCAGTCGAAACTTTACTTGTTTATCCTTCATGGCTTCGGACATCAACGCCCAACCAAGAAAATGGTGCCCAGGTGCTCATGTCCCTTTTGGGCGCCCCTGACCCTTTCTTATCTTACTTGCTCCTTTTGGGTCTCTTTTATCTTTTGGGCCTCTTTTTCACTTATTTGTCAGGCTTCCAATCATCAATTATGAAATTCAAACAAGGGAATCATATAAATACATAGTTATGTGATCAAAATAAAGGACCAAACACTAAGCATTACTATCATCACCTAAGCTTGCATTCAAAAGGCACCTAAAACACTCAAATGCATTCATCTAACATCCATTCAAGGGACAAGGGCTGCAAATCTATATACACGTCATAGGAAGGGGAAGTTCATTTTATTCCATCCGCACATTCTACTACGTTGTTACATTCTAGCTATAACTCTCTATCAAGTGCAACTTGCACAAGGGCATCTTAGGGTACAATTTCTACACACACACATAAGAACTACATGGAGTCTTAAGATGTATTATAGCACTCGGTCGTAAGTTCACTCTCGAGGTGACCGTCGGGGT
This sequence comes from Taxus chinensis, assembly GCA_019776745.2. Taxonomy (NCBI): domain Eukaryota; kingdom Viridiplantae; phylum Streptophyta; class Pinopsida; order Cupressales; family Taxaceae; genus Taxus; species Taxus chinensis. Next base: position 270,969,372 of record CM034149.1, on the reverse strand, counting down.
CAATCTAACTCTCCATCTTGTATTTTTCTTTTTAGGTTTGATGTGGTTTGTGGACTTGTGTAGGTGAACATCTCTTTTGCAGGTTATAGGTACCTTCGGCAATCATAGTGCAAACAACGGGCGATCAATAGAGAATAATTGACGAGGGAAAAATATGCACCATTAATGTGTAATGAATGATCTCATTTTACTCCCCTTTTAATCAAAATTGATTGCATTTCATGGCTTTTATTTGATCTAGTGTAAGTTAGGATGTAATTATCCATCTTTTGTTTGATTTAGTTCAAATGTCTAAAAACTCTATAATTCCTAACAAAATGTGTGGGAAATTCAGTTTTTGACTAAACAAGTCATATTTGGTCAGATAAGCAAAGTGTGAAGCAACCAACACTTATTTGAGGAAATTGGCTAAAATGTGGCTTAGCTCCTGAACTCCATCACTTAGCTCCAAAACTCCATCACTTAGCTCCAAAACTCTATCACTTAGTTCTGGAACTCTGACACTTAGCTCCGGAACTTTTGCAGTTAGCTCCGAAAGGCTTCCCTTTGGTTCCAAAACTTCTCCAAAGTTTCGAAATCAATGGGAATCTTTTTATTCTATCAAAATTTGGTTATGGAACAATCAATGGGCCCTCCAATCAGCAACAAATCAACAAATTGCCGGTTCTTCACACTCCATAAATACTTATGTAAGACCAACAACTATATGCCCATCTAGTTTTCTAAATTTCATATCTACTTTGGGCATCTTTCGGTTTCAGTATAACCTATAGGTGGATAGACAACTATTGAACACTCATAAATGTAAATGCATCTTCGGATGGATAAATATATATAGAGAACTGAAGATAGATAAATATACAGACATTTACACAATTAAGTTTTGTAAGACAAAACAATTCAACAATAAGATAGCCATTTCATTTTGAGAGTATCATACTTTGTTAACTCCTGATTCAAGGTGGAGCAAGAGCCCACTCCTCCAAGAAACAAGATCTTTTATTTTATTGGTATTTATATCTACAAGTAATTTGTATAAATATGTTATTTAGCAGTTCTGTAAGTACTTTTGATTTTTAAATTAAAATATGTTACATAAGTTTTTATCACCCATGCAAGTGTTTTAGTGTACGTTTTTATTTCCTCAAAATCATTTTAAACAACATCTCCAAAGTGTGTTTATTTCCAGTAGTGTGTTTCATTATGCAAAGTGTGTTTATTTCCAGTAGTGTGTTTAATTCTACAAAGTGTGTTATTTACAGTAGTACGTTCAATTCTGAAATATTTGTTTAGTTCAACAATGTGTGGTTATTTCAGCAAGTTTCTTATAGTTTAGCTTTAATAAGGATTTGGCCAGGAAATCTTAAAGACACTTTAAACCCCCCAGAAAATAAAAATAATAAATATCTACAATCAATTACTAGTTCACTGAAATTTCTCTTGTTGCATATAGCTTCAGACACACCCCTGGTTTGAATATGACATCAACAATGAGTTGATTAAATGAAGGGAATAATGACACCCATCAATAATTGTGACACAATATAAACTAGATTCAGAGTTGTTCATAGTCATGGGCACCTAGATCTAGTCACTAGCACCTAGACGCTCTTGTCTTGTCATGGGAACCCCTATCCATCATTGTTTGTGAGTTGAAAATTTTACAGAGATTAATTATGACATTGATTGCATCCTGTTCATCATGTCTCCCTACTCATATCACTTCCAGATTGCGTGGAAATCAGCTAAGTTATTCTATCTCCCTCTCTTGCTTAGGGTTTCATATTTTTAATCTTAGTTTTCTTGTGTCATTAATGTATTTCAACATTTGTACATCATTTATTTTAGTACTTACTCTACAATACTTCGATTTAATTCAAATTCAATTAAATTAATTTACAATAAATGCAGTGGTGATTTCATGTGTATGTTAATAACTTATAATTCTATGCATCCTTTTTGTCAAATTTGACCATTGTGTCATTAAATTCTTGTATTGATTTGTATAAGAGAAGGTGGATTGAATGACCAACCCATACATTTTCCCCTCTTTCGGTGTAAGGATGGAATAAAGTGAAGTCATTTGAATTGAAAGAATTGGTAATAATAATTAGAATAAGGAGTCATAATAACTAGGGGTGTAGTAAGTCAATGCTTGGAGAAAAATAGTAATAATAATATTGTGATTGTATTTATTTATAATATACAAGTGATAATCAAGACTTGATAAAAGATACAACACAACTATGAATATCATATAATATGGTGAAGTCACATTATAGTGTCGAAATAATTGAAATGACAATTATAACGTCACAAATGATGTGAAAATATGATAAACAATGTTCGAGATATTGCCTTGACAAGTTTAAGGAAGTAATTGATTTATTGAGACTCGATTGAATAGTATATTAATAAGCCAAAAGGTCAATTTACTATAAATAGTAAAGGTGAAAAGTCAAAAGTAATTTTTCATTAAAACCTTGAGTGATAACAACTTTCACTTTTAGTGAGAAACTAGGCCATGTGCTAAAGATGTTTTAAGACTGTAATTTGAATGAGTGGCGGAAACCCTCTAGACACAAACACTTAAAGATCTAGTGAGTATTGAAAAATTATGATGTTGGCTTAAATTATTAGAATTTTATTTTTCAGTAAAATTGTAAAAAATATTTTTTTAAAAGAATAGGGTCAATTGTGCTATAGTATTTGATTTTGTCTTGAGGGAAGAAATTGTTTAGTTTAGGACAGGCTCATCCATTTCAATATAGTTTTTCATTTTTATACGGTCCCGTCAAATGTTTTTGTATAAATGAGATGGTGTGGTTTGTGATGCATAACAACTTTTGATCCAAAAATGGGCTCAAATAAACTAACTCAATTTTCTCCAATTTTGGATATTTATGCTATTTCTCAAATTTGTTGCATTTACACATTAAAAATGGATTAATAATTCATTTCTCAATTACCCGTAAAAATTTGGCACACATCAAAATCAACAATAAAAAATGACTTTAAAACAATGAGTAAGCAATGAGAATCAAGAACAATGCAACCAGATTGATAATGAAGTTCACCCCTGTTTGGTTATGTCTATGGGTTCATAAAATATTCATACCACTCTATTACTGATGCAAATACAATTTCCATTCAAATTTTTGCATCAACAATGGATTTGGTATGCAATATAAAAATGCATATGTTTTATTCTCAAGGAAAGCTCTGGATCTATTACACAAGGTCTTCCCACAATCCCGCTCAATAATGATAATGAGTGATCAAATCTTTGTAATAACGGGCTAATAGCTCTTCCTAATAATAGGAAAATACAAAATCTCCATTACAAGGGTGAGTATAAATTCTTTGTTACAAATGGGCTATTCTACTTTGTAATAACAGGCTAATACAATATATCTCCATTACAAAGTTGATACAAATTCTCGTTGTACGTGGCTCTCTCGTGACAAAAGTATTCACTTCTCCCATTATAGGGCTCCACCTTGCCAATATTCTCCCTCTAGAATCTTCACTCTCCTAGGATGGGGTTCAAACTTGTTGTGTTTCCACAAGCCAAATTGCGTGAGTTCTCAAATCAAGTGTGTGTGTTTGAAATGCATAGGTGAGGGAACTTATATAGTAAAATTTGGCCACGTTTTTAAGGATAAATATTTTATCCTTTTGGTAATAATATATAGGTGTGTTAATCCCCTCCTAAGCCCCTTCAATATCCCACTTTTATGGGATAAAAAAAACTTTAGTTTTAGGGCACCAAATGTGATGGGAAAATAAAAATAAACCCAATAATGGGTTACATGGTTTTGGGGATTAAGTCCCCACCATAGGTGCTTAGGGATAAATATTATCTCATTGACTAACCCATTCTCCTCCACATGGCCTTGGCCGAATTTTAAGGTTGGGATTTTGGCCTAATGGCTAAGCCGTAAATATGTGTGGGTTATTAAGTGCCTCGTGTGGTTTACTAGGTTGTGTTGGTAAATAATAATGTGACTCAACCCATGTTTTGGCTCGCCATGAGGTGAGTTAGTCATAGACTCATACAAATCGATCACAAGCTTACCTATGCAAGTTCTTGGTTATCATCTTATTGAGTTGACCGTGAGGTGTTATCATGGTGACAAGGCAGTCAGGTCCCTGTCCTAATAAAAAGTGGACCCCACTGGCTGTTAGGGCCCCAGCTGACACATAGTGTAGGCCCCAGATTCGACCGCCGAAGGCCAGAGGTGATAAGTTAAAACCTATTTTTTTCCAAATCATTCTTTACCACATCTAGAAACACCATTGGTCAACATGGCAAGCCTAATTAGTGTTGCACAACCTGCTCCAAATTTTGCATATCAATGAAAATATTATGCAGGCTATAAATTTTTCATACGAAGTTAGTTTTGGCATGTTCAAAGTGTATTAGATATATCTTGACGAGCTCTTGCATAAGTAGTTTCAGAGAGTATGTTGACCATTTGACATGTATATATCCTATATGTCACTCCTCCCCACATAAATTCTTTTGGACCACCAAAATTCTTTGATCTTATAAAATCATTGAAGGTGTCACTCCTTCATTTTTTGACTTGTTAAGTACTTATGAGAAAAATTACCAACATAAGGAACTTACACTTCTCACCTTGATTTACGATCATTGAAAACTATCTCTCCCACCACAAGGTTGTCTCTCCCAATACAGGTCGTTTCTCCCAATACGAGGATATCTCTTCTCTAGGAGTCTCTGAGGTTTAATCTTTACATGACACCCAACTCATGCATTCACTTGATCTTCTCCCTAGCAATGGGGTTGTAAGTTCTTTGTATCATCTTTAGGAGGTCTCTGTAATGGAATCTTGGTCTTCATCTTGTTACTCATGTGAAAATAAATCATACTTAATTTTTCCTTCTCTCAATAAGGGGAAACAAATGTTTTTTCTCCCATAAATAAGGACTATGTCTTGAAATATATCGACATGTTTTATTGTTCTTCATTTCTCTCTCTCAAAGGCTAATTGTTCAAATTGGATCCTACAAACCCAGGTGATGAAGAGAGCTCATGACTCTTCCTATCTCTTTCAAGTGACCTTCTTGCACTCTTGGTGACTTGGTCTTCTCCTTAGAGAATTCTCTTAGTCATTGCACTCCTTGCATGCTAGAATAATGTTCTCCCAACTAATATATTGTCAGATTCTCCTTTAATTTTTCAAGAAGGACAAAAAATACATTGCATACTAAGTGAGGTTATAACCATTTACTACTTTTACAATTTTCCTTTCTTGGGGTATTACAATCTAAGTGCAACATATACATAGATTGCTCACACAATTACATTACAAGTGTTACCCATATTGGGTCTTATAACAACATGCATGTAAACACATGAAACAACCATGCTTAATTAAGTGCCACTCGCCATACAAGAAGTACTTCTCATGTTGATTTTTGGCCACTTAATCTCCTCTTGGAAGAACACTTCGGCTCTTGTACATGTTATAGATGTTGATCAACATGTCTCTCCACTATTGTCTAACTTGGAGAACATTTACTTGACGTTCCCTCTTAGCATATCTCTTTATCCTTCTTGTTAGTTGCTATAGAAGTGACAAGTAAAATCATGGATGGTTACTCCACATTTCACTCTCAAAAAATTCTCTACCTCCCCACTTTCTTAAACACACAAGGTTAGTTTACCTCAGGCTTAATTCAGTAATGGAAACCCCAAAAAGTGATTGGAGATATAATAAGCATGCTAATAAAAAATTATTATACAAAACTATAATATCCATGAAAGTAGTACTTTCTTACCAACCCAAGCTGATGGGTGCTCCTTTTTGGGTAGCTTCCTCTAGATAGGCGGGATTTCTTATAGGTTTCCTCTTGACCTATTGGTACTCGTAACTTCCTTCTTTTCGGTACTCGTACGAAGATGTGGATGAATATTCCAACACTTATCAACCCAGTGGCCAATCATTCTACAATGAGTGTAAAAATTCTTGTCCATTATCTTAGATAATAAGCCCTACTTGTGAATCTCTGCATTTTGACTTGGAGAGTGATCTTTACAATAAATCTCCTTCTCCTTAAATGGCATGGACTTTATGTTTATGGAATTTATCTTCCAACATATGGCCACACAATGGTTATAATTGTTTTCACATGAAGTTGCACCCTTTATTGAGACCAGGAGGCTCAACATCTTATTGAAACAATAAGAATGCCCCCAAGGAGTGGTACCTTGCTCCTTAGGAAAAACCTCTGAAGAAGGTTGACTTCCTATACCTATTTATATTAATGTTAACACGACTCTTAAGCTAAGCTACTTATCTGCATGGGGGAAGGTAGAGGAGGAATGCATGAAACAAACTAAGCTAATGTAATAGTGATTACACCAAAATAGTAAGGGGATCTCTCTCCTTAAGGGGAGGAAACCATAGTAGTGAGAGCAAAAATACATGTCACAAATCAACTCTAAGCAACCATTCAATTCCACACATTCTAAGACATGAATAGATGAAAACATATAGATATAGCTCACACACAACATGTCATAAATGAAAAGAGATGTAAGAGACACAATAAACACAAGTAAAGGGTATATATGAGCCACAATAACAATATTTTGTTGATAAAAAATATGCATGGTCCATTACATTAATGGCGGAAGGAACTGAGTGTATTACATGTGACCAAACCAGAGGTCTGCAACTCATGAAAGCTCAGCCACCATTTTGACATGTTAACTTTACATTTGGGAGAACCTTTTTTTATAATGAAAAATGAGTTGCAATATATAGAAGAGAAGAAGATAGAGGAGAATGGAGATCAATGGGAAATCAAAAGATCAACCACTTATCACCCACCAAGGACCAATAAACATAAATCAGGTATTCATATTGAGCATGGGTGTCATAGCCTCGTTGGATGAAGAAAAATCATATTATATCATGTTGTGGCCACCCAAAACCATTAAATGTTGGTGATTGGAGGTGATTTAATTTGATTTGGGTGTCATTTGATTAAGAAAAGAGTGTAAAATGCCTTCAAATTCTATCACGAATTTCTCCCTGATTTCTCCACTATTCTCTGTGAAACCAAACCTAGATTAAATCTCTTCTCAAGACCTTTCTAATGGTGTATTGTACAGGTGAACAAGTGCTTGGGATGAAAATATATGATCAACTGAATCAAACTTAGAATGTGGTCTTTGATCTCGGGTTTAAAACAGAAATGGGCCTTTTGATTTGTTTTTCTGTTATAAAACACCTTTGAAGGGACCCAAACCACTCCCATCATGATCTAATCCTTGAGATCTTTCCAACAAGACTGGTTTTGCGTGATTTGATGGATCTCATCAAAAGTTATGGTCATTTATAGTTTGTAGTGTCATTGGTGTAGTTGACGTCCAGGGGGCCATCAAATTTAAGCTTAGGAGCACTCTCAACACATGTCAAGATCTGATTGGTCACCTTTGAAATTTTCTCTACCCATAAATCATGTCATGTGTCACCCTCTAATTGGTATCACTAATTTCTGCCTCCTACCCAAGTTGGTTTCCACTTGTCAAGAGTGCTTAAAGACTTAAATTTGACCACCCCATGGATGTCAACTGCACTAATGAAACTATAAACTTTAAATGATCGCATTTTTTTATTAGATCCACCAAAACATGTGAAATCAAACTTTTTGGAAAGATATCAAGGATCAGATCATGATGGGAGAGGTTTTGGGTCCCTTAAGAGGTTTTTTGTGACCAAAAAATCAAATAAAAGGCCCATTTTTGTTTTAAACTTGGTCTTAGAGACCATGTTCTAAGTCTTATTCAACTGATCATCTATATTTTGATCCCAGGTACTTGTTTACCTACATTATAGGCCATTATAACAGTATCAAGAAGAGATTCAATATGGGTTTGGTTTCACTGATAATGGAGGAGAAATTAGGGATAACTTCATGACATAATTTGGAGGCATTTTTAGTTGTTTTTCAATCAAATGGAACCCAAATCAGATCAAATCACCTCCAACCACCAATATTTAATGGGTTTTTGCGGTCACACCATGATCTAATCTAATTTTTTTTCATCTGAGGAGGCTATGGTGCCCATCTTTGATCTGAGCACTTTATTTATGTTTCTTAGTCCTTGGTGGGTGACAAGTGATTGGTCTTTTGATTTCCCTTTGATCTCTATTTTCCTCTCTCTCTTCTTATATTATCTATATTGAAACTCATTTTTCATTATAAAAAAGGCTCTCCCAAATGCAAAGTTACCATGTCAAAATGTTGGTTGAGCTTTCATGAGTTACAAACCTCTGATTTGGTCACATGTAATGAATTCAATGCTGCTTTTTAAAAAGTTGATAAGTTGCTACAAAGCTAATTGGTAACAGTGAAGAATCTTCTTAATAGTTATAGCTTCAATAACTAATGTTACACCCAAGACGAGAGTACCATCTACAAATTGACTATGTGTTACCATTGGAACCCTGGAAGTGATTTTTAAGCCCAATATGGTTGCATGGCATTTTAACAACCCCCAGGGCCCTACTTAATGTGTCATCCATAAGAATGAAGAGAAAAAGTGAGAGAGGGTCACCTTTTCTAATACCCCTGTTGTTAACAAAGTAACCTACCAGAATACCATTCACCAAAACAATAATTGAGGAGTATGAGATGCAACTATGAATCCAATTGCACCATTTCTCAAAAAATCCAAATTTGTTAAGAACTTTTCTTAGGAAGGACCAACTAACTCTATCAAAATGTTTCTACATATCTAACTTAATAATCATCTCTAGTGATTTAGAGTGATGATCCGTGTGAATAACTTCATGAACATAGATCACACCTCCTTGAATAAGATGACCTATAATGAACCCATTCTGATGTCTAGAAATAAGACTATCCATAAAAGGTATAAACCTAGTAGTCAGCATATTAGTAATGATTTTTTAAGAAGTATTATCAGAGGCTAATAGGTCAGAAATTAGAAATAGAATTGGACCCTAAGGATTTGGGTTCGAAAGCTTAAAAATTATTATTCTATTCTTTTAGTATGGATTCATTACCTTGAAACTCATTTACCGCCTCTAGCAAGTCTATTTTAATAATATTCCAAAAGATATGAAAGAAAGCTCCCAGAAATCTGTCAAGACCTGGAGATTTGTTCCCTTTTCATAGAAAACCCGCTTTACGAACTTCTTCAGAGTCTTTCCGCACTCTCCAGTTATTCATAGAAAACCCCACTTTATGAACTTCTTCAATACTGGGAAATGTGGCCAGTCAATATTTTTATTAATGTCATTTGTAATCAGCTCCGGGATGTGTTACATCATTTCCAAAGCATCCTCTTCATTTAAGGGACCCTCCTCCTTAAGAAGGTTGGTATAGAAAGTAGCCAATTCTTCCAATATGGCATCCTCGGTAGTCAAATGATTCCCATCCATAGTTAATATCTCCTTAATCTTATCTATGCTCTTATGTTTACTAGCAATAGCATGAAAAAACTTAGTATTGTGAACTCCATGTTGAAGCCAAATATCCCTAGATCTTTGTAGCCAATAGATTTACTCTTTAGCAAGAGTATTATGAAATTCACTCAAAAGTTTCAATTCTTGTTGATGTAGATAAGGAGTTCTACTAGTTAATTTAATATGAGCAGAGACTTCATCTATCTTCAAGGAAATTTGTTGTTTCCTTTCTCTTATGCCCCCAAAAGTTTTGGTTTTCCAAATTTTAAGCTACTTCTTGGTTTTTCTTTGTGAAAAATACTTGAAGCTACTCTATTACTGATGCAAGTTGAGTTTCTTTGTGCAATTTGTACATCAGTTGATCCCTGCATTTCCACCATCCACCAATCCTCTTTGAGGTTGTATAGGTTGTGGTTCATGTAACCAAACCATTTTAAATCTGAAATGGGGATTCTTAGTGTTTTGAAATGTTTCTGCACTCAAAAGCAAAGGGTTGTCATCGGAAGTAACCTTGGGAGGGCCATCAGTTAGAAATCACTAAAGTGCTACAACCAATCAAGGGATCCAAGGACCCTATCCAACCAATTTGGATATGAATGATACCTAATATTATGTTTGAATAGGTAAAATAATATTTATGAAGGTCAAAATCAATTAACTCACCTTTAATTCTAATGAAGTTAAAAATATATTCCATACTACTACAATTAGCTGGAGCACCACCTTTTTTTTCTGAAGCAAAAAGAGGGGTGTTAAAGTCCTCAGTAATGAGCTAATGTGTGTTTTCAGCTACTGTCTGGTAGAGCTTTCTAGATATCCCTTTGAGATGAAGGGGCATGCATGGGTGAAGAGCCTTATCTAGTGATGTTATGCCCTATGAGATTATAGATTAGGGGTATAAACATTTTATCCTTTTGCAATCCATCCAAACGCTTGAGCCAATTTCTTGGAAGAAAATACCCAAAAAATGAGAGTTATTAATGATGTGATCACCAAAAAGATAGTCTGATTCCAAAAAGTACAAATCCCTCCAGAATTACCAGCCAAACCATAAGAGACAAAGGAGGCTTTGGGAAAAATCCTAGGGAGGATATTATCCTCTTTGAGTTTAGTCTCTTGCAACATGATGATATCTAGAGAATGCTTCAATCTAACTTCTTTGAGGACTCTTCTTTTTTTGGGAGCATTTAACCCCCTAATGTTCCAGGAGAGAATCTTCATTTTTTAGGTTTGCATTTCCCCCCACCCTCAATGGAGAGAGTACCATGAGTTACCTGAGTAATATTTTGAGCAGTTTTGAGCCGAAGCTTAACCATTTTGGTGGGCCTTCCATTTTTTTGTTGATGCCTAGGTCTTAATTTTTTATAATTACTTCTAGTAATTCTAGGTGGGCTACAATATTCAATCACCAAGGATGAAAGAGAGGGAAAAGAAGATTTTTCTTTTGTTATCAGCTAATTTTGACTGCGTAAAATTAATAAAAATAGAAATTTTGAAATTTTTTGAAAGTGTTACTTTGTGTGATACTTTGCTCTCATCGCGACCGTCTCATTTTTGTGATCGTTCCAATCTTCACTTCATCCATTTCGGGCGAGAACTCCTCTCGTCAAGTCTTAAACTGCATTAAATATTAATTAATTAATATTTAAATAATTAATTACTCGTTGTTTGATAAAATTAATTTTTAATAACTTTGGGGTTTTTAATTAAATAAATATTAATTAAAATTCATTCGACAAGTTTTATTTTAATTGCCGGGGGAAAAATAAGCTTCTGCTTCCCATTGCCGGTGATGCCAAATTGGCTTCCCGGGCCCGGATTTCCCCTTTCTTGGCAAATTTGTTTTAAATCCCTGGTTGTGGGATTTCTTTCCCCGATTGCCAAATTAATGAATTGGCAAACGGGCAAAAAATATCTCAATTTCCCACATGCGGAAATCAAATGGGGATTGTCAGCCTGCCTTGCCATTTCCATTGGCAATTGGCAGTTGATTTCCCCATTTCCCCCTAGCAATTAATGCCACTACCCGGGAAGAGGGAAGTTGTTTTAACGGGACGAATATATTCTCATAAATTCCTCCATCAAACTCATTGGAAACTCGTTGGAAGAAGCTTTCCAATTGCTTCTTAAGGAAAGATCATAGTAATATTTTATCACATCCCTTAAAAATACCAGTTTACAGTGAATGCCATTGTGAAGGAGGAATACGCATTGAAAAAGGAGACAAGAAAGAGCAGCCAAGGAAATAACGAAGCTCCACATAGCCAGAGGGGAAGGGAAAGAGATAATCACGCATTGAAGAGACCGGAATTTTCAATGCCAAAAGATAATAAAGGTAAATCTTCAAGGAGAAGACAATCGCTTTTCACGCCACGGGTGAAGTCTCCCCATGATTCTTTTCAAATGCTCTGCAACAATATAAAACAAGAAAGAAAGAATCAAAAGAAACCAGTTTCAATGCATTTGCAAGAAAAATAAGATTCCACGCAAGTTTTTTTTTTTAAAGAAATAACAACTTCCACGCATGTTTACAAATTCATCAAAAAAAATAAGTTTTCTATGCAGGAATAGACAAGAAACGTAGTTTTCAATGCAGGAGGTTTTAGCAACTTCCCATGTATACACAACCAAAGAGGAAAGCCCAAGCATTGGGCAAAATAAAACACGTTCAACAAGAGATTCATGCAAAGCAGACAAGGAAAGAAGATAGTCCACGCGTGGAGCAGAGAAAATACAAAATCCCACACATTTCTTTGGGCAGAATAGTCCTAGCCATTCATTTTCAATGCATCAACAACATGGGACAAAATAGAATAAAGGAGCTCACGTAGGAAAAAATCATGTATTGGCAAAAATAAAATAAAATAAAAGCTTGCATTGGAAAAATTATGAAGTTTCCATGCATGCAAGGAAATAACAACCACACAATTAGACAAGCTCCCACGCATTCAATCAAAAACAAAATCCCACGCATTTTCCAAGAAAATTTTCCATGCACTTGCAATGGGGAGCAACATTTTAAACACCCAACCATTCAAGAAAGAGAGTTCCCACGTTTGCCAAAGGAAAACCAATTCACGTCTCAGCAAAGGAGATCTATTTCCAATGCATTGGCTAAAAACATCAATTTCCAAGCAGCTGTTACTAAAAAGACTTCAATGCATAGTGTGAAATCACGTTGCAAGCACTTAGACAAAACTATCATGCTTTCAAACGCATTACCGATGTATATCAGCACAAAGAAAAATGAATTTAATGAAGAAAACAATAGATGCAGAAAGAACATGCCGCGGGTAGTAGCTGTCGAAGTAATCAACTTTCGAGCTCGATATCTCAAAGGCAGATGATCATCAAGAAGAAAGGTTTGGTTCCTTGAATTCTTCCCAACTTTGTATACTCATTTTACAAATTTCAAATGTGCAACACCTCATTTGATATTTTTCACGAACCCAAAAGAAACCCAATTTACTCGATTTTGCTACGTGTGAAGTTTCAGCTTGGCGAAAGGCCTCCTTTGAGAATCCATATCTCGAGCCCAAATGATCATCAAGATAAATGGTTTGGTTCATTGAATTATTCCCACATTCATGTACTTATCTGCAAAAATTAAATGTACAGCAGTTCGTTTGATATTTTTCACGGAGTCAAATAAAATGCAATTTGCATGATTTCGCTGCATGCGCAGTTTTCAGGCTGTCAAGGTGACTCACTTTGAGAGTTGATATTTTAGAATCAGATGATCATCAAGAGAAATGAATTATTTCTTTCAATTATCCTCACCTTCATATGATCAACTTTGACCTTGCTAATTTTTAGATTTGACTCAAGGTGACGTTTGGTATTTTTACTAACAAATTTTATTTTTCCCAGGCGATTTGTGCAGTTTTGTAAGATGGAAGTAATAGCTTGAAATCACGTTTGTGTCACAATCATGTCATCTCCAAACAAAATGATGTTGCGGTATAGGTTCCAGGGAATTCTACTCACCTCGATGCTCCATTCAGACTATGAGAACATCGTCGATACTAACTTGGGACACATCGACATAGGTCGATTCTGCGATCGTATATCAACTGAAGGCGAGTCACAATTTTCATGACGTTTGTTTTGAATTGGTCATCACTTGCATAGATGTACCATGAAACCTACATAGTGTATTGATTCAACTACAATGGCTCTGAATCGAAAGTAACCTATAACTTCCTCATTATGTGGTATAAGTCGTAGCTATTAGCACTGGTCTCTTCCGAGTCAAAAGCCATTGTTATCGACAGAGATCGATAATGGGATAATCTTGTCCAAAAAAATTGTTTTCACTTGATTGTTGTATGGAGCTACTCATCAAAAAACCAAGACCAATGATAGGTACAATTGTGCGGATCATCAAGCAAGGCCATATCATTCAAGTGTGTCCATGTCAGCTCTCAGTTAGCAGTGTGCACAATACTTCATCGGTCAGTCTTAAAGTTGGAGTGTTCTCGAATTGGACGATCGTGAGTGAATCAGAATGCCAACACTTTGGGATGGTGATAAAGACAAAATACATAACTCCAGGAAGTGAATTGTAATTTTGGCTCTTGGAAAATCTTCTCAATGGCGAAAGATTAAAATTTGGATTCTGACAAGTCAAGCTGCCATAACAACTACAGTCTCGCGAAAAATGAATAATTCATCATGGGAGGCTATACGGAGCATGTGGATAATTGTGTGTAATTGTGAATGTGAATACGAATGAAGACGAACTTTCTCACACTAGGATGTTGCTCAAATGGAGGGGTGGATGAATCGCTCAAGTTTCAAGATCAGCTCTCTTATCACCTGGAGGATTGCAGAGCACGATCAATGAGTTCATTCCCATATGACCGAGATAGGCAGACTCTTGGCCCAATGGATAAGGTAATGATCCTAGGTGTCTCGATATACATGGCACGTTGTTGACTAGGATGTCTATGTGTGCGTCCAAGTCATTTAAGTGGGTCCACATGTACCCATTTCTTTTATTTATGTATTTTTCCTTAAATGACTTTTTGACTTAAGTGGTTTCTATTTTTAGTTTCTTTTAATAAAGTTGGTTGAAAATTTCAAAATTCACTTAAGTTGCCTATTTAATGTGCATTTAAAACCCTAACTACTTTGTAACCAATTTTTGGGTTATAACAGGAAGTCAAGGGCACATTTGTAAGGGTGACTTTAAGAGATGAGAAGAAAATAGTTTTGTATGCAAGCTTTACTTCAAAGAAAGAAATTTTGTGTTCTTTTGAGAAAACATTTTGGAGTTAATGAAATATGAACTTTGTGTCCCATTCATTGTCTCTTATAGCATTTGATGTTCTTATGTTCATTTGATGTTAGATGTTTGAATCTTGCATACAAATATTATCTTTGATCTTACTGTCAATGTTATTAATATGTTGTTCTAGTTCACAGTGATCACGCTCTGATTATCTACTTGTTCACGTGTGTTCCCTTTTCCACATTCTTATTTAGCTAACTCAAACTTTGTTTTATTTGTGTTAGTTATTCATCTTTCCTCTTTGTGCAATATTAGGCTCAATTTTTACCTAGCTCTTGCATGTTCTTTTAATTCATTTCATTCCACTCCTTTCCTTCATTCCATTCCATCTCCCTCATTCACTTTTCTTTCCATAGATGTTCCAAAACACCCCCCACATACAATTTTGAATGTACAGATGTAAATACAGTTTTGGTTTTCAATAAAGGTAGCCTCACCTTCATTGAGGAGGGACTTCGTTCCCACACTATTGCATGTCATTTGCATGTATGTAAATCCATATGCTAACAAGGTGTCAATGTGGTGACAAAGTGACAGGGTCCCTTTCTTGATTAAAAGTAGACAATACTGACTACCGGGTTCCTAATTGACACATAGTGTGGGCCCCACATTCGATTGTCGAAAATCGAAGGTGACAAACCAAAACCTATTTTTTCCCAAATCTCTCTTTACCACGTGTCAACACGACATTGGTTGACATGGAAAGCCTCTTCAACATTACACACCTTGCTCCAATTACTCTTGTTGATGTAAATCTTGCGCATGTCATAACTTCTGTTTACAGATTCAGTTTTTTCATGTTCAAAGTGCATTATAAATATCTTGATGAGATCTTTCATTAGAAATAATTTTTAGCAAGTGCGTAGACCATCTACCCTATGGGTATCTTCCATATAAACTTCTCTTTATTTAGACAACTAAATTTATTGATTTTACAAATTTTTATTATTTATTGATTTACATAATTATGACAATAAGTGTGTGTTTATAATTGCAATAATATGTGCATACTTGAGAGTTCTATGTGGTTTTCCATAGGGAGACCTTACTCGAGTTATGGCTATAGGAGGAATTATCGGACATATTGGATATAGAAGGACTGTGTCATGTGGTTAGATTAGGGAAGCTACCTTCAAATATGCATTTGAATACACCACTCTATAAGTGGTTGAATGCCAACACTTGTACATTCTCACTCCCTATATGGGAGATAACGGTGATATTAGAGGCTTTTTATATATCTTAAGACTTCCCGTAGCGGTTGAGAGGGTATAAATGCTTCCTTTTATTTTTATATTCCAAATTAAGTACTCATACAAATTTTGGTTAGGTTAGGGTGGCATTGCAAATTCGACAGTACACCCCAATGCTATTATGACTACCAAGATTCCACATGTGCAAAAATTATCAATGTTTTATTAGCATCTTTTATGGCAGTGGATAATGGTGGTGTATCCAATTTTTACATGTTTTGGGAGGTGTTTTGGTCCATAGAGGAGAAAGGAATCATATATACTTGAGGGAATTACATAGTGGCCCATTTATAATGGAGGAGAATGGAAATCAAGTTTATACTTTTAGAAAGTTGTTTTTTTTTCTCTTTTTAGCAAAATTTCAAATTTTGCCCTGCCTTCCATTTTGCACCATTTTTTATTGTCCTGAGTGATCAGAACTTGAAATTTGAGGTACTTCTTATTTTTATCATGTGAAGTGCCATGCCATATGATAGTTTTAAAAAAATTAAAAAATGACCTCGGTTTAGAATGTAAACATATTTTTTAGATTCAACTCGTTGTTACGATCTTGTGCTATAAATTTCACTGTGTTTCACTTGTTAAAATGTTGGGAAATTGAAAAAATAATATTTTGGAGTTAGGGTTTATAGGTCTGAAGCTATCATGGCAGCTATTAATGGATTCATTTATCTTTAGTTATCACATGGATGTATGGAAGAATAAAAATCAGCTCACTCCCTTGGTAAAATCAATTTCCTTGTTTGTTGGCAGTGAGAAAAGCTTCATTCATGTAATCATGGATGTAAT
The DNA here is from genome assembly GCA_019776745.2 of Taxus chinensis. NCBI lineage: Eukaryota > Viridiplantae > Streptophyta > Pinopsida > Cupressales > Taxaceae > Taxus > Taxus chinensis. The sequence continues at coordinate 270,952,567 of CM034149.1, read as the reverse complement.
GGAATGATTTGGGCAGCATGATGGCTGTATGTCCCAAAATAAGTGATATGTCCCAAAATGGCATGTCTTGGTCCTACCTGCTAAAAATAGAGAGTCTTTGTTTTAGATGTAGAAAGTTATAGTTGGCTCCAGTTTCACTCATCTTTCAATTTTTTGACATCCTCATAGGGTTGTAAATTTTTTGCATAACTCAAACAAGGGAATTCACTCTTCATGAGAACCCTGAAGCATCTCGAGTTGAGCTGAGCTCTGCAAGCTGGTTGATTTGAGCTCAGTGAGCTGGGAGAGCTAGGTGAGTTGGGCGAGCTAAATGAGCTAGTCAAGAGCTCATACTTTTCTATAATGGTCACATGAAGATTGTTATATGCTAACATCAGAGGTAATATTGAGCTAAGAATGTTAGATAAGTTATCTTTTCTAGAGGTTCCATTTAAATCTAAGATCATCAGGGGAAACCATCATCATCTCGCTAGGTGAGATGGGTGACTGAGCTAATTGGGGTGAGATGGTTGAGTGGGTTTAGATGAGAAATAGAGCTCAGTGAGTTGTTTGATCTAGTCAAGACAAATGAGATAGGAAAGAGCTCATCTTTCTTATTTTGGGACCTCACAACTTAGAGGTCAGTAAAAGACAAAGTTTGTAATGTTGTAGTATAGTGTGTGGGGTAGGAATGTAAGCATCAAGAGGTTTGTGCATCATGAATAAAAAGAATGCATCATCATGAGTAATGTCTGTGTTCATCCCAAGCTCACATCGGGAGGTCTTACAACAGTGTTTCTAAACACTCATTTGATAATATGAGGTGTTTGTGCATCTGACAAGAGGAGGAAAGTAAAATCATCATGCCTAAAATTAGCAATTTCTTCATTCAGAAGGATATTCTTTAACAAATCATTTAATACTCTTCCCTTCTCCTCTTCTCTCCATTTCTTCTAATAGGAACATGAAGATTGATATGGGGGGTAGATGAGAAGGCAATTCACAAGGCTATAAATTGGGATGGCTTCTCCATTCCAAGGGATCCTAGATTTTGATAATTTCTACTCTGTAGAAATTATGAATTGTGTTTTGGGTGTTAAGCTTTGTATCACCAACACTAATGAATAAAAGCTACATTCTTCCATTTTCTTTGCTCATGTTTTTCCTCTACTCTCTCTTTTTGCAACTTTGTACAGTATGGTGATCAAGAAGGAACTTGGTGTCCTTGATAAATGAACCTAAAGAACTACATGTCTTTGGTTTGTTAGTATCGCTAGATGCTTCATTATTGTTTTCCTCTAATTGAATGTTGAACTACTCTGTCTAGTGGGTGTGAACTCTATAATTTCCTACTCACAACAATAACCCTCCCTTTCCTAATTTCTCTCCTTCATCCCTCATCACTGTAAATTCCTCCCTTGTACCCTGTAGAAGCACTTTGCTACAGGTTCAGTGAAGTGTTCTTGTGTTATTCTCGGCCTACAATTTGGCCACCCTAAAATCATTAATATAGGATTAGATTAGTTTACATTCAATAATGGGAGCCTCCCCATACATAGGAAGGAGGGGCATAACCCCATGAGCATTGGTGGAAACACATAATTTTCCATACAACAAATTATTTCACAAATAATTTTTGGTGACTTTGCTGGGGAGAGACATTCCTTTTTGCACCCATAGAGATCTCTAAAAATACAAAAATAAAATTTAAAAATACCAAAAATAGATACCATTTAAAAATCAAAATCCTATTTGCAATCCTTTTGAGAAATATGCACTTTTCAAGTTTCCTACCTTCCTAAGCACTTGAGAAATTATGTTAGAAAGAAGGTACACTCAAGCTGATCATGCAGCTGGTATGTTATTGAATTCAACATTTGAAGGAATAATGAATTAGGCTTTTCAGAATTCCCCTCGTATTGATAAGAAGACAAGTTCCTAAAATCCTCTTGAAAGTGATACTAAATATCTAGTTGTTAAACCACGAGTCCTCATTCCTATTGAAGGAGAAAAAGAATAAGAATTGGTAGCACAAGCATTTGTGATCATGGGGACAAAATATTAGTCCATTGTATTTGGCTCCACCACTTCATGAAATTCTATAAGGGCCAAGAAAGAAATTTTATGAAATTTTATGGGGATGGAAAACAACATCATGATGATCATATCACAACCTTCATCACAATCCTATGGCATCCTTGGAGTGCAAAATGAAGATGTTGCGGTGCGACTATTTGTGGAAACATTGTAAGATGGCACAGAAGAATGGTTCTACTATTTTACTTCATGCTCAATTATTGATTGGGGTGGTATGAAAAATAAGTTTGAATAAATATTGAGGACCGCTGAGGATGCTCATGCCCTCCTTATCAACTTACTTAGATGGAGAAAGGGCCACAAGAGTCCATGAGAGAATTTGTGGTAAAATTTAAAAAGTTAATCAACAAGATTCTTGTTGTTTCCCTTCTTACTATAGATAATCTAAAGATGTTCTTTGGGAATGCTCAATTGCTTGAAGTGAGTTTCTTTCTACAGAGAGTTCAACCATGAGATTCGAACAACGCTCGATAAATTGTTGTTGAGGTGGAAAATTACCTCATCTTGTTGGGAAAGATCAAGAATCCTTTAACGAAGGATAAGCCCCATGGTTCCAAAGATGAGAGAGATGATCAATTATTGCAAAGGTTAGTAAATGAATTGATAATCCTACAAAAATAAGTTTCTCAAAAAGCATCTTATCCAAACCAAAACAGGAACTAGATTACAGGAGCACCTCAAAGGATTACCTTAGAATCTCCACAGGTCAATGCAATATGCAATATCAATGAAGATGATGAAGAATAAAATTTGAATCAGAAGTTAAAAATAAAGATGAAGAAGAATGTGCTCGGATCAGATTTTGTGAATGCATGACTTGATGATGAAGAACCACAGATAGTTACTCCTATGTGGTGTTCACTTGATCACAAAAGGAGAACGAAGGTTCTTCCTCTGCTACCCAAGATAAGAAATTGAATCCTCAAATGATGAACTCCATGAAAAAAAATGAAAGCTGAGGATCATGGAATTCTACTTCCAAGTGTCAGCTGAGAAGAAACATGAAAATTCTTCAACCAAGAATCCTCCTCCCTCTTAAAGTAAGTCTCCTTCACCTTCCCTTGAAAACATCTAGTTTCCTAGTTCATGTCAAGACTGCCAAAATATCTAATGTTCCTACCACTTCCTCATCCTTTGATATCATTGACCATTTCAAAAAATCCAAAGTCCATTTTTCTCAATATGAGTACTTTAGAACTCATCCCAAACAACTTGATAAATTGGTTCAACATATCAAAGGAAGTAGTCCCGTTTCATGTCATAAAGATGCCACCACTAAAGAATCATCACGTACATCTCAATCCACTCCATCTCTTAACTGTCTCACTTCCACACCCTCCACCTCTAGGAAGGTAGAACCTTTCTACATATCCTTGTTGGTCAATGGGTACAAATTGAATAAGTGCATCATTGACTCTTGTGCTCTCCAATAACGTCATGCCTGTGAAAGTTTCTAAAGCTCTTGGTCTCTTTCTTTCTCCTACTTCTAGCATTTTACTCTCCATGGAAATGAAATAAGTTCCCCTTATTGGCCAAATCAAGGATTTTGAGGTAGCATTTGCGGACTTCGTTGACAAGAAAATTATAATGAGAATACTTGTAGCTATAGACACCTCACACACTATGGATACATTTCTAGGTCCTAAAAGCATACTTACATTCATATGATCCTAAGAGAGAAAAATCTAGTGATTGATAAGCTAGATTTGGCCATTTTGCTTTATTTTTTGAATCTTAATGGTCTTTTACACCCTACATCCCATTGAAACTTTATTGCTTTATCTTTCATGACTTCGGACACCAATGCCCAACCAGGATGCTAGTGCCCAGGTGCCCTTGTCCCCTCTAAGTGGCCTTGACCTCTTTACATTTCTTACTCACTCTTTTTGGGATTGTTTTATCTTTTGGGCATCTTATTCTCTTATGGAGTTAGCCTTCTATTTGTCAATTATAGAATTCAACCAAGGGAATCTTATAACTACAAAGCTATGTGAGCAAAAATAAGGGACCAAGTTCAAAGAATATATTATCATCATCTAAGGTTGCATCCAAAGGCATATACTTGCATCAAAGGCATCCATCTAGCACTCATACAAGGGACAAGAGACTGCATTTTTTGCATACACTTCATAGGAAGGGAAAGTCCATTTTTCCATGCACACATATATTTACATTGGTACATTTAGCCATCACCTGCTATCAAGTACAATCACTAAGGGATTCCCAGGACATGATTATATCACAGACTCAAAAGAACTACATGGAGTCTGAGATGTAGTGCAATACGTAGTCATAAGTTCACTCAGTTGGGTGATGACCGAGGTCAGTTTGGATCCCCATATTGCATCTTTTCTTTTTGGGGATTTGATGTAGTCTGAGTATTTTGTAGGTGAACATATTTTTTTAGGTTACAGGAACATTCAATGATCATATAATGAAATACAGGTGACCGATAATGACTATCAGTGATAATATTGTGACACTAGAAAAATTAGTCTCTGACCATTTTTTGCAGTCACAAGTGCTTAGTAGATGAATCTGGTGCCCAGGCACCCCTGACTCAGTCTAGGTGCCCCAATTCAGGATTATCTGACAACTCTAGATTTTATAGAGCAAAATTACTATAGTATACCCTTCTTGTTTATCAATTTTCTAGTTTAGAATAGTTCCAGGATTAAGCGTAAATCATCTAAGTCCTTTACTCTCTCTCTCCCTCTCTTACACCTAGGGTTTTATATTTATTTTCTTATTTCTTGTGTCAAATATGTACTCTAGTACTTTTTTATCATACACGGCTCTGCAATTAGGGTTTTACAAAATGTATAGTCTTTGTTGAATCAGTAGTAGACATGCTTTCCTCAAATGGTGTGTTATTGGGATGAATATTTTGTCGAGATGTTGGTGGAGATATGTAGCTGGATTAGTCACATGCCACCATCCCAGTCAATGGTAAAATAAACAAACTCCTTCCCATCAAAAAATGAAGTATACTATGCAAAAACCATATGACCCAATGATAGCCATCCCATGTCAAAATTCCAAATCTTGTAACTTCTTCATGACTTTAGAGGATGATATTGAGCTATCCATATTAGTGAGAGAATGTCCAAGCATTATGGAGCCGATCGAAGAACATCATGATGATTTGATGAAATTAGATTTTGAGAGTGTGTACTTCACATGAGATGAGAGCATAAATGAAGTTATTTTTCAATGTTTTGATGATGATCATAAGAGCCTTGAATTTCAATAAAGCAATCTTGAAGTGATAAGTAATGCGAATAAAGAAGAATGGATGATGCTTAGTAACTACTTGATAAGTAACTTCAATGTTTCTAATCATGTTCCCAATGCTTAGTATGACGTTCTATGTGAATTTAATTGTGAATGTACGAAGAATTATATTTCTCATTAAAAGAAGATGATAAAAGAATGACAAGATGTTTTTTCCTCTTGAACGAAAACGTATTCAAGGAGATGATGATTTCATCATGGAAACAGATTTCTTGGTTCTTGGTGATCAAGAATGGGAAAATGATATTGAAAACATTTCAGGTCCAATGTTTTTCTCATTTCCTTTTCATGAGGATGGAAACATTCTCAACAAAAATGGGGAAAGGAAATTTTACTTTATCCTATGGCCAGTTTTTTTCAAAATGGAAATTTTTTTAATGGACTTCAACCTTTTAGTGCTCACTCTATCCAAGAGAAGGATGCTCTCACCATAAAAATTAATGTAGAAGCTCAAGATGGATAAAATAAAGAAAATGAAAGTTTCCATGTTGCATGCCCAATTTTGAGATCATTCTCTTTCCAAGAGAATGATGTAATGCACATGCCACATTGCATAGGGAAACATGTTGTGAAAAAACAATAGTCTAATAAAGATGATTTCTTGATCCAATTGAGAAAAAAGGATCATCAAGAGATTGGTGATAATGTAAATTTTTTTGAAGAATCTGTTGAGAATCAACTCAGGAAGATAGTGGTCATGAAATAGATGACAAGTGAAAATAAAATGTCTATCAATGAAGAGCATATACCTTGATATGAAAATGATGAAGCAAGTGTGATCAAGGCTCACCTTTACAATAGTAATGGGAACTCAATGAATGGGAAAGATTGAGAATCAATGAGGAAATATAAAGTACATGTCAAAGCAATAAATTCCATGAAATGAGTGAGTTGATCATTAATTACACTAATAATTAGGTTATATTTCTCAAGAAACAAAGGAGAGGTTCATACTTCAGTGAACCTATTAACATATTTGTAGAAGAATGACATTTGATGATACCCATTTATAGGTAAGCACTCATTCCAAAAAAGTGCTTCAATGAAAGTGAGCTATTCCCCACATATACATAGGTGATTTAGGATATTTCCCTTTTTTGTTTCCCTGTTTTCTTTTACATTTCATGTTTCCCTTGTGTTGTTTTTTTATTTTCGTGTGTGCGTGTTCAATAAAGGAACTCATGTTGTGTATCTATATAATGACTCCATATCCCAATGGAAAAGGCACTAGTCCACTCGATGTATTGAGATTATGGGGTTCCCGATTTCCCTATCCTTATTGTTCTCGATCCAAAACAAGTCCCCTAACTAGATCCAAATGTTGTCATGTAAATGTGTAACATGAAAATTTCAAAGTTTCAAGTATGAAAAATTAGTCAAAATTAAAAAAATTTCCCCTGTGTTTTTTTGAAACCATCCTCTGGATAGTTTATTAGTTGTGTCATGTCCATTTTGATCTTGCAGGTAATTCCAAGATGATGAACAAGTAAGTACAATTATCTAAAGTGATAAGACAAGTTTATCATTTTCATTTAGTAATATGATTGTAATGACTAGTATTTCAGTAGGCCTAGAAAGGCCAATTTTGACCTTCTCAAGACTAGTAGGCATCCTCCAAGATGGAACAAAAGGATAAAAATAATACAAATATGGTATTAAGGGTCTAGGAAATTCTTGGAATTGTTATAGGAAATTATAGGGAATATTTGAAGGTTTAGGAATAAACTGAGCAACATCGAGTTTTTAATGTGCAAGGAGCAGGAAGTATAAATAGGGACCTAATCTTCCATGGATGATTCTGATAACTTCATAAATATTGAAGAGGAAAAAATACTCATTGGAAAAATTTAAGAGTCCTATACATGATAGAACTTTCGAATCCTTCAAAAGACATAAGCGCTTCTCAGCACAACTCATTATTTGAATACACACCCTGTTGTCCCAAGAAATAAGGAGAAATTTAAGAATGTTGTAGAAATAATATGAAGTTAATAACCATCCCATTTTATTTGGAAGGATATTGGGATTCAAAATCATATAAGGGTTTATCAAAAAAGTCTTCTTGGAGCTCCTGTTTCACCTGATTCTTAGACGTTTCTTTGAAACATTAACGAAACAGATAGGGTAACGGGCGTAGGAGGAATACCTGTTGAAATGCTGGTTAGTTAGGTTGTTGCGTGCGTATGACTTCTTGATCCATAGATGATCGTGTGAAATTCCTTTTGGCTAGGAGGAACTACCTGTAATGGAAAGCAAGACCACCAGAAAGAGTTAAACAATATGTGGAGTGAATGACCTAACGTGTGCTAGATCCGGGAAGTGTGATACTTCCTAGACGACTGTCAGTCCACTGTTTAAAATTTTTTAATGCAGGTAATAAATTAAATCCTATTGTAATTAAAATGATTTGGGTATCTCATCCAAAATACAATAAGAAATATCTAATCCAACAGGCTAGGTTAAAATAAGATCCGAAGGTCAAGTAGTTGGTTTTGGTTCTCTGCAGGTCTGACAGAGGTCTCTGAAAGGTCATAGGTGAATAAGGGTGATGTGGAAATAGGTGGATAGTTCACTGTTCTGGGTTATATGGGTAAATATAGAGATCGACGCTGGTTAAGGGTGACTGACGCCGGTTTGGGAAATTCAGTGCCAGTTACTGTGGAATACTGGGAATGCCACATAATGGGCTCTGGATCTCCCTTGTGATTGCACAAAGGACTTTGGTTGGTCGAAATGAGGTATTATGTGGTTTGGGTAGGATTTGGCAAAGTTTTAATGGGGATATGGAGGGGTGAGTGTTAAAGGTAATCAATGGGTGGCTAGGGAAACAAAAGGGTGACAATGTAATGCTGAAACCAATGGACCAGAGGAGTACAACGTTTTACTTACCTGGAACCCGGTTCTGGACGCCTGTGAGTGAGGAATGAAGGTGCTGGTAAGAGGTTAAAGGCTGCAGATGCTCACCAAATGTAGGAAAGCTTCTGCATGGGCTGTATGTGCATTCCTTTTTGCTTGGTTGGATCAAATCCATGCTGGGGTGAATGCTGGATGGTTGTTGGATGATTGTTGGATGCCTGTGTAAGAGGAAATGCTTGATCTCCTTCCTTGCATGTGTGTTCTTGTTGAAATTCACTCTCAGAAGATGTGATATCTCCTAGGAATCTCCCAATGTTTTTTCCAACCTTCAAAATAAGGTTGTTTTGGGGGTTAAAATGTGACCGACGGTGGTTCTGACTTAACGGGCGATGGTTAGGGGTAATCAGCGATGGTTAGGGGTAACTGGCGTCGGTCAAGGTGAGATTTCCTAGGTTTACTAAACTAGGAAGATCCTATTGATTTTATGGGATCTCATGTCGTTAACCTGTAGATTAGACTAAAAGCTTCTTGTAAGCATGCAGGAATGTGGTTAGAGGGAATGTAGGCATTGATTTTTAGGGTTTGGGTAAGTCTTAGTTAGTTATGACAACTTACTAAGAATAGGTTTTAGGGTGAGTTGGCTTGATGAGGTGTCTAGGTGAGATGTATGTGGACATTATCGCTAATTAAGATATTTAAATAATAAATATGGTGAGGATAATGAATTAATTTAATTAAATTAATATTAGTGGAGTGAAGGGGGACATGGCTAGGTTAATGTGATGAAGGGTGTTTATTTGTCAAGGGACCAAATGGGAGTGTGACCTAATTTTAGTGTCTACATTGCCCCTTTTTGTTGCATAGATTGTATTGGTGACACTAACAAAAATAAGATGTGGTTGCCCCATGTATGGGTGAAGGTGATCCCCCTCAAACCAGGAACTGACGAGGCAGGAGGCAGAATCGGTGAGTGGTTTGATAAAAGGTAAATGTGATGAAAAGGAAAGTGGGTAATAGGGGAAAAAGGAGCAAGGTCTACTCAGGTAATCTAGGTAATGGGTCAGGGTCAAAGGTAGTAATAGTCAAATGCACACACATGTATAAATTGTAGCATGCTACCGGGTTGAAGAGCAGTCAAAATCTACATTGTCTAAGGTCGATAGGTTTATCCAAACAAGGTCGAAGTGATTCTGGTATCCAAGGTATAGGAAATGGTCAGGAAACACAATGTAGGTTAGGTGCAGGAACATTTAGGTAAGTTCTAGTACACCAAAGGTAGGGTCAGGATAAACAGTCACGTCAATAGGCTAGGTAAGGTCATTAGGTCAACAACAAAAGTAACAGTGCCGCAAGGTATAGCAAACACATGAGGTCAAAGGTCACTAGCGATGATCCAGGTCCAAATATCTAGGTCACGGTGCGGGTAAGGTTGAGGTATGGGTAAAATAAGGAGTCCCCAAAGGAGGACGATATTAGGTAGGAAATGATGAGGGCATGAGGGTGAGGTAAATGGTTTGGGTAGAGGTTAGGTGGGGAAAATGATCATGGTAAGGGTTAGGTGTGGAAATAAAAAGAGTGATGGGCAGTGTAATAGGGTAAAATGTTGGGTTAGTGCAAGAGAGGGTGATCAATGCCAGTCAAGGGTAACCGACATCAGTATAAGGAAACTGACCATGGTAAAGTAGGGCATGCAACCGATGTTGGTTAGGTCAGATTGGTTATAAAAACAAAAAATCTGTGTTTTTTGTTATCCATTTGTCATATAGTGAATTGAGAAAACAAAAAAAGAGAGAGAAAAGAGGGAAAAGTGTCCAGACAGAACAGAGCATTGAGTTGGTGGTGTGAACGATGAGTGATTGGTTGGTGAGAGGTGGGTCCACAGGATTAGTGTGTGTGATTCGATTGGTTGGAGATGCGGGTGGAGATTTGGAGATGGCAAAGGCTGGAGAGGGATCAGGTGGCCCACTGGTGCAGCGGCTAGACATGCCACCACGACAACAGAAGCATGATGAGGTAAGCATCCAACTCTAGTTGGATTTGGGTAGATAGATTAGAGGCTTTGCAAATTGTTTTGTGGTTTTTGTTTTTTGTGGGGGAATGAAATTTGGAAATGGGAAGGTAAAAGTGGGTTAAATAGGAAGCGCGAGAGAAATAAGTGGGAGAGGTGGGGAAGGGATGAGGTGTAAGGGAGGTGTAGGTGTTTTTAGGTGGGTAAAATGGTCAGGGTGGGAAGTTTTTTTGAAAAGGGGGGTTTGGGGGTTGCGGGTTTTCACCGCGACAGTGACCGACATTGGTCAAGTGTGGCTAGCGTTGGTAGGGTTGAACTAACATCAGTCAATAAACAGGTTACCGATGCCGGTTAAGGGGTGACCGGGGTCAGTTAGAGATAACTGGCACTGGTCAGGATGTGGAGAGAGGGGTCAAAAGTGCCATAAGTTGGGGGATCAAGATAGGTAGGGATAAAATAGGGTGTTGGGAAATAATAGGGGGCAAGTATGGTTATAAAAATGTAAATTAATGTGTTGTTTGTATTAGATGTAGGGGAGAGCTCAGCTACGTATGCGGGTCAGGGTTCTGCCCCTGCTCGTGATAGTGCGCAGCACAGTGACCCTTAAGGAGCTACAACATGTGGAGGCGGTGGGCTTGAGTGGAGTCCGACGCTATCGACATGTAGTCTGACAGCCTAGTTTAATGGTCATGCTCATTGATAGATGGGATTCCGCAACCAACACGTTCCCCCTGCTGACGGGTGAGATCACTGTCACCCTGGAGGACGTGTTTAGGATTCTACGTATACCCATATTGGGTATGCAGGTCTATTCTATCTCCTCTGAGGCCTCAAAGGAGTTGATGTTGATGGTGTTTGGTGAGGGGATGGCCGAGCTGACATTTTATAGTGCCAACATTTGATATGGAGAGATGTACCTAGCCCATCCGGAGGAGACGAGTCTAGTGGTTCTTTTGATGGAGGTAGTGTGCTGCTTTGTACTGCCAGATGTAGAGGGTGGACATTTTCCCTAATCGTTGATGGGGGTACTCCATGACATGATGATAGATGAGACCCACTTTACCTGGGTGCCAACATTCCTGGTGTAGCTGTACAGAGAGTTATGGGCCTATGGGTGGTTGCGTAGGTTCAACCTATGTTGTACCTTCTTACTACACTGCTGGGCTCATTGGGACATAACTTGTGTGTGGCTAGTCGAGATACCCCAAGTAGATGCATTCCCATCGAGATTTGTGCTAGTGGGGTACATGTGATGGGTGCCGGCTATTAGAGAGCAGAGATCAGACAAGACCACACATGATGTGGCCTATTTCTGGTGGTTATTGGAGGGGTTGTCCGGAGTGGACATTATATGGAGGCCGTATGTGGGATTCCCCTCATATAGGCATATGCATGACAAGCTAGCTGAGCTCCAGCTAGTGAGATGGATATAGGGTTGTCGTGCCGGGGAGCACGAGATGATCCTGGTGGACAGAGTCAGGCAACAGTTTGGGCTATTTCAGGACGTACCTCCGCCCTTCCCGTAGTATAGGAGAGATGACGTGGAGAGGCCATTACCTCTACCACAGCCTACAGTGCCCACAGGGCAGGAGGAGCAGGAAGTGGACTGAAAGATAGATGATGTTGGGGTCAGAGACAGGTACAGACAGTGGTGGGTGGCACATTTACAAGCCATACCACCCAGACTGGGGCAACCGGATCTAACCACCATCACGGTGCAGAGAGACACCCTATAGGGGCAGGTGGCTACTATGATTACCCAGTTGGGTATGGTATAGACACAGTTGGCGAGCTCAGAGGCAGAGGTAGCAAAGCTACATGTATAGGTGGCCAGTATATAGACCTAGATGGCCATTGGTGGGGATGGAGACAACGGGGAGGATGATGGTCAGGTGGTGGCCTTACAGGCACATGTGGAAGGTTTGCAGGGCTAGTTGGCCACAACCCAGGCACACATTGGGGCCTCACAGGCCTAGATACATGCATAGGGATAGGGGCACCACCACAGGCACCGGGACAAGGTCCCACAGGATAGGTACAGGGGCCAAGGCCTATGGGGCCACCACAGACCGTACATATTTCTAGGTTACGGGATGCCCTAGGTGAGGCCAGATACTACTAGAACTAGCTGATGGCAGTCGGGATAGACTTTCTATCCTATGGAGAGTACCGGGCATAGCAGGCATCGAGTGAGAGGACTAGATCATGCAATCACAGTGTGGAGAGCATGGGGGGCCATCAAGCTCCGAGGCCAAATCAGGGAGAGGCTACCAGTGCATGGAGACCAGCTCTAGGTGAGGTGTCAACAGGGACTTAGCCACCACCTATGATGGGTGGGGAGATGCTAGCAGGTCACCATACAAGGGCAGAGGAGGCATAGGGTATAGGTTAGACAGAGATGGAGGATATCCGCTGAGACGCCTGATATGTGGCTTTTGATTTTTGATGTGTTATAGTCATTTTTTGATATATACCAGCCTGCGTGCCGAAGATAGCGAGGATGTACGAGAGTTTTTTTTGTATATTTTAAGCATATACCAGCCTGTGTGCTGAAGAGATTTTGTATTAGTTCATTATTTTATTATATATGAGACCGGCCTGCATGCTGATGACATTTTGTATTGAGTATCGGCCTGCATGTCAATGCTTTTGAGATGATGGACATGATGAGATATCCATGTATGTTGTATTGAGATACAAAATTATTTATATGATGAGATAAATGAGATTTTTGATTTGTTGTTGTTTGGATGAGACTTTTGATTTGTTGTTTTGATATGGATGGAAATTAGGTGAGTTAGGCATGATGAAGTCAGGTCATGTTTTAAGCATGGTTGTGTTAGGTCATAGGCATGGATCGAGTCAGGTTTGGTTAGGCATAGTGGAGTTAGGTTTGTTTAGGCATGCATTGAGTTATGTTTGTTTAGGCATGGTTGAGTTAGGTTGGTTTAGGCATGGTGGAGTCAGGTTGTTTTAGGCATGGTTGAGTCAATTTTGTTCAGGCATGGTTGTGTTTAAAGTAGTTGAAGTTGTGATTCATTATTTTGTGAAATAAATATATGGGTCATATGTGAGATATGGTATAATACATGCATGATGATGGTAGAGAAATGGTAGTCATAATAAATGTATGTTAAAATGAGGATTAAAATATGAAGCAACTTGTTATATATGTGGTTTAATTTTCAAAGTTGGATATAAAAGGGAAACTAAGTAGGGTATGATGTAATGTGAGAAAGATGAAAGATGAATTATTTAGGGTAGAGAGTGGCCGAGATAACCTCCAAGGGCCCCATGCCCTTGGAGTGCTGCCTACATAGTCTCAGTGAAAAAGGAGCTGAGGCCGATGTATTTCTCCCATGAGCTAGGGAAGAATAGGATGAGGTATGAGAATGAGTTAGTAGGTTTTAGGTATGTTGTGGGTTGAGGTCTGTTAGGTGTGGGTGGGTTAGAGGTAAAGTTATATAGGTGATGTCAATTGTGGCAAAAGAAGAAGAATACCCCAAAGGTAAGTGTCAAGGACCAAATGCTATATAAGGTAATCAAAACGTAAATAAAGATGGTCAAAAGATAAGAGGGGAAAATAAAGCCACCTAATTAGTTAGGATCATACCGAGTAGATCATACCTTGGAGGAGGTGATGAATGTAAGACCAAAAAGACATTGCATGATCAATTTTTCTAAGGTGAAAAGTAGTCACATGATCACCAAATGTCTTGGTTTCCAAGAGGTCCCTTGAGGCGGTAGAAAATGGGAGTGGGAATGGCGAGAAAGGTGAAAGGTGGTTAATTTTTTATATGGCATGAGGTAGCATGTTCTTCGGGCAAGAGATCCAAGGTCACAATGGGCAAGTCCATGAATAAAAAGTTTTCTATTTTGACTTGTATCTAAGATAGACTGATCGATGCAGGAAGTCTATATGGGATGAGGAATTTAACTCCTTGAGCTTTTCATGAAGCTGATTGATGCGGGAAGCTTCAAATTTTCTCATTTTTTTTGTTTATTTTTTTAAGGGCTTTACATAGCTGTCCTTCAAGGGAGTAGTCTATTTATAGCAATGGTTGTCAAGAGGAAGATGTCATTTTGAGGGAGTCATCTTTTATATTAGAAGTTTGACTCAAGCAGTTAGGTCCCATGTGAGGGATTTGAAGTCATGGACAAGACCAAGGTGAAGAATAATATTCTTGTTCAAAAAGTAGGGTGCAAAAACCATGGGATCTCATCTAAAGGTAGATGAAAAGTATCCATGGGAATCATGCTATGTGCAGCGCCGTGGTACACATATTCAAGAGAAGATAACAAGGGACATGTACTCACGTTATTCTTGTTTAATCATTGGTGAGGTGTATGAAGTGGATAATACTCAAGGGACAAGCATGGAAAGAGACAGAAGGTGAGGTAGGACTAAAAGTCAACAATATAATGGTCGAAGATGCAAGGCATTAAGGGGCTCAGGTTCAGGTTTACCATTGAGTGAAGATAAATGATAAGCACCTGATCTGTAAGTATGAGTCATGATGTATGGTCTAAGCTAATTAGGAGCAAATTTACCTCGTTTACTTTTTTCTGCTTTGGTTACATGTTGATTTTCTTTCAGGACAAGGTCACCGACTTGGAAGGTTCATTCATGGACACATTTGTTGTAGGCACATTTTATACGTTTTTGGTAAACTTGAAGGTGATCCAAAGCGTTAATATGGTGCTCATCTAATAACTCTATTTGTGCTAAACGGTCGTGATGAAAGTCATCATAATTGAGCATGTCATGGAGAGAAATGCAGAGTGAAGGGATCTAGACTTCAAGAGGTAGAAAAACCTCTGTATCGTAGACCAAAGAAAATGGTGTGGCAACAATGGAAGTATGAATACTATTGCGGTATGCCCATAGGGAAAAAGGAATGTGTGTATGCCAATCCTTCCCAGTATCATTAACCACTTTCATAAGAATTTTGTTTAAGGTTTTGTTAGTGGATTCGGCTTGGCCAGTGGTCTATGGGTAATAAGGTGATGAGAAACTTAGTTGAATGCCGAAGGCATCGTAAAATTTTTGCAATGTTTTGTTTTTGAATTATTTTCCATTATCAGTGATGAGACGATGAGGAACACCAAAATGAAAAATGATGTGATGATTGATGAACTCACATATTTTCTCAAATTTTGTGGAGATGAGTGGTATGGATTCAACCCATTTTGTATAGTATTTGGTAGTGGTGATGATCTATTGATGTCGTTGGGAAGAATGGGGGTTGATCTCTCCAACTAGATCCAAACCCCATTGAGAGAATGGCCAAAGGTCACAGGCGACCTATAAGGCGTGATTGGGTGTATGATGAAGATTGGCATGTTGTTGGAATTTTGCACAACGTTTGATGTAGTCATAACAATCATGATTAAGGGTCGGCTAGTAATAGCCCAGGCGAAGAATATGTTTAGCAACAGTAAGGCCACTAAAGTGACCTCCACATATGCCATCATGAACCTCCTTAATGGTATAGGGAATTTCAGAACTTGTGAGGCATTGTAAGAGAATACCATTAATGCCACGCTTATAGAGGAGGCCCCCCATGATGACGTAACGAGAGACCTTTTTAAGGAAGGTGCGTTGTCTGTTATAGATGAGATCAGGAGGTAAGATGGAGAGAGAAAGATAGTCAGAGTATTGTTTGTACCAAAGGTCACTCGAGTCAGGGGGGATGGTTTCGATGGAGTAAACTTCACGTGGTAAATAAGAAGGTGATTAGAGTCATTGTACGGTGACAGAGATTTTAGAATTGACAGGAAAAGTAGGTATTTAGGAATCCAAGCAGGCCATGGTATCTGTAAATTTTTTGGTTGAACGTGGGACAGTTTGAAGGGTGTAATGGTCAAAGGTGGTCAAAAGTATGTCTAAATGATGTTTATACTTTTGAAGCAACTCATTACGACATTGGTGTATACCATTGACTTGGTTTACGACCAATTGAGAATCACCAAAGATGTTGATTGATTTGACATCTAGGGTATAGGCGGCTTAGATACCTAAAACGAGTGCTTCGTATTTGGTGATATTGTTTGTGCATTCAAAATCAAGTTTGAAAGAGAATGGCATGGGCTTACCATCAAACGAAATGAGGATAATACCAGCCCCACCCCCACACTGACACTTTGAACCATCGAAGAAGAGTGTCATTTGGTAAGGGGGTTTGTCTAGGGAAAGGGTAGAAATTGACTCATCTGGAAAGTCAAAATTAGAGGGTTGATTCTCGGTAATAGGTGCATCGGCCAATTGGTTGGTGATTGCTTAGCCCTTGATGGAATTTTGATGAATGAATTCAAGGTTGAGGTCAGCTAATAACATAAGCCAATGTGTGGCACATTGATTTTGATAAGGTTTGGCATACATGAAGTGTAAGGGGTCGGTGTTGGTCACAACATAGGTTTTTTGGTTGAGTAGGTAATGATGGAGTTTGGTGGAAACAAAAAAATAAGGCTAAGAAAAGTTTTTTGGGATGAGTGTATCAGGTTTTGTAGTCCAAAAGAGTACGGCTTATGTAGTAAACCCCCTGCTCCCTGTGTTGTTCATCACGATGAGAAAGCATGGCTCCCAAGGAGTGATCGGTAGCTGAGATGTATAGGTAGAAAGGTTGATCATCTTTAGGTGGAATGAGTACGGGTGGTTGGAGAAGGTATTATTTTAGGGCCTCAAAAGCTTTGTGACAGTCATCATCCCATTTAAAGGAGACATCCTTCTTGAGCAGATGATGAAATGGCTGACACCAATCAGATAATTGTGAAATGAAACAACGAATAGACTACAACTTACCTTGTAGGCTACAGAGTTGTCTAAGGTTAGTGGGCGGAGGCATTTTCAGAATGGCCTTGACTTTAGCGTGGTCAACTTCTATACCACAAGGAAACAATATATCCTAGGAGCTTTCCTGAGAGAACCGCGAAGACACACTTATTTGGCTGAAGGTGAACGCAATATTTAATGAGGCTGTCAAAAATGGTTTTTAGGATGGTAAGGTGCTCAGAGCGGCATTTAGATTTGGCCAAGAGATTGTCCTCGTAATCTTCCAATATGTGATGCATGATGTCATGGAAGATGTAAGTCATAGCCTGCTGATATGTGGTACTAGCATTTTTAAGGCCAAAAGGCATGACTCGATAACAGAAGGTCCCCCAAGGGGTGATGAATGCAGTTTTATGTTGATCCTCTGGAGCAAGCAAGATTTGGTTATAACCCAAGAATCCATCCATAAGAGATAGCATCTCGTGACCAGTGGTAAGGTTGACCAATTGATCAATACCGGGTAAGGGAAAGTCATCTTTTGAGCAGGCTAGGTTGAGGTCACATAAGTCCATGCAAATGTAGAGTCCCCATGTCACTTTAGTGACAGGGATAATGTTAGAAAACCAACGAGGATAATCAATGGGTAATATGAAGGAAATAGAAAGAAGGCGTTGAAGCTCTTCTTTGATGAGAAGGGCAATACGAGGGTGCATTTTCCTCAGCTTTTGTTTGATGGGTTTGGCAATGGGAATGGTTACGATATTGTGGACCACTATGGTGGGGTCAATACTGAGCATGTTTGCATAAGACCAAGCAAAGGCATGGTTAAGATCTTTGAGAAAAGAAGTGATGGCTTCTTGCTCAACAACATCTAAAGATTGACCGATCTTTAGGATGTGCGGGTCATCTTGAGTATGAATGTTGATCTCGATAGTCGATTCATTCAACATGGTTTGCGTCTCAGAGGGTAATGACTGATGAATATATGAGTCTTCTACACCAAGGTAGGTGATTATAGATTCATCATCCTAACATTGAATGATGTTAATTGAAGGTGTATCGGCATTGATCATTTCAGGATACAGGAAGGGAAGAGATGAAGGAGCCTTGCCCTCATGTTGATAAGTCAAAGGCCCCAATGAAATGGTGTTTATGAAAAAAATAAGTTAGGAGGGATAGATTCTAGATCCATCGACTCCGTCGGTGAAGGTGGTGATGAAGGTAGAGTGGGTGAAGAAAGTGGAGAAGGGCTGATGTCCTCGATGGGTTCAATGCGGGCTTGTTTGGTAGGTGGTTCAGGAAACCAATACCACTACGATCATTATTTTTACAGGTGGTACATGGAATAATGGTATGGCAGCCTTTCTCGTAAAATCCAAAACCAAAACCCTTCCACGCACATCGGTGTAGGAAAGTGTGGGCAAAATGGCGATTAGTAAGAGACTAGAAGTCAGTGGAAAATGGGTGGGTTTGTGATGGTGGTTCGGGTGTGTATGTGGTAGTATCAAGTCCCCTATAGGTGAGACTGGTATGAAGATGAGGAGGACCATAAAGGAGGTGTTATCCTACATGATGATCATAATGAGGGTGTTGGGTAAGACTCCCATACTCTTGTTGAGTAAGGAATGTGTTGACACTATATAGGTGATATTTCCGCAGAGTGAGACATTGAAAAACACCTTCCAAGGGATCAGTGGTTGGTATGTGGGTAGCTGGAATGGATGATGTTTCAGAGGTCGATGCAGAGGTGGAGTTAATGGATTGGGAGACTAATGGGTCACCCATGGAGGTTGTGGAAGTGGTAGGAGTGGAAGAGGTATGTGCGGTGGAGGTGGTGATTGTACTGTTAAGCAGAAGTGTAGGTGAAGTGGTAGGGGTCATGGAGGTAGAGGCCTTAATAGGTATGAGCACATCATTGTGTCAGTAAAGCATGTTGCATGTTTTAAAATGTGATGGATTAGCTGGGATAGTGTAGGTATGTCCTTCATGCTCAAACTTTACATAACGATGCAAAGTGGAAGGAATGCAACCCATGACACGAATCCAGGGTCTGCCAAGCAACAAGTTATATTGGAATTCCCCCTCCAAGACGTAGAATAACTCTGGAATAGTGTGGGTGCCCATGAAATGTGGAGGATGACGATGCCTAGTGTAGAGGTGATAGCGTCGTTGAATGAACACAACATGACAAGATGTTTATGCATGCAATTGTCAGGTATGCACATTTGAGGAATGCATGGGATGAAATGATGTTAATGCTAGCACCCCCATCAATCATTATATGTCATACATGTATATCATCGATGTGGAAAAAGATGAAGAGGGTTGGGTCTGGGTCATCTATTTGGTGTGGTGTGATCTCTCTTCTGAGAACCTAAGGGAGGCTACTTGGTGAATAGGGTGGGGTGAAGATGAAGGTGGTAATTTGGTAAGAGAAGCTACATGATGGGGTGTGATAATGGAGGCTACGGGTGTAGGGTCATTGGGTAAAACCTCAATAGATTGAAGAACCTCCATGAGAGCTTGACGATGGGATTCCAAGGTTTGGATGAGGTCATATAAGGACATTTTGATGGGAGATTGGTGTAATTGTTTGAGTATGGTGCGATGTGTGACTCCATTAGAAATGGGGTATGTGGGGCCACGGATAGTGATTTTAGGTATGGGTACAGATGGTATTTGGGTATAGGATTGGTTGGTAGGTCAGTTGCCTTATCCTTACCTTTATCCTTCTGATCGTGGGTAATAACATGGATCATATTGATTTGAGGGGAGTTGGCAAATAGAGAAGGTGTAGGGTGAGTGGTATAACGACATGACGGGAAAAAACCTACCGAAGGAGAAAAACCCTATGAGGTGAGCTAGGCGTAACAACATTTGGGTGATGTTGTGGCAAGTTCTCTGATGTGAACCATTTGATTTCAAATCTTGGGGGTGGTTCTAGGAGCTGTGGGGGTGGAGGTTGTGGTTGTTGAGTGTATAGTGTGGGAATGGGTATCGATGAGGTAGGGTCCTCATCGAGAAGGTCGTTGTCATCAAATTTGGCTTCCCGAGGACACAACTAGATGAGGATGGTTTTTGGTCTTCTTGAATCAGTGTTGAAGTGTTGGAGCTCAAACAGTTAAGTTTGGAGACTTCAGGAGTATTCTGTAGTCGTCTGTTGTGACATGGCTGTGCAGTTACTGTGCCATTACTGTTAACATAGGTATCAACATCGGGACTATTTTTCCAGCTGTGGGAAGTTGAAAGATTGCAACTTTCAATCTTCTAGGGTCAGATTTATGGCTTCTTAGAAGGATTGTAATCCTATAAATAGAGGTGTTATGGTATCTTAAAGATATCTTGAGTGTTCAAGAGGTCTCGAGTCTTAATGATCAAGAGGTGATCAAGAGTGATCAAGGTTATGCAATTGACTGTCAATTGTGGTTTAGCATCTTTGGAATTTTGTTGTGAGTTCATAACTGAGAGAAGACTGTGAGAGTTGTTTTAATCTTGTTGATAAGAAAATCTGAGGAACTTCTTAGTGGATGTAGCCCACATTGGATGAACCACGTTAAATCTTGTCTTGTCTTCTTTTGTGCATTATTCATTTATGATGTTATATTTCTGCAAGTATAATTCTGCTATATAGTTTCCTACTGCTATGGTTTGAGGAATTGTTTATGCATATTTGTTCTCCAATTCCTAACAATTGGTATCAGAGATTTGGTGGTTTTTTCTGAAGTTGTAAATCATAGGGAAAGTTAAGCTTGAGTGGGAGATATAGTAGATGAGGACAGATCGAGGTTGAGAAGTTCAATGGGTAGAAATTTGGTTTGTAGAAGATGAAAATGGAGGATTAGTTATATCAGAAGGACCTCCATGTTCCTTTGGTTGGAAAAGCAAAGAAACCTATAGCCATGTTGGATGAGGATTGGGAGTTGCTGGATAGAAAGTCACTTGGGAAATTCGTTTATGCCTTGCATATTCAGTTGCTTTCAACATACCGCAGGAGAAGACCATGGAAGGTATCATGAGTTCATTAGGGAAGTTTTATGAAAAACCCTCTACCTCTAATAAAATATTTTTGATGAAAAAGTTATTTAATATGAAAATGTATGATAATGGTTCTGTTGCTGATCATTTGAATGAATTTAATACGGTTGTGAGTATGTTAAACTGAGTAAAAATTGACTTTGATGATGAGGTTAGGGCTTTGTTGATTTTTTGCTCCTTACTAGATAGCTGGGACAGTTTGGTTATGGATGTAAGTAATTCAGTCTCTAATAACTCAAAGATGAAGTTTGAGGATGTAATAGGTGTGATCCTAAGCGAGGAAATGCAAAGGAAGAGCACCGAAGATTCTTCTACTTCTGGAAATGCTTTGATGGTGGAGAGTAGAGGGAGACTAAAGAATAGAGGGAAAGGTAATGATGGGAAGTTGAATGATCGTGGAAGGTCAGAGTCCAAGAGTAAGTTAGAATGTTGGCACTGTGGGAAGGTTGGTCATGCTAAGAAATATTGCTGGGCTCTTTGGGATAAGAAGAACAAGGAGGAAACTAAAGAGGTAAATTTGGTGAGCAGGTGATGTTTGTCAAGATGCCTTAATTCTTTCTTTAGATAATATTGTTGAATCTTAGGTGTTAGATTCAGGGGCTTCTTTCCATGTCACCCCACAAAGACATTACTTTACTGATTTTGTTTAAGGTGGATTTTGGACATGTATATCTTGGTGATGATGAACCATGAAGCATAGTAGGGAAAGGTTGTGTTTGGGTGAAAATGTAGAATGGGAATACATGGCTACTTAAGGACCTCAGGCATGTGCCTAAGTTGAGGTGGAACTTGATATCAGTGGGACAGCTAGGTAGTGATGGCTGTACAGTTAGTTTTACAGTGGATTCTTGGAAGGTTACCAAGGGAGCTCTTGTGGTTGCAAGAGGTAAGAAAAATGGTACTTTGTATTTAACCAGTGGTGCTGATTATTGAAATTTAGTTGTTGTAGATGGAGATGTAACTTTGTGGCACCAGAGACTCATGGTCATATGAGTCATAAGGGCATGCAGATTATAAAGGATAGGTTACCCAGATTAAAGGAGTTAGATTTGGACTTCTGTGAGGACTGTGTTTATGGAAACATAGAAGCGGGTGAGATTCCTCAAGGTTGTACCTACCAGGAAGGAGGGTAAGTTGGAGTTAGTGCATACAGATGTATGGGGGCCAGCTAAGGTAAACTCTATTGGTGGTTCATGTTATTACGTCACTTTCATTGATGATGAAACTAGAAAATTTTGGGTATATTGCATTAGAAATAAATCTGATGTGTTTGAAACTTTCAAAAGATGGAAAGCCTTGGTTGAGAATGAAACAATTCTCAAGTTTAAATGTATCAAGTCAGGATAATGGAGGGGAATATTGCAGCAATGAATTTCTTGATTATTGTTCAGTAAATGGGATCCACAGGAAAAGAACGGTTCCAAATACTCCACAGGAAAATGGAGTGTTAGAGATAATGAACATGACAATCATGGAGCGTGCTAGGTGCATGAGGTTACATGCAGGGCTGCCACTCATGTTTTGGGTGGAAGCGGTAAGCACAAATATTTATCTGATTAACAGAGGACCCTCTATGGCCTTGGATGGAGGTATACCTGAGGAGGCTTGGTCTGGTAAGAAAATTGATTACTCATTTCTTAGAGTATTTGGATGTGAGGTATTTGTTCACATTGATAAAGATGATAGGACCAAGTTAGAGGCTAAGTATGAGAAATGCACCTTTGTTGGATATGGTGAAGATGATTTTGGTTTCCATGTTTGGAGTCTTAAAGACAAGAAAATATTTCGGTCTAGAGATATTGTCTTTAATGAAAAAATCATGTATAAAGATCAGTTGCAGGAATAGAAAGAGGAATCAAAGAAAGAATACATAGTGTTAGAGGACATTGTAGACAACAAGGTGTCCAAGGGGCCGGTTCAGGTACAACATGTTCCGGTACAGGTAGTTCAGGTACCTACTCATCAGAAACCCCAAACTCCTAAGGTGAGAAGGTCTTCTAGGGTAAGAAGGGAACCTAAATGATTTACTCCATATTTGAATTATTTATTGCTCACTGACAGTGGAGAGCCAGAGTTATTTGAGGAAGTAGTGCAGGTGGATGCTAGGAAGAAGTGGGAGTAGGCCATGGATGAAGAGCATAGATCTCTTATGGAAAACTAGACTTGGGATCTAGTGGAGCTACCCGAGGGCAAGCGAGCATTGCAGAACAAGTGGGTGTATAGAATCAAAGAGGAAGATGGAGGCAGGAAATGATATAAGGCCCGGTTGGTGGTCAAAGGATTTGCACAGAAGAAAGGTATAGACTTTGATGAAATTTTTTCTCTGGTTGTTAAAATGACTTCTATTAGGACTGTTCTTGGTTTAGTTGTAGTAGAAGACCTGCACTTAGAACAGTTGGATGTGAAGACTACATTCCTTCATGGTGAGTTAGAGGAGGAATTGTACATGCATCAACCACAGGGTTATGAGGTCAAAGGGAAGGAGAGGTTAGTGTGCAAATTGAAGAAGAGCTTGTATGGCCTGAAACAAGCTCCACGACAGTGGTACATGAAGTTTGACAGTTTTATGTAGGAGCAGGGTTACTCTAGGTGTCACTCAGACCATTGCATGTACATACAAGAAGTTTCTTGATGGTAGTTATATTATTTTGTGCCTGTATGTAGATGATATGCTTGTTACAGGGAAGAACATGTAGGAAATAAAGGTACTTAAGAAGTAGCTAGGTGACTCCTTTGCTATGAAGGATTTGGGGGTAGTAAAACAAATCCTTGGTATGAGAATAACTCAGAATAGGAAGGAGAGGAAGCTGGTATTATCTCAAGAAGAGTACATAAAGAAGGTCTTGGAGAGGTTTAGTATGCAGGATGCTAAACTGGTTGGTACTCCTTTGGCAGGTCACTTTAAATTATCAAAGGAGCAGAGTCCCAAGACTGAGGAGGATAGAATCTAGATGTCCAGGGTACCATACTCATCAGCAGTTGGTAGCTTGATGTATGCTATGGTATGCACTAGGCCTGACATTGTCCCATGCAGTGGGAGTAGTGAGCAGGTTTATGAGTGATCCAGGTAGAGAGCACTGACAGGCTGTAAAGTGGATCCTTCGATATTTGAGAGGGACCATGGGAGTAGCATTTTGTTTTGGTGGATCAGACACTACATTATGTGGATATGTAGACTTAGACATGACAAGAGATTTGGACATCAGGAGGAGCATGACAGGTTATGTATTTACGGTTGGTGATACAATAGTGAGTTGGATTTCACAGTTACAAAAGGTTGTGGCTTTGTCAACCATAGAGGCTGAGTATGTTGTTACCATAAAGGCCAGCAAGGAAATGATTTGGCTACAGTAGTTACTTGATGATTAGGGTCATAAGCAGGAAGTAAGGAGACTACACAGTGATAGTCAAAGCACTATTCATTTGGTGAAGAACTCCGCTTTCCACTCTAGGATAAAGCACATTCAGCTGAGATATCATTTCATTAGGACAACTTTTGAAGAAGATAAGTTGAAGCTGGAAAAGATTCATACCAGTCAGAATCTTGTAGATATGATGACCAAGGCGGTCACAAGGGAGAAGTTGAATTTGTGTTCAACTTTGATTGGCCTTCATGGTTGATAATGAAGGGTTAAGAACTTTTCTCAGTGGAAACAGTCTCTAAGTGGGAGATTATTGGGGTGTGGAGCCTATTTTTGGTCTTCTTGAATCAATGTTGAAGTGCTGGAGCTCGAACAGTTAAGTTTGGAGACTTCAGGAGTATTCTACAGTCATTTGTTGTGACGTGGCTGTGCAGTCACTATGCCATTGCTGTGCCGTTGCTGTTAACATGTTGTTAATGTCGGGATTGTTTTTTCTAGCCGTGGGAAGTTGAAAGATCATGAATTTCAAACTTCTAGGGTAAGCTTTAGGGATTCTTAGAAGGATTGTAATCCTATAAATAGAGGTGTTAGGGTATCTTGTAGATATCTTGAGTGTTCAAGAGGTCTTGAGTCTTAATGATCAAGAGGTGATCAAGAGTGATCAAGGTTATGCAATCAGGTGTCAATTGTGGTTTAGATGTGCTTTAGCATCTTTGGAATTCTGTTGTGAGTTCATAATTGAGAGAAGACTGCGAGAGCTATTTTACTCTTGTTGATGATAAAATTTGAGCAAGTTCTTGGTGGATGTAGCCCACATTGGGTGAACCACATAAAATCTTGTCTTATCTTCTTTTGTGCATTATTTATTTATGTTGTTTTATTTTTGCAAGTATAATTCTTCTATATAGTTTCCTACTCCTGTGGTTTGAGGAATTGTTTCCACATATTTGTTCTCTAATTCCTAACAAAACCTTGTGAGGTGAGCTGGGCGTAACGACATTTGGGTGATGGTGTGGTAAGTTCTCTGATGTGAACCATATTAATTACAAATCTTGGGGGTGGTTCTAGGAGCTGTAGGGGTGGAGGTTGTGGTTGTTGAGTGTATACTGTGGGAATGGGTATCGGTGAGGCAAGGTCCTCATTGAGATGGTCGTTGTCGTCAAAGTTGGCTTCCAGAGGACAGAATTGGATAAGGATGATTTTCAAGGCCTTGTAGTTCTCCACATCGTGCCTTGGCACACGATGGTAGGCACAAATTTTAGTGTCATCAAACCCTTTTGGCTTGGGTTTGAGGGGGTCGTAAGGTCTAAGAGGCGGTAATGTGATAACAAAAGTCTCAAGGAGGTTGGTTAATATTTTGGCATAGGACCCCGCTAGTGGATCGCGATGGGAAGTGAAAGTGGGTTTGGGTATAGGTATGGCTGATTGTTGAGGAACGGCCCTCACATGAGGGGGAGTGGGTTGAGCTATGGTTTTGGGTGTTGACATGGTCTTGGGTATTGGTCATGTTCATTTGGGTAGGGGTATGGTAGATGAATGGGCAAGAGGGTGTATGGTTGCTTTGACTACCTTATTGGAGGGTTGCGGATTTTTGTTTTTATGTTGCACCTTCTTAGGTAAAGGTGATATGGGTGTATGAGATATAGAAGGGAAAACAAATGGAGGAAGAGGGTGAGTTACCCATGGGGATAATGGAGGTGCTATGAAGGTAGATGATGCAAGTCGAGCAGGGGGTTTCAGAGATAAAGACTGAAGTGTAGTGGGTAGTGAAGAAGTTGTGGAGAGTATTGGGGTATTTCTGGTAAAGATGTTGCAGGTGTAGGTGTAAGTCATGTTGGGTGCTTGGGTAGGTTAGAGGTTTGTGAGGAAGGAGTGGGATGTTGTGTTTTTGGTTTATTGATGGGTGGAAGTTTATTAACCGTGCTGGGAAGCTGAGGTCCTAAGATAGATGGGACCGATGTAGGTGTTATTGGCATAGCTGGAGTATGAGTTCTATGGATTTGGTTCTTTTGTTTGGGTGACGAAGTAGGTGCAACGTTGACTTTGGAATATGTAGCTAAATCTAGTTTGATAGGTGGATGAGTAAGGCTGGTGGTTGGGGTAACCTCTAAGGTTGTAATAGGTTTATTTGAGGAAGATGTTGTAGGTGTGGGTTTGGGCTTAGATGTAATTTGAGTTATGGGTAAGCGTGTACGTTGAGCTATGATGGGTGTCGTGGAAGAAGTTGTGAAAGAGGTAGTTGTGTTCATTTGGATTGGTCGAAATATTTTTGGGTAGATAGTGGAGGTATCAGTAAGTGACATCTGCATCTGCGTTGAGACAGGAAGCAAAAGGCACCCCCAAAGTAAGGCCCTATCCACATAATATAAGCGATTGGCCAAATGTGAGAACGACACGTCTATAGGTGGAATTGATGAGGACCTAATGGAAATTCTTGTAAAATGTGTCTTAGAGATGGGGAATTGGCTATCTTCAGCTTCTGTGGGTAAGAGATCCGAAAATAGGTTTGCAGGATCTTGGGTAGCTAATGGAGAATGCTCACCAAGAGGAAAAGGTATCTCAACTGGGTCTATGATAGGTGGAGGAGATGATAGGTGCTCCTCTATAGGTGGAGGAGATGATGGGAGCTCCTCTGTGGGTGGAGGAGGCAAACAAGTATCCTCCATGAACTGAAGAAGCACTATGGGTATCGATTCTCTAAGTAGAGAAGCCAAAGGTGAAATGGTCTCGATGTTAGTGGAAGACTCCTCCATAGGTGAGGAAGGAGGTGAAATGTGTTCCTCTGAGGGTGAAGGAATAGGGGAGGTTGGTTCCAATGTGGAAGGAAGATTTTGGGCTAGAATCTCCTCTATGGAAGGAATATGGGGTAATTGGGAAGCAACAGGTGCGTCACTAAAAATAGCACGGACCTCGCGGGTATGGGTATCATGAGTTGAGGTCTCACTGGTTTGTTTAGATGAAGGGGTATGATTAGGAAATGGTTTCTTGAAGATGTGTAGGTTTTGGTTCGTAGGTGTGTTAGGATTATCTACGATTAACTCACCTTTCTTGAGTATTTCTTGTACAATTTTTTTGAAAGTGATGTAATTGCCATCACTATGACCCTTTACTCGATGATAGTTACAAAAGTCATGTTCTTTATACCATGTGGGCATGGGGCGAGTAGGATCAAAACCAGTGCGTGGTTTTATAGGCGGAAGGCTGATGGCCTCGACTTTGATAAGATTTTATAAGAGAGAAGAATAAGGCTCCCAAATTGGGGTGTAATTCTGTTGTTCTCTTCTGAATTAAAAAGTCTAGATGGGTGAGAGACTAGATGAGGGGGTAACCTGAGCCTTGAGTACCGCTGCGTTAGTGGTGCCCTTAGATTTTGAATAATTATTTTGTGGTTTGGAAGAAGAAGAGGTATCATTTGACTTGAATGCCGAATTCTTATTGCATAATTGGATTTTCTTCTCTTCGATGGTGCAAATCTCTAACTTTTTTGCCATGGTGAATACTTCATCAAATGTTCAAAAGGTCTGGACCTATAGGGTTAGTGAGATATGTCTAGCACAAGCATACGTGAAGAACTCAATGAGTTCTATTTTTGGTAGTTGGAAGGTGAGCTAATTAATCAGGCTACGCTAGCGAGCGACAGAATCTACGATAGATTCATCCTCATACTAACGCGTGGAGTATAGGTCGGTCATGGTAACCTTCTTGACGATATTGATGGAGAAGTGATCCAAGAAGGCTTGGTCTACCTGATTGAATGAGAATATAGAGTGGCTAGGTAACCCACTATACCAATCTAATGCAGGTCTAGTCAGAGACATGGGAAAGGTCCTCAAGAGCAAAGCATCATCGTGAGTGATTAAGTAGCACTCGTGTTTGAATGACTGCAAATGTTTTTGTGGGTCTTCCTTGCTATTGAAGCAGTTGAATTTAGGCATCTCCCAATGTACGGGGTATGAACGAATAGGAATGGATGGGTGGATGGGCTCGTTGCAAATATCGTCATAGGTGAGTGTGTTATGTGAGCCAGAAACTGATGCCTCCAATTTCTGCATCTTGTCCAACATCAATTTGATTAGGTCATTGGTAGGTTGTGATGATTGGGTGCCTCTTGTAGCGTGAGAGGGTTGGTTTTGGGCATATAACGGGGGTGGCACTCCAGTATATGGTGCTGCCATATAGGTAGATTGAGAAGGAGGTAGGGAAACATGGGGTACATACCCAGAGTGAATAATAGATGAAACAGGAGGCTCCTGATAGTACGTATATGGAGGTGGAAGGGTCATGGTAACTCTAGTGGAAATGGGTGCTAACGATTGTGGAATAGAAAGGACAATGTTTTAAAAAGGGGTAGGGGTCACCGACATGGGAGGCGGTAGTATAGCTACGGGTATATGCGAGACCATAGGGGAGGATGAGCTTGTGTCTTAGGTGGTTTTCGAAGGTATGGTGGATGTGGTAGGTGTCACGGATATAACAGATGTAAAAGTCATAGTGGGTATAGGCCTTAGCTGTGAAACGATTGGTGGTAAGGTAGATGCAGGCAACGTGGAGCCAGCTGGGGTTAATGCAGGAGTGGGAGTGCGATTCAGGGGGATAGATATGGGCATGTCGTATGTCAATTAACCCAAGGCATCTCGGGTAGACGAGTGGGAAAGATAAAACTACAAGGTGGAAGGGTTTTGGTCAAGGAGTCATGCAAACTCCTCATCTTCGGTAACGATCGTGATAGGTTGGATAGGATCCATGACGGGTGATAAAATGGAAGGTGATGAAGGACTAGGTGGGACTGATTGACAACTGGCATCGAATATGAGTGCACTTTCTTATGTTCGGGTCAACACCATGTGAACTAGTACTAATTAGGTTAGGTCGCTTCTCTGTAAAGGACACATAAAAATAACATGAACATGTGAAACATGTAGTAAAAAGTGGACTAGGTAAGAAATGTTGGCTGGAAAGAGGCACATGATAACTGATGCTGGTCAGGGTAAACCGACGTCGGTTAGGGCTAACCGATGCCAATCACAGATAACCATGGCTGGTCACTGTGGGAAATGGGCAGTGAGTAAAAAACAAGGTGTAAGGTCAAATCTGATAGGTATGCCAAACCTGATGAGTTTTACAAGGTCAATGGAAATGGTAATAGTTGTTTCACTCAGAATGTTTCGTTCCTTTTAAAAACAGATAAGGGTTGGGGCTAAGAGGAATACCTGTAGATTGTCGAGATGATGTGCGCGTACCGTAGAGAAGGATCAGGCTAACTGCGAAGAACTCCTTTTTGTCTTGGAAGGACTACCTGCAAATAAGAACACAAGACCACAAGATTTTAATTAGACAATAAATGAGGAAACTGCCTTGGGCCCAGGAAATATAAAACTTCCTTTCGAAGGTGGTCAGTTCCCTTGCTAATATGAATTAACACAAAAGACTATAAGATATCAATTAAATTGCTTTGTTGAACTGGGTAGGGGAAAGGCTGGTTATTGGTTATAGTTAGTATAACCGATGGCGGTTACTGATAACCGATGGCGGTTACTGATGACTGATAGCGGTTACTGATGACCAATATCGGTAGAGTCTAGGATCTGAAGGTTAGTTACTTTGTGGGGTGGTGGTGTTATTTGGTAGTTGTGTTATTTGTAGGGCTGTATATAGGTAATATTAGGAAATAGGGTGATGAGATCTAGATGAATGACAGTTAGATGCAATGACACGTTGGGTAGTGGATCTAAGAATGGATTTGTGAGGACTTATGATTCAAAAAGTCGAAGAAATGTTATTAAAGAGTACATGCAAGAAGTAGCTTACTGATTTTGACAAAGATGCAAGTTGATCTCCTTTGCTGCAAATGCTTCTGGTTTCTTCACTCGTCTCTGCTCGGTCAAGTGAAGATCTGGACTCTATTTTTCACTCCCAATGATCTCTGTTGATTCAAAAATCATTCCCCCCTTGATTTTGGTTCGGGGAGCCCATTTACAGGGAGCCGATGGCGGTTACGTAACCGACGGCGGTCGAGTAGGAACCGGCATCGGTCAGGAAAAAGTAGGCTATTTTTAGTAAAATAGCCCACCTTCCCTGCTTTTCTCCCGAGAGATCAGTTGCGGGCTTGGTCAAGTGGCTAGAAGGTCGGTTTTGGGTGCGAGTAAGGAGGCATTAGTTATGGATGTGAGTTTAGACCAAGTCATAGGTCTTAATTAGGTTAGTTTAGGGTTAGGGCTAGGTCATGATGAGGTGGCAAAATGAGGTGGCAGGTAAGGTGATGTGGATTTATCAATTACAAGGTAATTAATAAATAATTGTGTAAGGTTTACGTGATGAGGTTGGGTTGCGAAATGAGATGTGGGTCACAAGGGGTCGTAAGACACAAATTTGGTGTCTACATTAGCCCCTTATTGTCGTGTAGCTTGTTTTGTAAAGCTACACGGACAATAATATGAAGTGGTTTCCCCTGTTAAGGGTATAGGTAATCCCCCTCAAATCTATCACAGATTGAGTGAACGGGAAATCAGGGATAGGGTTGATAAAGGGTAAATGGGGTAGAGGGGATGGTAAGATGGTGGGGTAGGTCCAAGGAAGCAGACACATGGTAAAATGTAATAGTATGACTAGGGTACATGATTTGACGAGAAAACCAGCAGTGCATAGGCAAAGGTCGATAGTTTATCCAAACAAGGGTGATATAATCCTGGTATCCAAGGCATAGGAAGTAGCTCCAGGGTATATAACAGGTAAGGTACAGGAACGTTTAGGCATGTCCGGCAGTACAAAATGGTTGGTTTGGTGGAGATAAACGTCACGGTCTAGGTCTGAGCAAAGTTGGTCAACAGATCAAGTCAAGGACCCTAATTATGCTAAAATACGAACAGGTGAGCTCGATTGAACAAAAAACTACAGGATGGGTGGATAAAAGTGGATGGTTTTGATTTTGGGTAAGGTATTGGAGTGATACAGCCGTGGGTTGGGCCGAGTTGTTGGGTTGCAGCCTTGGGTCAGGCCAAATGGGTAGGGCGAGGCCTTGGGGCGGGCCGGTTGGTTAGGGCGAGGCCTTGGGTCGGGCCAGTAGGGTAGGGCGAGGCCTTGGGTCGGGCCAGTTTGTTAGGGCAAGGCCTTGGGTCGGGCCGGTTTGTTAGGGCGAGGCCTTGGGTCGGGCCGGTAGGGTAGGGCGAGGCCTTGGGTCGGGCCGGTTTGTTGGGTTGTAGCCTTGGGTCGGGCCAAATGGGTAGGGCGAGGCCTTGGGGCGGGCCGGTTTGTTAGGGCGAGGCCTTGGGTCGGGCCGGTTTGTTAGGGTGAGGCCTTGGGTCGGGCCGATTTGTTAGGGCGAGGCCTTGGGTCGGGCCGGTAGGGTAGGGTGAGGCCTTGGGTCGGGCCGGTAGGGTAGGGCGAGGCCTTGGGTCGGGCCGGTTTGTTAGGGCGAGGCCTTGGGTCGAGCCAAATGGGTAGGGCGAGGCCTTGGGTCGGGCCGGATAGGTAAACAAATGGTGTTCAGCAAAGGTGGATATAGGTGATATGTGGTTAAAAAGGGGCAAATGGTAAATAAGGGCAAAAAAATTGGGGGAAAGTTGGAAGAAAAAACCGATGTCGATTCTACGTGACCGATATTGGTTAAGGGACCGATACCGGTTCATTAGGGCAACATGAAACCGATATCAGTTAAGGGCGAAAAACCTATAAAAAGAAAAATACGGCTTGTCATTGTCACTTTGTTATTTTGAAAACCAAATTAACTTGTCTGACGTGGAGAGTTGAGATTGGAGGTTTATTGATTGAGGTGGAGCTATTGTGCTGGAGGAGTGAGTTGTTTGCGGGCCCGAGTGAGGAGGAGGCAGCAGTTGGTTGGCCGGGGACCCAGCAGAGTAGAATTGGAGCCATGACACAGGCAGGAGGAGCAGGAGGGGCTGGACCAGCTGGACCACCACCACCCATCCCACCACGACGACGTGTCGTCGTTTGGGTATGTTCGGAACTCTTTATTGTGTGCATTTGAATGGTGTTAAGCTAAATTGGGGGTTTGGGTAGGAATTTACATGTTTTAGGAAATAATGAATAAATGGACGTAATTTGAAAAATGAAGAGGATAGATGGGTAAAATAGGGCAAGGCGGCTGGGTGGGTAGGTTTTTAGGGTGTTTGGGTGGGTAGATAAGTAGAAAAATGTAAAAATGTGGGTGGGGGGGGCCGTGCGGGGGTTCGGCTCCGGGAAATGACAGTGACCGATGTCGGTCGCTAAGCGACCGACATCGGTCGCAAAATCCGAGGGGCTGGGTTCTGTGTGAGTGACCGACATCGGTCGGTGGTTGACCGGCGTCGGTGGGAAGAGGGCCGTGGTCGGTTGTTTGGGACCGATACCGGTCCGGGGTTTATGGGGGGTTTGTGTGGGTGGGTTTGGTTTTGGGTGGGGTGGGTTTGGTTTTGGGCTGGGTGGGTTTGGTTTTGGGTTGGGTGGGTTTGGTTTTTAGGTGGAGTGGGTTTGGGTTTTGGGTGGGGTGAGTTGGTTTTTAGGTGGAGTGGGTTTGGGTTTTGGGTGGGGTGAGTTGGGTTGGGTTTGTTTTGTTTTAGGATTGGGTGGGTTTGGATTTGGGTAGATTTTGGGCTTTGGGTCGGGTAGGGGTTTGGGTGGGGTGGGTTTGGTTTTTAGGTGGGGTGAGTTTGGTTTTTAGGTGGGGTGAGTTTGGGTTTTGGGTGGGGTGGTAGAGAGTCGGGGTGTGGTCGGGGGGATAAAAGGGGGTTTAGAGGATAAAGTAGATGTTGTGATAAAAAGTAGGTCTAAGGATGTGGGTTGGTTTTGCAGGCACGTCAGCAGTTGACGATGCGGGATAAGATGCCCGCGCTGTTGGTGCGGATGAGACCACATCTGTCGGCAGCTCACTGGGTGATCATGCGCGAGGTGGGACTCAGTGGAGTCCAGAGGTACAGAGCGATAGAGAGAGATCACAGCTTGATGGTCACCCTCATCGAGAGATGGGATCTGACGACCAATGTGTTCCATCTCCCGACTGGGGAGATGACTATCACGTTGGAGGATGTGTATCGCATCCTTTGACTACCTATCGAGGGAGAGGCAGTCTTCCAAGTAGATTTAGAGACTGTCATGGACAGCATATTACAGGTTTTTGGAGATGCAGCCGTGCTACTTACCTATCACAGCGTGAGCATTGGGTATGGTGACATGTACCGTGCGCATCGACACGAGACATGGCTGGCTGTGCTGATGATGATTGGGATCACCTGCTTCGCCCTCCCGGACTCAGAGGGAGGCCGCTTTCCACGGGCATTGATGGGGGTGTTGCTTGAGATGATTGAGGAGCATACTTGCTATGCGTGGGCACCAGTGTATCTGGTGCAGCTATACAGAGAGCTCTGGGGTTATCGCCGGATGCGGCGATTTGGTATTTGTTTGACTTTTTTACTTCACTGTTGGGCATATGAGTACATCGTATGCATCAGACCAGTAGGGCTGCCCTAGCAGCCAGGGCCACAGGTTATATACAGATACGGCTTTCAGAGGTGGTTGGGAGTCGTGGGGCAGCCACGAGCAGTGCTTGCGGGGAGAGACGTTGCCTACTAGAGGAATTTGTTAGAGGGCCTGACAGCGGTAGATATCGTATGGAGACCTTACAGAGGTCATCACCCGCACAGAGGAGGCCGAGTACAGTTACGCTGGATCTAGTACAGTTTCTGGATAGCAGGACGGAGGCCAGGAGAGTACGAGAGGATACCCCTAGAGATGGTACACAGGCAGATGGGGCTGCAACAGGACGAGCCACCTCCCTTCCCTCAGTACAGGAGGGATGATGTAGAGGCCCCACTGCCTGCACCACAGCCCTTGGATCCAGATTGGGTTGCTGAGAGGCCAGCAGATGACAGAGTAGATGATGCTGGTTGTACAGGAGCATACATGGTGTGGTGGGCTGGTCAGAGAGTGGCGAGGGTAGCACAGCCCGCACAGCCAGACTTGGTAGCTGTGACGGCAGAGAGAGATCAGCTCAGGGGTCAGGTGCAGCTCTTACAGGGGCAGCTTGCTACTGCGCAGGCACAGATAGGGGTCTTACAGGGGCAGCTAGCCTAGGCTCAGGTACAGGCACAGGTAGCACCACCCCCAGCAGCACAGCCACAGGTGTAGGTACAGGTACAGGCAGCAGTACCAGCAGCAGCACAGCCACAGGTACCACCAGCACAGGCACAGGGGGTACTGGCAGTAGGAGTCCGGGGACCAGCCCCAGTACCGACGGTGGCACGGGATAGATACATGGAGGCGAGAGCGGAGGCCCAGTACTATCAGGATGTTCTTGATAGTACCGGAGCTGAGTATCAGCCATATGCGGCACACCGAGCGCAGACCTCGTGTAGTCAGAGATCGCAGGGAGGTGTAGCCACAGCCAGCATGTCTGTTATAGGCAGGAGGCGAGAGGCGCCATAGGGACCAGCAGGGAGAGGTGCCGAGAGCGGTGGGGAGAGCTGAGGGATCCCTGCATTGTTTTTGTATTTGTATATTGGATATGGGCACCGGTCTACGAACCGGTTATGTTTATAGAGGCCTGCGTGCCTACATATTACTCATTTATTCATTCATTCATTTATTGTATACCGGCCTGCGAGCCGAGTACGGGTTGTACAGTTGGTACCGGCCTGCGAGCCGAGTATATTTTTGATATGAGAGACCGGCCTGCGAGCCGAGTCGAGATTATTGATAGTTATTGCGGCCTGCGTGCCAGCTTTGTTGGATTATGAGATCACAGAGGCCCCGATGTAGGGCACAGTGTATATTTGAAAACTTGTATATATATATATATATAGATGATGTTTTGATCCATATGCAGTGTTGAAAATGTTTTTAAGTATTTCGTCAATGGTTTGTGGTATAGAATATATGATGAGTTTAATTGACATGTTGATATATTGATGATGTGTTATATGATGAAATGTTGCATGTTTTGGGCTGGTTTTATGATATTGTTATATATGTATCTGATGAGTTGGATCCAAATGATGTATAGATAGATAGTTTTTTGTTTTTTTTTGGTATCCTTAGTTGATGACTTGTTTATTTTTGTAAAATAGATGATGTTAATGAAATTGTAATGATATGTGTGGTGGATGGGCAAATATGGATAATGGTGATGAGATGCAGGAAAAGAGGCGGGCGCGACAAAAATTAGGTAAAAAACGAAGAAAAGAACCATGTTTCAAAAAGGCAGGTGTATAACCGATATCGGTTAGATAACCGACGTCGGTAGATAGTAGACCGATATCGGTTACATAACTGATACCGGTTATTTAGGTATGAGCTTTTCTAAAAATAAAAAAGCTAGGGTGGCAACTTAAGTTCTAATTTTGAGAGCCATGCAAGAAGTTAAATACGCGAACGCGACGCTTTTTGACGACTAAGACATGTAATTGCATGAGAGATTTGAGTGATTAGGAGTAAAGAGACAGGGAAAGTGATTGTGATCTGAGATTCAGAAGACAGAAAGGTAGGTTTGAAAAAGGTGGTGATAATGGCAGGACGAGGAGAAACATCCAGCAGGCAGGGACAAGAGGGAAGACAAGGGCCACCTCAAGCTACTGCAACCCAAGAGGTAACGTTTTGTTTGTGATTTGACTACTGCATGTTTTGTGAATAAGATGAGGGAGAGTAAGTGGGTAGATATGAGAAAGAAAAGATGATAACAAGGGTTATAAATGAGGTGAGTGTTACGTGGTAGGTAATCAAGGGTTTTGGGTATGTTTGTGTATACAGAGAGGAATAAACGAGCAATTTATTGTCGTAGGTGGTTGTTTAGGAAAGGTGTATGAAAGTAACAGTGACCGATATCGGTTAGGGATAACCGGTATCGGTTACTCAACCGGTACCGGTTAGCTATAAACGATACCGGTTGCTATAGGAATTTCCAGAATTTGAGAAAAAACCCGGGGGGATTTGAGGAATTGAATGGTTATTTGTTATTTGGATGTATGCAGGCAGAGGCAGGGTTGAGGATGAATGATAGTGTACCAGTGCTGTTGTCACGAATCCAAGCGGATGTAACGCCAGCTGAATGGACATTGATAAATCGTTTAGGGTTAAGTGGAATCCGCTATTATTCATGAATCGCACGTAACCGTGCTATGTTGTAGGCGTTGATTGAAAGATGGAATCCTGAGAAAAATACCTTCTATCTACCAACAGGGGAAATGACAGTAACATTGGAAGATGTGTTCCGTATTTTGAGACTCCCAATTACAGGAAAACCAGTATATCAGGCATTACCTAGCGCGACACGTGGAGCGATAACAACAGTATTTGGTCCATACGCCCGAGATCTGACACAACGAGGTTTGACATTCACATATGGGGTAATGTATGCAGCACACCCTGAGGAGACAAGGTTAGCAGTGATATTAATGATAGCGGTAGGGTATTACGCGTTACCGAGGGCGGATGGGGGAAGATTTCTGAAGGCATTGATGTGTGTTATTTGGGAGATGATAGAAAGGAACGTGACTTTTGCATGGGCACCTGCATATTTGGCGGAGCTATACAGGGGTTTATGGGCTTGTAGGCGAAATCACATAATGACACTGGATTGTTCATACTTATTACACTATTGGGCCTATGAGCACATTGTTTGTGTGCGACCAATAGGCCGACCCATCCAGTCAGGAGAGACCAGAGTACAGAGGTTGGGATTCAGACAATGGGTCCAAACAGAACAAGAGGCAAGATCCCAGGCTGTGACGGGTGATATTGAGTATTATAGGTAGGTATGGGAGAGGGTGACGATGGCGGATATCTGTTGGCGGCCTTACGGGAACTATATGGTAACAGAGAATATAGCTGAGGAGTTGAGGGGTGTAGAGCGATTGAGGTGGATCGCAGGGCACAAGCCAGGTGAGTATGAGAGGATTCCTCTAAATCGCGTGCGGTGACAATTTAGATTTGTGCAGGATATACCCCAGGCTTATAGACCCTATATGAGGATCGATGCAGAGGCAGTATTCTCACCTCCCCAGCCAACACGTCCAGAAGGGCCTGAAGAGGTAGCAGCCGATCGCAGGGTAATGGATGCAGGAACGACAGAGGCCTATAGATTATGGTGGGTAGCAGAATTGCGAGGTGTACGTGATCATCCTGACATAGCGGTGATTACAGTAGAGAGGGATCG
Source organism: Taxus chinensis (assembly GCA_019776745.2). Lineage (NCBI taxonomy): Eukaryota > Viridiplantae > Streptophyta > Pinopsida > Cupressales > Taxaceae > Taxus > Taxus chinensis. The sequence goes on along the minus strand of CM034149.1, from coordinate 270,915,023 downwards.
TTTGCAGCGTTTGGTTCAGCAACTCCAAACGCAGGGAATGAGACAAGAGGATTGTTAGTGGTTGCGGAGTCACGGTCGGAGAGACTAGAGGCTGGAGTCCTCCATGCGAGAGGGCGTATTCATATGTTACAGGAGAGATTGATAGATTAGTGGACGGTACCAATAGCCGTGGTACCTTTGAGAACAGAGAGGCCTGGCGAGAGGGGTCGATGATCATGATCATCACCTAGTTCGGGATGAGGCGCAAGGGTCTAAATAAATGTTAGCAAGTTATAAGGATAAATAAGGATGCCGACTTGCGTGTCGATGATAGAGAAGATGTATTTGTTTAACATCTAAATAAAGTTGAATATGTATGTTGATTGGAGTTACGATAAAAATAAGATGTTTGTGTTTTGATTTTCGATGTTTTGAAAAAGGATAAAGAGGAATGTGATTAAATAGAAATACACAGAAATATTTATATTTACCACATATGATAGGTGATAGTAGGGGATGGTCGAGCTAACCTTGGGAGACCCTATGTCTCCGAAGTGCTGCCTACATAGCCCATTGCACAAAGCAAGGAGGGGCCTCAGACCGATGTAGTTCTCCCTTAGGACCAGGGAGAGGTGAATTCAAACAATTTTAGGTATGGTTAGGCGATTGGTTGGCTGGTAAAGGTATTGATAGTAATATTGGTAAGGTAAGGTTGTTGGTGTCGGTAATGAATTGGTGATGTTGTAAAAGGTACAAGAGAAGCGAAAGTTAGCCTACCCAAGTGGTAGGGAACCATGTCCCAATTAAGATCAACACACAATCCTAGATGCAAGGCAAAGAGGAAAGATTGCTCTGTAGGTGAAAAGAGCAAAACAAACCACACAACATAGAACGCACTTGAAGCCCTAGGTACTGGTGCATAGACGAGAAGTCAATAGGTGAAAAGAGTTGGATGATCACAACCTATCAGGTGTACGTCACGTCCCTTGAGTTTGAAACAGATGGTGAGGTGAGGTGGATGATATAGCTGAGGTACGGAGAACTCATTACAAAGTGAGTGTTCTGACAAAAGAGAACCTACCCTAAATAGACAAGTCCATGACTCAAAAGTTCTTCTGAATGAGGCTTTTATTTTACTGAATATAGACTGATCGATGCGGGAAGTCTACAAGGGATATTGATTGTGCTATTCTTGAGGTCTTCACGAAGCTGATCAATGCGAGAATCTTCTGATAAAGGCTGACTGTGTATAGCTGTCCTTCGAGGGAGCAGTCTATTTATAGTAGCAGATATGATTTTAGTGCATAGCTGTCCTTTGGGGGAGCAGTCTATATAGAATAGTAGCAATAATTTGGCATATAGCTGTCCTTCGAGGGAACAGTCTATATATAATTTAGATAGCTAGATGTTCTTTTGGTGTGAAGCATATAGTTTGGTAGGAAGTTTGACTCAAGAAAATCCCATAAGAATACGGCTTATTTTAATACTTTGAAGTCATGGACTAGACTAAAAAGGGGAAGGCATCGTTTAGGTGAGGTGAGAATCAAACTATGTGAGCTTGATTTTTATTATGAGGTGTAGGAAACGAAGTGCATGTGGTGGTATGTGAGCTCAAGGGACGAGCAGTAGGTAGATAAGAAGTGATATAACACTAAATTCAACAGTAGAATGGTCGAAGATGCAAGGCATTAAGGGGTTCAGGTTCAGACTTACCATTAAGCGAAGCTAAACGATAAGTGCCTGATCCATAGGTATGAGTGATTATGTAAGGCCCAATCCAATTGGGAGCAAATTTTCCACGTTCGCTCTTTTCTAGTTTAGTGACATGTTGATTCTCTTTGAGGACAAGATCACCAACCTTAAAGGTACACTCATGAAGTCGCTTATCATAAGCACGTTTGATGCGTTTTTGATAGATTTGAAGGTGATCAAGAGCTGTAAGATGACGTTCGTCAAGGAGCTCCAATTGGGCTAACCGTTCTTGGCAGAAATCATCGTTGGTGAGAATATCCTGAAGAGATATTCTAAGGGAGGGTATTTGTATTTCGAGAGGCAAAACAACCTCAGTACCGTATACCAAAGAAAAAGGTGTGGCATTAGTAGAGGTACGAATGCTAGTACGATAAGCCCAAAGGGCAAAGGGAATGTGATCGTGTCAATTTCTTCCAGATTCATTGACAAATTTCATGAGGATTTTGGTTAGGGTTTTATTAGAAGATTCAGCCTGACCATTGGCCTGCGGATAGTAAGGTGATGAGAAACTAAGTTTGATACCAAAGTTGTCACAAAGGTCTTGTAACAACTTGTTTTTAAAAGATTTACCATTATTTGTTATTAGGCGATGAGGAATACCAAAACGACAGATAATGTGATGGTTAATGAATTCGACAATTTTTTTCCTTTTTAGTTGAAATGAGTGGAATAGCCTCCACCCATTTTGTGTAATATTCGATGGCTGTGATTATCCATCGGTGACGTTGTGAAGAGGACGGGTGAATCTCACCAATAAGGTCTAAACCCCATTGTGAGAAAGGCCAAAGATCTCGTGCGACCTGCAGCAGATGGCTAGGAGTATGTTGAAGGTTAGCATGTTGTTGACACATAACACAACGCTTAACATATGCGTAGCAGTCGTTATTGAGAGTAGGCCAATAATAACCTAGGCGAAGGATTCGTTTAGCCACGGCAAGGCCACTAAAATGTCCACCACAAATCCCATCATGGACTTGTTGGATGGTATAGGTGACCTCCGCGCCGGTTAGACAGCGAAGGAGGATACCATCAAAGCCACGTTTATAGAGGAGTCCCCCCATAACTACATAACGAGAAACATGTTTAAGAAAAGCACGTTTACCAGTACTAGTAAGGTCGGATGGGAGAACAGAGGTTGTAAGGTAGTCGTGAAATTGGTGGTACCAGGTATCCTGCGAATTAGTAGACACAGTATTTATCGTACAAACAACCGGGGCTGAATAAGATGGGGCAAAGAGTTGTTGGACCAAGACAAAAATGTCAGAGTCAGTTGATGAGGCTGGAATTTGCGAGGCTAAGCAAGCCATAGTATCCGCAAATTTTTTAGTAGAGCGTGGAATGGTTTGGATAGAATAGTGAGTAAATAAGGCTAGAAGTGAATTCACGTAGTGTTTGTATTTTTGAAGTTCCTCATTTTTGCATTGGTAGATGCCCATAACTTGATTGACTACCAATTGAGAGTCGCCAAAAATATTGATAGATTTGATACCTAAGTGTAGCGCAACCTAGAGACCTAGAACAAGGGCCTCGTATTCCGCTGTATTATTAGTGCAAGGGAAATCGAGTCGGAATGAAAGAGGCATAGGCTCGGCGTCGAGAGGAATAAGAACAACGCCGGCTCCTCCACCGCGTTGGCATTTAGATCCATCGAAGAAGAGGGTCATTTGATACGACTCTTCCCCGAGTGAAAGAGTGGTGATGAGTTCGTCGGGGAATATAAAATTGGTAAATTGTTCCCCAGGTAAAGGGGCTTCCGCAAGTTGGTCTGCGACGGTTTGTCCTTTGACTGATTTCTGGTGGACGAACTCAAGGTCGAGGTCGGCGAGGAGCATGAGCCATCGGGCGATGCGTTGGTTTAGATGAGGTTTGGCATACATGTAATGGATGGGGTCCGTGTTGGTGATGACGAAAGTTTTGTGATTCAGAAGGTAGTGTCGAAGCTTGGTAGCCACGAATGATAGGGCTAGGCACAACTTTTCTACATGTGTATACCTAGTCTCATAATCCACCAAAGTATGACTTATATAATAAACGGCTTGTTCTCGATTTTCAGAGTCACGATGTGCAAGCATGGCCCCTACAGCGTGGTCAATGGCGGAAAGGTAAAGGTAGAAAGGGCAGTCGTCTTGAGGTGGGACAAGCATGGGTGGCTGTAAGAGATAAGTTTTAAGAGCCTCAAAGGCTTGGTGGCACTCTTGGCTCCATTGAAAATCAATGTCCTTTTTAAGGAGGTGATGGAAAGGTTGACATCGATCTGAGAGTTGGGAGATGAAACGTCAGATAGATTTGAGCTTACCTTGTAAACTACGCAATTGTTTGAGATTGGTAGGTGGGGGCAATTCGAGAATAGCTTTGACTTTAGATTGGTCGACCTCAATGCCACGCAAAGAGACGATAAAGCCAATAAGTTTTCCCGAAAGGACACCAAAGACACATTTCTTTGGTTGAAGACGGACAGAATATTGTAACAGGCGATCAAAAATAATGGTTAAAACATCGAGATGTTCACTGCGATGTTTAGACTTGCCAAGAAGATCATCGACATAATCTTCAAGGATAGTGTGCATAATGTCATGAAAAATATATGTCATAGCCCGCTGATAGGTCGCACCAGCATTCTTAAGGCCAAATGGCATTACACGGTAACAGAAGGTTCCCCAAGGAGTTATGAAGGCAGTTTTGTGTTGATCGACAGGGGCAACCAAAATTTGGTTGTATCCTGAAAAGCCATCCATGAGAGAAAGCATTTCATGACCCGCAGTGAGATCAACAAGTTGATCAATACTTAGGAGGGGGAAGTCATCCTTAGGGCAAGCGAGGTTAAGATCCCAGAAATCCGTGCATATCCGAAGTCCCCCCGTCGCTTTAGTGACAGGTACGATGTTAGAAATCCATTGAGGATAGTCAATAGGCAAGATGAAGGAAACAGAAAGAAAATCGTTGAAGCTCTTCTTTGACCAAGAGGGCAATGCGTGGATGCATTTTTCTCAGTTTTTGTTTGACTGGTTTGGAATCGGGGTTTAGAGTGATGTTATGGACGGAAATGGTAGGATCAATTCCTGGCATGTCAGCGTAGGACCAAGCGAAAGCTTGGTTGCGAGCATGGAGGAAAGTAGTAAAGGCAACTTGTTCTGATGCGTTAAGGGATTGTTCTATCTTCACAATGTGAGGATCCTCCTCCGTGTGGATGTTGATTTCTATAGTAGATTCGTTCAGCATGGTTTGGGTTTCAGATGGTAAGGCTCGTTGAATATAAGAGTCATCCGCACCAAGGTAAGTGAGGATGGAGTCATCATCCTGACACTCAACAACATTAATCAAAGGCGAATCCTCTTCGATCATGTCTGGATACAGAAGGGGAAGAGAAGATGGGTCCTCATTATCGCATTGATAAGTGAGAGGACCTATGAAGATAACATTTATGAAAAAAAAAAGTTAGGAGGGATAGATTCAGGGTCTATAGATTCTGTGGGTGATGATGGCAAAGTGGGTGATGATGGTTTGGTAGGGGTGACGTCGTCTTCTTCCAGAAGGCAACTGTCACGAGGTTCTTTCGATGTAAGTGTTTCCGGAAATCCGAGACCACTACGATCATTGTGTTTGCGTGTGGTGATGGGGATGAGCGTATGTCGGCCTTGTTCATAAAGACCACAACCAAAGCCTTTCCAAGCACAGCGAGTCAAGAAGGTGAGGGCAAAGCGACGATTGGTAAGGTATTGAAAATCAGACTGGAAAGGAACCACACCAAGAGGAGGCTTAGGGGTAACGGAAGATGCGTCGACACCCCCCATACGTTAGGTTAGTGCGGCAGTGAGGTGGTCCGTAGGAGATTACTTCCCCCACACGACGGTCATAGTTAGGATGGGCATGTACCTGTCTGTACTCCTGTGGGGTATGGAAAGAACTAACGTTATATAGGCGATACTCCCCCAGCGTAAGGCGCTGAAAAACATCTACTAAGGGGTCCGCGGTTGGGATGTTAGCTGCGGGAAGGGAAGTGGTTTTTGCGACGGTGGTTTCATCAGTTGAAGGCGTAGGTGCGATTGAGGTACATGGTTGAGGCACAGTTGAAGAAGATGGTTGGGTTGAATGAATGGGTGTCTTGATTTGGTACCAACACATCATTTGGGTGGTATAACATATTGCAGGTTTTAAAGGGGGGAGGATCAGCTTTTACGGTGTAGGACTTCCCCTCGTACTCAAATTTTATGCATCTATGTAAGGTTGAGGGAACACATCTCATGGCCCGGATCCAAGGACGACCCAGCAATATATTATATTGGAACTCTCCTTCAAGGACATAGAAGAGTTCGGGTAAAGTACGTGGTCCTACCCGAATGTTGAGGATCACGGTGCCTAAGGTAGAGGTAATAGCGTCATTAAATGACCGCAACATGATGGGGTTGGCACACATGTAGCTAGAAGGGATATTCATTTGTTGAAAAGATTTTGAAGAGATGATGTTTAGGCTAGCACCCCCGTCAATCATAACATGACGTACACGAATGTCCTGGACGTAAGTTGAGATGGACAGGGCAGGGTCAGGATCTTCTGTACCAAAATCGACAATTTCATCTTCAGAGAAACTGACTGCAGCAGCTTGTGGTACAGAGACAGAAGTGGTTGGGGCGGTGGGTTGTTTGGTGAGAGAGGCAATGTGATTGGGTGTTAGAATGGAGGCAACGGGCAGGGTTTCATTAGGTAAGACCTCGATCCCCTGAAGAATTTCAACGAGAGCTTGTCGATGAGATTCAGAAGTCTGAATGAGATCATATAGTGTCATTTTTACGGGTGATTGGTGAAGCTGTTTAATCATGGCTCGATGGGCAGCTCCATTAGAGACGGGGTAAGCGGGGTCCACGAATAACCACTTTGGGTGGTGGTGCAATCGGGATGCTAGACGGAGAAAGAGAGGATGTAGGTGTGCTTTCTTTCGCTTTCTCATTGTTTTTCTGCGCTCGAGTAGCAACACTAATCATATTAATCTCGTAAACCTGAGATGAGGAAGATGGTTGGGATAAATTATGGTCTTCAAGAGGTGGGGTTGTAATAATGATAGATCGTGGTGAGGCGGGGATAGATGGTATATGAGAGGGAATTGAAGCTAAAGGTCTCTCCCTTCGTAAGTTGTCTTTCTTAACCTTTCTATCTGGGAGAGGTGACTGATGAAGGATGGTTTTTTAAAGATTTGCATCCCTCCACATCATGTCCTGGTGTGCGGTGATAAGCACAGATTTTAGACTCATCGTAACCTACAGGCCGAGGTTTAGACGGGTCATAAGGTCTAAGTGGGGGTAGGGAAATGGTCGCATTCTCTACCAACATGGCAAGGATTTTAGCGTAAGATCCTTTGAGTGGGTCAAAATCGGAGGAGGATGAGGGTATTGGTTGTGTGGGTTTCGGTAATGTTTGGGCGTGGCTGGTTCGTATGGGTGGTGGTTTAGCCAAGGGGTGTTGACATGTGGTTTTCACTAAACGTGGTTTCTTTGGTGCAGAAGCTATATTGGATGATGAGGCCATAGATGGTGTGGTATCAGAAAACAACCATGGGGAAATAGGAGTGACCGAAAACAAATCTTTTGATGATGGAATTGGTTTAGGGTTGATAGGTGGACAGGATACGCGGAGTGATAATGTTGATATACCCTTTGATCCCTGTATGGGTGCAGAAGGCGTAGGTCATTTTGAAGAAAACGCAGGAGGTATGATATATTGGTGCAAGGTGGAAGGATGAGGTCCCAATATGGAAGGTAGGTATGACGATGATGGTTTTGATTGTGATGGAGGCACGGGTTGAGTGTATCTCCTAAGTGGTGGGGTGGCTTTATTCTTGGACAAATCTAGTCGCTTAGGCGGGTGTGTCAAACTGGGTATTGGCGAGGTCCCAAGTGTAGGGGAAGATTTGGTTAGGTTGATAGAGGTGGATGGGATATTGAGTATAGATACGGGGGGTGAGAGTGAGGACATAGGCATTTTGAGTTTCTGTAAACACTTCGGGTATATGGTAGAGGTATCGGGATCGGTCATCTACATTTGAGTAGAATAGGGAGTACTGAAACGTTCCCATAGGATTTGTCTATTCTCTAAAGAATGACAGTCTTCAGGTTTGAATTGTAAATTTGGTACGGAAGAAAGGTGGGTTGTGATTCCAATCCACTGTGGGTGTGATACAGTGAGTAGATGAGGCATTGTATCAATAGATGTTAAGAGGTCAACTGGTCGTTGAAAAGATTTAGGCAATGAAGAACTAATAAGTAAGAGGGCGTGTTTGAGAGGATCCGTCATGGTTAAGGAATTTGGTGATGTCGGTGCAAGAGATTTCTCGTCTAAGGATGTCAAAAGGAGTGGCGTACCTTCCTCTTGTGCAACAAGAGTGGTAGAAGGGGAAGTCTGGGAAATAGATAGATTAGATAACATCCGTTCGTAGTCTTGTAGGGATGTGGTATAAGCAGACTCATCGATGGGAAGAGAAGTCTGGGCAGTTAACTCCCTTATGGGTAAAAAGAATGATTTCGCTTTGGTTCGATGGTGGTAAAGGAGGTTCGGGCTCCTGTGTTAGTGAAGAGGCTTGATTCAAAATTTTCTCGATAGAGGCTTTTGGCTGGGTATCAAAGACTACATGGATCTCATGAACACTCTCTTCGGCTAAGATATCCTGGTTTGTGTTACTGTTGGAAGAGTGATTCGGGAATGGTTTGTTGAAGATTTTCAAATTTCGGTTGGCAGGGGCATTAGGATTATCGAGGGTTATATCCCCTACATCCACCATTTCCTGCACTATGTTTTTCAACATCTTGCAGTTTTCATGACTATGTCCTTTTACACGGTGAAAGTTACAGAAGTCATTTTCTTTGTACCAGGAAGGTATAGCGTGGGTGGAGTCAAACCCAGAGTGAGGTTTAATAGGAGGCAAGGTGATAGCTCTAGCTTTGAGAAATTTTTCCAAGATGACACCATAAGTTTCTCCCAAGGGGGTGTAATTGATGGGTTCGGATTTGTACTTATAGGTGGTTTTTTGGTGGAGTATTAGACAGTGTTTGAGATTTAACCATCACCGCATGGACAGCTCCTTTTGATTTAGAGGAAGTGGACGCGTGAGGAGTGGTGGTATTTGGTTTATTGGTAGAATCAGGAGTTCGGAAATTGGGGTTTTTGTTGCGCAACCACAATTTCTCTTCGTCTAAGGCTCGAATTTCTAGTTTCCGAGCCATGGTAAAGGCCTCATCAAATGTGCGGAAAGTTTGAATTTGAAGAGTAGGAGAAATGTGCTTAGCACATGCCCGTGTGAAAAGTTCGATAAGTTCAGCCTGAGACAAGGCATATGTAAGTTGGTTGATAAGGCCACGCCATCATCCAACGAAATCTGCGATAGATTCGTCTTCGAATTATCGGATGGCATAAAGGTCGGTGATGGATACTTTCTTAGCAATGTTAATGGAGAAGTGATCTAAGAAAGATTAGGCTAGTTGGTTAAAAGAGAAGATTGAGTGCTGGGTTAAAGCACTGTACCACTCCAAGGCGGGGTCCTGATAAGGACATGGGAAATGTGCGGAGTAGTAAGGCATCATCATGGGCAATCAAAATAACAAGCATGTCTAAATGATCGCAAGTGCTGTTGAGGATCCTCTTTACTATTAAAACGAGTAAATTTCGGTACTTCCCATTGAGGAGGATATGAGTGAAGGGGAACAGAAGGGTGAATGGGCTCCCGAAAAACTTGCTCATATGTCAAGGTGCTACGACTTCCCGACATAGAAGCCTCCAGATTTTGCATTTTGTCCATCATTTGTTTGATGAAATCTGTGGTTGGATGAGATGATGGTGCGGTTGTGGCAAACAGAGGCAAATTGGGCCAAGGGCCTCCACTGGACAATGGTGGGGTTAAGTGTTGATAAGGTATGGAGGATGAATATGTTGAGGCGATAGAATAGGGATGTCCCATATAAGGTGTTGAGGTTACTGGATACGTGTATTGGAATGAAAAGGTAGGCGGAGCTTGAGAAGTAAAGCTCGTGTGGATAGGTGGCAGAGAGCAAGTCATGAACGGAGCAGTCTGCAAGAGAGATGAGGTAGGGGCAGTCAGCGTGATAATGATATGTGGGGTCCGAGGTTAACCAACAGAAAGCCAATCTAAGTCGTATGAACCTCTGAAGCCGTCGGATTGGGAGACGGGGCTAGAGATGCAGGAAGCAAGGCGGTATTATCAGGCGGAGTGGGAGCTAAATGAGTAGCTATACTAATAGGCATACCAACAAGGAGCTGACCATCAGGCGTACGGTCAGGGGTATGGGACAAATAGTATTGTACAGCGCTAGGATTAGCATCCTGAAATTTGGCAAAGTCCTTGTCTCCTACAGGAATTTGGGGGGATCTCACTGGTGTCTGTAGGATTCCCCACATAATGTGAAGGGGGGTGATTCAGGTAAAGAAATAGAGCAAGCATGTGAAACCATGGTGGTGGCTTGCTTTCGAGTGATAACAACCATGGACAGGTGTTCATAGTAGGGTTTCAATCTATCCGGAACAGAAACAGCCTTAGAATGGTGAAATTGGCAGGTTGCTGGTTTGTCAGGGGTTGTAGAAGACAGTAACCGATATCGGTCTAGTATCCGATGTCGGTTATACTATAGCCGACGTCGGTCACGTAACCGATGTCAGTGTAAGAAGTCTGGGCTAACAAGATATAAAAAGGCTGCTAACTTGATTTTTAACAACGTTTAGTATAGTTGTCCAATTATTGATCACAGAAGATAAAGTATGAGAAAGAAAACAGAACTTAAAACAAGCAAGATGCACACGCAAATCCAGAGATTAACCCTAGGGTTAATTTTAATTATTTTGGGCTTATTCCTTTAGATGTAGAATGCTGTCAGAATCCTAAACAACACGACCTAGGGGAAATGTCAAGTTTGTTTTGGCTTATAAGGTTACCTCAATCGGGCGGAGGAATACTGCGGAAAAAGGGGGGATGTTTGAGCTGTTGTGTTAATTGTGAAGTGATTCGGTATGTGTTGTGCAGTGAATGTAAGATTAATTTCCTGTCAATATCGTGGATATCACCCCCACGTGTACGACCTGTTACTTAATCTACGTTCACTAGAATCGAAAAACAACAAGCAAGAATGCAATGCACGTGTTTTAAACCCAAATCGAAAATGATATTCAATGAAGCAAAAGAGTTGACTTTCACTAATGCAAGATGCAAAAACAAAGCAAGTTCTTTTACCAAAATAATACAAAACCTTATGAATATCTTTAGAAGAAGAAAACAGCAGGTATGCTCCCTATATGAAAGCAAGTAAGAAAGAAAGAAACCCAAAATGGGTCCCACCGGGCGTGCCAAAATGTTTCACTCGGAATGTTTCGTTCCTTTTAGAAACAGATAAGGGTCGGGGCTAGGAGGAATACCTGTAGAATGTCGAGATGATGTGCGCGTACCGTAGAGAAGGATCAGGCTGACTGCGAAGAACTCCTTTTTGTCTTGGAAGGACTACCTGCAAATAAGAACACAAGACCACAAGATTTTAATTAGACAATAAATGAGGAAACTACCTTGGGCCCAGGAAATATAAAAAATTCCTTTCGAAGGTGGTCAGTTCCCTTGCTAATTTGAATTAACACAAAAGACTATAAGATATCAATTAAATTGCTTTGTTGAACTGGGTAGGGGAAAGGCTGGTTATTGGTTATAGTCAGTATAACCGATGGCGGTTACTGATAACCGATGGTGGTTACTGATGACTGATAGCGGTTACTGATGACCAATATCGGTAGAGTCTAGGATCTGAAGGTTAGTTGCTTTGTGGGGTGGTGGTGTTATTTGGTAGTTGTGTTATTTGTAGGGCTGTATATAGGTAATATTAGGAAATAGGGTGATGAGATCTAGATGAATGACAGTTAGATGCAATGACATGTTGGGTAGTGGATCCAAGAATGGATTTGTGAGGACTTATGATTCAAAAAGTCGAAGAAATGTTATTAAAGAGTACATGCAAGAAGTAGCTTACTGATTTTGACAAAGATGCAAGTTGATCTCCTTTGCTGCAAACGCTTCTGGTTTCTTCACTCGTCTCTGCTCGGTCAAGTGAAGATCTGGACTCTGTTTTTCGCTCCCAATGATCTCTGTTGATTCAAAAATAATTCCCCCCTTGATTTTGGTTCGGGGAGCCCATTTACAGGGAGCCGATGGCGGTTACATAACCGACAGCGGTCGAGTAGGAACCGGCATCGGTCAGGAAAAAGTAGGTTATTTTTAGTAAAATAGCCCACCTTCCCTGCTTTTCTCCCGAGAGATCAGTTGCGGGCTTGGTCAAGTGGCTAGAAGGTCAGTTTTGGGTGCGAGTAAGGAGGCATTAGTTATGGATCTGAGTCTAGACCAAGTCATAGGTCTTAATTAGGTTAGTTTAGGGTTAGGGCTAGGTCATGATGAGGTGGCAAAATGAGGTGGCAGGTAAGGTGATGTGGATTTATCAATTACAAGGTAATTAATAAATAATTGTGTAAGGTTTAGGTGATGAGGTTAAGTTGCGAGATGAGATGCGGGTCACAAGGGGTCGTAAGACACAAATTTGGTGTCTACAATAGTAACAGGGACTCTGAAAAGTTGAAGAAGGTGAATAAATGTCCTTTTGGGTAGGTTAACCAAAATGACTGTGAACTGACACTTTTTGGGTATAACCGACGACGGTCAAGGGGTAATCGATGATGGTCGCTGGATCGACACTGGTCACTATGAAATTGAAATAGTGATGAAAGGAAAATGGTTGTGAATTAAAATATGATGTGGAATCAGACCCAAAATTCTGGGAATGATGAGAATATGGTCTAGGCACCCTCAGATGAAGCCGAAATACACCAACTATGATGAGGAGCGTGTAAATAACAAGAAGAATGAAGAATGTGACCTCTCACCTCAAGATGCAAGTCATGCAGAAACACTAAGAAAAATGTGATCCTAAGAGTGCCTTTTCTATTATGTTTGTTTAGCTTATGCTATTTAAGGACTGACTCATGAACTGTAGAATATATTTTTTTGGTGAGGATGGTTTCCTACAAAGAAGGAGATCTAAAAGGTGAGGTTTCAGGTATGTTATGGCGGGGGTGGGCTTCATTCTAAAGTATGACTCGACAGAGCAACAAGCTAGGGAGTACCTGCCAATCCTCAGATTAGTGCAATCATTGATAGGTGTTCCTAGGAAAGATGTTGTTTAAGAATATGTGTTTGTTTTGAATTTGTGTAATTTGGTATGACTCAGAGAGAGAGAGAGAGATGTGCTTTCTACGATTCATTTGTCAACCATCAGCTAGGAATGACTTCCAGCGTATAGGTTGCCCTCAATTAATGTGAGCTAATGCGATAAATTAGAATACAATGCACTTATTTTAATCCCAAATCGAAATATGAAGTTGGATGACACAAATAGATGAAGAGGAAGAGGGATGATATTTCACTAAAATGTAGAAAAACATGAAGAAAGGGTTCTTTTTAAGTACACCAAAAGAAAGATTTCTTATAGAGCAAATAGAAAGAAAAGGTAGGTTACCAAGGAAGAAGATTAATGTGTATGCTTTTCAGTAGGGAAACAAACACACAACTTTTCCTAGGAATGAATAAAATGCAAGGAACCCCAAATGGGTCCCACCGGGTGTGCCAAAATGTCTTACCTGATTCTTAGACGTTTTTTTGAAATATTGACGAAACAGATAGGGTAACGGGTGTAGGAGGAATACCTGTTGAAATGCTGGTTGGTTGGGTTGTTGCACGCGTATGACTTCTTGATCCACAGATGATTGTGAGAACTTCCTTTTGGCTAGGAGGAACTACCTGTAATGGAAAGCAAGACCACCAGAAAGAGTTAAACAATATGTGCAGTGAACTGCCTAGCGTGTGCTAGATCCGGGAAGTGTGATACTTCCTAGATGATTGTCAGTCCACTATTTAAAACAATTTAATGCGGGTAATAAAGTAAATCCTATTGTAATTAAAATGATTTGGGTATCTCATCCAAAATACAATAAGAAAGATCTAATTTAATAGGCTAGGTTAAAATAAGATCTGAAGGTCAAGTAGTTGGTTCTGGTTCTCTGCAGGTTTGACATAGGTCTCTGGAAGGTCACAGGTGAATAAGGGTGATGTGGAAATAGGTGGATAGGTCACTATTCTGGGTTATATGGGTAAATACAGAGATTGACGCCAGTTTGGGAAAACCGGTGCCGATTACTGTGGAATACTGAGAATGCCACAGAATGGGCTCTAGATCTCCCTTGTGATTGTACAAAGGACTTTGGTTGGTCAGAATGAGGTATTAGGTGGTTTGGGTGGGATTTGACGAAGTTTTAATGGGGATATGGAGGGGTGAGTGTTAAAGGTAATCAATGGGTGGCTAGGGAAACAAAAGGGTGACAATGTAATGCTGAAACCAATGAACTAGAGGAGTACAATGTTTTACTTACCTGGAACCTGGTTCTGTATGCCTGTGAGTGTGGAATGAAGGTGCTGGTAAGAGGTTGAAGGCTGCAGATGCTCACCAAATGTAGGAAAGCTTCTGCATGGGCTGCATGTGCATTCCTTTTTGCTTGGTTCGATCAAATATGTGCTGGGGTGAATGCTAGATGGTTGTTGGATGGTTGTTGGATGTTTGTTGGATGCATGTGTAAGAGGAAATTCTTGATCTCCTTCCTTGCATGTGTGTTCTCACTGAAATTCGTTCTTAGAATATGCGATATCTCTTCAGAATCTCCCAATGTTTTTTCCAACCTTCAAAATAAGGTTGTTTTGGGGGTTAAAAGGTGACCGACGGTGGTTCTAGTTTAACCGGCGTCTGTCAAGGTGGGATTTCCTAGGTTTACTAAACTAGGGAGATCCTCTTGATTTTCTGGGATCTCGTGTCGTTAACCCATGGATTAGACTGAAAGCTTCTTGTAAGCATGCAAGAATGTGGTTAGAGGGAATGTAGGCATTGATTTTAAGGGTTTGGGTAAGTCTTAGTTAGTTATGGCAACTTACTAAGAATAGGTTTTAGGGTGAGTTGGCTTGATGATGTGTTTAGGTGAGATGTATGTGGACATTATCCCTAATTAAGATATTTCAATAATAAATATGATGAGGATAATGAAATAGTTTAATTAAATTAATATTAGTGGAGTGAAGGGGGCCATGGCTAGGTTAATGTGATGAAGGGTGTTTATTTGTCAAGGGACCAAAGGGGAGTGTGACCTAATTTTAGTGTCTACAGCTACGACAACATTGTTGTCAAGCTGCTCTCTCTTGCAGGTATGCTTTTGTAGTTAATCAATTTTAATAGAGGACACTTGTCACATCTAGGTTGAGGTGCATTTTTTTTCCTTCTTGTACCTATCCCAAGGGGATACAAGGGATAAGAAAATGTTCCCCACCCATTTCCCCCTCAAATTTTATCATGTGACCCTGTTAAGTCCTCAACAGGCTCTTTTCACCTCTTTCTAGCCCCTCTCATCATGCAATGAAAGTGTGCCACTTGTCATCACCAGAATAAGGATCATATTTCTATCCCTCCTTTTCATATCCCATGAGGAAAAGAAAATTAACCCCACTCTTGCCCCTTGCATGGTTTTTAATGTGACCGAGTTTAAGCTCCTAAAGTGCTAAAACAAACTGCTTCTCCTCATCCCTGCACCAAGCCATGTTGCCACTTGTCATCACCACATGAGGGAAATTTTTTATATCCATCCTATCCCTATCCATAATGGAAAATAAAATGTGCCCCTCTCTATCCCCCAGTCAAGTTCTCCATATGACCCAATTTCGGCTCTTCAGTGCTAAATGGTTTGTTTCTCCTCATTCCCCTCTCGCCCAACCAAGCTATGACACATGGAAAGCCAAGATGAGGTTGAGTTTTTCTTCCATGCTTGTCCCTATCCCAAGAGTATAGAGGGGACAAAAAAATTTCCCCATGCAAAGAAGGTTGAAAACCCTAATTGTGTCTTGGTTGCTTCTACCCTGCCGTGAGTAAATTTGATTGCTGTATGACCGTCAAAACCTAAAAATGACTAATTGCTAAGGTTTATCTTACCTTGTTTGACCAAGCATCCATTATTGAAGTTATGAGGCATTCAGATACTTGAAAACATAGCCATTATGCTACCCAAATCTATATAGAGCATCTATGATTTCATGAATGAATCTTTTCTCATTGACAGCAAATAGGGAAACTGATCGTGCCAAGGGTGTGAGCTGACATTTCTTCTTCTAGACATCCCTATGATAATTTAAGCTTAGTGAATCCATTAATGGATGCCATGAAAACTTTATACCTATAAATCCTACCTCTAAAAATTTCATTTTCCAATTTATAAGCATTTCGGTGGGCAAAACACTATGAAATTTGGAGCACAAGATCATAACGAGGAGCCGAATCTAAAAAATATGTTTTAGATGTAAACTAAGGTCATTTTTACTAGTTTCTAAAAATAATATATGTCATTCATATTTAAATGATAAAAATAATAAGTACCTCAAATTTCAAGTTCTAATCACTCAGAACAATTAGAAACAATGTAAAATGGAAGGCATGGCAAAATTGGCAATATTACCGAAAAGAGCAAAAAGTAAAAAAAGCTTTCTAAAAATAGAAAATTGATAAAAATAGCAAGGAATCATTAATGGAGGAGAATGGAATTTACCAGAAGGTTTATAAGGTCATATTTGAGCAAAATAGGTGATGTGTCCTAAAATAGCAGGTCCTAGTCCTACCTGCTAAAACATAAAATCTCCATTTTAAATGTAGAAAGTTATAACTGGCTCTGGTTTCACTCATATTTCCACTTTTTGGCATCTTTAGAGGGTTGTAAGGTTGTTACATAACTCCAATGAGGGAATTTAATCTTCACGAGAACCCTGAAGTATCTCGAGTTGATTCGAGCTCGACGAGTTGGTTGATTTGAGCTTGGTGAGCCAAGAGAGCTAGGTGAGTTGGGTGAGTCGAGCGAGCTAGTCAATAGCTCATCCTTTTCTTTAAGGGGAACACGAATATTTTGGTATGCTAACATCATAGGTACTCTTGAGATAAGAACGTCAAATAAGTGATCTTCACTTGAGGCTCCATTGAAATCCAAGACCATCAAGAGAAACCATCATCATCTTCCCAGGTGAGCTGGGTGAATGAATTGGTTACGGTGAGTTGGTTGAGTTAATTGAGATGATCCAAATGATATTGGTGAGATGTTTGAACTAGTAAATCCAAATTCACTAGGAGAGAGCTCATCTTTATTCTTCTGGAGCTCATAGCTCGTAGGTGAGTAAAAGACAAAGTTTATAATGTTGTAGTGTAGTGTGTGGGGTAGGAATGTAAGCATCAAGTGGTTTGTGCATCATGAATGAAAATAATGCATCATCATGAGTAATGTTCGTGTTCATCCCAAAATCACATTAGGAGGTCTTACAACGATGTTTCTAAACACTCATTTGATGGTTTGAGGTTTTTTTTCATATGGTAGGAGGAGGAAAGTGAGATCATCATGCCTCAATCAACAAGTTATTCACCAGAGGGATATTCTTCAATAGACCAGTTAGTCCCCTTTCTTTATCCTCTTATCTCCCTTTCATCGAATTCTTCATTGTACCTAATCATGGTATTTTGTCCTATTTACTTAAATGATAATATTTAAAAATTGTTGAAGTATTCTCTCAAAATTATAAGAGAGGCACTATTTTTTTTCTTCTAAGGGAAAATAAAAAAGTCACAAGGGAAATAGGAACATGAGTCATAGGGGGGGTAGATGAGAAGGTAATTCAAAAGGCTATACATTGGGATGGCTTCTCCATTCCAAGGGATCCTAGATTTTGATAATTTCTAATCTATAACAATTGTGAATTATGTTTTGGGTGTTGATATTTGTATCACCAACACAGGAAACAAAAGCTACATTCTTCCATGTTCTTTTTTCATGTTTTTCCTCTACTCTCTCTCTTTTGTAACTTTACAAGTATGGTAATCAAGAAGGAACTTGGTGTCCTTGATAAATGAACCTAAAGAACTGTGTGTCTCTAGTTTTTTAGTCTCGCTAGATGATTCATTGTTGCTTTCCTCTAATTAAATTTTGAACTGCTCTAGTTATTCGGTGTGAACTCTGTAATTACCTACTCATAACAATAACCTTCCTTTTCCTAAGTTATCTCATTCATCCCTCATCACTACAAACTCCTACATTGTACCCCATATAAGAACTTTTCCAGAGGTTTAGTGAAGTGTTCTTGTGTGATCCCTGACCTTTTTGTCCACCCCAGAATAGTAATATATGATTAAGATAGTTTACATTAAATAATGGGAGCCTCCTCATACACAAGAAGGAGGGGCGTAGCCCCATGAGATTTGGTGGAAACACATAATTTTCATCACGAAAAATTATTTCACCAACAATACATAAGATTCCTCATTAAAAATAATATGCAATGAGTGACATGACTCTTATAATAGTTTGTCATACATCCTCCTGCTCTAACTCATATGGGCTATCTACATCTATACTTAAATGAGAGGTTGAAGTTCCTCCTAAATTATGGTGTCATCAAGTACATGATTTTCCATATATCATTGCACTCTCTCTCACAGGCCACCCAACTCTACTAGGTCCCTCAAATGCTCTACTTATAGTGTCATGGATATTTTTAAAATTTCATGAGTAAATTATGTCCCTTACAGAGGGACAATTCATCTATCCAACTCTATGTAATAATCATCTCTCTATTTGAATAACATCATGCATAAAATATTACTTTTAGATTACAAAGGTTAGGCATGCTCACCTTTTATATCCTCTACACTCTCTCAAATCCTAATACTCATAACATCAGTAGGCACATTTTGATTCAATGTTTGAATATATACATTTACAATTATGATCCAATACTCATATCTTACAATCACAACACATATATCAATCATTATTCATCATTATAATCCATTCAATATAAATATTGCAATATATAAATAAAATCACATCATACTTACCCTGTGTAACCAATGTTATTACTACGTTGGCTAGGTGAACACCTCCTCATGGTGCCCTATCTCTTCCTATGGGTGGGGGCATGGATCCTTCATATCTATTAGTCCCTCATGTTATTGGGGGCATAAATCCTCTACAACATCTTCCTTTGTTATTTCCTTCATCTCTATTAGTCCCTCATGTTATTTCCCTCTACTATCATTGGAAATAAAAACTTGCATTGAGCTCCCATCCACTATTGTGTATATGTGGCCATCCAATCAACAATATCTCTTGCTATGGAAACCAATTATGGATCCACCTCATTAGTTGGTGGCAGTAATAACTCTACTCATGTGGGCCCTAACTCACCCCCCTCTCAAAGAGCTTCTCATTTTGATTGTCTCCACGGGCACCATATTAAGGGAACATCGTGTATGACCTTAAAATGATAGGTAACTTTATCATATATAAAATGCTCCCCTTGACCTAATAATTTATCCTCTCACCACAGGTTAACTTAGATCCATTGTAATTTGACACTATCCTTGACCTAACTTATGAAATCCTTTCTAAATTTTGTCCTTAGGTGTCAAATTGTCTAACATGGCCCAATAATACGTGAGATTGAGCCCTCTCCTACATGGTATAATCCACCATTTTGTAAATATATATGGGTGTAACCAATCTTCTTGTGGTTCTCGCATCAGTTGAATTGCTACTGTATTCTCATAATCCCATACATGTAATAGATTTATGGATCCTAATCCTTTTACATGACTCTCTAAAGAAAAAATTACAAATTGTTGATTAGTTTTGTACACTAAAGCATTGACAAAGTGGAAGCTACAGGAAACGATGAACCCGTGGAGAAGTATAAAATTTGCGGATTACTAAAGTATGTTGATCACCATGAGAAGTTGTTAAAAAATGATAAAATCCACGATAAATGAAAAAATCACAAGACATTAAACAAAGACACGAAACAAAGATAGAGGGAAGGAACACAAGTGTTGAGTCACTACTGAAAGGGATGACTATTGGATATTTCAAGGATTATATGATCATTGCAATTATTGTAATAATGGGAAGGGGAGTAGACAAAGTACTAGTTTTAGAAATTAGAGTAAAGGAGGGTATTATAGAGCATAGAGAAGCCAAAAGCTTGAGGAATGAGTAGATATATGTGATAGTGAATTATGAATTATATTTAATTATGAAGACTAATATAATAATCGAGTTTTATTCAATATGTATGATCTAATAGTGATTCTTAGTTTGCATATTATATTCAGATATGTTATTGAACCCTTGTTTGTACCCAAACTCCATTTATATACCTCATCAAGAAAAAACTACTTAACCTCACAATCATGTCAAGGGATAAGGTCAATATTTGGTGTTTGAGCCTAGGTCTCTAGTCAAGTAAATGTCTAGAGAAATAACACCACCACGATTTTAGAAACCTACACTGGATGATATTGAACACTAGTGGGAGGTTAGAATTAAGAATTTTGTACAGCAAGAAGCCAAATGACTTGAGGAACCTTATAAGATGGTTGAAAACCACTTCTTTGGTGATCTTGGAGAAGATTTATGGTCAAATTTTCCACACTTACTGTGGCCTTAGATTTTGAGATTTGTTTAGAGGACTAAGTGGACACAACTCCAACTGAGAAACCTAATTAAGTAGACAAAAGATAAGTTAGAAAATATTGAAGAGTTAGATGAGTCATGGACTCGAACACTTGATTATTAGTTTGATACAACAATAGAGTTTTCATTATCACTTGGGAAATCCAATATTGGACCATATTTGATCATAAGAAGGTACAATTATATGAAGGAGCATGAGGGAGATTTCTTGAAAATGTTCCATTTCTGATTCACATTCTTTTGATAAAGAAGAGGATAATTATAAGTGTGAAACAACTCATTTATGGGAAGGCACCATGGGATGATAAGTGGGAAAAGGAGTGATCCAAGAGGTGTAACTATTAGAATTTTCTAGGGTGATGGTTGGGGTAGAATAAATTGCAGGACTTTAAAAATAGGAAAATCAAATAAAAAAGATTACATATCTAGTTAATATGATTAGGGAGATTAGCAAAAAAATTAAAAATATGGTAAAAAAAATAAGGAGGAAAAAAAAGAAATCTAGGTTAGCCATAAAAAGAAGGAAATTAGAGGTAAAGATGGAAAGATAAAGGTTAGTAAGAGAAGGGGGAATAATAAATTAAATGGAGGGAAGGAAAAAGGAAAATTAACAAATAATTAGTAGTTAGAGAAAGACAATATACCCATTTCAACTGGATACAAATGGTTTCCCCAAAAAGGGAGGAGGTCATAGAAATTTTTGTAATAATTCTCAAGTTAAGAGGAGACTAATAATCGATGGTTACTCTACAGATGGAAATTGCTGTGAGAAAATGTTCAATAAATAATAAAATACAACAATCACTATTTGAACGAATAGGCTAGTTGGGGAGTTAAAAGGAATAGTCAATATAATGGAATCCAGTACTATAAGAATCTCAGATGTGGATATCCAAGAAAATTATTAGCTTGAAGCTAGGCTTAGAATAAAATAAAAGTGAGAAGAAAGAGATCTAAATAATAGAGAAAATAACATAATTAGGAAACAAAAAGATAATGATAGTTTAGGAGAAGGATTAGAGGAATTTTTTTGTTAGAATCACAAGGGAAGTGTTTCGCGTAGAATGTTTCCATTCCTAGAATAGAGTTGCTTCTATCTTTTCATTCTCTTGAGAAACAGATAAGGGTTAGGGCTAGGAGGAATACCTGTTGAGTGTTGGGAGGGTGTGCGCGTACCGTAGAGAGAGATCAGATCGATTGTGAAGAACTCCTTTTTGTCTGGGAAGGACTACCTGTGAATAAGAATGCAAGACCACCAGATTATAGTTAGATAATAAATGAGGGAACTGCCTTGGGCCCAAGAAATATTAGACTTCCTTTTGAAGGTGGTCAGTTCCCCTTTCAATACGAATTAACACAAATGATAACAAAGAAGTTATTGCAAAATTACGATTTAGTTACCTTGTTAAAAAGCAATAGAGGAAAGGCTGGTTTTGGTTTGAGTCACAGTGACCGATGCCAGTCACTGTATAACCGACTGCAGTTATAACACCGGTACCGATTACTGATAACCAATATCGGTAGGGGCAGTGATTTAGGGGCTTTCAATGAAGGTTGGCTGTAAGGTGGTTATGGTGTTTATAAGGTTGGTAAATGATCAGGGGTAGGCAATAGGGTGATGGAGAAGACTCAGAGAGTGTGGGAGCTGTTCTTGGGGCAATGCAAGGGTAGAGGAATGAAATTTAGATGTAGGGTGCTATCGGGTAGTAGATCTAGGAGTGAGCTTATAATTACTATGAATCAGAAGTTCAAGAAATGGTATTTAAAAATGTACAAGACACTACTTACTAGTTCCTGATGAAGGTACAGCTCCAAGGACTGTGATGACGAAGACAAGGCTCAGGTGGGATGATCCGACAATCAAAAGTGAGCTTATCTTCTCTCCCAATGCTTGGATGAGTGTCGATGTGCTCTGGTTACTCAGTTGCAGTCTTGGGCTCGATGTCCTTCTCTGCAAACTCTTCTCTTTCCTTCACTTGTCTCTGTCCTGCAAAGTGAATTCCGGATCTTTCAAATGAATTTCGATGCCTTGTTTTTGGTTGGGGAAGGTCATTTACAGGGAACCGATGGCGGTTACATAACGGATGGCGGTCGAGTAGGAACCGATGTCGGTTAAGTCAAAGTGGGCTATTTTTAGTAAAATAGCCAACTTTCCCTCCTTTTCTCCCGAGGGATTAGTTGTGGGCTTGGTCAAGTCATTATTAGGTTGGTTTTGGTGCGGGTGAGGAGTAATTAGTCAAGGGTGTGGATGTAGACCAAGTTATAGGTCTTAATTAGGTTAGTTTAGGGTTAGGGCTAGGTCATGATGAGGTGGCGAAATGAGGTGGCAGGTTTGGAGATGTGGATTTATTAATTATAAGGTAATTAATAAATAATTGTGTAAGGTTTAGGTGGTGAGGTTAGGTTGCGAAATGAGATGTGGGGCACAGGGTGTCGTAAGACACAAATTTGGTGTCTACATTAGCCCCTTGTTGTCATGTAGCTTGTCTTGTGAAGCTGCACTGACAATAATAAGAAGTGGTTACTCCCGTTAAGGGTATAGGTAATCCCCCTCAAATCTATCATAGATTGAGGTGACGTGAAATCAGGGATAGGGTTGATAAAGGGTGAATGGTGTTGAGATGATGGTAAGATGGTGGGGTAAGTTCAAGGAAGTAGACGCACGTTGAAATGCAGTAGTGCGACCAGGGTACATGATTTGAAGAGCAAACAAGCAATTCATAGGAAAAGGTCGATAGTTTATCCAAACAAGGGTGATATAATCCTGGTATCCAAGGCATAGGAAGTAGCTCCAGGGGATATAACGGGTAAGGTACAGGAACGTTTAGGCATGTTCGGCAGTACCAAATGGTTGGTTTGGTTGAGATAAATGTCACGGTCTCAGTCTAGGCAAAGTTGGTCGGACTGATCAATTCAAGTATCCTAATCATGCTAAAAACACGAACAGGTGAGCGCGATTGAACAAAAAGCTACATGATGGGTGGATAAAATCATAATTTGCGGGTCTTGGTCGAGGTACTTAATTGGTGCGGCCTTGGGTCGGGCCGACTGATTGGTGAGGGCCTTGGGTCGGGCCTGATTGGTTGGGTACGGCCTTGGGTCAGGCCGATTGATTAGTTGTGGCCGTGGGTCTGGCCTGATTAGTTGGGTGCGGCCTTGGGTCGGGCCTGGTTGGTTGGTTGCGGCCTTGGGTCGGGCCTGATTGATTGGTTGCGGCTGTGGGTCAGGCCTGATTGGTTGGTTGCGGCCGTGGGTCGGGCCTGATTGGTTGGTTGCGGCCTTGGGTCGTGCCGATTGGTTGGTTGCGGCTTTGGGTCGGGCCGATTGGTTGGTTGTGGCTTTGGGTCGGGCCGATTGGTTGGTTGCGGCCTTGGGTCGGGCCGATTGGTTGGTTACGGCTTTGGGTCAACAAAGCTAGATTGATTGGTTGCGGCCTTGGGAAAAAATGTTGATTGGTTGGTTGCGGCCTTGGGTCGGGCCAGATTAGGTTAAGGTTAGTCAGGTAAGCCGGGGGTATCGGTCGATGTGGGACCTAGTGGATTGGTGGATAAGGGCAGGAGTTACCGGTATTCTAGGAAGTAGATAACCGATATCAGGTATAGGCACAGGGTGTACTGGTAGGTCAGGGGCCACTTCTATTAAGAGCCGATTGGTTGGACCAGCCTGACCAGCCATGGGTCACGGTCCCTTATATGGAGTTGAGTACGCAGGCCCGGTATTATCTGAGGTGTGCTAGATTGTATTGGGTTGAGCCTGTGGGTATGCAGGGCACTAGAGCTGAGGAGTCCCGGAGTCATAAGGTAGAGGGGCCGCAGCAAAATCGGGTGGCAGAGTGATTGGTTGAGGACCTTGCTAAGGAGAGCCAGCACATGGGCATAGCCTGGGAGGAGCAGAGGGTGGTGGAGTTAGAGCTATAGCCACCTATCCTAGGAACTGATATTGGTTATGTAGTGACCGATACTGGTATTCTAGGGCACCGAAATGTGAACCGAGTATTATTATAGAAAACCTGCGTAATAAGAATTTAACTATGGCATGTCATTTTTGTTGTAGGAATTTGACCACCAAATTTTATCTTATCTGAGGTAAGTGATTACGTTGATTTGTGGGCTATAGTTGATACTAGCCTGCGAGTGGAGTAGTGACATGTTAGGTAGGCCCCAAACGAGCTAGAGTCAGAGTTTTGATAGGTTGAGGACCTGTGTGGGTTTGTATTTTTAGAACAGAGGCCCCATAAAGGGTGTTTGCGGGGCACATTTTGGGTTGAGTACGATGAGATATTCCTAGATGAGTTTGATCCGATGGTCGGTGATAATTTTTTGTAGATTTGATGCATCGGTCATTAGAATAGTCTCATGTGGTTTTGTTATAGACCGGTATTGAAATTTATGTATATAGATCGATGTTGAGGACATTTGGATGATATGTGATTTGCCTCCCCGGACCGATGGTATTGTCCAGAAGGACCATTGATAATGATGTCATTATGCAGGGAAAAGATCGCAGGGTCCACCAAAAATTTGCAATTGTGTTTGATATCGGTTAGCTAACCAATGTCAGTAGGCTATATAGATTGTGGTTGGGTAACAGAGCTATCGGAGGTAAAACGAGTTGATCTAGGAATAGCTGATCTGGGGTGGGAGGGGAATTAAGTTGTATTTTTAGATTACATGTCGGGTAGGATAGATCATGTGACACTGTTGACGACTTAGTATCAGGTGTTCAAATTGCAGGGAGAATGAGTGATAAGGATGGCTAGAGTTAGACAGGTAAAGTGCGTTGTCAGGGTGTGAGATTATTAGAAGGCGAGATATCCTAGATGTTATATTGAAGAGGGTGGGTGAACATGTGTGTATAGAGTCGAGATTGCATCCAGATTGGGTGGAGATGAGAGGGTATAGACAGTTCCAGGTCAAGCTGTTGAGGATCCCAAGAGGCCATGATGAAGTGGCGTTGTTGATTGCATGATCATCACTCTTCGCATGAGGATGCAAGGGATCGAGGTGAAACCTCTATTGGGTAGATGATGAATAAATAAAGGTGATACAGCGCAGTGGGCCTGCTCATGCGGTGATTGTTATGGGGTAGGTAGAGTCCAGGGGTTTAGACATGTTTGATAGGTACCAGACCCTGATGGTTGCCCTATTCGAGTTATGATAATAATCGTATAACGAATGTTTTTGAGCAGGCTCCCTACTGGAATTGATAGTGACCGATCATCATTTAGAGGATAGGACCGTATAGGTCCTAGTGAACCGGTACTGGTTAATCTATAACTGATATTGGTTACTGTATGAAATTCAGAGATATGTGATAAACAACACATGACAGGTTATGGTAGGGGATGGTCAGATTGCTTACATTCGGAGACCCCATGATCTCTGATGTGTGCTACGGTACATAGCCCATCGTGCACATGATGAATGATAGGGTGCCAACTTTGTTGTCACAAGTCCGAGCGGATGTAACACCAGCTGAGTGGGAATTGATAAACCGTGTGGGGTTAAGTTGAATCCACTATTATTCACGAATCACACGTAATCATGCTATGTTGCAGGCGTTGATTGAGAGATGGAATCCAGAAAAGAATACCTTTTATCTGCTAATAGGGGAGATGATAGTGATGTTGGAAGATGTGTTACCCAATTTTGAGAACTCCCAATTACAGGAAGACCAGTGTATCAGGCAGGGCCTAACGTGGCGCGGGGAGCGATAACAACCAGTATTTGGTCCAGCTGCATGAGACTTAACACAGCGAGGTTTGACATTCACTTATGGTATCATGTTTTCCGCACACCCTGAGGCAACAAGGTTGGCAGTGGTATTAATGATAGCGGTGGGGTATTATGCATTACCGAGGGCGGATGGGAAAAGATTTCCAAAATCATTGATGTGTATTATTTGGGAAATGATAGAAAGGAACGTGAGATTTCGCATGGGTACGCCGCATATCTGGTGGAGCTATACAGGGTTTTATGGGCCTGACGAGGAACCAAATCACATAGACTACACTAGATTGTGCGTACTTATTACATTGTTATGGGCCTATGAGCACATTGTTTATGTGCGACCAATAGGCCGACCCATCTAGTCAGGAGAGACAGGAGTGCAAAGGTTGGGATTCAAGCGATGGGTCTAGACAGAGCAAGAGGTGAGATTCGAGGCTGTGACATATGATGTCGAGTATTATAGGTAGATGTGGGAGATGGTGACGATTACGGATATCCTTTGGAGGCCTTACGTAGGAACTATATGGTGATGAAGAACATAGTTGAGGATTTGAGGGGTGTAGAGTGATTAAGGTGGATCACGTGAGATAGGCTAGGTGAGTACGAGAGGATTCCTCTAGATCGTCCATGCGGTGACAATTTGGATTTGTTCAGGATATACCCATGGCTTATAGACCATACATGAGGATTGACAATCGAGGCATCATTATCACCTCCCATTAAGACACCTCCAGAAGGACTAGAAGAGACAGGCAGCTGATCGCAGGGTAATGGATGCAGGAGCTAAACCAGAGGCTTATAGATTATGGTGGGTAGCAGAGCTGCAAGGTTCACGTGAGAGGGCCGATCATCCTGACATAGTTGTGATTACAGCGGAAAGAGATCACCTGCAGGATTTAGTTCACCAGCTTCAAATGCAGGTGAATGAGAGAACAAGATTGTTAGCGATTGCGCAGTCACGAGTGGAGAGACTAGAGGAGAGATTTCCATCCACGCGAGAGGGCTAAATTCATATGTTACAGGAGAGATTGGTGGATCAGTGGGAAGAACCAATAGCAGTGGCACCTTTGAGGATGGAGAGGCCAGGTGAGCGGCGTCGACGATCATGATCATCACCTGGTTCGGGATGAGGCACAAGGGTCTAAGTGAATTTCATAGGGGTAGAAGAATAAATAAGGATGTTGACCTGCATGTCGATGATATAGAAAATTTATTTGTTTAACATCTAAATAAAAATGAATATGTATGTTGATTTGAGTTATGATAATAATAATAATGTTTGTGTTTTGAATGTTTGTTTTGAAAAAGGATAAAGATAAGTGTTATCAAATAGAAATACCCAAAAAATATTTATATTTACAACACATGATAGGTTATGGTAGGGGATGGTCGAGCTAACCTTCAGAGACCCCATGTATCCTAAGTGCTGCCTACATAGCCCATTGCCCAAAGCAAGGAGGGGCCTCAAACCGATGTAGTTCTCCCTTAGGACCAGGGAGAGGTGAATTCAAACAATTTGGTTGTGGTTAGGTAATTTGTTGGTTGGTAAAAATATTGATATTGGTAGGGTAATGTTGTTGGTGTTGGTAAGGTATTGGCGGTATTGGTGTAGGTATAGGTGAAGTGAAGGTTAGCTTACCCAAGCATAGGAAACCATGTCCTGATTAAGGTCAACACATAATCCTAGATTTGGGTAAAAGAGGCACAAAAGTGTCCCATAGTTGGAAAGAGCTAAACAAACCACATATTATCATAGGATGAGCTTGAATCCCTAGGTACCTTGCATAGGCGAGAAGTCAATAGGTGAAAAGAGTTGTATAATCACAACATATCGGATATACGTCACGTCCCTTGAGTTTTGTTTTTTTGAAGAATGGTGAGATGAGGTGGATGGTATAGCTGGGGTGCAGAGAACTTGTTACAAGGTGATTATGCTGACGAAAGAGAACCAAACCTGAATAGACAAGTCCATGACTCAAAAGTGCTTTTGAATACTACTTTTATTTTTTTCTGAATATAGATTGATCGATGCGGGAAGTCTATATGGGGTATGTATTTTGTTGTTCTTGAGCTCTTCACGAAGCTGATCAATGTGAGAAGCTTTTGATAGAGGCTGACTTTGTATAGCTGTCCTTCAAGGGAGCAGTCTATTTATAGTAGCAGATGTGGCTTTGCACATAGCTGTCCTTCGAGGGAGTAGTCTATGTATAACTTTGAGGTTTAGATGTCCGTTTGGCATGAAGCATCTAGTTTTGTAGGAAGTTTGACTCAAGAATATCCCATAATTGTATAATTGAGAACGTTTTATTTTGATACTTTTAAGTCATGGACCAGACTAAAAAGGGGAAGGCATCTTTAAGAGGAGATGATGACCAAACCATGTGAGCATGATTCTATTTTGAGATGTATGAAACAAGGTGTATGAGGTGGTAAATGAGCTCAAGGGACGAGCGCAAGGTAGATAAGAAGTGATATAATACTAAATTCAATAGTAGAATGGTCAAAGATGCAAGGCATTAAGGGGTTCAGGCTCAGGTTTACCATTGAGCGAAGCTAAACAGTAAGTTCCTGATCCGTAAGTGTGAGTGATAATGTAAGGCCCAATCCAATTTGGAGGAAATTTTCCATGCTTGCTCTTTTCTAGTTTGGTTACATGTTGATTCTCTTTGAGGGCAACATCACCAGTCTTAAAGGTACGCTCATGAAGTTCTCTTATCATAAGCACGCTTGATGCACTTTTGATAGATTTGAAGGTGGTCAAGAGCTGTAAGACGACGCTCGTCAAGAAGCTCCAATTGGGCTAACCGCTCTTGGCAGAAATCATCATTGGTGAGAATATCCTGGAGAGATATTCTTAGGGAGGGTATTTGTATTTCAAGAGGCAAGACAACCTCGGTACCATATACCAAAGAAAATGGTGTGGCATTAGTGGAGGTACGAATACTGGGACGATAAGCCCAAAGGGAAAAGGGGATGTGATCAGGCCAATTTTTCCCAGAATCGTTAACGACTTTCATGAGAATTTTGGTCAAGGTTTTGTTAGAAGATTCGGCTTGACCATTTTCTTGTGGATAGTAAGGTGATGAGAAGCTAAGTTTGATACCAAAGTTGTCACAAAGGTCTTGTAACAACTTATTTTTGAAAGATTTTCCATTATCTGTTATCAGGCAATGAGGAACACCAAAAATGACAGATAATGTGATGGTTGATGAACTCTACGATTTTTTTCTTTTTTGGTTGAAATGAGTGGAATGGCCTCCACCCATTTAGTGTAATATTTGGTTGCTGTGATTATCCAACGGTGACGTTGCGAAGAGGGCGGGTGAATCTCACCAATAAGGTCTAAACCCCATTGTGAGAAAGGCCAAAGATCTCGTGCGACCTGTAGCGGATGGCTAGGAGTATGTTGAAGGTTGGCATGTTGTTGACACATAACACAACACTTAACATATTCATAGCAGTCGTTATTAAGAGTAGGCCAATAATAGCCTAGGTGAAGGATCCGTTTGGCCATGGCAAGGCCACTAAAATGTCCACCACAAATTCCGTCATGGACTTGTTGGATGGTATAGGTGACCTCCGCGCCGGTTAGACATCGAAGGAGGATGCCATCAAAGCCATGTTTATAGAGGAGTCCCCCCATGACGACATAACGAGAAACACTTTTAAGAAAAGCACGTTTGCCGTTACTAGTAAGGTCAGGTGGGAGAACAGAGGTTGTAAGGTAGTCGTGAAATTGGTGATACCAGGTATCCTGCGAATTAGAAGACACATTATTTACCATACAAACATCCGAGACTGAGTAAGATGGGGAAAAGAGTTGTTGGACCAAGAAAAATATGTCAGAGTCAGTTGGTGAGGCAGGAATTTGTGAGGCCAAGCAAGCCATAGTATCCGTAAATTTATTAGTTGAGCGGGGAATGGTTTGGATAGAATAATGAGTAAATAAGGTCAAAAGTGAGTCCACGTAATGTTTGTACTTTTGAAGTTCCTCATTTTTACATTGGTAGATGCCCATAACTTGATTGACTACCAGTTGAGAGTCGCTAAAAATGTTAATAGACTTTACACCTAAGTGTAACGCAACCTGGAGACCCAAAACAAGGGCCTCGTATTCCGCTGTATTATTAGTGCAGGGGAAATCGAGCCGGAATGAAAGAGGCATAGGTTCAGCATCAAGAGGAATGAGAACAACGCCGGCCCCTCCACCGCGCTGGCATTTGGATCCATCGAAGAAGAGGGTCATTGGATACGACTCCTCACTGAGTGAAAGAGTGGCGATGAGTTCGTTAGGGAAAGTAAAATTGGTAAATTGTTCCCCAGGTAAAGGGGCTTCCGCGAGTTGGTCTGCGATAGTTTGTCCTTTGACTGATTTCTGGTGTATAAACTCAAGGTCGAGGTCGGCGAGGAGCATAATGCCATCGGGCGATGCGTTGGTTTAGATGAGGTTTGGCGTACATATAATGGATGGGGTCTGTGTTGGTGATGACAAAAGTTTTGTGATTCAGGAGGTAATGTCGGAGTTTGGTTGCCACGAATGATAGGGCTAGGCACAACTTTTCTACATGTGTATACCTAGTCTCGTAATCCACAAGAGTACGACTTATGTAATAAACGGCTTGTTCTCGATGCTCAGGAGTCACGATGTGCGAGCATGGCTCCTACAACATGGTCGGTGGCAGAAAGGTAAAGGTAGAAAGGGATCATCCTGAGGTGGGATAAGCACGGGTGGCTGCAAGAGATAGGATTTAAGAGCCTCAAAGGCTTGGTGGCACTCTTCGCTCCATTGAAAGACAATGTCCTTTTTAAGGAGATGATGAAAAGGTTGACATCGATCCGAGAGTTGTGAAATGAAATGCCGGATAGATTGGAGTTTGCCCTGCAAACTACATAATTGTTTGAGGTTAGTGGGTGGGGGCATTTCTAGGATAGCTTTGACTTTAGCTGGATCGACCTCGATGCCATGCAAAGAGACAATAAAACCAAGGAGTTTTCCCAAAAGGACACCAAAGAAACATTTCTTTGGTTGAAGACGAACACAGCATTGTAACAGGTGATCGAAAATAATGGTTAAAACATCGAGATGTTCACTGCGATGTTTAGATTTGCCAAGAAGATCATCGACATAATCCTCAAGGATAGTGTGCATAATGTCATGAAAAATGTAAGTCATAGCCCACTGATAGGTTGCGCCAGCATTCTTAAGGCCAAACAGCATGACACGATAGTAGAAGGTTCCCCAAGGAGTTATGAAGGGAGGTTTTATGTTGATCGGCCGGGGCTACCAAAATTTGATTGTATCCCGAGAAGCCATCCATGAGAGAAAGCATCTCATGGCCCACAGTGAGATCAACAAGTTGATCAATACTAGGTAGGGGGAAGTCATCCTTTGGGCAAGCGAGGTTAAGGTCCCGGAAATCTGTACATATCCGAAGTCCCCCCATTGCTTTAGTGACAGGTACGATGTTAGAAATCCATTGAGGATAGTCAATAGGTAAGATGAAGGAAACAGAAAGGAGTCGTTGAAGCTCTTCTTTGACCAAGAGGGCAATGCGTGGATGCATTTTTCTCAGTTTCTATTTAACTGGTTTGGAGTCGGGTTTCAGAGTAATGTTATGGACAGCGATGTCAGGATCAATTCCTGGCATGTCAGCGTAGGACCAAGCGAAAGCTTGGTTGCGGGCACGGAGGAAGGTAGTGAAGGTAGTTTGTTTTGATGCGTTAAGAGATTGTCTGATCTTCACAATGTGAGGATCATCCTCTGTGTGGATGTTGATTTCTATAGTCGAATCATTCAACATGGTTTGAGTTTCAGATGGTAAGGTGCATTGAATATAAGAGTCGTCCGCACCAAGATAAGTGAGGATGGAGTCGTCATCCTGGCACTCAACAACATTAATTGAAGGCGAGTCTTCTTCAATCATGTCTGGATACAGAAGGGGAAAAGAAGATGGGTCTTCATTATCACGTTGATAAGTGAGAGGACCCAGGAAGATAGCGTTTACGAAAAAAAAAGTTAGGAGGGATAGATTCCGGGTCTATCGACTCTGTGGGTGACGATGGCAAAATGGGTGATGATGGTTCAGAAAGGGTGACTTCATCATCTTCCTGGATACAATGGATATGCGGTTTCTTCGGTGTAGGTGGTTCAGAGAATCCAAGACCACGACGATCTTTGTGTTTGCGTGTAGTCACGGGAATGATCGTATGTCGGCCTTGTTCATAAAGACCGAAACCGAAGCCCTTCCAAGCACAGCGCGTCAGGAAGGTGAGGGCGAAACGACGATTAGTTAGATATTGAAAATCAGATTGGAAGGGAACCACACCAAGGGGAGGTTTAGGGGTGACAGAGGATGCGTCGACACCCCCATACGTTAGGTTGGTGCGGTAATTAGGTGGTCCATAGGAGATTACTTCCCCCACATGACGGTCGTAGGTAGGATGCGCATGTAACTGTCCATACTCCTGTGGGGTATGGAAAGTGTTAACATTATATAGGCGATACTCCCCCAGCGTAAGGCGTTGAAAAACATCTACCAAGGGATCTGAGGTTGGGATGTTATCCGCTGGGAAGGAAGTGGTATTTGCGGTGGCGGTTTCATTGGTTGAAGGTGTAAGTGCGGCTAAGGTGGATGGTTGAGGTGTGGTCGAAGTAGATGGTTGGGTTGGATGAATGGGTGTCTTGACTGGTACAAGTACATCATTAGGGTGATATAACATATTACAGGTTTTGAAGGGGGGAGTGTCAGCTTTTACGGTGTAGGACTTCCCCTCATACTCGAATTTTATGCATCTATGTAAGGTGGAGGGAATGCATCCCATAGCCCGGATCCAAGGGCGGCCTAACAACATGTTGTATTGGAATTCTCCCTCAAGGACATAGAAGAGTTCAGGTAAGGTACATGGCCCTACACGAATGTTAAGGATCACGGTGCCTAAAGTAGAAGTAATAGCATCATTAAATGAATGCAACATGGTGGGGTTGGCACACATGCAGCTAGAAGGGATATTCATTTATTGGAAGGCTTTGGAAGAGATGATGTTTAGGCTAGCACCCCCGTCAATCATAACACGACGTACTCAGATGTCCCAGACGTAAGCCGAGATGAAAAGAGCGGGGTCAGGATCTTCTACACCAAAGTCGACAATTTCGTCTTCGGAGAAACTGACAGCAACGGCTTGCTGTACAGGGACAGAAGTGGTTGGGGAGGTAGGTTGTTTGGTGAGAGAAGCAACATGATTGGGTGTTAAAATGGAGGCAACGGGAAAGGTTTCGTTAGGTAGGACCTCTATCCCTTGAAGGATCTCAATGAGAGCTTGTCGATGAGATTCAGAGGTTTGAATGAGATCATACAGTGTCATTTTTATAGGTGATTGGTGAAGCTGTTTGATCATGGTACGATGGAAAACTCCATCAGAGATGGGGTAGGTAGGTCCACGAATAACCACTTTAGGTGGTGGTGCGATTGGGATGGCAGACGGAGAAAGGGATGTCGCAGGTGTGCTTTCTTTAGCTTTCCCCTTGTTTTTCTGACCTCGAGTAGCAATGCTAATCATGTTGATCTCGTGAACACGAGAGGAGGAAGATGGTAGGGATAAGTCATTGTCTTCGAGAGGTGGGGTTGCAATAATGATAGATCTTGGTGAGGTGGGGACAAGTGGTATAGGAGAGGGGATTGAAGCTAAAGGTTTCTCCCTTCGTAAGTTGTCTTTCTTAACCTTTCTATCCGAGAGAGGTGACTGATGAAGGATGGCTTTCAAAGCTTTGCATCCCTCTACATCATGTCCTGGTGTGCGGTGGTAAGCGCAGATTTTAGACTCATCATAACCTATAGGTCGAGGTTTAGATGGATCATAGGGTCTAAGTGGGGGTAGGTAAATGGTCGCATTCTCCACCAACATATCAAGGATCTTGGCGTAAGATCCTTTGAGCGGGTCAAATTCAGAGGAAGATGAGGCTATTGATTGGGTGGGTTTTGGTAATGGTTGGGTATGGTTGGTTCATACGGGTGGTGGTTTAGACAAGGGGTTTTGATAATTGGATTTAACTAAACGTGGCTTCTTTGGCAGAAGTCATGTTTAGCTGGTTAGATGAGGAGGCCACAGATGACGTGGTGGCAGGAAACAACCACGGAGAAAGAGGAGTGACAGCAAACAAATCCTTTGATGATGGAGTTTGTTTAGGGTTGATAGGTGGACAGGATACTTGGGGTGACGGTGTTGATACACCCATGGATCTCTGTATGGGTGCAGAAGGTGCAGGTCATTTTAAAGAAAACACAGGAGGTATGATGTATTGAGGCAAGGTGGAGGGGTGAGGTCCCAATATAGAAGGTAGGTGTGATGGCGAGGGTTTTAGTTGTGACAGAGGCATAGATTGGACTTGAGGGGATTGGGTTTGTCTCCTAGGTGGATGGACGGCTTTATTTTTGGATAAATCTAACCGTTGAGGTGGGTGTGTTAGGCTAGGTATTGGTGAAGTCCCAAGCGTAGGGGAAGGTTTGGTTAGGTTAATAGAGGTGGATGAGGTATTCGGTAGAGATGAGAGGGGTGAAGATGAGGACATAGGCATTTTGAGCTTTTGTAAACACCTCGGGTATATGGTAGAGGTGTCTGGATCGGTCATCTGCATTTGAGTAGAGCATGGTGTACTCAAACGCTCCCATAGGACTCGCCTATCTTCTGAGGGATGACAATCTTCACGTGTGAAGAAGAACTTTTGTATGGAAGAGAGGTGGGTTGTGATTCCGGTCCACTGTGGGTGTGATACAGGGGGTAAATGAGGCACTGTATCAATGGGTGTTAAGAGGTCAATCGGTCGCTGAAAAGATTTAGGCGATGAAGAACTAATAGGTAGGAGAGCATGTTTAAGGGGATCCATCATGATTAAGGAGTTTGGTGATGTCGGTTCGAGAGGTTTCTCTTCTAAGGATGACAGAAACAGTGGCGAGCCTTCTTCTTTTACAGCAAGAGTGACGGAAGGAGATGTTTGGGAAATAGATAAGTTAGATAACATCCGCTCACAATCTTGCAGGGATGTGGTGTAAGAAGACTCATTCGTGAGAAGAGAACTCTGGGCGGTTAATTCCTTTATGGGTAAAGGAATGGCAAGGTTATCATCTTGTCTTGATGGTGGTGAAGTGGGTGCGGATCCCTGCGTTAGTGACGAGGCTTGATTCAGAATTTCCTCGATAGAAGCTTTTGGTTGGGAGTCAAAAACTGCATGGATTTCATGAACACTCTCCTCGGCTAAGATATCTTGGTTTATGTTACTGTTAGATGAGTGGTTTGGGAATGGTTTGTTGAAGATTTTCAAATTTCAGTTAGCAGGGGTGTTAGGATTATCGAGGGTTATATCCCCTGCATCAACCATTTCCTGCACTATGTTTTTCAACATCTTGCAGTTTTCGTGACTGTGTCCCTTCATGCGGTGGAAGTTACAGAAGTCATTTTCTTTGTACCAAGAAGGTATAGCACGGGTGGAATCAAACCCGGAAATGAGGTTTAATAGGAGGCAAGGTGATAGCTCCTGCTTTGAGCAATTTTTCCAAGATCACACCATAAGTTTCTCCCAAGGGAGTGTAATTGATGGGCTCGGCTTTATACTTATAGGTGGTTTTTGGCGGGGTACTAGATGGTGCTTGGGATTTGACCATCACCGCGTGTACAGCTCCTTTTGATTTCGAAGCAGTCGATGCATGAGAATTGGTGGTGTTGGGTTTGTTGGTGGAGTCTTGGGTTCAGAAATTAGGGTTTTTGTTGCGCAACCTCAATTTTTCCTCCTCTAAGGCTCGAATCTCTAGTTTCTGAGCCATAGTAAAGGCCTCATCAAAGGTGCGGAAAGTTTGAATTTGGAGGGTGGGAGAAATGTGCTTAGCGCAGGCCCACGTAAAGAGTTCGATGAGTTCAGCCTGAGGTAAGGCATAAGTGAGTTGGTTGATGAGGCCCCGCCATCGTCCAACGAAATCTGCGATAGATTCATCTTCAAATTGTCGGATGGCATAGAGGTCGGTGATGGATACTTTCTTGGCAATATTAATGGAGAAATGATCCAAGAAAGATTGGGCTAATTGGTTAAAAGAGAAGATTGAGTGCTGGGTTAAAGCACTGTACCACTCCAAGGCGGGTCCTGATAAGGACATGGGAAAGGTGCAGAGTAGTAAGGCATCGTCATGAGCAATCAGATAGCAGGCATGTCTAAATGATCGCAAGTGTTGTTGAGGATCCTCCTTACTATTAAAATGAGTAAATTTTGGTAATTCCCATTGAGGAGGATATGAATGAAGGGGGACAGAAGGATGAATAGGCTCTCGACAAACTTGCTCATATGTCAGGGTGCTACGGCTTCCTGAAACAGAAGCCTCCAAATTTTACATCTTGTCCATCATTTGTTTGATTAAATCAGTGGTTGGGTAAGATGATGGTGCGGTTGTTGTAAACGGTGGAGGATTAGGCCAAGAGCCACTACTAGACAATGGTGGGGTTAAATGTTGATAAGGTATTGATGACGAATATGTTGAGGTGACCGAATAGGGATGTCCTATATAAGATGTTGAAGCCACCGGATAAGTTTGTGGAAATGAAAAGGTGGGTGGAGCTTGAGAAGGAAAGCTCGTGTGGATAGGTGGCAGAGAGAAAGTTATGAAAGGGGCAGTCTGCGAGAGAGATGAGGTAGGAGCAGTCAGCGGTAATGATATGTGGGGCCCCAGATTAACCAAAGGAAAGCCAATCTGTGCCGTATGAACCCTTGAAGCCACTGAGTTGGGAGACGGAGCTAAGGATGAAGAAGGTAAGGTGGAGTTATTAGGTGGGGAAGGAGCTAAGTGAGCAGCTATACTAATGGGCATACCAACGAGAAGCTGACCGTCAGGTGTACGGTCAGGGGTATGAGACAAATAATATTGTACGGCACTAGGATTAGCATCCAAAAATTTGGCAAATTCCTTATCTCCTATAGGGATCTTGGGAACATCACTGGTGTCCGTAGGATTCCCCATAGGATGTGAAGGGGGTGATTTAGTCAAAGACACGGAACAGGCATGTAAAACCATGGCTGCGGCTTGTTTTCGAGTGATAACAACCATGGACAAGAGTACACAGTAGGGATTCAATCTATCAGGAACAGAAACAACAACAAAATGTTGGAATTGGTAG
This sequence comes from Taxus chinensis, assembly GCA_019776745.2. NCBI lineage: Eukaryota > Viridiplantae > Streptophyta > Pinopsida > Cupressales > Taxaceae > Taxus > Taxus chinensis. The sequence goes on along the minus strand of CM034149.1, from coordinate 270,877,788 downwards.
GTTGCTGGTTTGTCGGGAACTGTGAAAGATAGTAACCGATATCGGTCTGATAACCGATGTCGGTCAGACTGTAGCCGACGTCAGTTAGTTAACCAATGTCGGTAGAATAGGACCGGTGTCGGTCACTGTGAAAGCAAAGAGAAGATGTAAGAAGCTGCTGATTTGGGGTTAACAATGCTTAGTATACCCACCAAACTATTCTGAAGTGATCACTGATACAGGGTATGACAAAGAAATAGAACTAAAAAACAAGCAAGATGCACAAGAAAATTAAGAGACTAACCCTAGGATTAGTTTTAATTATTGTGGGCTTATGCCTTAGATGCAAGATGATGTCAATCCTAAACAAAAGACCTAAGGGAGATGTCAAGTTTGTTTTGGCTTATAAGGTTACCTCAATCGGGCGGAGGAATACCACGGAAAAAGGGGGGATGTTTGAGTTGTTGTGTTGATTATGATGTGATTTGTTATGTGTTGTGCAGTGAAAGTAAGATTAATTTCTTGTCAATACCGTGGATATCACCCCCACGTGTATGACCTGTTACTTAATCTACGTTCACTAGAATTAAAAACAGCAAGCAAGAATGTGATGCACGTGTTTTAAACCCAAATTGAAAATGATATTCGATGAAGCAAAGAAGATGACTTTCACTAATGCAAAGATGAGGAAGAAAGACAAATTCTTTTACCAAAATGACAAAATATCTTGTGAATATTTAGAAGAAGAAAATAGCAAGTATGCTCCTTATATGAAAGCAAGCAAGAATGAAAGAAACCTGAGAAAGGGTCCCACCGGGCGTGCCAAAATGTTTCACGTATAATGTTTCCATTCTTAGAATAGAGTTGCTTCTATCTTTTCATTCTCTTGAGAAACAGATAAGGGTTAGGGCTAGGAGGAATACCTGTTGAGTGTTGGGAGGGTGTGCGCGTACCGTAGAGAGAGATCAGATCGATTGCGAAGAACTCCTTTTTGTCCGGGAAGGACTACCTGTGAATAAGAATGCAAGACCACCAGATTATAGTTAGACAATAAATGAGGGAACTGCCTTGGGCCCAGGAAATATTAGACTTCCTTTCGAAGGTGGTCAGTTCCCCTTTCAATACGAATTAACACAAATGATAACAAAGAAGTTATTGCGAAATTACGATTTAGTTACCTCGTTAAAAAGCAATAGAGGAAAGGCTGGTTTTGGTTTGAGTCACAGTGACCGATGCCGGTCACTGTATAACCAACTGCGGTTATAACACCGGTACCGGTTGCTGATAACCGATATCGGTAGGGGCAGTGATTTAGGGGCTTTCAATGAAGGTTGGCTGTAAGGCGGTTATGGTGTTTATAAGGTTGGTAAATGATCAGGGGTAGGCAATAGGGTGATGGAGAAGACTCAGAGAGTGTGGGAGCTGTTCTTGGGGCAATGCAAGGGTAGAGGAATGAAAGTTAGATGTAGGGTGCTATCGGGTAGTAGATCTAGGAGTGAGCTTATAATTACTATGAATCAGAAGTTCGAGAAATGGTATTAAAAAAACGTACAAGACACTACTTACTAGTTCCTGATGAAGGTACAGCTCCAAGGACTGTGATGACGAAGACAAGGCTCAGGTGGGATGATCCAACAATCAAAAGTGAGCTTATCTTCTCTCCCAATGCTTGGATGAGTGTCGCTGTGCTCTGGTTACTCATTTGCAGTCTTGGGCTCGATGTCCTTCTCTATAAACTCTTCTCTTTCCTTCACTTGTCTCTATCCTGCAAAGTGAATTCCGGATCTTTCAAATGAATTCTGGTCCCTTGTTTTTGGTTAGGGAAGGTCATTTACAGGGAACCGATGGTGGTTACGTAACTGACGGCGGTCGAGTACGAACCAATGTCGGTTAAGTAAAAGTGGGCTATTTTTAGTAAAATAGCCAACTTTCCCTCCTTTTCTCTCGAGGGATTAGTTGTGGGCTTGGTCAAGTCATTATTAGGTTGGTTTTGGTGTGGGTGAGGAGTAATTAGTCATGGGTGTGGATGTAAACCAAGTTATAGGTCTTAATTAGGTTAGTTTAGGGTTAGGGCTAGGTCATGATGAGGTGGCAAAATGAGGTGGCAGGTTTGGAGATGTGGATTTATTAATTATAAGGTAATTAATAAATAATTGTGTAAGGTTTAGGTGGCGAGGTTAGGTTGCGAATATGAGATGCGGGGCTTAGGGTGTCGTAAGACACAAATTTGGTGTCTACAGCAAGAATAAAAAATAAGAGAAGAAGAGGAATCCAAAGGTAGATTAGAATGATAGTAAGAAAATAAGAAAATAATATAGATAAGATAGAAAATGTAATACTTACTAAGAAAAGGAGAAGTGGAGAAGGCTATATGAAAATAAAATTATAAGAAAGAAATATGTAAGAAATATCAAGGGTAGGAAATTATTTACGGAGGAATAAAATTATGAAGAGATGCCACAAAAATATGCATACCACAGTCAACTAAGACCCCTAATGAAAATTAACCCCTCAGAACGATCATCATCCCCTATGTCGCAATACATACTAATTAAAAAATACAAATAAGATAAGACTTATAAACAAGATACGATCAATTGAGAGCCCTATAATTTGATGATAAATTAGAGAGATAAAGGAAGGAAATGATTTCCAATGAGAATACATAACCAAAAAAAGAAGGAAAAACCTCAAAGTATATTGTGGAGAGCTCAAACCATAAACACCCCACAAAAATGCAAAGGATGACATAGAAAATGAATTTTCCATTGTTTGGAAAAGATATAAAAGATGGAGAAGAGTGTCTATTCATTTTGGAGCAACAACTATCCAAAGATAAAGCTGTATGAATTTTTAGGAACCCCAAGAGATGATACCTTAAAATGGTACATAAAGATTAGCCCATAACAAGCTAAAACTTGGGATGAGGTAGAAAAGGAGGTTAAATCTAATTTCTATTATCCTGAAGCCCCCATAAAGAGTGTATATAAGACAAGGGATATGGTACCTAAACAAGGGGAAATAATGACAGACAGAGTTTGCTTATAGATTCAAAAACATAGGAAGAAGTCTAGATGAGCCCCTAACTAAAAAATAGAGAGTTGAATGGTTTATCTCAAGCTTATTATCATATGTGAGAGAATCATTAGATGGTAAGGTTTTTACCACTTTTGCAGAGGCACTAGAAATTTCTAATAGGATAGAAGCTCAACCATGGCGAGGGGAAGGAGATAATACTTTAAAGACTGAATTGGAAAAAGTATAATTAGAATTGGATTGGTTAAAATTACAACAGGAAATCCAATTAAAAGAGGATGCAAGAACTAATTATACTCCTAAAGCAGATCGAAGGCCCAATATTTGGTGTATTTTATGTTACACAAAGGGACACAACAAATTAGACTGCCCATAATCTATTGAGGTGTGCATAAACAAACTGATACAGTTAGATGAGTGGTATGTTATTTCCTGGTAGAGTTAGAAGATAGAAAAAGTGAGATAAAAGGCCTGGAATGATAGGCGTATCAAGAATAAAACATTTAAAGGGGAAATATGTTTCTTCTGTATGATTCAAATTTTGTGTGTCACTCTGGGAAGTTGACAGTTCATTGGTTGGGACCCTTTGTAGCAACAAAGATATTGGAATCAAGAGCTTTCCAGTTACAAGCACTGGATGACACTTTATTACCTGATTAGTTTAATGGGAGTAGGCTGAAGCCCTACTATAAATAAATCTTCTTGGTGTTTGTAATAAGGTAGTATTGACACTTAGATTATCTTTCTCTTTAATGTAATTCCTTTAATGTGTTTCCTTTCATTGTTGATATGCTTTGTCAATTTAGTTCAACGCTATGTTTTAATAAGTGTGCTTACGTGCCAGGAGATGATTACTATCTATTGGATTCATGTGTAGAGGACTGCACATAATTTTAGTGTGGGGTGGAGCAGACCCAATTAAAATGGGCCAAGTTGGAAAGAAATTCAAAATGTAGGTGGTTATACAGATATCAATGAACGTTCTCTAGAAGATTGGCATACATGGAAGAGAGATATTACAAGTTCTTAATGGGGAAGTATTTTTAAAGAAAATTGCTTAGATTGAAGATCATGCGTGGAATGATGGATGCATAGTTTAACGTGAGGTAGGTAGCAGCATGGGAAACTACTTGGTATAAGGCGCAGTGGTTTTGTACTTCGGAAAATGGAGGCACGTGTAAGGAGGATTGTGGCCAATAAGTAGTGGGCAGTGACAAAAGGTTATGACTGGGGCATGAAAAAATCAATGCAAAAAAAAGAATGTGAAATGAGGAAAATGGAAAGAAACATCATTTAATGTTGAGTATGGTGGTAGATGAGGAGAAAATAATGCAAGAAATGTTACAAAATTTATGTAACGAAGGCTTACAATGTCATTTTTACCTTGCATGTTGAAGTATTTGAGCTATAGAGAGTGATTTGAAGAGTAAATTGAGTGAGAAGTAGTGGGGCACGACAGAAGGTTATGACTGAGGCATGGAAAATTCAATGTAGAAAAAAGAGCATGAAGCAAGGAAAAAGGAAAGAAACATCATTTAATGTTGAGTACGGTGGTAGATGAGGAGCAATTAATGCAGGAAAAGTTACAAAATTTATGTAAGGAAGGCTTGCGATGTCATTTTTACCTTGCATGTTGAAGCATTTGAGCTATAAAGAGTGAGTTGAAGACTAAATTGAGTGAGAAAGTGTGTGAAAAAGCATTTACATGCATCGAACCTGTGTTATATGTGCTTGACCATTGATTGAGCTCCATCAAAAGGGTGTTTGAGCAAGGGAAATGCAAGCAGGAAACAAATTTGTGAACCTAGGGTTCGAGGAAATGAATTTATAGCTAGGCACATAGTGTTTTGAAGTAAAGAGATAAAAAAGAGTGCAAGAAGTGTTTTAAATCATCACAATGACACCCAAGAGAACACCTGGAGCAATTACATGGGGCAAGAAGCAAAAGGAAGTAGAATGGAATTCAAATATTCCCCAGAGATAATTATCAAAAATGCAGTACCCCGTGGGAGTGATAATGGGGCGGGATTGAGAGTCACATATAAGACAGAGTAAGGTAAATGAACAAAATCACTGAACAAAAGCAACCAAGGAGGAAATGGAAAAAACTTGATAAAGAAGATTGATTTGTGCACAAAAGATAACAAACCTATCTATGATGATTATGGGGAAAAATTTCTAGATAAAGTAGGGATCTTGCAGATATATGAATTGCCCTACTTTAGAAAACTAGAAAAGTTGTATTAATGGTTGATGTCTTGAGTCCATGAGGACATTTTATTTTTCTAGGAGGTGGGTACGCATCATCGCGCCCCTGATATGAAAGCTAATTAGATTGAGAAGCTCAGGCATAGAGATTGTAAGTGACTTAACAAGTGATGGTGTTGTGGAGGCAAATTTTGAAGCGTTATTAAAGAAAAGAGTACGTGCATCATGGAAATTGAGAAGTTTAAATCATACCCGGTGATCAAGGTTGCTGCCCATATTTTCACCAAGCTGAATAACTAGGAGCACTAGACTCAGGTAAATAAGAGGTGGTTGCATGTTGTAAAGAAAATATTTGAGGGCGTAGTATATAATGTATCCGCTTTTATTGTTGAGACCATTATTGAAGAAGCCAAGCATGGTGAGAAGATAAGCTTTGGTGCCATACTTTTGTCTTTAATATTTGTGGAGATTGGAGTACCCGATGGGCTAAATGACAAGATCTGAAAATTCCTTCAGAAAAATAAATCTCTTACAGAGAGATTTGAAAAATACACTTGCGAGGGATCCATGAGTGGCACTTATAAGAAAATATTGGAATTGTGGTACATGCACATGAGGGAGGATTTTGAGCACGAATGGAGAATACCCTGGGACCTTCCTTTGATATAGGACAAACATGCCCAATTCAAAGTGTTGGGCCCTAAGATATTAGCTAAGGATAAAAAGGCACGTGGGCACATAGGATCTAGTTGAAGAAGGGCACATGGTGTTGAAGACACTTAGGGAAGGGTTCTAGTAAGGTTTTATAGAACACATGACGCATGCGCATAAGAAAATACAAGTTTTGTACTTAGCCAAATCTAGCGTCCTAGGCAACACACGAGAAAAGTGTGACCCTTATGGATAAGGTGCCAGCCTGATGATTGTAGGATCAAAAAGGGAATATTACAGACACACGATGGAAGGTTCTAGAAGAACATCATTACAAATAGTGGAGAGATCGAAGCTTAGAAGGTATGCTCCAGTAAAGGACCACTTCGACACTTGGTAGCCAATCTATAACTTTAGAAAGGCATGACGGTGGTTGCTAAGGCTATACATACAAGCACCCGATAGAAGAAAAGAAGGATTTGAAGAGAGGTGAAGCTCTGTAGAAATATAGTAGAGGGTTCTAAGGCGTAGGGATTAGGAGAAATCTAGGAGTGATGGCACATTTAGAGGCATGGGTCTGCAATCATTTTTGTAATGTGATGAACATAGTGTAGTTCTGATGCATGACTTAGCTTTGTATGGTTATATGAGGGTCTGTTATGACTTCAAGAGATGAAATGTTGTTATTGAATATTTTAAGATGAATATAAGGCTCCATTATGAATCACATATGTGTTTAGGAATATAATACTTATGCATTTCCTTTATGTATGAACCATTTTCATATGTTGTTTGCTATTTCTCTTTTCTAGATGCATTGAGATGACAACTTGTCCTAGGTTCCCAAGATGATGAATGGTTCTTCTCTATTCATTTCCATATGAATATCTGTTATAAGATGATGCATTCTCACAAGACTCACATAGAGGAGAGGCTCGACACCCATGTGTGCCTCGGGTGAGCGACCAAAACCACTGGGTGATAGGATGATGCACATGGGATTAGACTATTGGTCTAAGGGTATAAAAATATGACTACATCTTGGTACCAATGTTGGGACCTCTTTTCAAAGTTGTTGTGAGAAATAACATGCATATTTGTCCCTGTGATGCGTGATGATGGAGCATCTGACCTTAGAAAGTGTTGAAACATGGTTCAAGAGCACGAAGGACGAGTTTTATCAAAGATTTAGCACTGGACCTGAGTTCAATGCATGTAGATGGGTAGAAGAAAACATGTACCATGAGTTGTATGAGACATTCTTTGTTAGGTTAATTATGCATAATATAATATAAATTGATTATTTAATTAATTTTATTAATTAAATAATAATGTTATATGGTTATATTATAAACCATATTATTGTTGTATGTTGTTATATGGTTTTATCAATCATATTTGTCTTTTATTTCCGCATGTATAATTGTTATAATTGTTTTAACAATTATGTCCTTCCCGGATGTAATATTAGAAGTAATTGTGAATTTAGTTTTACTTGTGTAACCTATTTGTTTGTCTGCACGTGGTTGTTCAATTCCTATAAGAATTGTAGCACTCCATTGTATTTTTGGTCGATTCAGATTAATACAATTCACAGGCTTCCGTCCCTATTTACATTTGGTTTTAGAGTAGGTTGGAGGATATCGGAGAATTGCAACAAAGTTTAAAGAGCATTGGAGAAGCTTGTGCAAGAAAAAGAGATCCAGAGTTCCCTCTGTAACTTCCCAGCCCCATCCCTTGCAATACCACAATCAAATTCCTTAAAACCACCCTTTATTCATTACAATTGTAGTTGAGGAGGATAGAATTCACCAAGGAAGATATTACAAGCTCAAAGGAAGGAAGAAAAATGATGTAAGGTGCCATACACACTAAAAACCTCCTTAATTCTCACCAAAACTGCCTGTCATTTTTTCTCTTTGCTGGAATTTTAACTTAAAACCACCTTTCCAAAACCGTGGTTTTTTAAGGAGGTATGGTTTTACAGTTTGGAAGTGTTTAATTAAATTTTTCTCTTTACATATAATTTTTTAGCTTAGCCACCCAAGTGGCTAGCACAAATTTTGTAAGACACTTCCCATCAAGAGAGGTCAAGGGGTCAAATCCTCCTCCCTCAACCATTACCAAATTTGGTGAAAATTTTAGTGGAATGACTAAATTTAGTGAAAATTCAAATTTAGTTATAACTAACTAAATTTAGAGAGAAAAACCCTATTTTAGGGAAAAAATTGTTTTTCCTCCACTCTGTATATGTTTGCATTCTGAGGACATTTTTGCCAAAGGAGGGCTACCTGAAAACTTCATTTTGAGCTATATTTTTATGGTTTTTTGCTCAGCAAGCCATATTGGGCTCCACAGGCCACCAGGGCCCACAAAACAAAAAACATTTTGCCTGTCATTCAATTTTTTCTAATTTTTTTGAATGTAATTACATACTTGAGTATATTGTACTAATTTGTAGGTTGCCATAGTCAACTGCAAACTTTGTAACTGCTCAGAAACTTGAGCATAATTGTACTCAAAAATAAAAAAATTGGTTCTATAACACTCATGAGATCCTAGATCTCATTCGCAGCGTTCGGTATATACAGTGCCTCTAGGAAGTGCTTACGGGTAAATCCATCATGACTACTACTACACTTAACACCTAATATAGCTGCAACAACGTCGTCTAGGCATCGACCCTTTAAATCGACGGGGAGTAATAAGGTCACAGTGCACACACTATGAGCCATCCCATCCGTCTGTGAACGATTGCACGACATAAATTTGGACTGAGAAATTATCCAAGTATATAGCGAAGTTACGTGCGCGTATGAGGATATTTCTTTGAGCCGGTGTCAATAATCACACAGACCCCTCTCAGTACTGTCTTGGTACCACATATTGAATTCTTTCATGTACGTTAACACCTCTTTCACGTACCACCGGGTATATAGAAAGGGAAAGCTTCTTCCACGTACCGCTGGGTATATCGGAAGGGCACGTATATAGAAAGGTTCGGTATATTGGACTGATGGTATATAGATTGGGAGACCTAATACCTGGAGTGATAAGAGCAAAACCATGTCAGTGATCTCTACAAAATGGGCACCAATTCCCCCAAATTCTTTCTTCTGGATTCACAACTACTTAGAGGAAACAACTATGCTCATGGAAGACAAAAATCAAGACACATCTTGAGTTTGAAGATATTTGGCCTATTGTGAATGGTACTCTAACCAAATCAACTATTGATACAACACAACAACGGAAGTTTGATAAAGCAGATCAGAAATCCAAACTCATCATCTTGTTTGGAGTGTCTGACGATGTGTAACCCCACATTCAAGATGCCAAAACAACCAAAGAAGCATGGGATAAGTTGAGCATAGTATATGAGGCCAAAAACAAGAATGTTATACTGAATTTGTAGAGTCAGTTACACACACTGAAGTTCAAATAGAATGAAAAAATTGAAGCATTCTTAAGAAGAGTTGAAGAGTTTAGGGCTTCACTTCTAGCCCTGGGAGATCCGGTCACAGATGATGCTCTCATTCCCATTATTCTAAGAGCACTCCCCTCTTCTTACCGCATTTTTGTCACAACACTAAACATGTTAGATACGACAGTTAGTTTTGACAAATTGGTAAACCTACTGCAACAAGAGGAAGCAATGCATAATAAGGATGATCAAAGAGGAGCAAACACTTTCTTCACATCAAAAAATGGAAAGGAAAAGGTAAAGGAAAACCTAATTCCTATCAAAAATCCCAAAATCAAAATTAGTATCAAGGGGACAGACAACAAAAGAAGAAATGTCCTATCTGCAAAAGAGGACATAACTTACAAGATTGTTGGTATAATACTTACAAGAAAGGTTCATCAAGAAACTCTGGACCTCCACAAAAATATCTAACAAGGGACATTCTAACTAAAATCAAGGGAAAAAAAGGGGAACTGGAAAAGAAGACCCCATCAACAAGGAAATATTGTTGAGCAACAAGAATAGTCAGACAATGAAGACTACTTGTTCACTACTCGATCAAGTGAACCATCCACATCATCTAGTGATGTTTGGTATGTTGATTTAGGAGCCACTAGACACATGACCAGCCACAGAGATTGGTTTATTTCAATGAGGGACACACCATCAAAAAATCATGTTTCATTGGGAGATGATTCTTCATATACAGTTCAAGGGATTGGGAACATTTCTCTACCCCTTGGTTTCATGCAACTGTAGACTATCAGATGTCTTATATGTCCCTGGGTTGACAAAGAATATGCTTTCAGTTAGTCAACTCCTTTAGATCAAAACCTAAAAATTTTCTTTGATAGTCATTCCGGCAAGAAAACATCTTTAATTCGAGATAAATCACGAGGCTAAAATATAGTTGTAAAAGCCTCCAATGTGGGACACATGTTCCAGCTTGATTTTGTTCACAGAGACGATCAAGCACTTGTGGCTAAAAACTCCACCTCAGCACAGTTGTGGCATCAAAGATTTGGTCATGTAAGTTTCAAGTATCTTGAACACTTCACTGGTGTAATATGGTACATGGCCTACCATCTCTTCAGAAGGATATAGACAAGTGTCCTCACTGCCTAGTAGGAAAACAACACAGAGCGTCATTCTAGAAGATTACAGATTGAGCTCATGGAAAACTTGACCTGGTTCATACTGGTCTTTGCGGTTCGATGCAACCAAGTTATTCTGGGTTCCAATACTTCATCCTTTGTGTTGACGACTATTCAAGGAAAATGTGGATTTTTTGTCTTCGCAAGAAAAGTGAAGCTTTTGAAACTTTCAAGAAGTTCAAAGTAGTAGTTGAGAATGAAACTGGTCATCACATCATAACTCTCCACTCAAATCAAGGGGGGGAATTCACCAGTGATGAGTTCAAAGACTACCTTCAAACTCATGGGATTCTTCAAAAAATGCCTCCTCCACACACACCACAGCAGAATGGTGTTGTTGAGAGAAGAAATCATACTATCATGGAAATGGTGTGATGCATGATCGATGATTCTGGACTTGTAAAGACATTCTAGGTAGAAGCAACAAAGACAACAAAGTATTTGTTGAACAGAGTGCCCATAAGTACTCTTGATGGAGTAACACCACAAGAAGCATGGTCAAAATAGAAACCATCTATTTACACACCTCATAGTATTTGGGTGCAAAGCAAGCATGCACATACCCAAGAAGAACAAAAAGAAATTGGACATGAAGTCATAGAAACTCATCTTCATTGGGTACAGTGAAGAGACTCTTGGGTATAGATTGATGGATCCTAAGACCAGAAAAGTCTACACCAGCAGAGATGTTGAGTTTTTTCGAGAAGAAGGAAGCAGAGACTCCTCCTCTAGACTCACAAGATGTAGATTTTTCACCAGTTGTAAAACTTTAAGCTGATGTTCCCTTAGAAGATGAAAGTGATGATGGGGATGATGGTATTGATCAGATAGAACCATGACCCATGGGAATAGTTCAACATATGCCCAAGTGGTGTACTAGCACATTACGAGATGCAAGAATGGATGCTCCACTGGATACATCCACCCCTAGACCACAGACTCGCAGTAAAGCAAGAGAAGAAGTTAACTTTACTTTGATGAGTAGAGTTATTGAATCAGATGAGCCCTCTATAGTCCAGGAAGCCCTACAGTCAAAATCTTGGAAAGATGCCATGGATTATGAATATCAATCAGTGATGAAGAATAACACTTGGCAGCTTGTCGATCTTCCACCAGGAAAGAAACCCATTGGATGCAGATGGATATTTAAAACAAAGTAGTGGAAAGTAGATGGGACAAACAAGCATAAAACAATACTAGTAGCAAAGGGGTATGCACAAAAAGAAGGCATTGACTATGAGGAGACATTTTCTCCCATAGCTAAGATCAAAACAATCAGAATGATCTTTTCTCTAGCTACATTGTTTAGCTGGAAAGTCCACCAGATGGATGTAAAAACTGCCTTCCTAAATGGAGATTTACAAGAAGAAGTCTATATGACTCAACCTGAGGGATATGTAGTACCTGGTCAAGAAGCAAAGGTATGCAGACTCAAGAAATCTCTGTATGGCCTCAAACAGGCACCCCAGGCATGGTACATCAAGATTGATGAGCATCTCATACAACATGGATTTATTAGAAATCCATACGATCCCAATCTTTACCTCAAAAAGTAAGGGGGGAGATTGTGATTGTTGTTGTCTATGTCGATGATCTAGTCATCACTAGCAATTCAGTGAGGATGATCAATGCAATGAATAAAGATCTTAATCGATCATTCGACATGACTGATCTTAGGCTGATGCATTACTGTCTTGGATTGGAAGTATGGCAGAAAGAGAATCACATTTTTGTTTCTCAGATGAAATATACCAAGACTATGCTTGAGAAGTTTAGGATGATGGATTACACACCAATTGCTATACCTATAGAGAATAGATTACAATTATCTTGTTCAGATCCATCTCCTTAGGTAAGTGCCACTCTCTATCAGTAGTTGATTGGGAGTCTCATTTAACTGACCTACACTAGACCAGATATCAGCTTTGCAGTGAGCTATCTATCCAGGTTCATGTAGGAACCCAAAGTTTGTCATTGGAAAGTAGTAAGGCACATTTTGAGATATCTTAAAGGATCAATGGATCTTGGTCTAGAATACAAGAAGGACGAAAACTTCTTCTTGATTGGATATTCAGATTCAGATCATGCAGGTAACATTGATGATAGAAAATCCACTTCTGGATTTGTATTCTTTATGGGATTTGGACCAATATCATGGGGAATCAAGAAACAACACTTCGTTTCTTGCTCTTCCATAGAATCTGAGTATCATTTTGCAGGAGAAGCTATCTGTGAAGCGATATGGCTACGTCACATACTGGAAGGACTTGGAATACCACAGGACAAACCGACCACCATGTATGTTGACAATGAAGGTGTTCTCAAACTTGTTCACAATCTAGTGTTTCATGAAAGAAAAAAACACATTGAGGTACATGTTCATTTCATATGTGAGCATGTGTTGAAGCACAACATATAGCTTCAATTTTGTCCAACAGCTGAACAACGGGCAGATATATTCACGAAGTCAATTGCACGTGACAAGTTCGAGTTGTTGAGAGAGTTCCTCTCCACATCCCTTGAGACAATGCACAATTAAGGGGGGGAATGTAAGGTTAATTATTTGCCTAATATAATTAAATTAATTATTAATAAATTATTTAATTAATGTTATTAATTAAATAAATGTTGTTATATGGTTATATTTCTTCATAACCATTTAATTGTTTTTATGTCTGCATATGGGGTGTAGTTATATTGTTTTAACAATATATTTGTAATTATTCATCTGTGCTTCCCAGATGTTATTGGAAGCTAATGTAGTTTGGAATGTGGTATAACCTGTGTAACTTAGTTTCTTGTTTGTATTCAGCTGTACAATACCTATAAGTATTACAGCTCCTCCCTGTGTAAATGGTTGATTGAGATTAATAAAGCTAATTAGGCTTCTGCCCCTGTTTCTCAATTTATAGAAATGTCATGCATCTTTTCCCTTATGATTCTTGATGACAGAACATCTGACCTTGGAAAATGTTGAAACCATGGTTCAAGAGAACCGAGGATGAGATTACCTCAAAGATTCAACACTGGACCTGAGTTCAATACACGTAGATGGGTAGAAGAGAACCTATACCATGATTTGTATGAGCCATTCTTTTGTTTTTTCCCATTAGAACTATATGAATGGATTTCAACATATGCATCCAAATTGGGCTGGTACTATAGATCATGCATGTGGACCCAAGATGACTATCAGAGGCTGCAGGATGTAATTTTGACTTGGACGCTTGTTGTTGATCACTAGTGGAAGAGAGTGTTGACCAGTTATACTCTTGAATACACCATTTCTATGTATTCTTTCCCAAAGGTTACTGAGTTCGAGTTTCTGCCAGGGGACCCTAAAGGATTGTTTTTGTATGTTATTCCTTTGGCTATGAAGATCTTGGTCATTACCTTGAGTTTAAAAGCATTCCCCATGGTTACAGCTAAAGCTTCTCTGAGCACTGGGAGAGGAAGCTAATGTGGAGAAGATGGAAGACATTATGGCTAAGAAGGAAAGGGAGGAGAGAAGACTCAAGTATAATGGAGATCGTGAAAGGGAGATGACTATACAACACATTGAGGTTGTAAGTGTGATGGATCTATGGAGGCAAAACTTGTAGGAAGGAGTTGAGGTTCACGTAAGGATGTGGAACCTAAGTAGTCTGTGCTACCCCATCTTGGAAAGTGCAGGAGGGAAGAGGGAAGCTAGGGCCCTTCAACTTCTGATGAGAACTCATCGCATGGAGAAATAAGAGTTGTCAGCGCACATCTGAACCCACTTGGAGACCAACCATTAGCACTTGGTTTTCCAGATCAAGGGAGAAGTATTGTTAACCTAGTTGGTATCGGTGGGAGTAATCAATCTACACCCAGGAGATATAATTTCTCATTTGTAACATCCATCGTTGTGCAAGTCATTCCTATATTTGAAGGGATATTTGGACAAGGTGCAAGTACGTAAGGATTTGGTATTGTGTTTGGGTGTGGTGCGAGACATACAACTAGAAGTGAAACAATATCATAGACCATTGACGCGTAGTTCAGTGGGACGTTGGGAACACTAGGCATGACCACTTCAGGTCCTTTGCCAATTGCAAGAGGTGGATTTGGTGGGTCAGGAGGAACGGGTCCTAGAGGATCTAGTGGATGTGGTGGAGGAAATATTAGAGGGAATTGAGGATCTGAATTGGGAGGAAAAGGACCCCAATGCCACCTCCCCAAGTGTTTTTTGAGATTTATTTGCACTTACCAGACTATATAGGGTATTGAAAATCTTGCTGAGCATGTGTACAAGTGTGAATTACTATGGCATAAGTGAAAAGGGTCCCTACCCCATAGCAATGAAGGTGAGTCAGTTTGTAACAACGTTACAAGGACACACGCATAGTTGGTAGAGGAAGTATGACCCCCATCAGACGGTGGTAGACTAAACTTCATGATTGAGGAACACCTTCCTAGCAGAGTTCCATATCCTTGATTCTGAGTAGAAGAGCATCAACGCTCTGAAGGAGATTCATTATAGGGAAATCCACAAGGGAGAGTGTACAGGAGTATGATGCGCATTTTCAAGACCCTATTGTCTAAACTATCCTATGAAATTCATCCTTCTCAACATGCTCAATGGTTTTTTGGAGGATTGATAACACCATTTTAAAGGGATCTGTCACACAAGACTTTCAAAGACCCACTTGAGGCATTGGAAGTTTTCCCTGCGCACTGAAGATTTTGGGAGCGTTGATACTGGTGTTAGTCCTTTCCTAGAGGATGAAATTGCTGTAATGACCAAACAGTTAGAGAAGATGTCTGTAAATTCAGTGCATGAGGTTCATAGTGGGTTTTTTTTATACAAAATGTGAAGTAGAAGGGAATGCAAAGGATAATTTCCCTCAAAAGTCGGTACGCGCTATGGCAGTAGATTTTGAGATCTATCATGGGGACTATGATGCAAGTAGGTGCTCTCTACTCCTACATGCAATCCATGTGAATGTTTCTTTTTACTGTTCAATATTTGTACCTCTACCACCCATGATACCAAGGATTGTAGATTGATTGATTAGATCCATGATGCTATTGATCTTGGTGTGTGCTAGACTAGCCTTGCAAGCAATTCCAAGCATGATGATCATTGTTATGAAGGCCATATAGATGGAGGAGCATGTGGAAGGGGTTTTTCATGGAGGATTTTGTGGTCATAGTAACCGCGGTGGAGGATGAAGTGAATTCCTAGGAGGAACCTATTATAACTATGGATCTACAGAGCATTACAAACGTGAGTGTCCTAATCTGTTACAATGCTCATGGTGCGGAAAGAAACATAAGTATGAATAATGTCCAAAAATTTATGAGCATATGAACTAGCAGCACCAAAAAGATGAAGGCGTTGGGATAGTGAGCATAAAGAAGGCCAATTCACAGTGGATGCTAAGAGTGGCACGTGATTCAGGGCTAGTGATGATGCGAGAAGAGGTCTATGCATGCCAAGGAGATGCCAAGGAAAAGGACACTAGTTTCAAGAGAGGAAGTGGTACATGGAAAGTATCCGGACCTTGATCATCAGAAGTAGGTGTATCAAGAGACTATGCACGTAATTCAAAGTCTGCAAGGGGATATCCAATGTCTAAAGGAGAAATCGAGGTAGTTGGAGAAAAGGAAGAATGCAGAGGCTCTAAAGGATGACCTAGATGAGGTAAAGGAAATCTACAGGATGTTAAGACAAGAGAATATTTTTCCCTTACTAGGAGAATGGCTGAGAGAGAAGGTGCCACACACCGAAGCAGAGTGTGAAAGGAAGGTTTTGCATGCAAACCTTCCTCCTCATAGCCTTGACTATGATAAGGATATTACTTTGGATGTGGTTGTTGATGGATGGCTTCTGAGTAATATCCTCATCGACACGGGAGCAAAGGTTAATTTTCTTACCTTAGATGCCTAGCATTAAATGGGAAGGCCCATAGTACAACCATCTTTGAATGTGTTGTATGTAGAAAATAAGACTAAGGAAATGCCCATTGGAGTCCTGAAGGATGTAGTTATCACCATTCAAGGGACCAAGTTCATTGGAGACTTCAAAGTCTTGGCATTTTCTGAGGTAGCCAAATTTCCAGCATTGCTTGGGAATCTATGGTGTTACAAGAATAATGTTGACTTGCAGTTTACCAAGGGGTATATCAGCTTTGAGAATAAGGAAGAAAGGGTGATCATCTCTTTAATAGATGGGAAATTAGTGACTTATACCAAACCCTTGGGAGAAGAAGTCCTTGATAGAATCTATGTGTGTTCCATTAGAAATCCTGAGATAATTCATCCCACGGAGGGAGTCATCTAGTTTCAAAATGCTCATTCCTTGAGTGATACCACTATTGTGGCATGCGAAAATTAGGTGCAAGGGACCTATGAGTTGATTGGGTGAAGATTGAGAGGATCTGTAACAATGGTAATAAAGGCATGCTCACTTAGGCACGTAGGGGGAAGTAAGTTGCCAAGTTATTCTTGGGGAGAAAACCCTTAACATTTCTTGTGAGAGATGGAAGCTAAATGGAAAAATGAGGATGAGAGGAGGGGAATGGTCAATTACAACCTACTCGGAACTACACTGTGCTAGTGGGATACACATCAGGAGAACCTCTTAGAGTGGCATAAGGTAAGAATCACATTTTCTATAAGGTTCTCAAGGATCAATGCACCAACGGTCATACAAGACTACCATGGTAAAGAGATCGCCTCATTTCATATCCAAGCATGCGAGAAGGCCTAGATGGGAAGCACAGAAGTGTTACCACCTTCGTTATGGGTACATAAGTTGTATTTCATTTTACAAGGCTATGTGTGCACATGGTATATTCATTTGAAGATGCGTCGTCAAACAATTAATTGGCAGGAGTTGGCGACTGATCTCATTTAAGCCTTTGAATATAGGAGTAAAAATCAATCAGTGGATAGGGCATTGTAAGTAATCAATCACCTTACAATGGGAGATAGTTCTATGGGAAAATATAGGCTACTAGAATTATTTTGTGAGCCTGATTTAGAGATGCACCTCAATGAAGAAGAATCAGAGGAAGTACAACTTGAGCGCATGTGAATGGAAAATTAAAAAGGGAAGATGGTCTATGTAGTAGATGGTGAAGAGATGGAAAATTTGGATGTTAACCATTTAGAAGGTATGTGCAAGGTCATAGATAGCGCTAATGAGTGAGCACACACCTACCATGAGCCCTTGAAAACAAAGAAGGTTAACATTCAAACAGAGATGGAACCTAAAGAAGCCATCATTAGGGACTATTGATCAGAAAAAGAAGTTTCAAAGGTCATTGATCTGTTGCATGAGTTCCAAGATTTGTTCCCTCGCGGGTACCATGAACTCAAAGGAGTTCACCATTCCTTGGGGGAGATGAAGATCAAGTTGAAGTAAGGTGCGTGCACCTGATTCAGAAAAGGCATTATCAGATGAATCCAAATTTGTGCGTACAGGTCAAGGAAGAAATAGAAAAGACGATAGCATCTTCTATCATTGAGGCAGTGGAAGAATAATAATGGATAAGCCCAATGGTTATCAATATCAAGAAGGATGGAAGGATAAGAATCTATGTTGACTATAGGGATCTGAATGCAGTATGTGTCAACGATCCTTTCCCAACCCCCTTTACTGAAGAAATTTTTGAGGGAGTAGTCGGGCACAAAGTCTACTCCTTCATGGATGGATTCTTAGGGTATCACTAAGTCAAGATTGCAAAGGAACACCAAAGAAAGACAACTTTTTCCATTGAATGGGGAAGTTTTTCCTACATGGTTATGCCTTTTGGATTGAAGAATACACCTGCTGTGTTCTCATGCATCGTATGGTACAAGGATTGCAAGACTTCATTCATAAGTTTCTTCAAGTTTACCTGGATGACTAGACTATGTATGGATTAGTGAAGGACCATTGTGATAATTTGAGGTTGATGTTTGAGAGATGTCGGCAGTTGAGGATATCCCTCAACATTAAGAAATGTGTCTTTGTTACTCCATTTGAAACCCTGTTAGGACACATTATATGCAAAGAAGGCTTACTAGTAGATCCCGCCAAAGTTACAGTTATTGTGGGATTAGGGAAACCTACTAGTCAAAGTCCAGTGCGTGGATTCCTTGGGCATACGGGGTATTACAGAAAATTCATCAAGGGGTATGCCAAGATCGTCACGCCCTTGGAGGAATTGTTAAAACACAATGGTGCCTTCCATTGGGGAGAGGCACAGTAGAAGGAATTTGACACTTTGAAGGATAGGCTTGTCACAACGCCCATATTATGTTTTCCTTCTTGGGATAAGCCTTTCCATGTGCATGTTGATGTATCAAGGACAACTATGGGAGTAGTACTAGCACAACCTGGTGAGGGAATTATTGATCATCCCTTGTGCTTTACAGGTAGAAAGTTGACACTAGCATAGCAGAATTACACAACTACTAAGTGTGAAGCATTGTCCATGATCTACGTGCATTGCACAAGTTCAGGAAGTATCTATTGGCAACACCGTTTATATTCTACAAAAACCACATGACATTAAAGTACTTAGTCAACAAGCCTGTGCTACAAAGGGCACATATGCCACTGGGTCCTACTATTCCAAGAATTTGAGTTCACAATGGTTGTAAAACTGAGAAAAAATCAATTTAGAACCTGACCACTTATCAAGGATTAACTCAGGAGAGCATGCGCAAAGCATTAAGGATACCATGCCAAACGCGTAAATATTTAGGTTGTGGCAGTGTGCACCCTCAAGACTTGGAAGATATCGTAATGTTTTTACAAATACGGGTGTGGCGCCAGAAGGGATTAATGCTCTGGAGAGAAAGCAGTTAGCTATATGCGTCGCACACCCTACACGTTGCTTAGTTGAGACCTATATAAGTTGGGTCATGATGATGTTTTGCGCCGATGTGTATTGGAGCATGAGCGCGTGGAAATTATGGAGGAAGTGCATGGTGGGATTGCAGAAGGACAATATGTAGGAAATACTACCACGTGGAAGATTTTACTAGTAGGGCTTTGGTGGGAAACCATATACCAGGATTATATTGAGTGGTAACAAAGACCACTTACAAAGGATGAAGATCATATGAAAAACATGAGGTAGGCAAGGGAAGAAATAAGGAAAAAGGATAGAAGATGTTCCTTCAGTGCTGTTGATGCGTGCGTAAGAGTCTTCAGTCCATTTGGATTTGTGCGCACTAGAAGGTTGTTGAGTTTTTTGTGTAGGATTAGGCACATGGGTAAAAGCGTTTGAGGTCAGTTTTAAGAAAAAAGCCACATTTAGTGTCAAGTATGGTGATATACCATTTAATGCTGGAAAGAAGGAAAATATATAAGTATGAAATCGAACACATCATTATTTTACGTGCGATTACGAAGTGAAAGAAGCTCTTGCAAACTAGGGCATCTAGAGAGAAATTTTTGCAAAGGAAGAAGAATTTGAGAAATTTGAGTGTGTGACTAGAGTAGATTTGTGAACCAGAAGGAAGGAGTACATAGGCATAAGGAAAGGTTGTGTGAAGAGCACCATCTTGTGGAAGGTTTTTTTAGTTAGGGTTTGGCAGCTAGGGCATGGAGAAAGAAGGATTCATTCCAGGAGTTGAAGCTTTGGAGTTGAATTTGGAGTGTATAAAATTAGCAGAGCAGAGTTAGAAGTATGTAGTTGATCCCAAAAAAAAATATGTCACCTAAGAAACCAACCATTTCACCAAAGGAAACAAAGGGCAAGGGCAAGGGAAAGAAAATCAATGCCATCATGAGCACCAATAAAGAATGGTAAGCAAAAATGCAGTACCGAGATGGGGTATTGCTAGGAAAAGAATGCGAGTCACACTTGTGAAAGATAGTTGTGATGATTATAACCATTGCATGAGCACAACTAAGAAAGAAATGGCATTAGAGTTAGTCTATCCAAATAATAAGAGGATGTCAGATGGGATGCTTATTTACAGTGATGAGGTGAAGGTCAAATTGGAGAAGGCACGATTATTGCAACTATATGAGCTGCCTTACTTTAGCAAGCCTAAGTACCTTTATTAATGGTTAATGTCACACATGCATGGGGATCAATTTTATTTTATGGGGTGCAAGATGCGCATAAAACCACAACTGATATCCAAGTTCACGGGCCTCATTTGTTAAGGAGATAACATAGATGATGACCTAAGTGACAAGGAGACTATTAAGGAGGTTGTAGCCACGTATTACTACAAAAAAGGGTCACGATACTTCAACATCACTGAGATTGTAGACCATGTTATGAAGATGGCTGCACACTTGGTGACCAAGCTCAATGATCAGGAACGATGGACACAAGTGAACAAGGCATGACAAATATATACTAGAAGATATTAGAGGGAACAATCAATAACTTGTCTATTTTCATCGCTGATGAGATCATAAAAAACACGTAGGAGGGGAAAAAGATACTCTTCATTAACGTCCTCACCATTTTCTTCTTAGAATTTGGAGTGATCGATGGGCTAGAAAATTTTGTTTGGGAGTATCCAAAAGAGGATCCCTCACCTGCAAAAAGGTTTGTGAAGTACACTTGTGAAACCATGACGGCCGCTCACAAGGTGCGCGTGGAAAATTGGTACAAGTAATTACGAGATGTATTTAGAGAAGAATGGAGGATCCCAGATTAGTTTCCAATGCTTGTGGATGGAGATGTAAAGTTTACAATGTATAACCATTTATGCAGTGGCAGATTTACATTGATAAATCAGACTATGAGTCCATGGTGCAAGCTACCCTTCTCCTTCACCATGCAATACTTCTAATCCGGAGTCAATCGGTTCAAAGAGGCCAATAGACTAAGGTTCAAACTTAGTGAGGTAGATCTAGATCACCACAAGTTTTTCTGTCCAAAGAAACACATATATGTGGATAATTATGTCTCCCGCAAAGTACAAATGATGAAGCCTTTAACACTGCTGATTACAGGGAGGACCACAACAAGGGTGTATCTGCACATAAGGATTTTTTTTGAAAAGGGTAATTACTTGGAGAATTATGTCTCCATCCCTAAAGACCCTATAGGAAGGAAGAAGGTTACGCTAAGGAAGATATAAAAAAGAGAGGCACATGAGAAGAAGGCACCAAGTGTTCAAACCACACAATCGGTGGGTGTGCCAGAAGTAAGCGCTAATCCTAGTACTTACGCATGGAGAAAGAAATATCCTATCAAGGTGAAGACTCTAGAAGAAGAGGCATAAGAGCACAAAGAGCACCTAATCCATGAGGAATCACCAAGGGAGACATCACATGTCAAAGAGAAAGAAAAATAAGAGTCTCTTATACTGGAATACCCATTAAGAAAGAAGCAAAAGGTGATAGATGAGGCAGACTCAAAAGAGATGGAGAGTTTAGATGCCTATACCAGTGACAAGGATGATGATTACAATCTTGAAGGAGGTGACAGCCATCACATCTATGAGATACATGATTCCAAGGAAGAAGGAGATGAGGAGTATAACAAAGAGGATGAAGAGGAGAATGACAAAGAAGAGATTAAGGCTTAAGGCAAGGGGGTGAGTGAAGAAGTAAATACAAAGGATCAAAGGAACCCAAGCCTCATGAAGGAATAATTAGAAGAGTATGTAGAGAGAGAAGTGGTGAGAATTATCAAGGACTTGGTAGAATAAGAGGTAGAACACAATGCGGATGAGGTGTTGAAGGAAGTTGGGGAGGAAAGCATAGGAAAAGAATATGGCAGCATGGGGGGAGATCCAAGTTTGGTTGTAAGCTTTCCAAGGGCTGCACACATAGGGAGGAAGAGCACAAAAGCATCAAAAGGTCAAGGAATGGGCTACATCGATGATCTAAACAAGGTGTTGCATGCGTGATTTTAGAACATTGTACCAATAGAACAACTCTTGGCCATGGCTTCATTTGATGAGGAAGGTGCATACCCTTGGATGAGGAAAATGCTATCATGGGCATTTGAGTCCCACATTGATGAGCCCGAATTTGAAATAAGACGAGGAACATTGATGAAGGTGTCAGATACAAAATGGATAAACCCCTTGGTGAATGCTCAACAATTATCAGATGAGAAAATCTGTAATGTGCTCAACAAAGTTTCAGTTGAGGTTGAAGCCAGACTCTTCAGAAGAAATGACAGGGTGAAGTTCCTAGAGGCAGAGATTGAGAGAAAGGAGGAGGAGCTCCTTAAGCAAAGAAAGGACCTGAAGTAGGAGGGGCTAGTCAATGCTCAGTTAAGGCGTGAGTTAAAATACAAGAAGACAAGGGTGCGTGAGGTATACAAGAAGATAGAGATGATCACATATGCCATTGTCTTGAAGCATCCAGACTTAACACCACCCACGAAAAAATATGGATCAACCTTATAGTGCCTAGAGGACTTGACTCGCATACTAACTATGGAGAGGAGGCCACTTTCCTTATAATCCATAAAAGAGGCGTTGGAACACCAAGAAAAAGAGAATCAGATGAAGGTTCTAGAAATTGTTGCTCAGTACAACAAGATCCTCACCGATGTAAAAGCCATCATGTAAGTTACTAAGGCTGCCTATGATAATTGCATAGATAGGGATAGAGTGGAAAGTATCTTGGTTACCACCCATGAAATGGAACTCAAGGAGTTCTAAGAAAAGAATAAGGGGAATAGGGCTGAGTGAGACAAAATCCTATCCGAAGTGGAAAAGAAATCAGTGGCCATTGAGACCTTGTGGGGCTCAATTAGAACCTATTGAAAGGATTGTACCCCAAATCACTCAAAGGATGGATGTGATTGAGGATATGGGAAAAAAAATGGAGGGGATCGTGGAGAAATTGAGTGCCAAGGGAGAGGAGCTGATTTTTGAAGAAGTGAGCACCCTGGTGGGTGACCTCTGTCAGTAAGCTCAGAATGAGGTCGACACTTGGGGAAAATTAGAGGTAGAATTAGGGAAGGATTTCCATCTCCTCCTCTGGTGATAAGTAAGTTCCCCATTCTTTCATTCTTTCCCCCATTTCTTCATTCATTTATTCTTCCATTCTAACCATTTGTAAGGATTTTCCATTATTTATTGAAGAGTGTTTCCGAGGATGGAGAACAAGCACAGTGTGGGGTGATGTTGGGCCCCATAATATTGGCTAAGGATAAGAAGGTGCGTGGGTGCACATGACCTAGTTGAAGAAGGGTACATGGGGTTGAAGGTGCGTAGGGAAGTGTTCTATCAGGGTTTTGTAGAACACACAACACACACGTAAGACAAGACATGTTTTGGACTTAGCCATATCCAACGTCCTAGGAAACACACGAGAAAAGCATGACCATTATGGATAAGGTGCCATCCTAACGACTGTAGGATTAAAAAGGGAATATTCAATGCATGCGATGGAAGGTTCTAGAAGAACATAATTGCAAAGAGTGGAGAGCTCAGATCTTAGAAGGCATGATCCCATGGAGGACCACTTCAACAGTTGACAACCGATCTATAACTTCAGAAAGGCATGGCAGTGGTTGCTAAGATTATAAATACAAGCACCCGAGAGAAGAAAAGAAGGATTTGAAGAGAGGAAAAGCTTTGTAGAAATATAATAGAGGGTTCTAAGGGTTAGGGATTAGGATAACTTTGGGAGTGATGACACATTTATAGGGATGGGTCTGCAATCATTTTTGTAATGTGATGAACATAGTGTAGTTTTGATGCATGACTTAGCTCAGCATGGTTATATGAGGGTCTGTTATGACCTCAAGGGATGTAAAGTGGTTATTAAATCTGTTAAGATGAATATAAGGCTCCATTATGAATCATATATGTGTTTAGGAATATAATACTTATGTATGTCCTTTCTGTATGAACCTTTTCCATATGCTGTTTGTTATTTCTCTTTTCTAGATGCATTGAGATGACATCTTGTCCTAGGTTACCAAGATGATGCATGGTTCTTCTCTATTCGTTTCCATTTGAATATCTATTATAAGATGACGCATTCTCACAAGACTCACATAAAGGAGAGGCTCGGTGCCCGTGCGGGCCTTAGGTGAGTGCCCAGAGCTGTTGGGTGATAGGCCGATGCACATGGGATTAGAATATTGGTTTAAGGGTATAAAAGTATGACTACACGCAATATTTTAGCATCGATAAGTTTGGAATGAAAGATGGAAAGTGGAGCCCATCGTGAAAGATACCATATGCCTTCACCGCACACTACTTCTAGGCTTCAGTGAATAGATTCTCCAACGTATAGAAATTGAGATTTGATGCATACAGTGTGGACTGTGAGTAGCATATGCTCATAAATAGGTATGTGTACCTAGGTAAGTCCACTTATATAGAAAATATGATTTCTGATGATGCGAACATCAACTCAATGAGCCTCACATTTGGAGACATAGGTGCAGCTAAGGTATACATCTACCTTAAAACCAAATTGGTGAATAGAAAGTATATAGAAAATGAGTTCAAGCTCCCCGAGTTATCGAAAGGGAAGAACACGATGGGAACAATGCATGATGAGGAGCCCATGATCTTAGAAGAAGAAGAATAAGAATTTAAGGAAAAAATTGGTGGCTTAGATCATGGCTCATGGAGGTAGCCAACAGTGGGGGAAAAGAGAATGCACGAGGAAAATCTTTCCAGATAAGAAGAAGGTGTAGAAGTGATAGAGGAGACGGGTGCCGAAGAGACAAAGAAAGATGAGGGTGGTGTAGGAGAGAAATATTTTAGGAGAGTGTTATAGAAGACAAGGGTATAAGGAGCATGCATGGGACCCTCATAGCTAGTGAGTAAATCACCTAGAACCTTTCTCGTGAAGCATGAACCAAAGAAGAATAAGAGGTGTAAGTATGTGCTGAATAAGGAGAGTGAGGACAAGAAGTCAGATGAAAGAACTCATATCATTACGGAGATGCCTGTGATTGATGTGGATGTAGAGGAGCCTTAATATGAATAAATGCAGTATGATACAAAGGAATTTGAAGAGTGTGAGGAGGCATGTGGTGCCACAAGAGAAAAACAATAAATGGATAAGGGTGAACCATTAGGTGAGACTACTGGAGAAGAAGTGAGCAGGTCAAGAGAAGGCCCGAGACTTGATACTGAAGTGAACATTCTGAAGGGTCTTCATTTAGAGAGGAATAATGGTAAAGATATGTACAAGACACTTGTAGTTGGGTACATTGAGGACCCCACTAAAATCATTTGCACCAGGTTTCAGAGTACTATGGATCCTAAGAAGTTATATGGGTGGGAGTTAATGGATCCATAGGCAACAAACATGCATGCGTGGAAGAAATTATCATGGAGTATGCAGAATCACATGGATGAGCTTGAGTTTGATGTGAAGGAGGATGCATGTATAAGGAGGAATATGAAGAATAAATCTCAAGCCGTGCACTAAAAAATTAGGCCAAAATTTTTTACATATGAATAGGAAAGTAATGCCTTGAACAAGATGGCAACTAAAGTGGTGCGTAGGAATGTAGACAAGGAAACCACAATCAGGGTGCTGTTGGAAGATAATAAGAGTATGAAGGAATAGGTAGAGGTAGTTGACTGAGGGGAAAAATAAGGAAAAGGAGAAGAAGAAGCAAATTATGGGGTTTTATATAGAGATTGAAGGAGATATAATTCAGGCACATCCAAAATTTGACACACTCACAGATCAAACATACTCTTCTTCCCTGCACTTTTTACAACACTGTTTACACCCACTCCTTGCAAATAAATAAGGCACACTGGAGGAGACCATAGAGATGGCTTCCAAGAGGGAGAAGTAAGTTGCAGTAGAGAGAGAGAGGACAAAGATGCAGGTCATGTGTAAAATAGGTGAGTATGATGCTTTACTACAAACTGTCAAGGATGAATTGAAGCATGCAAAATTAGCTCTAAAGGTATGTGAAGATATAGAGCATATAATTAAAATAAGGACATTGATAGAAGATAATTAGGTCCTTCTTACAAAGAAAAATGAAACTTTGGGATGTGAGGGGAGGATGACATAACTTCTAGAAAAGTGTGATGCACTCAAAACAGCCTAGGATCCTCATAATGAGAGAATAAAGGAAATTGGGAAACTGATAGCATGAATAATGGACACGATGGATGATATGATTTCATGATTGGAAAATGTTATCATATTTTCGAAGTATAAGGGTGAAGATATGACTTTAGATGAAATGGATGTTATGCTTGGCAACATTCCTACTAAGGCCAAGAAAGGACTCAGTTGGAATGAGCTGAAAGCAAACATCAAGAACGATTACCATGAAATTTTGTTGCCTAAAAAAGAATAGTTCCCATTATTTTGAAGTATTTTTACATTATTTCATTTTATTATGTACAATCATTATTTATTTCTTTATTCTTTAGTCTTTGGAGAGATAATGTATGAGTATCCATTTCTGGGGGCAGCAATGACATTAGTGTGGGGTAATGTTGAATGTGTGAATTATTGCCTAATTATCAAAGGTGCATGAGAAAAAATAACATAGGAAGGGGGTGCGTAGGCACACACGGAAGTTCAGTGAAAGAATAGTGCACCCAAGAAAGACAAAGCTCGAGACTTAGCCGTTTTGCATGTTACTGGCTAAAGATAGGTTAGAGTGTAGAGCACACATTGGATTAAGACATGAAGACTTTAAGGCTATGTGAAGGCTATTTTGGGAACAAGTGGAATATTAAGATTCATACAAAGTTATAGATAATAATAAGATTAGATTTGGAGTTAATTACAGATGATCTATTATTAGGCAAAGATTACATGCTTCTTTAGTTATCTTTATAGCGGTGCATGGCTATTTTGAGAATGCAACCTATTTTGAGAGTGCATGAGAGGTGAAGGGAAAGTCCCCACCCCTCTATATATGTAGTGATTTGTACGGATATGATATATCATGCATGTTTTGAGTTGTAACATACTTATGCTGCTGGTATGATTTATGTGCATGACTTTGTGTTGGTAATTTATGATGTATATAGCTTCTGGTTTGTGATGAGTTAATATAATGGATCTTTTTGGATGTGATTAATGGTGTCTCTATTTATGGTACTTTTGTGCTAAATTTGATATTAATCCTTATGTGATCTCTATGTTCTTTTATTACACTTGTTTTCAATTTGGGTTAATGGATCTGGTTATTATGATGGAATATACACTTTGATTATGGTTATTATGAACATGCATGTATACACTTTGGTGAGCCAGTAATAAAGAGGGACTTGGTAGCTTCATGCGCTTTGGGTGAACACTCAGACATGTTTGAGTGAAGTGCTAGCATGCATAGGCATACATGTATAAAAATAAAGGCTACAACAGGTATGTACTTAACCTATACTAAAAAAATGTCAAAAAAGGTTCCAAAACATGCAAAAAGATTAAAATTTTCCCACCAAGATTCAATTTTGATAACAACCCATCTCTTTAATATGTGCAAAGAAGACTCCACACTATCTAACACTAACATACGTACTAAAAAACTTAATATTTTCAACAAATTGACAAAACTAACATGTAAAATGAAGCTCTAAAAATGAAAAATGGAGAAAGCTTGATTTTTTCTCATTAAGATCCAATTTTGATAGCACTTCACCTCTTGTATACATACAAGTAAGACTCAATACATGTAAACTCAACAAAACATGCTTAAAAACACAAATTATGTCAATATATTCAAAAAAGGGTTAGTGTGAAAATGAGAAAAAATGAAACTTTAACGAAAACAAAGAATGTGCATGAGACAAAGGAGTGTCCCACCGAGCGTGCCATATGTATGCACGTGATTGAATTAATCTAATGTAATGAAAGGAAACTAACACCAAATGGATTCCTAACTAGTTAATCAATAACATAAACAACATGATAAAGATAAAAAGGAAAAGCTTAAACTAGCTCATAAAACATCAAGAACATTAAATGCAAAACCAATCCTTTGATATTTGGATATGCTTTGTAATTATAGGTACTCCTTTAGTGAGTTGGACATTGCTACTTGTGATCAAAGGAAATTATCCATGGAGGAGAAAGAGATCTCACCAATATGGATTAATTTCCATGTTTGGTTCTTCTCTTACTACTCTTTCCCAAGTAGAAGATGGAAATGGTTGCTTGATCAATAAGCCTTCTAAGATTGAAATTATCTTATCATATATAGATGTCTTACAAGGACATGGTGTAACTTTTGACAAGGTGAACCAAGTTCTTTATATAGCTTTCCAGTTTTGGAGAAGCTTGCAACCTAGTGAATGTGGGATAAAGGGAAAGTAGAATTAGAAAGGGATAAGTATGATAAGAAGAGATTAATTAGAGATTAGTAATTCATGAGAGTTGGAGGTGATTTAAATAATCAAATAGGTTTAATTAATAGGCCAAGAGGAGATTATTTAGAAGGAAATTAGTAGAATTTGAAGGGTTTGAAAGGGTGATTTAACCAATAAGATGGTTTATTGATTAAATACGAGATTGAAAGCTTTCATTAATTAATAATGGTTAATAAATAAATTAAAAGAGGATTATACTAACAAAGTGTCATTAATTGGCATCCATGACGGGGGAAGGCTTGTTAATTAACGAAGTTCCTTTAATTGACCGAAATGAAGGGGGATGTTAGTTAATTAGCAATAAATCACTAATAATAATGAAATGACTAGAAAGAGGATAATTAGTACACTTTTAGTATTAAAAAGGCATATTCAAATTTAGGTGTCTAAAAGATACCTATAATAAGGGATTCAGTAAAATCCATTAGGCCTACAAAAGTCAATATCCAAATCAAAATTATGGGAAAAATCAGTAGAATGATAAATGACAGGGTCATAATGCGCACCTTCCTCTTCAAACAGTTGCTCTTGCGCAACCCCTTCCGGTGCCTAGTTCAAACAAAGCATTGGTTCCAATGAAGAACAATATGGTTCAAGAGATAGAGCGGTGATTTCCTTATAATTTTCCACACAATCAATGTAACTATGCAAATGCCTTGCGCGTACAAGCCTTCATGATCCAAAATGTTTCTACTCATGATCCATCCATGAGTGCATATGAAATTGATAATGAAGAAGTGCAAGAGGTCAATCCTAAGACCAAATTTATGCTCTTTGGTGTCGATGACTTCAACAAAATAAATCAGGATATGAACAATTCAAATAGATTGCGCATGTAGGTTGCTATATTTACAAGGTCCAAGAAGAGAGTACGGGAAACCAACACGTAAACTTCATATTTTTTCAGTTAGAGTGACCCACTTCACAAGAAGGATGGAGATGAAAATCCACCAAATAATTCTAACATGTCTACTGGTGCACCCAAGATTTCACATGAGGTTTCACACATTGTTGCACATGAATTTGTGCATGAACCTCCTACTTATGTAAATCAAGTGGTTGTGTAACCCAATCCAATTTTCTCAGGACATGAAAAATCAAGAAAGGAGAATGTTGTGCCTCAAATGCATAAGTCCATGGGATTCCCCATCAATATTGTTGATAAGATAAAGAAGACATGTTAATGTAACAATGTGGGATGCTCTAGTCATTCCTTGATAGCACGACCTTCTACATGAAGCTCATAAGCAACTCCCTTAGGTTAATCCATATATTCAAATAACTCATGCTACTATCAATATATATCAAACATAGTATAAAACAAGTAAGAAAAGTTGTGAAAACCCCACCCTTTTATATGTCCCTAATAGTAGGTAAAAATATTATTCACAATTGTATGATTGATTCAGGGGCTAGAAATTCTATCTTGCCTAAGACTATTGATAATATCCTAGGCCTTAAGTACCATGTTTCTAAAGGATTCTTATAGCTTAATGAATAGACTATGAACATCTTGGGATTCATTAAATAACTTGAGTTAACCCTTCGTGCTTGTACAAGTCTGACACTAAATTAAGATGTATCGGTCATTGATTTTCCTCTGTTTGCTATTTTCTTAACAAGAGACTTCATAACCAAGGTGGGTGGTTACTTGTGTTCAGATTGGTCTCATATGCTCCTAATAACTAGATATGGTATAATATTTACCATATTAGATGATCCTATATCTTCCTATCATGTTGAGTCATATGACCCCTCTCCTCTTTAATCCAATTGTCTCATCCAAGAAGACCAAGAACAAGAGTCAGTTTCATAAGAGTAGTCTATTACTCCTTCAATACCTGATATTTTATTAGATAAATTGGCTAAAGAACATTATGAGTTTGATCCTTAAAGTAAAACTATAGACAATGGACTTAGAACCTATTGCATTCTTGAAGAAGAAGCCACTTTGCCCACACCACTCAAGTAAGAAAAGGATGATACTTATGTACTATGGAATATTTTCTCTGATGGTTCTAGAAGTAGAAATGGTGCAAGAATAGGTTTTGTTATGATTTATTCTAAGGATCATAAATTCTTCTTTGCACATAGGTTGCAGTTCACATGCTCCAAAACCATAGAAGAATATGAGGCATTGGTGCATGGTCTTTTTATTGCTGAAAAGAGACATATCAAGGCATTTTAGATATTTGGTGGCACATAATTGGTTATCCACTAAGTGAGGAACAAATGCACCATAAGGAATAAACTTATCAAATCTTATACGCATAGATTTTGGGACCTCTTGGAGATATTTGATGCTCTCCATCAGTAGGTGGTGCCAAGGAAATTAAATAAAGGAGCAGATCAAATGGAAACCATTGGTTCACAATTATCACTAGTTTAAGATCTTTTCCAAGGCTATACACAACACATCAAAGTGGTGGTTAGTACATCCATTCCAAATAATGAAACCAGCTAGTAGGTGCTTGACAGTGATGTGAAAATAGTGCAGTTCAATACAAATGAAGCTGATTTTTTTTCAAAAATGTAATCTGATTTTTATGAAAACTATGGTGATCAAGTTATTCAACTGATGAAAAATAAATTTCCAAAGGTATTTGTTACCTTAGAGCATATATTTAGTCATGATGATGATTTTAAAGTAACAAAAGTGAGGAACATGACTGTAAAACAAGAAGACTGCCATCTAGCCACTATTGAACATGATAAAGAGTTGCTTTTTGGAAAGGTATGTGTAGAAGATGATAAGAGTTCCTTCATCTCATTATGTCAAAAGTATGGTGACATATTTTTATGGGACTACTAGGACCTAAAATATTTTGACCCAAGTGTTGCTCAACACTCCATTGACCTTGATCCTAAGGTCAAGCCCATTAGAAAAAAGAAAAGCCCCTCATGAGGAAAGAGTTATCCAAGATGATTGAGGCGAAACATATTTTTTCTATCAAATATACCACTTGGGTGACAAATATTTTTCTAGTAAGAAAGAAGAATGGTGAAATAATACTTTGTGTTGATTTCAGATATTTGGATAAAGATTCACTAAATGACCACTATCCTTTACCTTTTATGGAACATATTTTACAAACTATGGAAGGCACACACAGGTTGTCCATTCTTTATGGTTATTAAGGATTCAATCAGATCATGGTCAAGGAAGAGGATCAGTTCAAGATTAGTTTAAAACTAAATGGGTAACATATGCTTATTAGAAAATGCCTTTTGGTTTGTCAAATGCAGGTGCCACTTTTCAAAGAGCAATGGACATTACATTCAAAGGATATATCAATGAGTTCATCCTAGTTTACATAGATGACATAAATGTTTTCTCAAAGTAGAGAAAGGATCTAAGCAGTCATCTTGAGAAAGTATTTGATAGATGTAGAGAATTTTAGGTGTCTCTTAACCCAAAGAAATATACTTTTTCTATTGTACGAGGCAAGCTTCTGGGGCATGTAATCTCAAAGGATTGCATTTATATTCATCCAAAATAGATCTCGGCCATCCTCTCTCTTTTTTTTAGCCCACAAGAAGGAGTTACAATCATTCCTTGGAGAGATTAATTTTTTTAGGAGATTCATTCTTAACTTTGTAGGTTTGGTTAGGCCTATCACTCTCATGCTCAAGAAAGAATTAATATTTAAGTGGAAAACAAAAGGAAAGGAAAGATTTACCAAAATCAAGCAAGAACTTACTCACGTCACAACACTTATCAATACAAATTACACTAAGGATTTCATCCTTTACGCATATGGAGCTAATGCTATACTTGTTGTTATCTTAACACAACAAAATGACTAGGGACTGGAGTAGCTAGTGGATTTATTCAGTAAAGCACTGAAGTATTATGAATATAAGTAAAACCACATAGAAAAATAGGTCTTTTCCATCATGCACACATTGAAGAAGTTTAAGAGTATGCTTGCCACAAATCATGTTAAGGTTCTGGTTTCACACTCTAGTGTGAGGGTATTCATCATGGGAGTAGAAATTGGTGGTAAAATATTTAGATGGGTGACCAAAATCATGGTGTATGATATGACTATCAAAGCCACAAAGTTGGTAAGAGGAAACATGCTCCATAAGAAACTTGATTTGGATGCATAACATGATTAGGATACTTTTATTTTCATGGATGAGTAACCCTCGTGCACTGAAGTTGAACAAGATGAAAATCCCAACACGTGTAATTAGATTTATGATATGGTGACATTCCTTTCTTTTGGCACATACCCTCCTAGTTTAAAAAAAGTAAAGAAAAGACATATGATGTTGTAGTCCATTCCTTATGCACTGATTGATGGTGTTATTTCAAAAATAAATATTGATGGTATGTTTCTGAGATGTATTGATGGCGTTTAGGTCGAGAAAGTGTTAGAAGAATTCCACGATGGTTTCTTTGGTGGGAAATTATATACTAAATAAACAACAATGAAAATCATTGAGGAGGGTTAATTTTAGCCTACATTGTTTGCTAATGTGAACAAGTGGGTGAGAAAATGTGCCTTCTTCATAGGAAAAAATAAGTTTGTTATGCTTCCCCTCCATCTAATCCAAGAAAATCAACCACTCTCCCAATAGGGTCTTGACTTCATTGGCATGATGAATCCTCCTTCAAGAACTAGTCATAAGAGGGTTTTAACATCAACAAATTACTTTACGAGATGGATAGAAGCTATCGAGCTCAAGGAAGTAAATGAATCAATTATCCTTGACTTCCTTGAAAGCATTGTTATAAGGTTTAGTGTACCTTAGACCATTATATTTGATAATTAAAAGGCCTTCCTTAGTACTAATTTTTTTGATTAGGATCTGTTCCTTGGAATATATTTGAATAATTCTTCTAACTACTACCCTCAGAGTAATGTAGTTGCATAATACACAAATAAGAACTTGCTCAAAATCATGAAAAGAACAATGGATATCAACCAGAGGCAGTGGAATATAAAGTTATCACACGCACTTTGGGTATGCAAAATCATGTTAAAGAAGGTAATTGACACTTCACCTTATAAATTTTTTTATAAATTTATGGAAAAGAATCACAAGTTCATTTATCACTTAAATTTCCTTCACTTAAGCTTGCATAGTAGCTGGAGTTTGATGGAATAGATAAAAGAGAAATAAAAATGATAGAATTGGTTAAAGTTGAAGAAATAATGAATTCTTCCATGATCAAATTGGAACAACATTATTAATCAACCAAACAATGTTTTGATAGAAAGGCTAGAGCTCATGTTTTTGAGGTGGGTGATCTGGTCTTGAAACGGGATGCTGACAGAGCTAAACTTGGGTGCCATTTAAATTTTGACACACTTTGGAGTGGGCCATATATCATCAACATTTTTAAGGATGATAACTTGTTTGAGTTGTCCCATCTTGATGGAGATGAATTATAGATCCTAGTGAATGGGATTTATCTCAAGGAATTCCATTAAGTTCTTCTACATCATGTACATATTAGAGTAGTTTAAATTCCCCTAAGTGCACTTCACACACAATGTTTTGCTGATAAATTAGGTTTCTTTCCTTTCACACACTTTTGTACATGCTATTTTGTTGTTTCTGGGATGAAAAAATCTGTGCACATAATTATTAGGTTTCATAAAAGGTAGTATCAAACAATTCTTTCTTGCAGTTCTCAAAATAGAGTCAAGGTAATACTTCATTTGGTTTTAAGGGTAAATTATTCAAGTTGTAGATAAAAATTTCATGTTTTTAGGATGACTCCATGCCCAATGGATGCTTAAAGTATACTAATATCATTTAGCTAGCAAGAAGATGTCCCCAAAAGTCACCAAACTATTTCCTGAAATAACTCCCTTGGTTATTTTGGTAACTCACAGTTCCATTATGGCTCTAGCTTCATGCTTATAGGTCACACACGCCACTGCTTTTCTTCCTTGGTGCATTCCCTAAGATACAGGCTCTTACGCATGCCCTGGCGTGCCCCCTTGCTCTTCCCCTTTCCTTTTCTTCCTTCTACACATATTTTTCATGGTCTCACTTTCCTCCCTTGTATTCTTCTATCTCCCTCCATTTTACCTTTGTACCCAATCCTCTGTGCATCCACTTCTTCCTTCCCAGCTACATGAACTACATTACGTGAGTTGGAAAATAAACTTCCTCACCGATCGATGAATGAACAAGTGATAAAAAAACTAGAAAATAAGAAATGATGGATGGTTTATGTAACCTCAGATGTGATATGATGGATGTATGGGTGTAAAATGAATGATTCTCACTGCAACTTGATAGACCTGCAAAAATAGAATGAAGATGGCTTAGATGGATATATGCGGGGGTTGCTCGATAATGCAGTTGCAAGAAGATTTTGGATTGCTTTCACGGATATCCAGCCATGTTATTTAGAAAGAGTGAAATAAAGCAAGAATAATAGATAACATGTAGAAACATAAATAACATTGAATCTGAAAAATGATTAAAACGGATCTAGAAGATGGTATGATTGAGAAAACTATAAATTAAGTGTTACCTTGTCTAGGTTGGTGTCGACCTAGACTATGCAGAGGTAGGTTGATGATGACTTAAGAGGATGGATCTTAACTTGTAAACAAAATATGTAGACTTGTAAGGTTTGAGTATAATCTAGAAACTGATAAAGGATTGTAAGTACTGTAAGAGGATATGGAGAAAAGAACCAGAGACAAAGAGGTAGGAAAAATGACATGAATGAATAATTTGGATAGATTATTGGATGAATAGGGCCTTGGTTGATGGTGACCAGGAGGGATCAATGGTGACTATATCAGAGAAATATAAAGCCAAGGATAAGTGGATGAATATGGTGACCTGCAGTTAAAGGGGTTGTGGGAGAAGGATGTTAAGTGTTACCTAGGTGTTGCAGAAGCTGTTACATACCTACAAAAGGTTAAGAAAAAATAATATACAATAATATGATAGATATACCAAAATATAGATTATGATGATGAAAAATCTCACAAAGGATGATCATGAGTGATGCACGCACGCCAAAGGGATGTTTAGAGGATCTTTAAATGTCCCAAGAATGCTCAGGCATGAGTAAGGATGCTCAGGTTGCAAGAAGGCATGAGGTTGAATGGATTTGATAGAAGAATAGAAAGAAAGCAATTGACTTCATAGGGTCGATGGTGACTGGGCTGGGTCACCACTATTTACGGGGAAAGTTTCCCTAATGGGCCTAGATCTTATGAATTTGGCATGATTTTTTTTTTTTTAAAGAGTTGGATGAATGCTTTAAAGCATGTAGGTGGGATGAGATTTCTTGGGGATGAATTATAGGTAGTTAGGGCATAAAAATAGATGGGAGAAAATGTTAGAAAAGCAAGGGGATGGATTTAGGATAAAATCATCCTAAATAGAAGGTTGGTTGGGGAAAGATAATGGGTACTAATTAATTAATAGGAACAAAGATTAATATGGATGGGGTAATTGGGGATGTAAGCTATTAAATGATTAATTAATTAATGTGGATTGATTAATTAATGGGAGGAATTTAATTAAATAAAGAGGATGAATTAAATAAATATACACATGCGAGCTATCAAGGGTATAGATATCAAATTTAGATGTCTACAACGTGCACCCATAGAATTTTATTACATTCTTGCAAGTTTTGGCATGCTTCTTATGCGTATTCCCATTCTTTCCCTTGCTTCCACACATGCCCTCATGCACACTCTTGTCCCCCGTGTATTTCCCTTAAGTACATGGCCTTCTATGTTCCCTTGATTTATGCACTACACACCTATTTTTCCCTCTTGACATGTCTTGTGTGTCATCTTCTTCTGAGTTCTACGCACCTATTTATCAGATCCTTCCTTCCTACACATTTCCATACCTTTATAAATATACATCCTTCTTTTCAATCCACACGCATCCCTTTACACATGTCGGTAGACTTATTGTGCACAATTTCTTTTCTACCTCCATCTCCTACACATGCACCCAAGGCTACAACCTTTGTGCCAATCCTAGTGTGCCATGTGTCCATTCTAGGACTTGGTAGATAAAGTAAAAATCATGAGGATGGATGAAAATGTGATGGTTGTGTGCCAATATTCATATCAAATGGAATGGTGACAACTGGTGCAAGCTAACTACAATCAATTTTTACACTTCTATAACCAATTAGATCATGCCATGTGTCTAATGTGTTCCTTTTATACTGCACAACTTCAAATCTCCATAACTTCTTCCATAGAGATCAAAATCATACATATCTAGTCTCAATGGAAATCTTATGATTTGGGATACAATCTAGGATCTTAAAAATAAGATTTTGATGGGATTTAGTTGTTGAAAATGGAAAAACATGACTTAGTTCATTAATGCACACTTCCAGTTGACTCAAGCAACTGGATTGTTAGGAAAATAATTATTAATGTTTACATTTATTAGGTTTGAAAGAATATATTGCTTCAACAATATATTATTCATGGAGTTTTGTTGTACCCGTATGTTTATAAACGGGTAAGTTGTTCCTATTTTATAGGAAGAGGTTTGTCTATTATATTGGCTATATATTAGCCTAATGTATTGCACAGAATGAATGGACAGTAAATATAACCATACAGAGCGTGAATTAAATTATTATTCTGTGTAAACCTGTAGCTGCTCTTGCATTTGGTACCAGAGCGTTTTATGCAAACAGGTCTGTTTTGACATCATTCTATTTTGAGGCGCCTGATTTGTATGGATGAATTTGATGGAGAAGCTTATATACTAATCCGCATCCAAGAGTCATGTGTTTGATCTCTCAACTAGGCTTCTTCTTACATGCACATCAGAAATGCGTGGTATCCTTCATTCATAGTCATTTAGAGGACTATGTAATCATGTGATGCTGTAAGAATTTTCAGTCTTTGATGTTTATGCAAGTCAGATCTATTATTGGTTAATGTTTGCATTAGATGTATTATATCTCTCCTGGAAATAACATTGAAGTTCCAACAGTGCAATATCTCCTTCAGCCAGTCCCGATTTGTGACTAGGCGTATCCATCCAAGAAATGACGCAAAGATCGAACATGTGCTTGGCGACTACACTTGTACAATAGATCTTGCATCCTACAATGCAGTGAATTCGCATCAGTTTCTGGAGTATTCGGGTATGTTTTGTTTTGCATCGCTATTGGATTACACCAACCCCTTATCAAAGTTAAGCCCGATCAGCTCTTCGTTGGATCTGCTCACGCACGGTCAGCTGAAATTTCGTTCGACAGGTTTCCATGGCAATGTCATATTTTTGTTTTACACAAACTGTTATATGATTTTGGGGAAGTCAAAGTTAAGAATAGTCTTTGTTAGTTTGAGTTGAGTCCAGTTTTTATATGTTTGTTAGTCATTTTGTTATGTAAAATTATTTATTGTTATAGATTCTTGACATTATTTTTGGATCGGTCTCAAAGTCTATTTTAAGATATTAGTAGTATTGTTTTATTGTTTAAATCCAAAATTCATAGTTAAGTTTTTGTGTCGGTCAAAGTTAATAATAAAATTCCATTGTGTTCTAGTAATTTTGTCTTTGTAATGTTATTGCAAATCAAGTTTGTGTTTTTTGGGAGTCATCAAAAGTATAAAGGTAGTCTTGTTGAGTTAATTGTTGTTTTTTAAAAATCAAGTCAAAAATCACGAGTCGAGTGGTAACTAAGAGTCATATTTCATAGTTGATTCATCATATGTTATGAAGTCCTTGTTGTTTTGTCAAAGTCATGTAATTGTAAAAATCAAATAGGTGATTTTAGGTGGTGTCAAGAGTCTTGTCAAAAATGCATTGTGAGTTAGAGTTAAAAGTCCAAAAATAAATTTTTTTTTTGCCTCATAGACGCATTTTCGGTAGAATCCGACGTCTATATTGTGTGAAAATGAATAAGTTGAGTCACATTGAAAAATTTGAAGGAAAAGATTTTCATACTTGGCAAGTGCGGACTCAATTATTCTTAATCAACAAAGACTTATGGGATATTGTTGATGGAAAAGAAAAAAAACCGACAAATGCAGATGAAGCAATAAAATGGGACAGCAGAGATCGAAAGGCTACAGCAATCATCAGATTGGGTCTATCAGATGCTTATCTACATCATATAGACTTAAAAAAGTCCTCTCATACAATCTGGGTGACATTGAACAAATTGTTTGGATCACAAATGGGAAGCGCAGCGATATCCTTAAAGCAAAGATTGTTCGGCCTCAAGATGGAAGAAGGTGAGAGCATGGTGGAGCATATCAGTAAGTTTCGATCTATCTGTAATCAACTTGCTGGCATAAAAGTAGATGTACCTGATGATGATGCTAAAGCAGTATTACTTAATAGCATGCCTTCATGTTATTCTAATATGGTCTTTACATTAAGAAAAATAAATCCAAGTCTAGAAGAACTTATTTC
Organism: Taxus chinensis; assembly: GCA_019776745.2. Taxonomy (NCBI): domain Eukaryota; kingdom Viridiplantae; phylum Streptophyta; class Pinopsida; order Cupressales; family Taxaceae; genus Taxus; species Taxus chinensis. The sequence continues at coordinate 270,838,635 of CM034149.1, read as the reverse complement.
TTCTTTGTTAGATGAAGAAAAAAGAATTATGGTTGTTGAACCAGAGGAGACTACAATGTTTGGCAGAAACAAGAAAGCATTTGGTAAGAAAATGCCCAAATACGGTTCAACCTCTAAAGGACCGAAGAAACAATTTACATGCTACTATTGTAAACAACCTGGTCATATATCTAACAATTGCAGAAAAAGAGCACAAGACTTACTTGATGGGAAACTACAAGATAATGCCATGCATTGTTCGATGGAGAACCGAGAAAATGAAGTAGTTTGTAAATGAGCCTCATTTCAATAGTCCGCTGAAGATTTTCTCTTCTAGATGATTTTTGACTGGAGGACGGAGGCACAGGAGGATGGAGGTCATTCAGCGACCTCTCGTCAGTCGCCAACGACGGGGCCACATGAAGTTGTGGTGACAGTGTGTGTGTGAGTTTTCTTTCATTTCTGAATTGCAGTTTGTTGTGTGCAGTATGATTTCAGAGTTCCTGTTGTGTGTTGAATAAGTGAAATGTTCACAATAAGGGGGGGAACATGGTCTCATTGTTCCATTTCCATTATGTTTTATTGTTCAGTTTTGAAAGCAATATTTCCTACATGATTCCCTTTTGTAGTGACATTGTATAATATTGATCAAAAAGTATTGTAGTAATCATGATGTAAAGGTTTTTGGTAAACCTGAAAAAACCAATTATGTAAGGTTTTTGGTAAACCTGTAAAAACCAATTGTGTAAGTTTTTTGGTAATCCTGCAAAACCAAGTGTGAAATTGGTACACCTATAAAACCAATTGTGAAAGGTTTTTGGTAATCACAAAACCAAGTGTGAAAGGTTATTGGTACACCTATAAAACCAATTGTGAAAGGTTTTAGGTAAACCTGTAAAACCAATTGTGAAAGGTTATTGGTACACCTACAAAACCAATTTGGTAAGGTTGTTGGTAGAAGCCGCAGAAAACCATAAGTGGAAGAAATGTGCATTGGCACATGTATGAGTTTTGTGCAAGCCCAATGTTGCATAGTTGAGGAGATGATCATGAGCACACAGAGGTGGCAGGCTACAATCAGTGAACGAAATATGTTGTACCATGTAAACATTAAGGGGGGGAATGTTAGGAAAATAATTATTAATGTTTACATTATAAATATTAGGTTTGAAAGAATATATTGTTTCAACAATATATTATTCATGGAGTTTTGTTGTACCCGTATGTTTATAAACGGGTAAGTTGTTCCTATTTTATAGGAAGAGGTTTGTCTATTATATTGGCTATATATTAGCCTAATGTATTGCACAGAATGAATGGACAGTAAATATAACAATACAGAGCGTGAATTAAATTATTATTCTGTGTAAACCTGTAGCTGCTCTTGCATGGATTTCATGGGATATTTTCTCTTTTCTTCTTCCATGAGAAAATTGACATGGGTAGGTGGATTTGACAAAGATCCATAGGGATTTGTAGACATTTATTGCATATTATTGGTGGTTGTGATTAAAAATATGAGTTTCCCTATATTTTCCCTCTTCTTCTCTCCATTTTTTCTATATATCATAGGATAATTTACATTTGTAAAGTTAGACCCTCTTGAAAGGAAAAATCATTATTAAGAGTAGTGTAGTTTTCATTTTGAGTTACATGCCTTAGATCTTAGCCATTACATCTGGATTTTTACCTCCTTATTTCATTGTAATTGACTATGCATTCATCTAAAGCAATTCAAGTTATGTTTTTTGGTTATTCTCTACCCTAGCACACATTTATTACATCTTCTTTCCTTTCCTTTACAATTATGGTATGCTATACTTGTTTTACATCTCTTGTATGGTTCCTTTCTATTGTGCTCCATGAAAATGAGAGCTTGAATGTTGTTCTAGAATGTGGCACCCATGTCTATCCTTACTTTCCTTATTTCCCCTCATCTGATAGTTTTCTTCCTCTTCTTTCAGGTGCTATCACATTCCCTTAGTTTAGGATTTCATTTCATGCATTTCCTTCTCACCCTGGTCCCTTAAAATCATAGAGTAGAGTTAGATAGCTGCATTTCCATTTTTAGGAATAGTTTTAGTAGTAGAAATAAGTAGAGGAATATGACCTTCCATGGAGGTATTTCTCAAGTGCAAGGTCTCACAAATTGGATACAGACCCATGTTTCCTCAAAGCCTTGAATAATCTTGATTCGAGATAGGTGTAGTTTTTTAGCTCCAACAATTACTTCTCGCTTCTTAAGTGGTGCCTCAGGAAATTATTATATGGAAGTAGCCCACCTAAAGGTAGTAACTCCCATTGGTGAGATGAAACCATTTTAATATTCAATGAACATGATTCCTTTGGGGCCAACAATGCAAGGCTATGCTCATCTATTCAAAGAATTTTCCACTTGCCTTCTTATAAGAAATGAGGAGTATAAGGATAATATTAAACAAGTACAAGAACACGTGAGAACTCTCACTTCATATGTTAAATCCTACATAGATCCTAATGCCATCCCATCTCTCTCAGTTGAATAAGTCACTCCAATCAACAAATTTGATCATAAATAAATCAAGATGATGTAGGCTAAATAATAAAAGGAAGATCCAACAATAAGTAGGTGAGAAAATTCTTTGAGAAAGGTACGACCTTATTTCAAGAATTTCTTTTAGTTTTTTAATTCATGCTTGTTACCATTGAAAAAGTGAATATGACCATGGATAAGATTGAAATGGAGAAAGAGCATTTGGATCATGTATTTCCACTGGTGAATAAGATGAGAAAAATCAAGTATTCTATATTGTTAGGCAGAAATGTGTTCAACTTTGCATATGAAAACATGTCTCAAATTTGGTTGTTCAATATGAAATTCTGAATCATGCTCTTGATGAGTTGGATTCATGTGATGAGCTCACTTTGAAGATGTAGAAAGACATCAATAAGGAATTGTAGAATCTTGGAGTACTTGTGGCAAATGAAAATACTTTAGTGAGTGATCTCTTGAAGCCATTCGAGGAACTAGTTAAAAAATAAACAGGAGACCCATTCTCCTTCAAAGAAGACACCTTCGATTATCTTGCAGAGATCAGATGTGTTATTTCCAAAACTACAAAGGAACATCAAGCCTATTTCAAAAAATACAAAAGTATCAACAATATTCCAGATAATTGGCTTAAAGCTCTAATCTTCGTGCACATTCCTCAAGTGGAGAAGGTTGCGCCCACATCGACTCATTTTAGAAAGTTGTTCAAGGGAACTGAGATCTTACCAGGAGTACTCTCCCAAAGTTTTTCAGCAAGTGGATCTTCCTCGGAAAATGCACTATCTTCTTTAGAGTAGTTGTCTCCTCTCTTTTCTCTTTCCCACCCCCTTCTTCTCTTATCTCATGTTCCATTTCTTCATTAAGGGGGGTTTACTTTTCACTTTTGTCTTATTCATTCAAATGTGACCTATGGTTAAACATTAAAATGAGTTTCCTCTAATTAATAAAGTGGGACTCACTTTCTTTCCTAGGGATGCGAAAGGTCATAAGTTGTAAAGGTTAGTAAAAAGTCATGTGGGGGGTAGGTAAAGAATCATTTCATAAATCTATATATTGTATGACTCCCTGATTCCAGAGGGTTGTCAATTTGTGAGTCTATGAGTAGATAGTTAGTGCACTACAAAGAAACAAGAAATACATGGCATTATTCTATTTATTTTCTATATTTTTCCTCTATCTATCATTTTTCAGCTTTGTGTATGTGACAATCTTGTATAACCAATAAAGGTGTTAGAGCATTTAATGAATGGATAAATGAAATTTTGTGTTCATGATTCATTGTGTCTTGCCATTGTTACAAATTAATTTTCTTCTAATTGTGTATGGATAAATTTTGGTTAAAACTTGTGAAAATATACAACTACCTATTTACAAGATTAACCCCCTCTCTCAAATTTTGCAATCATACTATCTCACCTCTCAAGCAAATTCTTCCCTTGCACTAGGTGTAAGTATTTGTTACGAGTTCAATGGAGTATGCCTATGTGATCCTTGACCTATTGACTACACACAATATTTATTTTATTTGTATCCAATAAAGGGACCCCCCTTTCACAAGTAGGAGGGATGTAGTCCTAGAGCGTTAGTGAAAATCAGCTAATTTTCCCTTGCGATAAATTATATCACCAACATTTTTTAGCGCCCACAATGGGGAAGATTTTTTTGTCTCTACACCACCTCATAACCACAAAATCCATAAAAATTAAAAATCTAAAAAATGCAAAAAAATCACATATCAAAAATCATAAGAGTTTTCATGAATGCTCTACCTTTTTCCCTCCATGGCTATCCCTAAAAATCCTCATGCGTTGTAGCATAATATCCTTTTCTTCTAGCATACCAAAGAATACCTTTCAATTGATTTGAGAAAATGCATTTGGAATAACATAGAGAGATATTTAATCATTACCATGCAGCCTCAAGAGTTTTATACCTTAAAGAAGAACATGCTCAAGCTCTAGAATGTGCAAAACAAGCTCATAATCAACAAAGAAGAGCTTAGAAAAACTCTATTTTGAACTTTGCATTCATCTAACAAGCTAGAAAAAAGAAGGTATACGAGGGCCTCTAAAGCTAGTGGTGCGACTAACCCTACTTTTGATGATTAATTGCAATATGATTTCATACTTAATATCACTCAAATTGCAAGGAGAACATGTCAACATTATTTTCCTAAGTTTGATCCAACCTTGCCTCTCAAATATTCCATTGGCACATCAACAGTTGAACCATTAAATTACATTCCTCCTGAAGAATAAGTTGTAAAATAAGTTGTAGAAAAAGTTTAATAAGAAGAAACAACTAAAGAAGAAGGACCAGAGATAGCTCAACAAACACCACTACCTTAGGGAAAAAAAGGCTCGTTGGCTCTAAAACCCTCATTACATGAATTACCTAAAGAGTATCAAAAGAAATTTCCTAAGTTATATGAAGAAGGGAAGAAACACCCTAATGATAACATTGTAACTTTCATAATAACATATGCGGTGTTGGGTATAGGACATGAGGATTTATCAGTTCATATGTTCATAGAATCCTTGCAAGATGCTACTGCAGGATGGTTCTATCATTTACCAAGGAGATCCATTAGCAACTAGAATGATATGAAGTCAAAATGTGAATCTAGATTCAAAATAGGTGATGATGTAAATACACCTACCTAAATTATTGTGTGCAACATTTAATAGGAGAAGAAGATGATGATGAAAATGCACCTACATAGCTTCTTATGTAGTATTCAATTTCTCCTAATCTCATAAAGGAGGTTCCTCTGCCGCAGCTCCAAAAAAGAAGAAGACAAAAGGTCCTCAGGTGGTGACTTAAAAAAATAAAATAGTTAATAGAGGATCTCCACTTCCACCTTCCATGGAGTCTGTAAAGGAAAAGACGGACCTTGTAGCAATCAAGAAATTTACTTTTCCAAGTAAGTATCCTAATGCTTCTCCTAGTTCTAATTCTACTTTTGTAAAATCTAGTCTTTCAAAAGATTCAAATGTTCCCAAAAAATTAGCCACTTTTTCCCAAACACCTACTCCCATGGCTAAATCTGTTCCAACTTCAAAGGTAGTACCTATTTCATCCTCCAAATCACCCATTATCTTTATGGTGTTCACCTCATCTCCTTTCAGTCCATTTTACATCATTGAGCATAGAAACAAATCCAAAGTTTAGATTTCTGAATATAAATGTTTGCAAACTCATTTGAAGGAATTTGATAGGATTTTCCACTATATCAAAGGTAGTAGTTCAATTCTACAGTTTCCAATTCCAAAGGAATACTACCAACTCCACCTAGCTCTCCATCACAGAACATGATTACTTTACGTACATCCAAGAACAATAAATTTTAGCCTTTCTATATTTCCCTTCTCATTAAAGGTCATCAGTTGAATAACTATATAATAGATTCGAGAGATTCTAATAATGTGATGCCCATAAAAGTTTATAATCTTATCGGATTTACCTTGACAGAAGCCACTAGTATTTATTACTCCATGGAGTCTAAGGAAGTTCCACTTGTGGGGAAAATCAAGGATGTATAGGCATAACTCGCTGATTTTATGGATAATAAAGTGTTGTTGTCCATATTGGTAGTAAACATTCCAACATTGTTTAGAATGTTGTTCAGTAAAAGTTTCTATCATGACTTGGGAGGAAAGATTTATATGGATTGGTCTTTTATGACCATCCTTGTGAAGGGGGAGATGAAGAAATTATTTCCCTTATGAGAAAGATGAAGTATAATATCTAGAAATAAGAGGATCCAAGAGCTGTTTCTTTGTTTTAGGACAATGGACTTGGTAATTATTTCTCAAATTTAGGAAGAGATGAAATTCTTCCCTTTCTTACAGAAGATAATGAGAATCAACTATGGACAATGGATTTTTATGGAAGTCATTCCAGTAATGGATCATGGGCTGGAGTTTTTATAACCTCTTCTTTTGTTCAATTTCTCCTTTTTTCTTACAAGTTACAATTTGAAAACACAAATAATAATGCGGAATATGAATCCCTCCTTCTAGGAATGGACGTAGCTAAGTCCATGGGTATCAAATAGTTGAAATGTCTTGGTAATGCTGAAGTAATTGTCAAACAAGTTAGAAATCAATATCAAGTCAAGAATCCAAGGCTTAAGCACTATAGGAATAGAGAATGGGATTGTATTGAGTCTTTTGATGCTTTCTCTATTTAGGCTATTCCTCGTGAAAAAATTGAGAAGGATAATTATCTCATAGTCTTAGATTATCTAATGACTCCACACCCTTCTTTTAATTGAGATGATTTTCTGTAGACAACTATAATTACTCCCAAGCAATTTAAATATTTAAATTACGCTAATTATCTCCTTTCCCGTAAATAGATGACATATCGTCAAAAGTGCTCATATTCCCTCTTATTGTCATCAATTAATTACAATACACTAATTAATTAAGTCACCTATCCAACTAACAACCTAATTAACGACCTTCCGTTAATTAAATCACCTATTCTATCTAGATTAATTAATTATTATTAATTAATTAGTCTTCCCCTTCATTTAACTAGTAAATCAATATTTAATTGATTTAATCCCCTCACAATAGCCTAAATCGCACTATTATTCTTCTAATTGGCTTCTATAAGCTTACACCTACCTATTAGTTAATCACCTTTGATTAATTAAAACACCCCCCAACTCCCATGACTTGTTAAACATGTATTAAACCCTTCTAAAGTGAGGTTACCTTTAATAAAGCAACCTTATCCATTCCTAATCATGTTTTACCGTTATCCCACATTCATGAGGATGTGTTGAATCCTTTGTCCTTTGGGCTATATAAAGAGCCCTCCACCTACCTTTTTACTTACACCTAAACTCTTTGAGAAAGAAAATGCAAAGCATATGGCAAAATAGACTAAGAGCTTGCTTTTGTGTTCTCTTGAGAGTTCATCATCTTGAGGAACTAAGCTTCCTATTCTAGCCTAAAGTGCTTAGGTCATATGGGAGGTGTCAAAAGGGTCTTGTAGCCTAGTTTTGATAAGCCCACATTCCTAGGTTCTTGGAGATATCAAGGACAACCAAATATTGATTGCCATGGAGCTTATTTAGGTCCATTTACTTGTTTGTTGGTAGTCTAGAGAAGTAGAGATTTAAATATTATATCATTGTTAATTCAAAGTTAATGCATTATGCTAGGTATTAATCTTGTTTATCTCTCATCTTTGATGGTGTTTAGATTTTGTCATTAGCTTTGTTATAGAACTATTTAGGTGTTAGTTCTCATTCATATAACTTAGCTGAAAAGCACAAAACTATGCACACATTTGGCACACCCGTTGGGACACTTAGTCCCACGAAATTTTAGTTTAAATTTCATTATTTTGGCTAACTTTTGATATGCACATATAGTAATTAAGTTCCATTTTTTGGAGTTTTTGCTCATTTAATATGTGTTACTTCATGTTTATAGCTTTAATTTTAATGGGTCATTGCCATTTTTGAACTAAGTTGTAAAAATTTAGAGTATTGTGAAGTTTTTGCATCCTTTTCCATACTGTAGTTACAGGTCTAGCACAGGTACAATTTTAGGAGTGCAGGTACAATTTTAGGAGCGCAGATGTAATTTTTGGGGTGCAGGCATGATTTTAGGTGTGCACGCATCTCTCTGGTGGTGCAAGTGTGCTGTCAAACTCTCTCACTCTGTCAGTGCACCCCTTGCACAGGTGCACTAACCATGGCACATCCACCCTAACCTGCACGTAGGTGTACTAACATGAGCACACACATAGTTTTGTACTGTACGTTTGTTGTAGTCAGAAACCTGTTAGAACGGTGCACATGCCCTAACCAGGGCGCACATGTAATTTTCGTGGCACAAGTATATTTTTCCAGTAATATGGTTACTTTGTCTGTTTTTCCTGTCTATTTTCTCAGAGTAGCGTGTATGCTATTTTCGTGGCACACACACCTCTCAGGTGGCGCAGGCATTTAATTGTTATGAAAAATATACATAGTGGCACAGGTGCTGTTTTAGGGGCGCAGACACTATTTTAGGGGTGCACACATCTCTTTGGTGGCACAGGTACACTATGTCACGAAAAAAATAGCCTTTGGTGGCACATATGCCCTAACCCATGCGTAGACACAAAAAAAGGGGCGCAAGTGTCCTTTTACTTTTTTTTAAAGGCTTGACGTGTTGACTTTTTTTTTTGTAAGTTTATCTAATCACATATTCGTCTTTGCAGACTATTTTTACATATTGGTCTTTGATTAAATAGTATTTTGCATTATTTGATAGCGGGATTGAGATCGCGTATGCTCTTCCCTTGCATCCTTTGGGGTGACCTTGGGAATCAGAAATGATTCTTAAGACCTTTTGCCACTTTAAGAATGTTAAGGTTTTTTTTAGTTAGAATTGGTCAATTTGACATTTGTTGAAATTAAAGTATTGTTTTATTTGGTTATCTTTGAAGATTTGTGACGACATCACGTATGCTCTTCTCTTGCATCCTTGGATGATCTGGAGAATCAGAAATGGTGCCTTCTCTTTTAATGGACAATTACTAATCATCATCATTTAGGACCAAAACGATTGTCAAAGAACGAAGGAAACGAAACAAAAGTAAAAATAACTTCTAATACACGTGTTCTTGTAGGTTGTCAAATGTTGTTCAAGCAAACCACATCTAAATTAAAAAAGATAAAAAGAACAACATATTCAAAACACTATATTGCAGGTTTCAGAAAAGGGTACATCCCTCTCCACTTAATTGGAACATAACCCCTTTGGCATAACGCCTTAAGCTACAACAATGGGGGTGGTTCCAGGAACCCCAAAGTAGTCCACGTAAGAGGGAACCTTGTGGACGAAACGGGAAGTGCTCCACACTACCTACTTGAATAGTGATTCCTTTGTGAGATAGTGTTACATGTTGTCCATTGTGGTGACCCCAGTGATAGTACACATAGATGCACTAGTTGCCTACTATTCTTGAAGGGGGTAAAGTAAAGCTGAGATACTCCCAAACTAGTCGGTGCAAATTTTTGGGTAAATCGCGCTCGCTTGTGGTAACTTTATAACACCTAGAGCGAGAGAACCACCTAGGAGAATATAATTTGGCTAGGAGCCCACTTTGACCATTTTAAAATAGTGTTGAGTTGTGAACCTTCTTTTTGAGAAATGTGTGACGTATTACTTTCGCCTAGTTTTTACTTGCCTTAGGGCAAGGAAAAACTCTGCCGAAGTGAGGCTGGATTTTTTTTTGTCATTTTTCTTGATTTATTTCCTTCATATTCTTTTGACACTTTGTTGATCAAAAGAGGTGTGATTACCTTTGTGTTTCCATTCAAATGTTTCTCTCACTTTTGTTTCCATTTACGCCCATCCATGTTTGCGGCTGGGTTAGATAAACGTCTAAAGTGAGTGGAGGCATTTTCGCATCATTTGGTAGCCATTGTGATCTTGATACCCACATCAAGATTGTCATCGTAGTTAGGCGTGGTTCATCCCCGTGGACTTCCTTCAAAGAGTTAGCTTATTTTTCTCGTATCATTACAATTTTGATATTTACGTCTTGTTTCTTATAAACTCGACATAAATACCTATATTGTACGGTAACGCTGCACACATTTTTAACTATTCCTAGCTATACTTTGAGCTTTTTGGTTTGGTTCTATTATTACCTCAATTTCAAAAGGTGCTAGGCATTACCATTTGTGTGGGTTATATCAATAACACCTCGATATCAATACTTCACTTTCTTACAAAGTGGGTTAACATATCTTGGTGATATTGTTGTGCCATTCACAAATCGTAATTGGCACTTTTTGAGATATAAGTCTTAATCAAATTTGAGCTTGCTCGTCATATATCTTGATTAGGAGATCACATTTAACTTCGTGTACTTACTTATGTCTTGTTCATTCCTTTGAACTTGGCACAAGTAGAGACATCTTGTTAAGCATATGATATCGCAGGTTACTTTGAAACATAGTCTAGGAAATACTTCGTCTGATCAAATTTCAATACCAAATGATTGTTTCAATGGTGACTTTATCACTCTATCACATTGGTATTTTCACACTGTTAATTTACTCTTAACATGTACATCTTGTGTTTCAATTAGTGGTAGTCATTAAATTTTGAACAAATCTACAACTTACCTTAGTGAAACTTATCACGAAAACATGGCTCCCAAGATGCGTCTAGGGTTAAAGAAACAAACATATGAGGAACAACAGGTGGAAGCTTGGGAAACCTATAATAGACAAGGATCAAACCCATTCATTGGACACGATCTAGGACCACTATTTTTTGTAGAAAAGGAAACAGAAGAAATGGTCAACCATAGTGGAAATGAATTAGAGTCACCACGCACAGAATTTGATTTTGACCCTATTCTACTAGAGGAATTTATTCTTAGAAACAAAGACAGAGTGTTGGCTTGGGTCATCGTATTAGGGGCCAAATTTCCCATTGAGAATGAACCAATGCTACAAATAAATGACACTACTGAGGAAGAACGCCCCCTTATCAATATGGAAGTTATTTTAATAGTTGGGCATGCTTCCACTTCTTACGCAGAAAATGGTAAAGTATTAGGGCATAAAATACCCCTCCTCAAAGTGCCACGAAGAAACAAAATAGAACTTGAGACAAAAGAAGAACCTCCATAGTACAAAGAGGATAAACCTTTAGAAGAAGAGGTTATAAACCAAACCACAATCCAACAAAAAATCAAAAGCCTAAGCCGAAAACTTCCTTTGCTTACTTCCCATGTACATAAATATGCAAACAAGAACATTCAAAAGGTGAGGCCTAAGGTTAAGATCAACAAACTCCATCGGGAAAAACAAGGAGAAGAAGAAATAGGGTACCATTGTGTTTACATCCCTACTTCTCCCACTAAAGAACAATTGCTCGCATAGGAAGTGTAGTCTATGAAAGTGATGCTTGCAAGCTTACAAGAGAGCAATATAGGGAGCATCAGGAAATATTAATATGAAGAGCTGTGCCCCTATCCTTTTCATAAGACAATGACCCTTCAACCCTTTCCAAAGAAATTTGATATGCCAAAGTTTGACAAATACAAAGGAAAGGGAGACCTAAGAGATCATGTTAAATATTTTTACATGGCATGTCAAGAGGTGTCTTATAGTGATAATTACCTTATCAGACTTTTTCCCAAGAGTCTTGGAGGTCAAGCATTGGAATGGTTTACATGCTTACCACGGGGATCAATTTCCACCTGGCTAGAATTAGCAAAAAGATTCGTGCGTCACTTATCGTATAACATAGAGAGTGGCATCACCATGATAGACTTATGCGGTGCCAAATAATGCCCAAATGAGACCTTCGCTAGCTTCCTCCAATGATGGAGAGGGATAGCTAGTCACTTCCCTTGTGCGTTTGCTGAAAAGTAGTTGGCTAGTATCTTCGTTCCCAATCTCAACCCAGATATCACCTTCCACCTCCAAATGCATTGTGTCCGTACTTTTGAGGAGGTTATTGAGAAAGGGATTCTGATAGAAAAGGATCTCATTGCTAAAGGCACCCTTAAAAACCAATCTAAAGACAACCAAAATGTCAAACACATGGAAAAGACCAAGATCTTTAACAAAAACAAAAACGTGGTGGGAGATGGAATCACTGATTCCAAACGCATTCAAACGTTCCAAATTGGTCAAGCTTTTAAACTGACCAAGGGCCCAATTAAACCACCACCAAAATAACGAACATTCACCTCTCTCAATGAACCATTGTTAGTCATACTAAAATAGTTGGATGTGGCCCACATGATGACCTATCCTACAACACAACTATTTGACGACAACGCTTGCAAACCTTCATGGTATAAGGAGCATGAATATTACGAAATACATCGCGTTAAAGGTCATAAAATAGACAAATGTTTGCGAATTCGCCACTATATTCAAGACCTCATTGAAAATGGGGAGATAGAGGTGGATAACCCTAGCCACACGTAAACACCTAATGATAAAATGGGGATTTATAAGGAACCATTCCCCAAGAATGATAAGTTAGAAAAGGAAAAACCAGATCGGGGAGAGTCATCCCAAACTTATAAAGCTATAAATTACTTGTATACCAAGAGAGATAACAATCATTACGATTCACTTATCAGATGTATTTTCTCCCCTGCTGACCATGTCAACACTATCCAGATTAAGGGAAAATACTACGCTGCGGTAACAAGGCGCTCCCACCTCCTAATTCTGGACCCCTCTCCATTAACCCCACATACTGGTAAGTATAACCTTTTAGAACAACTTGAGAAGACATCCACTAAGATTTCAATCTTATATATCCTCAAGATATGCAATGTGCATAAGGACATCCTGTATTAAAGTCTTCAAGGGTCGGGAGTGCCTTTAGAAGTCTATCTTGCACACCTTCAAGCTGTGGTGGAAAACATCAACCCAAATGAGCATCTTACTTTCAACCATAGGGAGAACCCTGCTGAGAATCCTACACATAACCTTCCCTTGTACATCGAGGTAGTTTTCACTTGCAGGAAAATCAAACGGGTGCTTGTGGACAACAGATCGGGATTGAACATCTGCATGCTTAAGCTAGTCAAACAATTGGGACATACAGCGGAATAACTCAAGTCCCATATTATCACTATCACTGCATATGACAACGTGGAAAGAGAGTTAGCAAGCACCATCACGCTACCCATGGAGGTGGGCCCCACTTGTCATCAGATGAAGTTTCACATCCTAGACTTGGAACTTCCATATAATATGCTTCTAGGCCGACCATGGATTCATGCCATGCAGGCCGTGCCATCAACATTTCATTAATGCATCTAGTTGAAGCATAAGGGACATACGATAAAAATACCAAGAGATTCAGAGCCCTTTGCTCATTCTAGATCTCTCAATAGCTTTGCACAAAAGGGTACATACGCATGTCACTCCGCAGATATAGCCATTCTGCTCCAGTCTGAGGCTATGGAATCTCGTGTGGATTCAGATTCACTTAGTTCTTGCGCTCATGGGGCGTATACTTCAATATCTCCATTTGATTCATGGGAGATGGAAATCTTGGAATATGGCTTTGGGGAGTATAATGTACAACAAACACTCTTGGTGTTAGATCTCTCTTTGTCACCCAAGACTAGAGGTCGAACCAACTACTACTTTAGGAGACCTAGAGAAGAACACACTATTGGGTCATTCCTGCCTGGATGCTTGTTAGCTGAGGAGAAATTGCTTGATCCACCTACTACTTGGGTCCTTGAGGACACTCAACCATCCTATTATCAAACCCCAGAATATGAAAAATCTAGTAGAATGATGTACTCCATGGGATAAAAAGACCTAGGATGTGGGAGGAATGAACAAGGACAAAGAGAACCAGTCCCTCTTCCACATTTCAAAATAGAAAGATATGGCATTGGGATTCTTCCTTACGAAGTGCACCCCAATGATCAAGATGTGACTTGTTCTGAGTGTGAGGATAGTTCTGATTACCTAGAAAGTGATACGGATTCCTGTTGTAACCAATATGAGTATTTGACCTCCACAAACCTTTTTATGAGTAACACTATCCTAACCATCACCCCCACTGAACCAACCCTTGACCTTGTATACCCTTCCCTTGTTGAATGGGACCAATAATGTCATGTGCCACTAGATTTATTTGAGAATGAAAAGGCTATTGCAGAGTTTATGGGCATAAGGGATATAATCCCCATTAGAGATCATAAGAAAGGTTTCTCTATCAACTTAGACACCTGTGCCTACTTTAGTGAGGAGGATGAACTTCGTGGTCATCAAAATTTGAAGAAAAGCAAGGGTAAAAGTTCTACAGAAAATCCTCGGCAAAAATCGAAGTCCAAGTCGCACAGTGAGCACCTCTTTGAGGCACTGGCTAACAAACAAATAAGAAAATCAAAGGAAAAACAAAGTGACCATGCCAAGGATGAAAATATCGTGGAGACATACTTGGATGAAGATCTTAACCTTCCTCTTGACCCTACATGTATGGAGGATTTATCAAAATTTTTAGTCGAAGAAACCATTGATGTCAACATTGGTACTGAAGAAGATCCCAAGATAATAAAATTGGGGGCATTAATCTCAGCTAGAGAACAAAAGACATTCGCTATGTTTTTGTGAGAGTTCATTGATGTGTTCTAGATCCAACTTTGGTCATGCACAACTTGGTCATGCATGTAGACACCAAGCCTATCAAACAGAAACTTTGAAAGATGCATCCAAGAGTGGCCTTGTTGGTTAAGGAAGAGTTGGAAAGGTTACTTGCAACAGGATTCATCTGACCAATTGACTATTTTGAATGGATATCGAACATTGTTCCTATCCAGAAGAAACCTGTCGGTATCTGAATCTGTACGGATTTTAGAGACATCAATAAGGATTTCCCTAAAGATGACTTTCTGTTACCCAACATTGATATGATTTTTGACTCAACAACAGGATATGAAATGTTATCACTCATGGATGGATTTTTAGGTTATAATCAGATTAAAATCGCTGAGGAGGACACACACAAAACAACTTTCACAACTCCTTAGGGCACCTTCTGCTATCAGGTGATGCCATTTGGCCTTAAGAATGCAGGAGCAACTTATTAGTGGGCCATGACAGTAATCTTTCACGATATGATTCATGACACCATGGAAGACTACGTGGACGGCATCCTGGGGAAGTCCAAAACAAGAGAAGATCATCCTATCATTTTGTGGCGTATCTTTGAGCACCTGCGGGAATAAAAAGTTAGATTGAATCCCAAGAAGTGTGTCTTCAGGGTGCTATCAGGGAAATTATTGGGCTTCATTGTGTCAAGACAAGGTATTGAGGTAGACCATGCTAAAGTTTCTGCCATCACTGAAATGCCTCAACCTGAAAATATCAAGAAATTACATAGCTTGCAGGAGAAAATTCAAACCATTCACCACTTTATCTCACAGCTTACAGATAAATTTAACTCATTCACCCATTTACTTAAAAAGGACGTCACTTTCATCTGGGGCCCGAGAAACAACAAGCCTTTGCTGTGTTTAAACAGTACCTGGCCAATCCACCTGTTCTCATGCCTCCTACTCTGGGAGAACCACTTTTACTCTATATTTCTACTACACAATATGCTATTGGTGTGCTACTCGCCCAATATGACATTAACCATAAGGAGAAAGTGGTGTACTATCTGAGTCACAACCTCATTTCCTATGAACTTAATTATCCTCAGATTAAAAAGGCTTGCTTGGCTGTTGTTTTTACCTTTCAAAAACTTCACCATTACCTGCTGAATACTAAGACCAAGCTCATATCGAAGGTCGACCCACTCAAGTATTTGTTGTCCAAACCCACCCTTATAGGTAGAATGGCTAATTGGATCATTCTTCTTAGTGAGTTTGATATAGAATTTGTCCATCAAAAATCAGTTAAAGGACAAATACTCGCAGATCAGCTAGCGGAAGCACCTTTACAAAGCACAGAGCCTTTGAGTTTGGAACTGCCAGACGCCTCTTTACTCTACATTGAAGAATCTATCATATGGTAGATAAATTTTGATGGATCTTTTACGTTTCATGGTTCAGGTGCAGGAGTGGTCCTTATTACTCCTTTGGGTGATCCTATACCGCAGGCTTTCCGCTTGGCCTTCCCTTGCACGAACAACATTGTAGAGTATAAAGCACTCATTGCAGGGATGAAGCTGGTCATCAAGTGGAATATTCATCATATTAAGGTTGTAGGTGATTTGTAGTTAATCATTAAACAAGTTAATGATGAGTATAAGGCTAAGGATGACAAACTCATACCTTACAAAAAGTTAGTGGAAACTCTAAAGGAGTATTTTGTGCGCATCACCTTTGAGCAGATCCCAAGAGCGTAGAACAGATCAGTAAAAGCTATGGCAATGGTGGGATCTATGCTTTTTATTCTACCAGGGAATAATGATATGCCATTCTTCATAGAAAATCTATGCCAACCCGCATATGACATGCTAGAATCTTGCCTGGCTTGTGAGGTTGTTGGTCCCCATTCACCATGGTATGAACCCATTTTCACCTATCTTAAGGACAATACATTCCCTCCCGATATCTCTCACTCTGAGAAGTAGAGTCTAATTCACCAGATAGCCCGTTACACCCTTTAAGGAGGTACACTTTATCATCATGGATATGATGGGAATCTGTTACGTTGTCTGGATGTGATGGAGTCAATCCAGGCAATCAAGGAAGTACACGAAGGAGTATGCGGAGCACATACAAATGAAATGGTCTTGGCTAAGAAATTGTTGAGAGTAGGTTACTATTGGCCTACCATGGAAACTGATTTTTGTATTTACATTAGAAAATGTGTGCTTTGCCAAAAGTATGGAAATTTTATCCATGCTCCGTCACAACCATTGCAACCAATTACCACCCCGTGGCCATTCTCTAAATGGGGACTTGATTTAATAGGGAAGCTTACTCCTACCTCCTCTGATGGTCATACACATATCATTATAGCCACTGAATACTTTACAAAATGGGTGGAGGCCATCCCTTTAACATATGTCACAAGAGCACAAATTTATAAATTCATCATGAATCACATTATTTGTCGGTATGGCATTCTTGCAGCCATTGTTACAGATAATGGGAAGTCATTTAAGAACAAAACTGTGAAAGTTCTTTGCCAACGGTACCAAATCAAATTGAAATGGTCCATGCCATATTACCCTCAGGGTAATGGAAAAGATGAGGCAACAAACAAGACTTTGGTCAGGATAATGGAGAAGATGGTTAGGAAAACAAGTCGCAACTAACAACTACAAATTCATCCAGCCCTTTGGGCTTACCAAACATCCATTCGAACCCCTATAGGTGTGACACCCTATTCCCTAGTGTTCGGGATAGAATATATCATCCCCTTAGATATTGAACTTCCATCCCTGAGGATCTCTCTTCGAGACTATCTATATAAAGATGAAGATTACCGAGTGGCAAGATTGGCTGAGTTGGAGCTACTAGATGAGAAGCACATTCACGCTCTTAATCACCTAAAAGTATATCAAAACAGAGTCTCCAGAAACTATAACAAGAGAATCATCCCTCATTAGTTTGAGGTTGGTGATTTAGTCATGAAGGAGAACCAGTTCAACACCAGAGCAGAGTGAGAAAATAAAGGGAAGTTTGAACCCCATTGGTTAGGACCCTATGTCATAGTTACCAAGTATGGCACAGGGGCATACCAGTTGGCTCACCCCAATGGTGATGAGCTCCGAGAACCCTTGAATGACATGCATATTAAGAGATTTTATGCCTGAACATGGCGTAGGGAAGTCATAAAAATCAAAAATACAAAAAAATCAAACAAATTCAGAAAAAGAAAAAGAGAAAACATCATCCACTAGTGAAAACCACGCAATTGTGGCACTTTGGGCAAGTCCTTGGGTGAAAACCAGTTTCCGACGCCTCAGGAAGATTCCTTGTTCGGTTGTCTTTGTCCTGGACTTGGTTCTGCCTCCGAGTTTCCTTGTGCATACCATTTTGTCTAACCTTGATCTGGCTTTGCCTTCTCCTATTCATCTGTGAGGGATGTGGTCTTTTGTTATTTCCCATCTTATACTGGGGGAAACTCAATGATTTCACCTTCTTGTTCATAAGTGCGTGGCTTCTACCCTTGTATATTCCCCACCTAATGCTGGGGGCATCCACGCTTTCTTGGTTACCTGCACATAGCTTTGGAAAACGTCAGAAAACAAAAAAATAATAGAAAATTGTTTCAAGAAAACATAAAAACAATAGAAAATTGTTTCGAGAAAACATAAAAACAATAGAAAATCGGTGCATGAAAACATATCTTACAAAAAAATTTACTTGCATTTCCTTGTTTCCTTACTTTGCTTGTTGCTTGTATAGTGTTTTGCGGGCTTACTTTTGAGTTGTTTGTTGCTTGGGTGTACTTTTTCATAGTTCATATTTTCTTGTATTAGAATAGATTCTTTCTTGCTTGTGCATATTGTAGTGGGTTTCTACATGCTAGTGTGTTAATCCATTATTTATTTCTTAATGCATTTGGTTGTGTTTTGTTACTTGTTAATAAGGCATGGTGATTCATGGTGTATTTCATTAATTCCTGGTGTTCTTTGTAGCATTTGGCTGTGTTTCTTGCATGTGATCTATTTTGTTATCATTCACATCACATTACCATCACTTTCATCATATCTAACATCATCTATACATCATATATAAACAAAAATGCTAAGTTTTACATCATGCATGTATGCTAAGCTAATCATCACATATCGTATCATCAATGGGGGCAAGAGGGGTTGTGGATAATAAAAAATCTATCCCCCCCGCACCAATATCATCATATCATCCCATGCATATACATCAAAATCACACATGAAAACAATATTTGATATCATCTACAGATTTATCATCTATAATCTACAACACATGTATACATCAATCCATCAAAATCAGATACATACAAAGTACAAAATTAGATAATACATCCATAAGTGCTGAATCAAAACATGTGGCATGCAATGAGAAATCAATGTATGCCCACTCGTGTCACAACGCCTCCATACATGCTGAATTAAACCAACGCAACATGCAATGAGAACCAACACATAGTAATTTCTAGAAAGGGGTATTTCACATCATAGAATTATGCCCACTTAGGCCACATACATCAAAGTACAACAACAATACACTGCATCATACCAATATCCACAAATGATGAATCAAGACAATAACATGCATCGACTACAATGCAGACAAACAAGCCCGCTCAAGATACATAAATACGATTCATTTCCCATCATCAATTAGCTCCCCATATATTTACAGACAATTCAAAAACCATCCATATACATATATCAACAAAGCAAATATGTACATCATATCATACTCATGTGAAGCTGAACCAAAACAAAATGAGTCCTCATATATATATATATATGTGTGTGTGTGTGTCAAAATTACATATGTATGAAAAATGGATACATAGAAATCTGTACTCTATATCAAAAATGCCTTCAGCTGAGGCGTACAACAGGGATACATAAAAAATGTCTGTATAATACACAATGTCCTGATCAGTGCTCAACATAAATACATCTGACGATACACAATGCCATCAAAAAGGGGCATGTATCTGAAAGAATCAAGCCTTCATCATGAGGCATCATCAAAAAATATATATACATGTCTATAATCACTGTACATCAAAATCAGCCTTCATAAGAGGCATACATACAAATGGAATCTATACAATACAAAAGTGGCTATCAACCACAGCTCTCGCCCTCGCCGGGGCTCCTAGGTCTGTCCCCTAGACGCTGGATATCTGTAGGCTGGGCTGGCACTGGTCTCGCTAACTGATCTAGAAGGGGCTGTCTGACTGATCTGATAGAATGACCAGAACTATGTGAATGAGAGCCAGATGCACTCACTCCTGATAACTGTGGCAAAGCCACTCTCTGCTCCGGTGGTACCACTCTGTAGTATGCGGTCCTATAAAAGAGTGCCTCTCCACCAAGCCTAGTGGCATCCTGAATCAAATCAACATCTCCTGAGGTGAGTGCTACCTGAAGGGTAGTGTCTCACTCACCTGTGACCCGGCCCAGGTCTTCCTCAACCTATCTAGAGGTGGAAGCCTCTCGATCTCTCTCTGTCATCATCACCTGTAGCTTGGCACAGGCCTGGTCCCTCTGGGCTACTGCTGCCTGATAGTGTGTATACATGTGGTCCCTCTGTGCCATGATCATGCACAACTGTGACTGGGACTGATGTAAGAGACTCAGTATCTATGCCCCCTATGTAGCTATCTCTCGGATCTGGCTCTACCATGTTGCTCTGTCACCTCCTAGCCTGGCCTGGGCTTGAGCCTAATCCTACCCTGAAAGTAATGTAACAATATGGGCTTGGGCCTCGTCTCACTTTGTTGTGGCTATCATGCACCAGCCTTGGGCCTCATCTCTCTCAACCCTCTTCTCTCGCCACATCTCTCTTAGCTAAGAGCTGTTGCACCTGTCCTTTTGATGTGGCTATATGCACCGCTAACTGTGGAGCTATGCGTGCCTTAGGGACTGATCCCTGTGGCACTTTGGAGGACTGCCCCTGCTCAAATACTCTACCTCAGGGTGGAGGCATAGCTGCCTATGCCTGTGCGGCACCCTGTCCATCAGGGGGGATCCCATCAAAAGGATCCTCGGGGTCTAGCCCCAATGTTACTGCTCTAGCCCTATGCTCTGATCCATGTCTTACCTCTACAGGAGGGCGAATACCTACTACCCATGCTGCCTCTGGAATAGTCAGTCACCGGGGTAACACTATAGCATACCACACTACATAATCAGCTGTGGTCCTCGGATCTCTAATCTACCGTAGTGGATCCCATGCCTGGGGGACCACCTGTAGGAAATTGGCCCTAGCTTGGGCTACTACAATCCGAGGCCCCATAGTCTACCTCTCAGAATCCCTGCGAGCATGCTAAATATCTGGTTGCAGGACGCCCTGTACTCGGCCTAGCTATCACTGGCACCTGTTAATGTAATACAACTCCATGATATAGCTATGGCTACCAATCAAAATGTGCTCCACTAAGCACATGCTAAGATCTGTGGCATCCTCTAACAACTAGAAGTGTCTTATATGGACGCCAAATGACATCTATCACTGCTAGCTCATCAAACTCCCGCCTATATCTGAATAGGCTACCAAGGTGACCACAGAATGTCTCCTTCCCACTGCTATCCAAGCCATGTATGATGGCTCCTTGGGGTCTCTAACTTGGAATGGGCCGACAGGGTGTCCAATGGCTATATGATCCCATGACCATATCTGTAATAGTGAGGCTGGCCCCACGGTCTTCTGACCGTGGTATGTGATAAGATGCAAGTCCCAGTATAAATGGGCCAGTATGCATTGACCCTAGTAATACCTCTCCCCATTGTAAATCCTGTATACTACTGTACTACTGGTAGCAATCCTCTCGGGAACGAGGTCCCTGTCTTATTAGTGAGTAGAAACCCACTGATAAGTGCCATAATGTACATCGGCCCCCGATGCAATGTCAGGTCTGAGATGCACTCGTGTAAGGCCACAGTCATCCCGTCATGTGGGATGTCATCCACACCGAATAAAGCACTGCATGCTGCTCTGATCAAACCTACATCTGGGCTATACTCGATCAATGTACCCATCATGGGCACGCGCAGGATCTACCACACATCCTCTATCGTCACTGTCATCTCCCCTATGGGCAGTCTAAAACACTGACTCTCGCTGTGCCATCGCTCAACAAGCGCAGTCAGGAGGCCGTGATCCAGTACGATGGAGGGCATCCAAGCCACGGGGCCCAGCCCCACTGCCTCCAATAGTACAACCATCTCTCGGCGGTCTTACCGACGCATGCTACCCTCTAGCTCAACAATCTAAGAGTGACGCTCCCATGTCTGCAACACTGGTAAATGTCTCTACAAAATCACACGCCACTCGTTAGTTTCTAGCATTTCATCTAAAAATCTATCTCTATTTTTTTAGGGTTAACCCACAAATCCTAAAAATTCTTCTAAGTGTCACGTTTTTGGACACTTTCCTATCTTTTTCTGCTTGTCTAGGGCACCTGCGCACCCTTTTGGGTGTGTGCGCCACGTTTCTGGTGCCTGCGCTTGCGCGTGGGTGTTTTCTGGCACGTGCACCCTCTTTCGGGTGCATGCGCACTCTTTTTGGCATGTGCATCACCTAATTGGTGCTTGCACGTGTATGTGTGTGCTTTTACTTGTGTGCACTTACCTACCCATGCATGCACCACGATTTTCACACTTTTTCCAGTGTGTGCGCCCCTAGGTTCCTAGTGTGTGCATGTGCACATGTCTGTGCAAGTGATTTTGACTACATGTGTGCATGCATAGCCCTGGCACCTATGCCCTTAAACAGAACACCTGCACCCCCAAAGTGGCGCATGCACACCCTAACCCACGCCTGCACCTATGCACAGGCAGTGCCTACGCATTTTCTACACCTAATTACCCTAATTAATGCATTAATGACAAAAATTTAAGAGAAGGGTTGTGATACTCACAAATGGCCCCTCGTCTGCATGCCTCTGGTACCCCCTGACTACGTTAGCACACCTCAAACGGTCTCGTGCGATCACCATCTCTCCTGAGTGTCAGAGCCTCACGGTAAATTTTCTAAACTGAGCGGTTAAAATGAACTGATTGCGATGTTTTTACCCCCCCTGGGGGGGTATATTAACCTGTTTTTCACCATTAAGATGGCTGGGAAACCCGTTTCGATCACAATTTTCTCCTCTGTTTGCTGTGGAATAATTATTTTTATTAAAATAATTATTTTTATTAAAATAATTATTTTTCTCTTCTTTTTCACCGTATTGGGGCATTTTTCACCCCTTTCTTCTCCCCCGGACAATTTTATTGCTCCCTGGCGATTTTTATTCTTCTTCACACTCTTGTAAATAATTATTTTTCAAATAATTATTTTTTCTTAATTTTTCCACTAAACAAGGACATTATTTGTCGTTTGTTTCTCCTTTCTTCCACCTAGGGCACTTTCTGTTGCCCTTAGGCCCTTCATTTTCTTCTTCTCCTTTCTTCTCTTGTTTACCACGGTTCAGCAAGCCAAAGCAATATAAACACTTAATATATCAAAAAATCCAAAAAAGGTAAAATTTTCAAAAAATTCCTAAAAAGTAAAAAACCCTACAAAAATGGTAACTTGCTTATTACGGCTGAAACTTGTGTCTTGCGCATGGTATTCTCTCCATATCCTGTTGGTTTGTCTCACATCTTCCCTGATTAATACGACTCATGGATCACTGGATTCACAACCATTCACAAAGCTAGCTACTTGCTTCGTTTGTACTCTAGGGCACTTTTGGTTGCCTGGTGCTGTTTCATTGCGCACGAATGCTTTTCATGGACCCTCGTGTCCATTGTCATTTCCCCTTGCACGTATCCTTGCTTGGGGCATCATTTTTAACCCTTTTCATCAATCATGAACTTGTGGATCTCTCCAGCACTGATAAAAAAACATTTGTACAACTGTCTTGACCGTTGTTGGGTTGGATATGTGCATTTGTACTTATTTTCCCTGTTACATGAGCTTGTTTCCTTCTCGTATTGCATTACATTTTGTATGTTGCATGGAGTTAAGCATCTTTCACTTTCTCATATTGCATTGCATTTTGTATGTTACATGGAGTTAGTGTTTTCAGCAATGGACAATTGTTCGTAGTATGGCTTTTCATGTCATTCTACTTTTGTCGTATGCTTATATTTTTCATAAGGACTGATGATGTAGTTCTTATGGCAATATGATGACATAAAATTTATTCCACACAAATAAGTAGCTAGAGACTAAGCTCTTCTCTCCCCTCTTCCTCATTTCTTCTACTTCACTTCCATTTCACCCCTAATTTTCTCTCTCATCGGGGCATTTTGCCTCCTCCCATTCTTCTATCTATATCTCACCTTTTTCGATTGTCAATCGACTTCTTTCATCACCCCATCGACACTCGAGAGGGCATCTCTCTCTCCTACTAATTTTTCTTCTATCCCTTCAAATTTTTTCTTCCTTCTACTATCTTTGAAGTGACGTGACTTACGCCACCCCAAAGAGGGGAAAATGTAGACACCTATAATTACGTGCAAGCAATTTAAATACTTAAATTGCGCTAATTATCCCCTTTTCTCGCAAATGGATGACGCATCGTCAAAAGCTGCTCATATTCCCTCTTATTGTCATTAGTTAATTACAATAAGACTAATCGATTAAGTCGCCTATCTAGCTAACAACCTAATTAATGACCTTCTATTAATTAAATCACCTATCCTCAATCAAGATTAATTAATTATTATTAATTAATTAGTCTTCCCCTTCATTTAACTAGTAAATCAATATTTAATTGATTTAATCCCTTTTTAATGGCCTAAATCGCACTAATATTCTTCTAAGTGGCTTCTATAAGCTTGCACCTACCTATTAATTAATCACATTTGATTAATTAAAATACCCCCCAACTCCCATGACTTGCTAAACATGTATTAAACCCTTCTAAAGTAAGGTTACCTTTAATAAAGCAACCTTATCCATTCCTAATCATGCTTTACCTTTATCCCACATTCATGAGGATGTGTTGAATCCTTTATCCTTTGGGCTATATAAAGAGCCCTCCACCTACCTTTTTACTTACACCTAAACTCCTTAGAGAGCAAATGCAAAGCATATAGCAAAGAGACTAAGAGCTTGCACCTTGTTTTGTTGAGAGTTCATCATCTTGAGGAGCCAAGCTTCCATTTTTCTAGCCTAAAGTGCTTGGGTCATATGGGAGGTGTCAAAAGGGTCTTGTAGCCCAATTTTGATAAGCCCCCATTCCTAGGTTCTTGGAGATATCAAGGACAACCAAATATTGATTGCCATGGAGCTTATTTAGGTCCATTTACTTGTTTGTTGGTAGTCTAGAGAAGTAGAGATTTAAATATTATAGCATTGTTAATTCAAAGTTAATGCATTATGCTAGGTATTAATCTTGTTTATCTCTCATATTTGATGGTGTTTATATTTTGTCATTAGATTTGTTATAGAACTATTTAGGTGTTAGTTCTCATTCATCTGACTTAGCTAAAAAGCACAAAACCATGCACACATTTTCAACCCATTTTTTTTAGATAATGTCAATCACTGGTAAGTGTTCAACAATGATAATCATCTTCTCTCTTTCTTGGAGTAAAGGGATAATTTCAATAATCTCTTCTATGAAGGAAGTAATGCTCTGCACCATGAGTCCATTTTAGATGGGGAAAAGGGTGAGATTTATGGAATTGATTTAGAGGGGGTCATCAGATTAAAAAGTAATAAAATTCCAAAAGTCCTAGTTTCTCTTGAAGATTTGTTTTATAAGCATGATAGTTATATCAAAGAAAAAGAAAAAGAATCTTCTCATTACAGTGCCAATTTTGAAAAGGAGAACATTGGCATCCTGAAGTAGCAAAAAATTGTCAACATTGGAAAATTTTATTCACCAGAGGAGAAAAGTAGTTTTGTCTAATTATTGAGGATATATTACGATGTTCTGTCATATTCATATGATGAGTTGAAATCATTCAAACCAAAAGAGATGCACCATTCCATACCTATCGAGCATGAAGCCAAGCTATTATGGAAAATGAAAAGGCCATACAACCCCAAGATTTCTATCACAATCAAGGAAGAATTTTCTTAAAATATTGAATGCAAGAATCATATTCCTCATTCATCACTCTACCTAGGTGGCCAAAATTATCCCATTTCCAAAAAACAATGGTGCGATAATGATTTGTGTCAACTTTTTAAATTTGAATCAAGCCTCATCAAAGGAAAACTACCCTCTGCCCATCATGGACCATATCATGTAGGAAGTCACTAGATTTGAAATACTTTCCTTACTCAATGGTTTTTTGAGATATAATCAAGTTGAGGTAGCAGAGGAAGACATACATAAAAAAAATGGCCCAAGTGGGGAAAGTATGGCCATAAATGTGTACTTTGAACAAGAATATGGTGCCCCAAAGAAGGGCACGAATATGGCCACAAGAGTTGGACTTGATATGATGAGTGTAATGCCCCAAAGGGGAAAATGAATACGGCCTCAAAGGAGGAATTTGTGTGTAGATTAGATAGGATTATGAATTAAGGATTACCAAAAGAGGAGTGATTATGGCCATGAAAGGTGGAATGAGAGAGTATGATAGGATTAAAATTCCCAAAGGAAAAAAATAGATATGGTGACAAATGTGGACTTATAAAGTATGTATGCCCGAAGGAGGAATAGTTTGAATGTTGGATCAAAATCCCAAATGAGAAAATGATTATGGCCACAAATGTGGAATTGAAGGTCAATAATATATTATGCCCTAAGAAAGGATGTAAGGAAGGGAGGGAAAGCCCAAAATGATTATTTCCAAGAGGAGTCGATGATGACTATGTATAATCGAAGGCGACTCGAAGGGGTCGACGACAATCTAAAGTTGGTGGCTATATAAGTCTGAGGGTCAACTGACGATGCTCATTTTCACATGAGAAATTGACGAGAGATAACATAATGATTAAAGAGGGAACTGAGAGATGGAAGCCACTGGAGTTGAAAAGAAGTGCTAGAGGGTGTGGAGGATGGTGAGTAACAAAAATTGACGCTAGTTTTAATTAAATTCAATGTTTTATTTAATTTTTTTTGCATTTTTTACAAAAATGGATGACACCAGGGGCGGTTGGTAGAAACCCAGGTGGGTTGATGTGGACCCAACTCTAAGGCACATCGATTGACCCCTAAAACACGTCGACTTGACTAAGGTCAACGTCGACTGGGGTGGGATTGGATAAGCTAGGGTTAGATTGAAATTTGGATGAATTTAATGGATTAGGATAAGGTTTTTAGAATGC
Source organism: Taxus chinensis (assembly GCA_019776745.2). Taxonomy (NCBI): domain Eukaryota; kingdom Viridiplantae; phylum Streptophyta; class Pinopsida; order Cupressales; family Taxaceae; genus Taxus; species Taxus chinensis. The sequence goes on along the minus strand of CM034149.1, from coordinate 270,811,709 downwards.
ACTAGATTTTGATGAATTTTAGTAAATTATGATGTGATTTTGTATAGTCAATCTAATGCATGTATGTTTTGTTTGTGATTTCAGGTTAGAGAGTCCTTGTATTTGAGGGATAGAGTGCCTGATTTATATGAGAAGATCAGAGGAGATGTCATAGATGCCCAATGGAATCACTTGGTAGTAGTGGGGTTGGGTGGATTCAAGTATTATCAGATGATCCAATGGGATGTGGGGATTATGATTGCTTTAGTGGAGAGATGGTATCGACAGACATGGACATTTTAGTTTAGGACTGAGGTGATGGTAGTCACCCTAGAGGACGTGTATCAAATTCTTAGATTACCGATATAAGGGGAGAAAATAGTTCCCATTACTAGTGAGGAGACATTAGCAGTGTTGATGTAGCTATTTGGAGCCGATGTGCCCTAGATTAGATTTTCTTCAGTGGATTTTGCATATGAGTTGAGACATGAGGATGGGGTACCACACAACCATTTGATCTACATATTAATGATGGATGTATCGTGTTATTGATGGTAGACATTGTGAACCTCTAGAAGATGTTTTCATTTGGGACTGATCTGTTGGCTCATGTTTACCATGAGATTTCCATTTACAAAGCAAGGTGGAGGTCAGGATTAGATGTAGGTTTTTTATTGCACTTTTGGGTGTATGAGCATATAACAGTGATTTGGGAAGTAGGGGTTCTGTGAGTCATAAGAGACCACATTTAGTTAGAGGTGGGATTCTTGAGATGGAGGGTTGATCAGGCCTTTGGTGAAAATATTGAGAGGAGGGTGGATTGGTATGTGGATCGGCTTGCAGAGTTGGATGGCGATTAGATTAGGTGGTGAATGTATCAAGATTTACCCGCATGTCTTGGTGTAGATATAATGTTGGCAGGGATGAGGTGGATGTAGGGGAGATGACCGAAGATGATTAAGGTCATTTAGTTCGATCGAGTATGATGACATTTTGTGATCCTACAGAATATACCAGATGGTCCTATTTTGTACAAGAGGGAGGAGTTAGATAGGGAGTTACCGAGCCCTGTCATGGAATATCCATTAGGGGAGGAGGTTACACCATGGGATGATGACGAAAACATAGGAGTTGAGGCTGATTTTGGTGAATGGATTACTACTATTTGGGTATCTAACGTGGCTATGAAGGGAGGATAGGAGGATGTAAAGGAGATGGATATTGATGTTGAGGTAAATCCTGTAGGAGTCAAATATGGTGGAGTAGGAGAGTCTGTAGAGGTGGCACGCTTGCGTGCTGAGTTAGACTAGATAAGGGTGGAGAGAGACATAAATCTACAATAGTGGGGTGCAGTCACTTAAGAGAGGGACCAAATTATTCTAGAAAAATATTTATACCAGTGACAGAGGGAGGCCTATAGGGCACACTTTGGTGATTTTTCCACCATTTTGGTGACAAATTCCAAGAGTGGTGCCTACGAAGCTCCATAGGCATTGGGACAGGTAGTACCTCCTGACATGATTTCCATGGATAGGTACAGAGCACTATCTGTAGAGGCTATATATTACGAGGGGATATTTTTTGAGAAGCTAATGAAGACACTGTGCTAATGGGAGCACCTACAGAGTACAACGATAGGAGGAGCATGGACGTCTACAAGCACGATGAGTGTGGCAAAAAAAATGAGAGGACGGAGGCCATGAGGGTGATGGAGATGCACATGGATCAGGTGATGTACCTACCCCAAGAGGAGATAACTTGAGATCCTTGGATATACACTTCACATATTTTGATAACATCTCTGCTTCGAGAGTGCCCCGTTAGAGGGCAGTGATGTATTGATACAAATTTTGATATATATATATGATAAATGGTTTTATCATGGATTATCATGTGTTTATTATGTGATGTGATGAATTTAATTTGATGTGATGATAATTTTATATTATATGTCATGATGATGGCTTTTAGATTAGATGTGATGTTTTTTTTATATGTGATGATGATGCTGATATAAATGTATGATTAGATGGTTATTTTGGATACATACATGTATGGATAGAACGATGATATAAATGTGTGATGTGTTAATGATGATTAGGACTATATGTTTTGTGTTTCAATTTGATCATGATGGTTAGAATGTATATGGATAAGATGTGATGAAAACAAATTCAGAATGGATGTGATTAATGATGGGTATAAGTAAGATTAAATGTGTTGTAAGATAGATAGATAACATATAGGTGATTGAGATAAAAAAGATGAACTGAAAGACATATATGATAGGATTAGGATAGAATGCAACAAAATGGTGGTGACCTACATGTGTGGATAACACTATGTTATATCAAGGAACGTGATGGGTGTCATTATTCCCTTCATTTAATCAACTCTTTGTTGATGTCATATTCAAACTAGGGGTGGTGTCTGAAGCTATATGCAACAAGAAATCTTAGTGATCTAGTAATTGACTGTAGGTATTTGTTTTTTCTATATTTTCTGGTGGATTTTCTCAATGTCTTGAGGACTTCTTGGCCAAAACCTTATTGAAATCAAACTATGAAAACTTGCTGGAAGTAAACACTCTCTGCAAAAAGAAATTGCTGGAAATAAACACACATTTGAAGAATGAAATAGATTGCTGTAAGTAAACACACGTTACAAAAATAAGCATACATGCTTTAGAAAGAAACACATAATTGAGAATGCTAAAATATGTTTGCAAGGAAATAAGAATCTAATCTAGAACACTTGCAGGAACAAGTATACTACAGATTTCAGCTTGAGTAATCAATAACATCTACAAAATTAATAGATCTATACTATTTTATCTAGAAATATAAATACCAATGAAATGAAGATCCTGGTTCTTAGAGGATTGGGCCCTTAATCCACCTTGAAACAAGATTTGAAAAATTCATATACTCTCAAAATAGAAATGGATGTTTTATTGATAAAATGTTCTCAATTACAAAAAGTACTATCTCTTTTCTATCTCTTTGTGTCTTTTTTCTATGTATACATATATATATATATCCTAAATCTATCTACAGGTCTACATATATATAATTCTTCCACAGGTGCATTTACAGCCATAACTATCCTATCGATTCAGATAGAACCGAATCGTGCCCAAAAATAGATGCTGAATTGGATCATGGCTAGATGTAATGCTGTATGATAGTTATCCCTGGATCTGCGAGTATGAAGTATCAAAAATATTCTAATATGCTCCTAATTGAAAGGATCATTGATTTCTAAATCATCAGACGTTGTTGGAATAAACAAATTCTCAATGGTTCCATAACTTTAGAGAAGTTCCGGAACTAAAGGAAATCATTCCAGATCTAACTATGAGGGTTCTGGAGCTACATGTAGGAGTTCCGGAACTAAGTCTGAAAATTTTGGAACTAAGTAACGGAGTTCTAAAACTAAGTCCAAAAGTTTTGGAACTAAGTGATAGAGCTCGTAACTGCGTAATGGAGTTCCAGAAATAAGTATGGAAGTTCTGAAACTAAGCCGTATTGAAACCAATGCTTCCAAAAACATGCTGACCACTTCATACTTTGTTCTTCCGACTGATTGTGACCTATTTTATTACAAAAATAAATTTCTAAAGCACTTTGTTAGGAATTAAATAGTTTTTAAATGTTAGAACTACAATCAACAAAATATGGACAATTACATCCTAACTTATATTAGATCAAATAAAATTCACAAAATGCAGTCAAACTTGATAAAAAGGAGAGTAAAATAAGATCATTTATTGTACATTAACGAGACATATTTTGGCCTTATCATCTCCCCCATATTTACTTGTTTGTAAGTCATCTAACAAAATTTACTCTTCAAATCTTGGGTTGTGTATTCTGCATTCCAATTGATTGTTCAGGTCAAATGGCTGAAATTGAATATCCCAGTGTTTTAGTTCAGAAACACTATACCCTGATCTTGTTTCCACTTTCCTCTTCCATTCATCAAATTGAGTGGGATCTCGAGGTTCTCTATTTTTCCATGGAGACATGTGAACGAGAAGAATGGGAGGCCTTGTTCTCATTCCCATCCATATGCCCCTGTGGTTTTTATTGATATGAGGGATTAGTGTGCATAAAGCTTTTGCTCTTTCTAGAATTCAGATCAAATTTACGGGAAATATTACTTCCCTTCTCCTTAAGGCAAGTGTAATAAGCTCCCATCTTTTAGAACATCCATCATAAATCTCCTCAAAATTTTCCACCACATAAAAGGTGAAGGCATCAATACTTTTTTGTAAACTGGCAAGATAATGTGTCTAAAACCGTCTATCAAAGGCATGGGTTCTAAATTTTTTAATGAAAGTAGATGGTTTACCAAAATGAGCCCTCATGCAGAGACTAGATGGAATATATTTCAATAGATGCTCATAATCCATTTCCTTCCATACAATCTAATTTTGAAGAACAGAAACAAATGCATTAAGATGGATTTCTCCCACATAGAAATTGATCATGAAACCTGTGTTCTTTTCTAACATAAAATTGTAGAGATAGAATTCACAGAGAAGTTTTTTCTTCTCTACACTATGTAACGCTCAAAATTACAAGAGCTGGAAAATGAGGATTTTTTTAAACATAAAAAAAGTTACACATCTGCAATCGTACATATTAATTTAATAAAATTCATTAAACCAGTTTTGTTCTTTTGATCTATGTCACAACATCCATGTAAGCCATGTGCGGTTGAGAAGGGTGTATCCAAATCTCCACGATCTTCCTTTTTCACTACTTCGAGTGACAATGCGTACTAGAATTTCAGCTCAACCTTTATCATGTCATGGGAAACATGTGAAAGTCCTCGGGTCTACCACGAAGCTAGTTTCCCGACTTCGTATTCCAGTTATCCAACCATTGCTTACCTCATGTTCAGTGTTCAACTTCCCATGATTAGGTTACTAACAATTATTTTTAATTGGAGGACTAGGTGATCAGACAATGCATAACCATCAATGCATTACTTTGGCCAAAGTTATCCGCCATGCAAGTTACAACCTAAACTCAAGAAAATACACTAGTCTTATGAGTTTTAAGTCTTCTGCCACCTCACAACTATCCCTTCCACAGCTATCTAGATCTTATAGTTTGTATTTAATTTATTTCCAATTAAACTTATCTTACAAGAGTTCATATCGAGATAGATGCCAAAGGCCAATTAGGATCATTGTGAGATGAGTACATCCGTTATGCTAAAATGTAATTATTTCAACATTTCGTATGTACTTATCCCTTAATATGCCAAATGGATCTTTGATCGCTGCTCCCATTAGTCATTTAACAAAATTCATTATATACCTCTATGGCTTATTTAAAATAATTAACTTCTGGTTACTTGCTCCCGTTCCCAAGTAAATACACCACAACAAGTCATAATTAGTTGACTTAATTAAATAACAGAAAGTTCTCTAAACAATTATTTAGATTAACTCAAATTAATTATCTTGAATATTGTTACTTCCCATCTAGTTTCTCTTTCCCTGATGTTCAATTTTTTAACCTTAAATTACCTTTTTATAATGATACTCTTTCATCCTCTATATATTAGGTTTTACAATCTTAACATATTAATGTCAATTTTAACGGAAGGCTGAATTAAATATATATTGATATATATATTTAATTATTCCTCCGATTAACTATGCCACTAAATAGCTATTTAATTTAGAAATTAAAAGACAATTGAATGTTATAATAATTGTCCAATTATCGACTACATATATTGATCATTATCAAATAAATATATTTAACAATTTATGATTAGGATTTCACAATTCTAGTATTTATCATTTACTCATATTGGGATATTATTAGATACAAAGTAATCATCTCTTTATTGAAATCATTAATTATATATGTCGTTAAGGCGAAATATATAACTGGTACGGTAACTCTCACATAGTGAGATTTGAATATAACAATGGATCCAAGATCCCAAAAAATTTAGTCAAAATTTCTAGGATATCATCCTTCTAAAAATTAAAATCCAAGTAACTCATTCAGACACAGGCTATGATAAAACTTCACAAGACATGAGTTTCCACATATCTGAATGTGACAGCTAATTGTCTTACAAGACGGGGGTGGTGGTATGATGTCAGATAAAAAATAAAGGCATGGATATTTCCTCCATTTTCTGAGGCATTATTTGATAAAATATGAAAAGATATACATGTTGTTTTATCAACAAGAACATAGTAATACAGCTGAGAATGTACTACCGCATGTTTTTCATAAAGATACAGCTATGGATGCACACTAATAGAACAACCAATTTCTATTTCAGTGATCATGTATCCCTCTAATCTCAAGGATCAAGACATCCTTATTTCAACTTCAAAACAATAAGCATTCAACATCTAAATTTATACATAAGCTGTAGGAAAAATATGATTAAGAAGAGTAAATTTGTTTTTAATAAGTTACCATCACAAAAGAGTAATCAAGCCATAATCGTTCAACATCCGAATTCAGATTATAACCACCAGCAAATCATGTTTTACTTAGCACGAATTTTAATGTTATTTTTCTTTCCTTCCGATCAACAATCAGGTGAACAAAACTATCCAAAATCTTCATTACCAAAAACCAATCAAACATATTCTTTCTAGTTAATGAGTAGCTCATTGTATCGTGTAAGAACATCATTAACAGAAAAAATAATAATAAAAAAACATATTATTTTCAGTCAATGAGCAGCTCTACAAATCAGCAAAGAACATCACTAACAAAGAAAACAAAACATATTATTTTCAGTCAATGAGCATCTCTACAAATCTTCAAAGAACATCATTAACAAAGAAAATAAAACATATTATTTACAGTCAATGAGAAGCTCTACAAAACGTACAAGAATATTATTAATAAAAGAAATTAAACATGTTATTTCCATTTAATTAGTAGCTCTATAAAACGTAAAATATCTTCATTTCAAAACAATCAAAAGACATTTTTTTTATATATGTGAACATCCCAACTAAACAGTGTAAAAACACCACTATTAAATCATTTTAACATGCTCTTTCTGGTAAACGAACAACCCAACAAAACAATATAGTAGCACCAGGATTACATCATCTAAACATGTGTTTTCTTGTAAATGAATAGCTCAACAAGAAAAATTGACCCACATACCATAGGCTAATAACTTTGAAGTCTATTTACATATAATAACAACAATAAGCTTCTAACACTTCCTATAAAGAAATCCTTTTTTTCAAAAAAGTCATCTTGCATAGATTGTTAACACTAATTTTTATCAAAATCTGGTAATAAAATTATACCAACAGACAAATCGACTTGTAAATATCCAAATCAGTTTTCTCCAGCATTAATTTTATTTTTGTTTAGCAGTTATTAAAATCCGGAAGCAAATATATCAAGCAAAATGAAGAAATACTTGGCTAAAACATTTTTCACACTACCCAAAAATCGTTTTTGCACCAACAAATAAATTTTTGTTTGACTGTAATAAAACCCTGAGGCATAAATTGATTTGGGTTTCCACAAATCATATTTAAATAGGAAAAATTGATTTGGAGCACTCAACTTCACAAAAACTATTTCCTTTTTCTAATACAGAAAAATCCAACTCCATTTTTTTATGGTTACAATTTATTTTAATGCAAAAAAAGAATTTTAACAACTTTCATTTTTCTTTTTCTTTTTGGAGATCAAAACCCAAAACCCATCTTTGTTTTTTTGGGTTTAGCTCAAACCGATTTTTTAAAAAAAGAATACAAAATCCATCAATTTCCTTTTCAAATTTCATCTCCAAACAATAAAATCAAAAGTTGTCCATAAATTCCATTGATTACCATTAAAACAGAATGTGTATTTTCTTATTTTTTTTACAAAATAACGCAACAGAGAAGAGAGAAGATATTCATGCCTGAAGTAAACCTAGAATCAACAACTTCTTACTCTTCCATCTCCAACAAGTTGAATGCTTCCTTCCTCCAAAACTCACGCAAGTATCCTAGAAGGGAAGAGTGAAAATAAACAAAGGAAAAATAAAAGAAAAATATTATGAAAGAAACTTTAGCTGGGAAAACATATTGGAAAATTTTTGGGCTTCCCAATGTTGGTACATGCATTAATGCATGCCACACACTCGGTGCCATGTGAAGGTGTTTCATTTTACGAAACCCACAAATATTAAATATTAATAGAAAAACTTTTGACTTACATGCCAAATCCTTCTAGAATATATATATATATATATATATACTAATTAATATTTAATTTATTTTTATTTTTATTTTAGTTGTTACCCAACTTAACGGTTAAGTTAAAATTAACCTTCATAATACAAATCCACATATTTCTAACAATATATTACCATAATAATTAGTTGAATTTCTAGGTTTCATATAAAACACTCCAATAAACAAAAAGCATCAAGTTCGTAAATAATAATTTGAATATTCTCATAAAGTTGGCTTGACATAGCATTTTCAAATAAAACAGAGGAAATTATCATCACGGTCATTGCAAAAGTAAAAAAAAAACAAAAGATGACCAAAATGATTAAAATAAAGTAACTGAAATAAAAGTAACCGAAAGATTCACTATCATTTATCAACCGTTTTACCTACGATCAAGGCCTAATCACATTTAGGAAGGATCGTCAAGGTGGGTGCGGGGGTTACTTTTTTAGCAATGTCATGCACTGCAGTAGAAGTTGTGGGTCATGACATGACTGACCAAATGAATTCTTACACACAATGATGATCTCCTCTAATCCTGATTAGAATTAACCGTAGGTAATTTAACTTACAACAAATTTGGTATGTTACATACTCCACACCTTAGAATAATCACCGTCTTGATGATTTCATGATAAATAGATAAACTAAACCCATCATTCATTTGCTGCATAAATATATTTCAAATCAGCTTAAAATTTGTAACAATATCATTTCAGCTGAATCATAAAGGTCACAACAACCCTTATATATCTAGAAAATTAGTCACATAATCTGTAGACATAACACATTACTCCTTTGATGGTAGATTTTCAAAGTTCATGTTATCCCAATTTTTGCCCCCGGGTAAAATTAGTCAAACACGACCCCACAGAAGAAAGCTTGAGGGTCGGCTCTATCCTACGAGCTCACATTCAAATCCAAATTGGAGGTACATGAAAGACTCTGCAATGGATGAGCAAGCTTGACAATGGAATCGAACAACATCAAAGGAGGCTAGATGCTCACAGGAGGAAGACGAGGAAAGGATCGAAGTTTTTCAGACTTAGCCACATACGAGTCAACTCGGGGCCAAACAAAAAACTCACAGAAGGCGCCATGTGTTAGCTCGGTACAATTCCAAAAGACGCATCAAAGGGACAACCCCTAAATGAGCGCGAAGCTTCCACATGTCCCAAGTCTAAAAAGGAGACAGTTGGTAGTTGAAAAGTCTTAGGGCAGTGGAAGCCTCCACATGTCTCATCGGCACAACACCTAGGATGGGTCCAAAGAGTGGGTTCCCAAATGAGCACGGGTTCGCCATAGAAAGGCTAGCGGAAAGAACCATTGGTCAGAGTCAAAAAAGGGGACAAAGTCAGTCGTATAATTAGCTAAGTATAGAAAGGCTAGCGGAAAGAACCACGTGTAAAAGTGAGAGCCCAATGTGGAAACTCAAACTAGTGCCAGCTCTCCATGTGTCTAGGGTCTGATAGAAATCAAATGGAAGCGGGCCCAAATCAGCTAAGTATAAGAGTATTGGCGGAAGCTCCCACATGTCTCAACGGCACAAATCCAAAGGAAGGACCAAGAGTGGAGGCTCCAAATTTTTGCCATCCCTCCACATGTCCAAAAGTAAAAAAGGGGACAAACCCGACCGTTTAAATTGACTAAGCATGAGAGGACCGGTGGAAGCTTCCATGTGTCTTAGCGGTGCACCTTCAAGGCTCAAAGCAAAAGGCGGTCCCCCAAATGAGCACATAGCTTCCACGTGTCCCAGGACCAAAAAGAAGAAGTGAAAAGGCAAAAGCGGTCATTGAAAATTCTAAGCAAAGGTAGGTCAGCGGAAGGAGCAGCGTGTCAACATGGCACAATTTCAAAAGTAAAATTCAGAGTAGGTTCCCAAATGTGTGTTGAACCTTGATGTGTCCAGGTTCAGAATTATGGCCCCGCCAAACAAAAGGGACTTAGCGACAACACAAAGTAAGCCATGCCTCTACCGACACCGAGAGAAGCCACGTGTCAAGCCTAAATTACATGCGGGCCGACAGGCCTGGGGAGTATTTTTTGCCAAAGTAGAAAATGTGGGTCAGAAGGCCTGAGGATGAATTTTGGGAAATGTGAATATGCGGGGCCATGGAGGAAATTTTTCCCAAATATAAATTTGTGCCAGTGGGTTGTCGGGGGGAAACATTAGAAGTTTTCAAAATTTAGCAAATGGCGCAATTTCAATTGCAGGTTTGCGGGGGCTTTTGGGAAAAAGTGAATTTTGGGTCTGCAAGAGGTTTTGTTATTTTTGCATCTTTTTGCAAAAAGCACAGTTTGTATTTTTGGGCCCGCAGATCTGCTTTGCAAAGATTACATTTTCGCCATTTTTGCACAGCCTCGATCCAGAATCTTCAGACGGCCATATCTTTTGACTGGAAGCTCGGATTTGAGAAAGAGAAGACTTTTTGGAAAGGTCTCAACATCCTCTATGCCATGGAAGCATAAAAATATTATTTTACTAGGTTAGGTGGTTGAAAATTAGGAAAATGTATTTCAGGCCATTAATGCAGAATCTGATTACTTCAACCACTCAGATTTGATTTTGATCCTCCTTTCTTCCTTCTCCAACACACCAAACAGGTATGGGGAACTAAAATTGATAGATTATAGGTAGATTTATAGGGGAATTTATGGTTGGTGGTTGAGATTTAAGAGCAGAGTCGATATTCTCTACTTTCTCTTGGGTTTTCATCATCTATATATTGTAACACTTCTCATTTGAGAAGGGGGAGACATTCTAGATGTGGGGAAGCTCTGTAAAATTTGTTTCTCGACTCCATTTGATCTGTAAGCCTTATCCTATGCCTGGAAAGTGTATTTGTGCCTTTGAGCACCCATGGAATGGTTCGTGTACCTCATAGAGCAATAAAATCATGTTTTTGTGGTGTTCTTCAACCCTTTCTCATGTTTTTTTGTTTCTCTGTGCCTCTCCATTTTGTGTTTGTTTCTTGTGCATGATTTTCACACTTGCAAGTGTAAGATGTCGTGCTTCATGGATTTTTGATGGCGGATTTGGAGTTGGGTTTGTGTCACTTTATCTGATCTCCCTCATCTCCTTTTCCGTTGTTTCATCCTCCCTCAACAGAGTATCTCACCACTTCCTTTTCTGATGTATCACCACTTAGTGTAAGCTCTCTCTCTCTCTCTCTCTCTCTCTCTCTCTCTCTCTCTCTCTCTCTCTCTCCCTGTCTCCTTGGAATGATTAGATTATGATTAGATAAGTTTTTTGCACTAGAGTAGCTGGTAGGAGGTAGATTAGGAAGTAGGAAACAACCTTCTCTGGAGGTCCATCTCAGGTTTTGCAAGTCCCACATCTTGAGAAATGGTCCAATGTTGTGCAATCACACCAAATGCTCCGCTTAGAACTGAGGCCATTCGGGGTTGTTTTGATTGTGCACTAACAGTTCATTAACAAAATATTAAATAGTAACTACTAATCAAAAAATACCTTAGTCCCAATATTCAGTTGTAGGCTTATCGATAAGATTTTCTTATCTACCACTTTACAGGAAAAAAAATGAATTTAACACTATAACAAAAACATATTCTTAAAAATCAGTTAAACAAATGTGGAAAAGTAGTATGGATATCTTCCAGATTCTCCCAAGTGGCACTTTCTTTAAAATATTGGTCCCATCTGGTCCAACCTTCTCCCAAGTGGACCTTACATTGTGGAACATTGTGAAACCTCACGGTTTCTCAAGTGTAACTTGCAAGTTTCAAGTATCCTTATAGGCTCAACTATGATTACCCCTAGATCTAGAACCTACAATGAATCCCAATTAAGTATATGTGTTAAATTAGGTACATAATTCTTAAGCAAGGATACATGAAATACACTATGTAGCCTGGATAGAGTAGGAGTTAGTGCTAGCTTATAGGCTACTGGTCCAATGAACTTTAGGACTTCAAATGGTCCTACAAACCTAGGAGATAGTTTTGCTGACTTGCCAAATGAAATGGAACTCTATTTAGGTTTGACCCTAAGAAAAACTTTGCCTCCCATGTTAAACTTTTTTTCAATTCTACATAACTTTTCTGTCTATTTGTTGCCTCTTTCAATCTTTCTTAGATTACTTTAACCTGTTTTTCCATTTTTGAAAGCATTTATGGTCCAATCAGTACTCTATCTTCAAGATTATCCCAACTTATAGGTGTTCTACACCTATGACCATATAAGATCTCATCCAAGCCTAATTAGGTGTTCTGACACCTATGACAATAAGGAGCCATTTGAATGGAAGAATGGTAAGTGTTATTATAAGTGAATTCAACCAAGGGAAGGTACTCTTCCCATTTGTATTACTGATCCATGCAATACATTCTTAATAAATCTTCTAACACTTGATTTACTCTTTTGGTTTGACCATTAGTTTCAGGATGGTAGGCAAAACTTATGTTCATTTTTGTCCCTAAGGCAGCATACAAAGTCTACCAAAATCTGGAATTCATCCTTGAGTCCCTGTCTGAAATTATTAGTTCTGGAACTCCATGCAATCAGAAAACTTCTTGCACAAACCTTTTTACCAGTATAGTGAATTATCCTTTAAATTACCTGCTATAAAATGCACCACTTTAGTTAATTTGTCTACAACTACAAGTATAACATCATGTTTATTTTGGGACATAGGTAGACCTTGGACAAAATCCATACTTATAATTTACCACTTATATTTTGGCACGTTGTGAGGGTATAATAGTCCTACTATATAAGAAAGTTCATTCTTTACTTGCTAACATTCCAGGCATTGTGAGACATACATAATCACATCATTTTTCATCTTTTTCTAGAAGTATTGCTTTTTTATGTCCGCCATCATCTTTGTTACTCATAGGTGTCCCAAATAGGGAGCATCATGAAATTCTCTCAGAACTTTATTTATGAGTTTCATACCCTCTGGTACATATATTATGTTGTTATAACGCAGAATCCCATCTGTTTCTAGCTTGAAACCATCATAAATTTTGTCTCTCATATCTTTTTCTAGAGTTTTTTTAACATGATTGTAGTAGGGGTCATTGGTTAACTCATTTTTTACTTCATCTTTGAACTGGGTTCTTAATGTAATTATAGCAACAATATGCTTTCTGTGACTTAAGACATCATCCACCCTATTCTCTTTACCCTTAATGTAATTTATATCAAATTCATAATTTGATAAGAACTCCATCCATCTTCGTTGCCTTGCATTTAGATTCAGATGCGTAAAGATGTACTTAAGCCCAAGATGATCTTTTTTGAGTTCAAATGGTTGCCCAAGAAAATGGTGCCTCCATACTTGCAGCACATGAACAATTGCAACAAGATCAAGATCATGTGGTGCATAATTTACTTCATGCACCCTCAACTTCCTACTTTCGAAATCTACCATATGCCCATCTTATAGTAGTACTCCAACCAAACCTTCCCTTGAAGCATCGGTTCCAACCGTGAAGTTCCTGTTTGGATCCAGAATCTTCAACACCAAAGCACTTGTAAGTCTACCTTTTAACTCCTTGAAGGCTTCTTCACACTTACTATCCCAAACAAATTTCTTAACCTTCTTTTGCAAAGAAGTGATAGGTCCTGCTAACCTGGAGAAGTCCTTTACGAACTTTCGATAGTAACCCACTAGACCCACAAAATTTCTCACTTCGTGCACATCCTTCGGTGCTGGCCATTCCATGATGGCATTGATCTTCGAAGGGTCCACCGAGATTCCTTCTTTATTTATTATGTGACCTAAGTATTGTACTTCGTATTGATAGAAAGCACACTTAGATAACTTGCCATATAATTTATGTTTTCTAATAATTTCTAGCACAATCCTTAAATGTTCATCATGTTTTTCCTCATTCTTGGAGTATATTAATATATCATCAAGAAAAATAAGTACAAATTGGTATAAGTATTCCCTAAACATGTTGTTCATCAAGTTCATGAAAGTGGAAGGTGCATTTGTTAGACCAAAGGGTAAAACTATAAACTCATAATGCCCATACCTTGTTCTAAAAGTAGTTTTATGGATATCTTCATCCTTGATTCACAGTTGATGATAACCGAATTTGAGATCTATCTTGTAAAACATTTTTGGCCCCTCATTTGATAAAAAATATCATCGATTCAGGGAAGCAAGTACTGATTCTTCACGGTTACCTTGTTGAGCATTCGGTAATCAATACAAAGTCTGAGGGACCCATCCTTATTTTTTATGAAGATTATTGGTACACCCCATGGTGATATACTTGGTCTAATCAGTCCCAAGTAAAACAACTCATGTAATTGAGCTTTCAAATCAACTAATTAGGTTGTTATCATTTTGCACGGTTCCTTGGATATCAGTTCTGTTGTTGGTTTGACCTCTATTGTGAAGTCAAATTCAGTGTTAGGTGGAAGTTTGGGAAACTCATTTGGAAACACATTTCTAAATTCCATTAGGATGGGAAATGCTTCAATTTTAGGCTCATTTTCTTGTCCCGAATATTTTATTTTTATAGCATATAGATGTCATCCCTTTCACTTTTCCTTTTTCAGTTGCATGGTAGAAATCTGCCTAGTGACAAAATCTCTTTTAACACCCTGAACACTTGTTGTTTTCTACTGATCATCGCAAGAGGTTACACATTTTCCTTAGCAATCCAAGGTTTCATTATGTTTACTTAGCCAATTTATACCTATGATAACATCATAGGATCCAAGAGGTGCCACATACAATTTTAATCTTGTCGTGAACTCAGGTGATTCTAGTGGTGCCTCAAACAAACACTGATTCACTCTATGTACAATATTATTTCCATACTGTACAGTCCAAGTGTGTTCCATGTACTCAGCTCTTATTTTTCTTTTATCATCTAATTTAGATGAAATAAAACATTATGTTGAACCGGAATCAAACAAAATAGATACATGTACTCCAAAAAGCTTACCTGAGGTTTCTATTGGAGCCACTTGCTTTTATGTTTGCTTATTATGGACTGCAACATAAATCTTATGTTGATGTCCCTCTTTATTTACTGTAGTATATCCCTTCTGTTGGTTATTCCATTGTCCTCTTTGCGGACAGTTTTTAGCGAAATGATTTTCACCGCACTTAAAACATCCACCCAGTGGTCCTTTTGTCTCAATCTTATTCTGGGTGAAACTTGTTCCTTGCTGCCCATTTTATTATTATTCACAATATTTCTACCCATTATTCCTCTTTTATTTCCAAGCGTGAACTTTATTTTCCCTTTTTCTATGTTCGTTTACTTGCGGTTAGTGGTTGAAAATTGTTATTTTTCCTTATGTTTTCCTCTTTATAGGCATAAATACTCCACAACTTTTGTTCTTGCTTGATAGATTTTTCAAACACTGTTTCCATCGAGGTAGGTCCATGAACATCTACCTCACCACCAATGTTAGGATTCAATCCCATTATAAATTTTCTCACTCTAAAATTCTCATCCTTTTGATACATAGGAACATATTTCAGTCAATCAAGTGAAACGTTCCCAATATTTTGTAACTAAGTACTTTCCTTGAATCAAATTTTTGAATTCTGTCATCTTTTGGTCAAAGTATAGCTGAGGTAGCCATCTTTGATGGAAGTAGGCCTTGAACTGCTCCCACGTGATCATACCAGAATCAATTCCTAGTTCCATTTTCTGGTTATCCCACCAGGAAGATGCTTCACAGGACAATTGGTAGGCTCCCCATACTACTTTTGTCTCCTCTGAAAAGTCCCTAATCTCAAAATACTTTTCCATTTCAGAGAGCCAATTTTTAGCACCATCCCTAAGAGTTGTACCATCAAATTTAGGTGGGGATATTCTTTTAATGTCCCTTGTCTAACTCAATAGCCAACCTTGCTTTCTTATTTTCCCTTTCATTCAAGTGCTTAGGTTGATCATCATGTTGCTCATCACTCTGATTCTCATCCTTGCGATTTTCATCTTCTTCACCACCATGACCTTATTGTTCTATGACAACAACTCAGTTTCGGGTGTCATCCAAAAAGTTGAGGATTTCTTCCAACTTAGCAGTCGTATTATTTGGCATGTCATCATTATTTACTCCACAGTCACTTGCGATATTACATCTTGCTTCCGGCCTAGCCATAGTTTCCTTTTTTATAAAAGATGATACTTTTTATTAGAATGTGTGTCCCATTAATGTCCAAGTGTTTGAGTCTCTAGCTCTGATACCAAAATGTAATGCTCAAAATTACAAGAGCTGAAAAATGAGGATTTTTTTTAAACATAAAAAAAATTACATAGCTACAATCATACATATTAATTTAATAAAATTCATTAAATCAGATTTTTCTTTTGATTTATCTGACAACATCCATGTAAGCCATGTACAGTTGAGAAGGGTGTATCCATATCTTCATGATATTCCTTTTTCACTACTTCGAGTGACAATGCTTACTAGCATTTTGGCTCAACCTTTATCAGGTCATAAGAACCATGTGAAAGTCCTTGGGTCTACTACGAAGCTAGTTTCCCAACTTTGTATTCTGGTATCTGACCATTGCCTACCTCATGTTTAGTGTTCAACTTCCCATGATCAGGTTACTGACAATTTTTTTAATTGGAGGACTAGGTGATTAGACAATGCATAACCATCAATGCATTACTTTGGCCAAAGTTATCCGCCGTGTAGGTTATGGATAAACTCAAGAAAACACACTAGTCTTATGAGTTTTAAGCCTTCCACCACCTCACAACTATCCCTTTCACTGTTATCTAGATCTTATAGTTTGTATTTAATTTATTTCCAATTAAACTTATCTTGCAAGAGTTTATATCGAGATAGATGCCAAGGCCAATTAGGATCATTATGAGATGAGTACATTCGTTATGCTGAAATGTAACTATTTCAACATTCCACATGTACTTATCCCTTAATATGCCTAATGGATCTTTTCATCTATTTACCTTCCTATCTAGTTTCTCTTTTCATGATGTTTGATTTTTAACCTTAAATTACCTTTTTATAGCTATACTCTTTCATCCTCTAAAAATTAGGCTTTACAATCTTAACAAATTAATGTCAAGCTTACCGAAAGGCTGAAATAAATATATATTGATATATATTTAATTATTCCTCTGATCAACTACGCCACTAAATAACTATTTATTTTAGAAATTATAAGACAATTGAATGTTATAATAATTGTCCAATTTTCAGCTTCATACATTAAAAAATATCAAATAAATATATTTAACAATTTATGATAAGTAAGAATTCTTAATTCTAGTATTTATCATTTACTCATATTGTGATATTATTACATACAAAGTAATCATCTCTTTATTAAAAACATAAATTACATATGCCATTAAGGCAAAATATATAACTGATACTGTAACTCTCACATAGTGAGGTTTGAATATTATCAATGGGTCCAAGATCCCAATAAATTCAATCAAAATTCTAGGATATCATCCTTCTAAAAATTGAAATCCAAGCAACTCATTTAGATCCATGCTATGATAAAACTTCTCAAGACACGAGTTTCTGCATATCCAAATGTGACGGCTAATTGTCCTGTAAGACTGGAGTAGTGGTATGATGTCAGTTCAAAATGAACTGGCATGAATATTGCTTCCATTTTCTGATGCAATTATTTAATAAAATATGAAAGATATAAATATTGTTTTATCAACAAACACATGGTAATACAACTGAGAATGCATTATACATGTTTTCCATAAAGATACAACTATGAATGCACAAAAATAGAACAACCAATTTGTATTTCAACGATCATGTTTCCCTCTAATTGCAAGGATCAAGACATCCTTATTTCAACTTCAAACAATAAATACTTGACATTTTTTTTTTCATAAATCGTAGGAACAATATAATTAAGAAGAGTAAATTTTTTCCCTTATTTTTAATAAGTTACCATCACAAAAAAAGTAATCAAACCATAATCATTCAACATCCGAATTCAGATTATAACCACAAGAAAATCATGCTTTACATGGTACATATTTAAATATTATTTTACGTACCCTCCAATCAACGAGCAACTTAACAAAACTGTCCAAAATCAACATTTCCAAATACCAATTAAACACATTCTCTCTAGGTAATGAGCAGCTCATCATATCATCCAAGAACATCATTAACAAAGAAAATAAAACATAATATTTTCAGTCAATGAGCCACTCTATAAAATGTCAAAGAACATCATTAACAAAGAAAATAAAACATATTATTTACAGTCAATGGAAAGCTCTATAAATCATATAGTAACATCATTAATACGAAAATTAAAACATATCATTTATAGTCAATGAGCAACTCTACAAATTGTCTAAGAACATCATTAATAAAGAAAATTAAACGTATTATCTTCAGTCAATTAGCAGCTCTATAAATCGTACAAGAACATCATTAATAAGAGAAATAAAACATATTATTTCCAGTTAATGAGAAGCTCTATAAAACATACAATATATTCCTTTCCAAACAATCAAAACATATTTTTCTTATATATATGAAAAACCCAACTAAACAATGTAAAAACACCACGATTACATCATTTAAACATGTTCTTTCTGGTAAACGAACATCCCAACAAAACAATATAGCAGCACCATGATTACATCATTTAAATATACTCTTTCTAGTAAAAGAACAACTAATGATTTCTTTCATAAAATATCATTATATTAAACCCAATTATGCCACCAATTACTCCTTGGTACAACTCGGTCAAGCTGTCCTGGCTTTCATGCCCTTACCAAGACAAGAAATTTCTTTTTCACAATCATGCAAGAATCCAAGTCATATTGCCAGGCTGGATGTTACAGGCTAAATGCCATTTTTTTTGTAGTTATTCACACATAACAACACACCCTAATTTATACATGAACCAATTTAGATGCCCATAATATTTTTTTTAAAAATGCAGCCCCATGCAAGAGCTTTGACATCCACAAATTTTCATTCAAAAGATCTCAATAAATTAAAAATCAAATCTACATATAATAGCCAAGAAGGAAAAAGTACTAAACCGCAACCAGTTGCATAACCATATCGATTTGGTTACCCAAATCGATTCATTTATGCAAATAAATTTGTATACCCAAATTGATTTGGTTATTAAATCGATTTGGTTATCAAATCGATTTCTTTACATAAAACACACAATCAAATTTTTATTAACAAAAATGAAAACCCACAAGTACAAATCGATTTGAAACACACAAATTCACAAATATGTTTTCCTTCTTCCAGTACAGGAAAAACCCAATTCTTTTATTTTTGGGTACAATTTATTTTAATGCAGAGAAGGAATTTTAAATTTCATTCTTTTTTTTTGCAGATCAAAACCCAAAACCCCATTTGCATTTTTTTTTTCTGGGTTTAACTAAAGCCAGACAAAGAAAACTTAAGAGAATACATAATCCATCAATTTCCTTTTCAAATTTCATCTCCAAGCAATTAAATCAAAAGCTGTCCACAAATTCCTTTGATTGCCATAAAAACATAATGTTTATTTCCTCATTTTTTTACAAATAATACAGTAGAGAAGGGAGAAGATATTCATGCATGAAGTAAACCCAAAATCAGCAACCTCTTACTCTTCCAGCTGCAACAAGTTAAATCCTTCCTTCCTCCAAAACTCACACAGGTATCCTAGAAGGGAAGAATGAAAATAGACAAGGAGAAATAAAAGAAAAAATATAATGAAAGAAACTATAGTTGGGCAACATATTCTAGAATTTTTGGGCTTCCCAATGTTGACACACACATTAATGCATGCCACATACTTGTGCCATGTGAAGGTGTTTCTCTTTACAAAACCCACAAATTTTAAATATTTTTTTGATTGATAAAGCGGGTTGAAGGGATCCATTCCCTATTAATAAAGTAGAGCCTAGATCCTCTAGAAAGCAACATAATTTAAAATCTAAAAGTAAACAACAACTACAATTGAACACCAACTTACAAAATCATTAGAATAACCAAAACAACCTAAACAAAAAAAATACTTTCCACTCTGTGATGGAAAATAATCCTTAATGCTATCCATTTGACCCTTTTTGTTTCTTATCTTTTTTACTTCAAACCACTTGCCTTGGTCAGTCGAGATAACCAATGCAAGGTCACTAGAAATTTCCGTAGTAATCCTTTTATCTGACACGAAATCCCGACCTGATTCTGAACTTTCCAAAGTATGTCCCCTTTTTGATCCACCTACTATCATGTGATTTTCCAGAGTTCCCATTTTAGTATCTTCCTTCTCTATGGCTACTTTATTCATGGGGGTCAGATTATTCAGAACCTCCTTAAAATTCAAAGTGAATACCAAATCTGGGTTAACAGAGCCCCATCCACTTGAAGAAGTCGATCCATTCTTTTTTGTAGATTTTTGGTTTTTGTTGATGGGACAAGAAGCTTGTAGACATGAGCCATTTTTCTTCATAATCTACATTGGAATGTAGTATTCTCATAGTCTAATATCTGGATATGCTGAAAATTGCCAAATTTAAGAGTGATCCGATTTGGTAAACCCTTGCTCTAATCGATTTCAACACATATATGGGAAAATGAACACAGACCCAAATGCGATATATCCAAGTCTTCTTTGATAAAATTTCCCAAACTGTTACCAATATCCTCTAGGGCATACCATAGATGCAAGGGGAGGTTAGGGAGCCTAACCCAGATGGGTGTTTTGGAAACCAAATATGTGTTTAGATCAAAATATGGAAACCATGGAGTTATAAATAAACCCGCATGTCACTAGAACCATAGACCATCTGTCAGACATTGCTGATAGTCTTTAGCTTCTCTAAAATGTAAAATGAAAAAACCCTTCGAACAGAGGTATATTTCACACTTATTGGTCCATGTTTTGAATATCCACTGGTATAGTGTAGAGGAGGAAGGCCAGAACTCATTAAACATACCAAACATTACATCCCAAGATAATTTTTTGAAGTATTTATCCACTTCAAGGTTCTCGATGATAACAGAGGGAATATCTTTGGCTAGATTGACCAGATAGGCTAGATTACTTGTTGTTTGTTTACCCAAGGAGCAGCCTCTACTGTTTTCCTGTATGTCTTTGGAAGAAGATGTCTTTCAGGGGTCTTCCAGACCACAATGGCTAGTAACACCACCGTCAATGCTCCTGTTATTTTCTTTGTTTTTCCCACCCATCCTTGACGAAATCCTGATAGATTTTGGAACCCTAGGATTAGGGCTCTGCTCCTCCACCTTCTTATCCCATCCATCATTACCGATCTCACCTATGCCATCCCGGAAACCCCCTGTGGCTAGACTGTGACCAGTTTTTCCCTCTGTTGTGTCCTGTTAGCCCTCTCAGCTTCTATCCGTGGCCTTTCCAATATTTGCTGCCTTTGCGAACTTTCCCTCCATTATCCCCTGAAAAATTTCACCCCCGAATCACCATTTGGATCTATTAAGATCTATTGAGATCTCTAAAATCTAGAATATATATATATATATCACGAATTTTAAATATTAAAATTTATATATATGTATATATATATATATATATATATATATATATATATATATCACGAATTTTAAATATTAAAATTTATATATATATATATATATATATATTTTAATATAACTTTTGACTTACATGCCAAATCCTTCTAGAATATATATTACTAATTTTACAAATTAATATTGCATTTTTTAAATTTTATTTAAGTTGTTATCCAACTTAATGGTTAAGTTAAAATTAATCATCATAATACGAGTCCACATATTACCAACAATATATTATAATAATAATTATTTGAATTTCCACGTTCCATACGAAACATTCCAATAAACAAAAAATCACCAAGACCGTAAATACTAATTCAAATATTCTCATAAAGCTGACTTGACATAACAAATTGTCAAATAAAACAGAGGTAGTTATTATTACGATCATTGCAAAAGTCGAACAAAACAAAAGACAACTAAATTGATTAAAATAAAGTAACCGAAATACAAATAACTGAAAGATTCGTTATCGTTTATGAACTGTTTTACCTACGATCAAGGCTTAATCATGTTTAGGAAGGATCATCAAGGTGGGTGTGGGGTTACTCATTCAACAGTGTCATGCCCCGCAACAGAAGCTGTGGGTCATAACAAGATGAACCGAATGAATTCTTACACATAATGATGATCTCATCTAATCTTGATTAGACGTAACCGTAGTTAATTTAACTTACTAGAAATTTGGGATGTTACACACTGGCTGAAGAATAGGCTGTCATGAACTCAAATTCATCTTTTATTTCATGAGGAATGCCACATGCAATTATTGACAGCTACCAGCGAATGAATTATTCTTCTAGAAAAATGCTATATGTAGGAGAAGGTCTCCTGCATGTAAGTAATTTTTCACTCATTATGCAAACCATTTGTATTTTTACAAGACATTTAAATTTGTCTCCCTCTTCTTTGTAAAACTTTTCTTCCCATTCCTTTCTTGATTTCTTTTCATTTTCCCTCTTGCTTCTCAAATCCTCATTGGATGTTTTGATTTCACTGAGTTCCCTACAAGTATCATCCCATAATTGCTTGAGTGGCTAATAAGTTAATTCAGTTTGTGTAAAGATTGTTGAGATAGTACTCTATTTTCTGAAAATTTTACATTCTTCCTCTTTCTCCATCATATGCCATTTAACTCTTGTCAATTCCTTAGTCCCGTCTGTGAGCTAAGTTGTTAGTTCCCCAATGAGCATTTCTCTCTATTTCAATTTGAGTTTGGGGAAGTTCAACTCCTCATCCTTTTATTTGATAATGAGTTCTTCTTTGGACAAAAATAAAGCATGTCTAACCTACTGTTTCTCTTCTTTCTCTAAAAGTTCTTTGGGGGTTAAGCATTCCTCTTTTACCAAAGGGAATTTCCCTTTCTACCTCCAAGATGCCAACTCTTCTTCTTCATGTGATAGTGCTACTGATTCACCCAACTCTTGAAAAACCTGTTCCTCAAATCTCTCATCTTCTTTTTCCATCTCAGTTTGGCTTGGTCTAGGAGATGTAATGGCCATGCTACCCAAAATATCTGCAACTTCTTTTTCCAATTTGTGCTATTCTTTCATCTCCTCTAGAATTTGTTTAGACCTATTATGAATTATTCTTCTTTGAGGAGCTTCAGTATGTTCAGAATTAGGTTTCCTCCTAGAACTTCTTCTAATTTTTACTTCTTGCTCTTGCCTAGGTGAACTGTCACTGTCAGAGATAGATATTATTTCTCATGTACCTGATGTAGAGGAATGTGTTTATTTTAAAGGTACATTAGGTTATGTAGTTTTAATCCTTCTTCTAGATCTTCTCCTTTTTGGTATAGTCTCCCCACCTATTTCCTTCTTTTCCTCTGCAGTGGCATCATTTTCCAAATTAGTTGTAGGATAAAAAGGAGTTGATATTACCCTCGTGATAATAGCAGGGTTTTGCTTAAACTTGTTAAGAAATTTCTCCCATATTTCTTCTCCATTTTTATTTGCAAGAAAATGGTGCTGGCACACCAAATGAACTAACCCATGATATATGATTGTTCCAACACCCCAGGAATATCTCTAGGTGATTGTATGAATGGAGTAAAAAAGAAACCCTGAAAGGTTTACTATATATTATGGTTTTGTAGCTCCATATCTAAGATGCATGAGAATTTTCAGGACTTCTCTTCCTACTGACCTAGATTGACCATCAAAAGTTAAATAATTGACTATCAAAAATGCCACTCTATCAAAGGGTTCAGGAAAGCTGGCCCTTCTGATCCCTTTTATGATTTTCTTAGTGTTGTAAATATATTGGGGTTCTGTTTCCCCATCTTGTAGTAGGGTTTCAATTAGTTCTTTTAAGGTCCCTTTGACAGGATTTGGGACATGCACAATTGGCACTCCAAATACATTACTTATTGTATTCAAAGAAAAAGGAATTACAATATTTCTAACCTTTGTTTTGGATTGTTATAAATTTATAACGAATTCTCTTATCAATTCATTGTTATACTTCGAGATTTTTTTTAGGATTTCTAACCACCATACCTATTTAAAGACAACTGCCACTTCTTCATCTGCAAGAAAATGAGTATCATCCTCAGGTTCCGAATTCTTTTTAATCCCCATGTTAAAGAAGATGATTCAAATTCATTCTCCTTCAAATTATTACTCTACCCAGATTAGCTATAGAACTCTTTTCTTAGTTGGGGAACGGATGGGTTTAGCTATAGAATTACTGTGCTTAGCTACAAAATTTGTTGTGTTTAGCTGCGGAATGCAAATCTAATTCTTCTGCTTCTTCCTTGAAGTTTTTTTCTCTGCAACTGCTTCTTCAATTTGTTTATTCCACACAAATGATAGATCATTATAAACATTCCGCCACTTTTGTTCCACCGACACCATCCTCACGAATACTCTCTTTTAATCATAATGTACAATAGATGACTCATCATACGACTTTTAAATCAAATCCAATCACACATGAAATTTTTTAATCTAACCTTTAATAAGTTACAGAAATAATTACCGTCCTTGATGATGTGATCCCTCTGTCATCATGAGTCATCATTCCTAAAAGTGAAACAAAAAGAAAAATGGTTAGAAAAGACAACTAGAATTTCAAAGAAGTTCCTTTTATTTTGGATTAGCCATTTATTGAGGAGATCAACCACCATTGTTGGTTTTCAATTAATCTCTGAGAGATTTTTTGTTTGGGGAAGAGAACACCATTTACTAGTTTTCATTCCTTCCCTTTTTATTTTTTCTCTTTTTTTTTTTTTTTTGGGAAAGAGAATACCATTTACTGGTTTTCATTCTCTTCCCTTTATTCTATATTATCCATCTGATTATTTGATCATTTTGGAAGAACTAGGTTCTTTCATACGATCAAATTATTTATCTTCTTCAATCTGGCCCAAGAATTCGTCCTTAGTAGGAGGCTTCCTATAAAGTTTTAGCCTATGTGCATTGACCAAAAGTAGGAGGCTTCCTATAAAGTTTTAGCCTATGTCCATTGACCAAAAGTGTCCATCTGCTACCATCGATGAGAAGTAACTGAATAAAACCATTGTCAAATATCTACTCAATCTGATAGGGTCCTAACCATCTGGTTCTCAGCTTTCCCTTGAATTATTGGTACTTAGAATCAAACCGCAATGCCTAATCTCCTACCTTTAATTACCTCTTCTTGATATGTGTGTCATGCCATTACTTTCTTTAATCTTGGATTATCTCTATCTGCTGAAGTGCTTCCATCCTTAACTCATCCAACTCATCGAGTTGAATAATTCTCTCCTTTTTTGCTACATACAACTCAATACCTATTTTAGCTATTGTCCTCAATGTTTGTAGTTCAAATTCAATAGGTAACAAGAGATTTTTCCCATAGAATAACTTATATGGTAAAAATCCTGTTGTAGTCTTCCAATTTGTATTATAGGCCCAGGTAGTTTTAGGTAGTCTCTTTGCCCAATATCTTCTGCTTGATTCAAATGTTTTGGTAAGGATGTTTTCCAATTCTCTGTTTGTTACTTCTACTTGTCCATTTGATTATGGGTGATAGGGAGATAACTTTCTATGATTGATTTGATAATGCATTGTGAAGGCTTGGATCATATTAGACATGAATTGTGGCCCGTGATATGAAACTATAATTCTTGGTGCACCAAACTTTACCATAATTATGTGCCAAAGGAAATCAACAACTACTTCTTCAGTGACATTTGTTAAAGTCTGCACTTCTACCCACTTTGTCACATAATTTATACACACAAGAATGTACTAATTTCCTTGTGAAGGAGGACTAAAGGGACCAACAAAATCCAACCCTCATCTTTCAAATGGTTCAATCACCACTTGAGGCTGTAGAGGAATTTCATTGGTAAAAGTTGGCTATCCCATCCTTTGACAAGGATCACACCACTTGATATATCTCTTCACATCCTTATACAGAGATGACCAATAATAGCCAGTGCCAAGTATCTTGTGATCTATTCTTTTCACTGAAAAGTGTCCTCCACTTAGTTCATCATGACATTCCCTCAGTATGTCAAAGATTTCATCTTCTCTCACACAACTACATAAAACCAAATCAGGACCACATTTAAACAATATTCCATTTAACCATTTAAATTGTGCACTGGTTTTGATCAACTTTTTCATTTTTTTCTTAGTGAAAAAAGGAGGAAACTTCCCTGTTGCAAAATAGTTTTCCATATCAATAAACCATGGTGTATCAAATGAAATAACAAAAAATTGTTCATCTGGAAAGTTGTCTTTAACTGAATCTTGCTCCCCTGTAGTGGTCAGTCTTGACAAGAAATCAACTACCACATTAGATTTCCTTGGATTATCTATTATGGAAATATCAAACTCTTGTAAAAGTAATAACCATCTAATTATCCTACCTCCAACCACTGGTTTGTTCATTAAGTACCTAATTGCTGAGTGATCTGTATGTACAAATATTTTGTACCCAATGATATATAATGTCTGAATTTATTAATTGCATAGATCACAACAAGAAATTATTTTTCAGTGGTAGTGTAATTTATTTAAGTGGGATTAAGATTTTTATTGAGGTAATAAATAACATACATCTTCCCTTCTTCATCTTTTTGTCCCAAAACTATACCAATGGAGTTATTTGTTTGAATGTGAAAATATTTTTCCCAATGAGGTCCTCTCAATATTGGGGCAGTGATTAATTTTTCTTTGATTTCCTCAAAAGTATGCTGGAATCTTTCATCCTAAAGAAATTCACAATCCTTGGTAAGAAAATTAAACATGTGGGCAATAATTTTACTAAAATCCTTGATAAAGTGCCTATAGTATCCAACATGCCCTAAAAATGATTTGATATATGTGGGGGTTTGAGGAATAGGTAAGTCTGAAATAATTCTAATTTTGTTGTGGTCAACTTGAATTCCTCTTTTTGAAATGTGGTGTCCTAATACAATCCCCTCATCAACCATCATCAAACACTTCTCATGAATAAGAGACATATGGTGTTGCTCACATCTTGTTAATACTCTATCTAAATTCCTCAAAGAATCATCAAATGTGTCTCTATGTACAGTGAAATCATCCATGTATACCTCTAGACAGTCATTTGTTAGGTCTGTAAAAATTGCTAATACAGCTCTTTGGAAGGTTGCCAGAGCATTACATAACCCAAATGGTAATATCCTATAGGAAAAGGTACCCCATGGACATGTAAATGTAGTTTTTTCCTGATCCTCAACATTAACTCTAATTTGATTATATCCACTAAATCCATCCAAAAAGGAAAAGTACTGCTTACTTGCAAGGTTGTCTAGGACTTGATATATGAATGGTAAGAGAACATAATCTCTCAGTGTGGATTTGTTCAGTTCCCTCTAGTTAACAAAAATTCTCCATTTTCTATTCTTTTTAGGAACAATTACAAGAGGAGACACCCAATGACTATCTGAGATAGGGTAGATAAAACCTACTTGTAATATTTTTTCAATTTCTTGCTTGACTATTTCTCTTCAGGATGGATTAATCCTTCTCTGAAGTTGCCTAACTAGTCTAATGTTTTCATTATAGATGTGATGAGTGCAAATACTTGGATGGATTCCTTTCATATCTTTGTAGTCCCAAGCAAAATATATAGTATGTTTTTTTAGAACATCAAATAATTTAGCTTCTTCATCAATCTTCAACCAGCTGTTTATGTTCAAAATCTTACCTGACTCTATCTCAACATGTTTGGTTCCAATGTGTGATGAAATGATTTGTTGAAAGGGTTCCATTAAGGTATTTAGTGGACATGCATGTGGCAATAACATATGATATGTAGCAAAATATCCAAAATTTTCTTGAGATAGAATATTAGAAAAAGGATAGTAGGCAGAGTTATGATACTTATCTTGTTGTAGGTCAAACTCCTTGTCACTGCTACTTTCCATAAATTCTTCACCATTTCCTGATATCTTAGAAAATGAATCTACCAATTCTGTCTCCCCCAAGAGAAATCTCATTCCTTCGGAGCAAAATTATGTATAGTCATAGGGAATCATTGTTGGTGGGGTTCCAGAACTAAATGTGATGGTTACAGAACTAAATCTGATGATTCCAAAACAAAGTCTGCAGGTTCCAAAACTAAGTTCATAGGTTCTGGAACTATTCCTTATTGCTCCAAGGACAATTGGTGTTCATTCAATGGTTGATTAATCATATCTTATACCTCGTGTACGTGATCCTGTAACATGATCATGGCCAAAGAAGACAAGTTTTACTTCTTAGTATCAGGAGCATCAACCCACAATTGTTCTTGATTATCAATAGAAGGTTATGTAAAAGGATATAAGGAAATTTGCTTCGAATTCTTACCATTCGAGATAGTCATATCACCTAATCTGCAATCAATCAAGGCAAAAACTATAGCTAACCATGGTATGCCCAAAATAATGGGATAACCAAGTGTTTTACCTTTTTGATGTAATATAAGGAAATCAACTAGATATTCCCATGACTCCACCATAACTGCCACATCTTCAATAACTCCTGGTTTTGCTACAAACTAATCTGCCATCTGCAATATGGTGTTAGTAGGTTATATACCTATTAATGGTAATGTTTTAAAAGTGTCTAATGTCATCACATTTATAATTGCTCCCAAATCAACCAAAAAACTATGTATATCTTTATTCCCTATAAAGACATAAATAACAGGACTTCCAGGATCTCCGTATTTGGGAAGAAAATTTTTTCCTGCTAATAAATCAACAAGTTTCCCATCTACCTTAATAGTCTTGTGGTATTGATTCTTCCTTCTAGGTATTTTTAAACATAGCATTTTAATTAATTTGATCAATTTTGAAATGTCCTTAATTTCTTGTAATAATGGTATTTCAATATTCAATTTCCTTAGTACCTGTACCAACTCAAATTCCTTAGTCTTTATGGCTTATTTAAATCTGTCTGGAAATGGAGACTTAGTAGAGTTGCTATCTGGCTCCTTATCTTTTTATTTTACATCCTTATTGGGAACAACCATACTAGGGGTTTCAGTTTCTTTTGTCATCTTAGTGATTGTAACAGGTGGTTTGCTAATTAATTTGCTAGATCTAGTTTAAATATACTTATAATCTATGACATTAAGATCAACTAATTTTTTTGGTTCTGTTTTGTAGACAAGACTTGTTTGTTTGTTTCTTGGGTTTGCTACTGGTTGTGATGGTATTTGGGTTTGGACCACATTTTCATTTTGTGAATTTTGTGCTGGGGAACACATTATGGCTTCTTGTTTCTGATTGGGATATGTCCTCCCTTGAGAATAATTATTAGGGCTCCACCTAGGTTGTGACCAAGCATTTGGGTTTCCTTGACCAGACCATGGTTGTTGGTGTCCTTGGGCATACCAATATTAACCTGCACAATCTTGAGGATTCCATGTTGGTTGAGGTGCCCAAGGTGGCTGTCCCCGATTTTGTGGCACTGTCTGAGCTACCCATGGCATCATCTAGGGGTTAGGAACTAACCTGGGCATGAATTGCCCTTGGCTAGGTTGTCTTTGGAAAAAAAATATTTCTTCTGATGTGGATGGAATGCTGCTTTGTTTAAGCTAATTTTTAATAAATGGAAGAAGAGAACATGCATTACTCTCATGGTCCCTAGATTCACAGATAAGCCACATTTCTATCTTGTCCAGGGGACAATCTCTTATTGTATGCTTCTTCCTACATCTAGGATAATACATAGCTAATGGTTCAATTTTCGAATTTTCTTTAGCTTGCAATCCATCCATGGTGGAGGTTAATTGAACTAAAATGTCTGTTTTAAAATTTTTCAATTCATCCATCAGTTTGTTCATATATGGGTTTAAATTTTTAACTATTTTTCCTTTTCTAGGTACACCCCTTGTTTGTGAATAGATTCTACAAATGTCTTTAATATCATTCATTCTTATTTTATTAATGTTCCCATCTCCCATCAGATCAAGTGCCTCCCTTGATTCATCATCTAGACCTTTAAGAAAAATGGTTTTTCTTAACTCTTCTTGTAGTACAAATCCACATCTTTTACTCACAAAGAGGAATATTTCTAAATAATATTCAATATTCTCATCCTCCTCCTGCTTGATTTTGAAAAATTATTCCTTCCTATTCCTCCCTCTACAATAATCTTGATACTTGTCTAGGAAGGAAACTTCCATTTGTACCCAAATGGTAATAGAATTAGATGTTAATCCCATAAACCACCTCATTGCTGCATCCTTTAGGGTAGATTGAATAACTTGAGTTTTTGATTACCTGTTCTGTAATCATAAGTTTGACACAATACTTTAAATTCAAATAGAAATTGGTCAGGGTCTTCAGATGACATCCCTCTAAATGTGGGTAAATGTGTAGGTGAAATACTTTTCATAGGTGTATCATCATCATCCAATTGAATTGGATAAGTGAAGGTCCTAGTAGGTTCTCTTTCAACTTCTCATGCCATTTCTATAGTACCTTGTAGAATTTTCTCCCAATCAATATGGTATGTGATTTGTTTTGGGGAAGGTGAAAAGTTAGGAGTAGGAGGTTGACTACTCAATTGTGAATCAAAACTTTCTCTAAACGGGTCTTGGAATATGATCTTTTTTCTAAAGGTTCTACTTCCTTTTGGTGATTGATCTACGAATTCCAAAGGTGACAATTATTCTTCTTTCCTAACAGGGGACAATGGTGCTTATAATTCTTTATCAACTTCCTTATTTGATCAAGAATATGATGATTATTGTTCAAATATTTTTGGGAGGGATCGAACCTTGGAGTCTCTTGGTCTACTCATAAATTTTATGATGACGTAGGGAAGATCCTGTAATTACTAGATGTATGATTGTTTCTCTTGTTGACACCTAATTAGACAATTATTACTATTGTGTCCTTGATAATGATGCCAAAAATGATGGGTGTTGTTATTCCCTTCATTTAATCAAATCTTTTTTGATGTCATATTCAAACTAGGGGTGGTGTCTGAAGCTATATGCAACAAGAAATCTTAGTGATCTAGTAATTGACTGTAGGTATTTTCTTTAATATTTTCTGGGGGATTTTCTCAATGTCTTAAGGACTTCATGGCCAAAACCTTATTGAAATAAATCTATGAAAACTTGCTGGAAGTAAACACTCTCTGTAGAAATAAATTATTGGAAATAAACACACATTTGCAGAATGAAATAGATTGTTCTAAGTAAACACACATTATAGAAATAAAAACACTTTATTTGGAAATAAACAAACAATTGAGAATTCTGAAAGATGATTGCAAGGAAATAAGAATCTAATCTAGAAGACCTGCAGGAACAAGTATACAAAAAAACTTGAGTAGTCAAAAGCATTTACATATATAATAGATCTATACTATTTTCTATAGAAATATAAATACCAATGAAATGAAGATCCTGATTCTTAGATGATTGGGCCATTGCTCCACCTTGAAATAGGATTTGACAACTTAATATACTCTCAAAACATAAATGGTTGTTTTATTGATAAAATGTTCTGCATTACAAAAATGTACTGTCTCTTTTCTATCTCTCTATGTCTTTTTTCCATGTACACATAAACACACACACACACACACACACACACACACACACACACACACACACACACACACACACACACACACACATATCCTAAATCTATCTACAAGTATGCATATATATACTTCTTCCATAGGTGCATTTACAACCATAACCATCTTACTGATTCAGATAGAACCGAATTGTGCCCAAAATAGATGTTGAATTTGATCATGGCTAGACGTACTATTGTATGATAATCATCCCTAGATCTGTGAGTATAAAGAATCGTAAATCTTCTAATTTTCTCTTGATTGAAAGGATCATTGATTACTATATCACCAGAATTTGTTGGAATAAACAAATTCGCAACGGTTCCAGAACTTTAGAGAAGTTCCAGAACTAAAGGAAATTGTTCTAGATCTAACTGTGAGGGTTCTGGAGCTACATGCAAGAGTTCTGGAATTAAGTCCAAAAATTTCAGAACTAAGTAATGGAGTTTCGAAACTAAGTCTAAAAGTTATGGAACTAAGTGATAGAGCTTGTAACTGTGTAATGAAGTTCTAGAACTAAGTATGGAAGTTTCGAAACTAAGCCGTATTGAAACCAGTGCTTCCAAAAACATGCCGACCGCTTCATACTTTGTTCTTCTGACTGATTATGACCTGTTTTATTACAAAACTGAATTTCCAAAGCACTTTGTTAGGAATTATAGAGTTTTTAAATGTTAGAACTACAATAAAAAAAAGATGGAAAATTACATCCTAACTTTTATTAGATCAAACAAAAGTCACAACATGTAGTCAAAATTGATAAAAAGTAGAGTAAAATAAGATAATTTATTGTTCATTAATGAGACATATTATGGCCTTATCAGAACATAAAAGGAAAAGGTTCCTCTAACTACAATGGAGGTAAAAGAGAAGGGGATCTAGGTTATGCAAGGCACATGTGACCAAAAAAAATGTTAGGATGCAACCAACAACATTTAGTCATACCAAAGATCGTGAGGAGCATGGATAAAAAATATCACACACCAAATTTCAACATGAAAAATGGATTTGAGATGTACTTGTATAAGGGAAGAGGGTTCTCCAAAAGTAGCATTCCCTAAAACTATGCACCAACTTTGGGAAGGGAAAAGAGTAAACTGATCAATGTGGAAAGCCTTCTAGAAGAAAGCTAATCAACGTGAGAAGATTTCTTAGGATGCTAATAAAATGGAAGGTTGATCAATGCAAGAAGCCTTCAAATGCTATAAGGAGTGGCCATCCTTTGAGGTTATGGTATAATTTATACAATATAGATGGAAAGAATAATATGGTAGCCATCCTTCGAGGGATTGGTCTATTTTTCTTGGTTTACTTTTGAATTTGATTTTAATTTGCATGATTTTTCCATATATATATTTTTTACATGAACAACTATCCTTCGAGGGATCAATCTATTTTTGATAACTTTTATTTTGACAAGAGCATCCATGAATTTTTATTTTACATGGGTAAGATCTAGGACTAGCTAGGTAGATCACTTAGGAGGGGATATTGAATGTATAAGAGACACCCCTAGACCCTTTACATGGTTCCAATAGGTGAATAATAGGGTGATGGATGTAATGATAACAGATTTCTCACCAAAGAGGAAAACCTATCCATAAGGAATATGCTACGAATAGATCTGTGGTGCCCACATTTAAGGTCACATCTAGGAAGTGACGGAAGACCACATAATCTCAAATCATCACAATGAGAGATAGAAAGGGATAAGATGGAGGAATGATCTAAAGAATATGACTAAGAGCACTGGAAGGCATGCTAGCAGTAAACTAGTCACAAGTTAATTACGTTAAGGTTCCACTTCTGGTTTACCATCAAGGGAGGCCAATTGATAAGCTCTTAACCCATACGTATGTGTGACCACGTATGGTCCAATCTAGTTAGGGGAAAAATTTCCACATTGGCTCCATTCTAGAGTGGCGGTGTTCTGATGATGAGGTCACTGATGTTAAGGTCATGTTAAGATAGGATGTGGTTAGAGATGTTGATGAATGGAGATGAAAAATGTGCATTCTACTCAAGAAGCAAGGAAAATATGCGTCCCTAATGCGATGAAGAGATGGTTACTTAAAATGAAGGTGTGATGCACCCTAGGGGATCAAAAACATAGCCAAAAAAGTGGACTTAGCATGAGAGTAAATGTTCCCACAAGAGTGGGACAAGTATGCTAAAGATCGGTTTAGATAGGATTTAATGAGATGAATTAGATAAAGATTGTAAAATATGCACCACACCTCAGAAACAAGGACTCTGAGAATAATTTTCATGAAATTAGCATACTTAGAGTCAAGGGGATGGTATGCCTTTAGAATATACATGAATAGGGCTACAACAATGGTATTCCTCAGGTAAATCCGATGGTGATCCTAAGGGGAGCACAATATATGTGGCCAAGTAGGTAGTCGTAAGAGGAGAAGAATGATGAGACAATATAAGTTGGATAAGATTGAATGAAGATAGGCTAGATGAGATGAGAGGAGATGTAAAGTATGGAAAGGAACCAATCTGGATAGTGCAAACTGATTCCTAGAAAGAATTTCCCCCATCAGTGTCAAAAGAGCCATGGGGATAAAATGCATGGATTAGGGAGAACACATGGAAGGATCAATGAGAAAAGAGGGGGGATGCTGCTCCCGAGTGAAAGGTGATATGGATAAGAAATTGGATGTCAGAAGATATGAAATGGATGGTTTAGAAAGGTGAACAAAATCAATGAATAAAGGGGGAACTTCATCAAAAGGAATTACGTGTGGAGGAGGGATAATAGAAGATGGCATGGACAGGTGAAGAGACCAAGTGAGGTTAAATGTATGGGGATGTGGTAAAAGGAGTCTAGATCAGTCATGGATGAAGTAGTAGATGGATAAGGAGAATCATCAAGGAAGTTCTCTCACTCAATGATATCATGGATGATAGTTTGAAGGGCCTTAAAATGTCTTAGTTTCATTACCTAGAGTACGATAACAGGAAAAAATGTAGTGGGGATCAAACCATGAGGGCTTCAAATGGTTTGGATCAAAGGCCCTAATAGGTGGGAGCGTGTTGGTAGAAGTCAAAAATAGATTTTGGAAGACCTCCATGTATGATTTTATGTAGGCACTCAGAAGAGGTCTTGTGAGATGGTATAGATGTAGAGAAAGAAGGTGGATTACTCCAAGGTTTGGGTGGTCTAGAAGACGACATAGTGGTGGATGATTTAAGGCTTAGACTGATTGGTAGGTAAAGGCACTTTTGATGAAGGAGCTAGTCCTAAGAGGGAGTCAGATGGTTTGGATTTAGACTGATTGATTGATCATGGTGGAGGAGGTGGTCCCTTAGGATAGAGGGATGCATGCCCCCAAAATGGATAATGTATATTTGGTCTTGGTTAGAAGGAATTTTGATCTTTCTATGGGGACGCACAAGATATTGTTGTGGAAGGGTGCTAAGGTTTTTGGATTTGGATTTTTGAGGAGTTCCCTTGGTAGGGATGACAATGATTTAAAATGATGGATCCAAAGATGGGGTTGCGGCTGATGGAGGAATTAATTTTTTGCATGAATTGTTCTAAGGAAAGTGGGGATTGGCTTGGTGAAATAGGTTCTAATAGTGTGGATACGATATAAGAGGGTCACCTATAGCTGTGGCAAGTTGAAGTGCTCTCCAATATTCTTCAAATGATGAAGGTTTTGTGGAAGAAGAGGGGAACAATGGAGATGTGGTCACGATGGTCAAAGTGTTTGGTGCAGGCAAGAACACAAAAATAGGAACCAATATGGATTCCAAGTATGGTATGATAGGAAAGGGTGGAATTGATGTGGATAGGGGAATAGAGGATAATGAAGTGGATGGGGTATATGTGGGCATGGAATCAATAATGGGAGTAGGTGTGGCTATAGAAATAGAAAGAGTGTCTGGAAGATTCGATTTATGAAGCCTATGTGAGAAGGAGGTGATATAGGTAGTGGATAGATTGGTGTATAAATGAGGGGTTATGTAGGAGAAGTGTGAATTCCTTTTTTATTTGTCTCAAGAGGCATTGTGGATACATATGTGGATTGAGAAGATGTGATGTGGGATGTAGATGTGGGGATGATAGATGTAGAATATTGGGATGAAATGGATAATGTAGGCATGGGCAAGGAAATATGTGATAAAGATGTCAACGTATACATGGGTGGACTTGTGGATGTAACAAATATAAGGGTGGTGATGGGCATGCTTGGAAGAGACATGGTTAATGGTTTAGATATGATAGGTATGGGTAGAGAGGCAGGTGCAGTCAAGGCTGATGCAGACGTGGTAAGAGTAGGACTGGATGTAGATGAAAGAGATGTAGTGGAAGTTAATGAGGTAGGTAAGATGATCATGAGGATAATGGAAGTGAGGATAACCATTTAAGGGGTGGTAGGCACAATATCTTAGATACAGGTAGATGATGAAGGTGGTAAAATATATGTGGGGGAAGATGTATAGTGTATGGTGTCAATTGAAAAGGGATTGAATTGATATGATGTAGGAGGTGAGGATGAGTTTGCTGATGGTGAATTGGGGAAAGATTGTCTGAATATATCAGGTGGTGAAGATTGGATTGATTGAGGAGATATATGATGGGGAGAAAAAGGATCATGATAAGATGATGGGTTTTGGATGGGAATATTTGATACATGAGAGGGAGGAATTTCAATAGGCAGGATAGGTATGATACTGCTAGATGAAGTAGAGATGATAACAGATGATGGGGGGTGGAACGGGATCCACTAGTTGATGTGATCAAGAGGTGGTAGGCCTACATTGAAGGTAGCTATGAATGGGGCTGGAAGAAGGTCTAGAAGTATCTGATTTGAATGAGATAGGGGTCATGCAGGATTTTTGTGTAGAGCTATTCAAGGAAAGGTTTTGTTCCATTTCAAATAAAAAAACAAAGAAAATAATTATTTTTACATTTTCAGATTATGAATGTGTGAAAAATAAAAGGGGATGGATAACAAGGTACCTATATATCTGGTTTTAGGTTTTTTATAGCGAAGGAAGTCTCAGGTGGCTTCCTGTTGGGTGATGAAATCCCAATGAATAAACTAGTTAATTAGATGTTTCAGTGACCAAGTAGGATGCAGAAAGGAAAGGTTATTTAAAAACCAAATCGAAGTGTGATCTTTCGATGAGGAAACACACATGAAAGGGAAATAAAATGTAGAAGGGATCAAATAAGGAAAAATGGAGAATACATGGATATAGATTTTCCTTTTTATCTACACTCTTAAGCGATGAGTAATCTAGGCCATGAATCCAACATGAGTAAGCAAAAGGAAAGGCCTTAAACTGTATTGTTAGTAGAAGACATAAAAAGAAGAAGATATGCAAAATAATAGCTAAAGGGTGGTCTTATAGGGCGTGCAAGAAATGTTGGACAAGAAAATTCCTCACCGATCAACGAATGAACTAGCGATAAAACCAAATAGAAACTAAGAAATAATGGAGGGTTTATGTTACCTCGGATGTGATATGATGGATGTATGGGTATAAAATGGTTGATTCTCTCTACAACTTGATATACATGCAAAACTAGAATGAAGATGGATTAGATAGATATATGCTGGGGTTTCCCGATAATGCAGTTCTAAGAAGCTTTTGGCTTCCTTTTGTGGATGTCAACCCCTATTGTTTAGAAAGAGTGAAATAAAGAAATAATAATAGATAACATGTAGAAATAGAAATAACATTGAATATGAGAAATGATTAAAACTGATCTAGAAGCTGATATGACTTAAATAACTGTAAATTAAGTTTTACCTGATCTAGGTTGGCAGTGACCCAAACTATGTGGAGGCAGGTCGATGACAACCTAAGAGGATGGATCTGAACTTGTAAACAAAATATGTAGTCCTGCAAAGTTTGAGGACAATATGGAAATTGATAAAGTCTTGTAAGTGCTGTAAGAGGATCTGTAGAAAAGATCCAGAGACAAAGAGGAAGGAAAAAGGAAAGGAATGGATGATTTGGATAGGTTATTTGATGAACAAGGCCCTAGACGATGGTGACTAAGAGGGACTGACGGTGAGTATATTAGAGAAATATAAATATGAGGATAAGTGGATGAATATGGTAACTTGTAATCAAGGGGCTGTGGGATAAGGTTGCTGAGTGTTCCCTGGATGTTGCAGAAGATTATCTATACCTGTAAAAGGATATGAACAAATAATATACAATAATATGATAGATATACCAAAATACAAATTACGATGACAAAAAATCTTGTGATGATGCATGCATGCCGAAGGGATGTTTAGAGGATCTTTAAACATCTCAAAAATGCTTAGGTGCGAGGAAGGATGCTCAGGTCAAAAGAAGGCTCGAGGTTGTATGCATCTAATTGAAGAATAAAAATAAAGTACTTATCTTTATAGGGTTGATGATGACTGGGCTGGGTCACCACTGATTACAGGGAACGTTTCCCCAATGGACCTAGATTTTGTGATTTTGGCTTTTCTAAGAGTTGTCCAAATGCTTTAAAGCATGTAGGAGAGATTATATTGCTTAAGGATGAATTGTATGTAGTTAGGGAATAAAAATTGACGAGAGAAAATATTAGAAAAGCAAGGGGATAAATTTAGCATAAAAGCATCCTAAATAGAAGGTTGGTTGGGGGAATGATAATGGGTATTAATTAATTAATAGGAATTAATCAATTAATAGGAACACATATTAATATGGATGGGATAATTGGGCATGTAAGATATTAAATGATTAATTAATTAATTAATGTGGCTTACTTAATTAATGGGAATATGATGGGTGTTTAATTAAATAAAGGGGATGAATTAAAAAAAAATGTGCACGTAAGAAATCAAGGGTATAGATACCAAATTTAGGTGTCTACAACGTGCACCCACAAAATTTTATTACATTCTTGCATGTCCTGGCATGCTTTTTATGCATATGCCACTTATTTCCCTTGCTTCC
This sequence comes from Taxus chinensis, assembly GCA_019776745.2. Taxonomy (NCBI): domain Eukaryota; kingdom Viridiplantae; phylum Streptophyta; class Pinopsida; order Cupressales; family Taxaceae; genus Taxus; species Taxus chinensis. The sequence goes on along the minus strand of CM034149.1, from coordinate 270,772,972 downwards.
ACACATGCCCTCACGTGATCTCTTGTCCCTCATGTATTTCCCTAGAGTGTATGGCCTTCTATTTTCCTTTGCTTTGTGCACTACACACCTGTTATTTCCTCTTAGCATGTCTTATGTGCCATATTCTTCTGAGCTCTATACACCAATTTATCAGATCCTTTTGCCTTCCTTGCACATTTTCATAACTTTATAAATATGCATCCTTCTTCTCAGTCCCCACACATCCCCTTGCACACATTAATGGAGTATTCAACACACTTTCTCTTCTACCTCCTTCTCCTGCACATGCACCCAAGGCTATAACCTTTGTGCTAATATTAGTGTGCCATGTTTCCATTCTGGGAATTTATAGATAAAGTAAAAATCATGAGGATGGATGAAAAAGTGACCTTTGTTTGTAAATATCCGTATTAAATGGAATGGAGACAACTGGCGTAAGATAACTACAGTAAATATGTACACTCTTGCAACTAATTAGATTGTGTAATGTGTCTGACGTGTTCCTCTTACACTGTAGAACTTAAAATATCCATAAATTCTTCCATAGAGCTCAAAATCATGCATATCTAGTCTCATTGGAAATCTTGTAACGTGGGATAAACTCTAGGATCTTGAAAACCAGATTTTTGTGGGATTTAGTAGTTGAAAATTGAAAAACGTGACTTAGTTCATCAATGCACACTTCCAGTCAACTCAAAAACCTAGATTTCATGGGATATGTTCCCTTTTATTCTTCCACAAGAAAATTTATGATGCGGGTAGGTGGATTTGAAAAAGATCCATATGGATTTGTAGGTCTTTATTACATCTTATTGGTGGTTGTGATTGAAAATATGAGTTTCCATCTCTTTTCCCTCCTCTTCTCTCTATTTATTCTATATATCAAAGGATAATGTACATTTGCAAAGTTAGAACCTCTTGGATTATAAAATCATTATTCAGAGTAGCGTAGTTTTCATTTTGAGTTACATTCCTTACATCTTAGCCATTACATGTAGATTTTTACCTCCTCATTTCATTGTAATTGAATGTGCATTCATCTGAATAAATAAAGGTTATGTTCATTGGCTATTCTCTACCCTAGCTCACGTTTATTTCATCTTCTTTCATTTCCTTTACAATAATGGTATGTTATACATGTTTTACATCTCTTACAGGGTTACTTTTTATTGTGCTCCATGAAAATGAGATCTTGAATGTTGTTATGGAATGTGGCACCCATGTATATCCTTCCTTTTCTCATTTCCCCTCATATGATAGTTTTCTTCCCCTTCTTTCTAGTGTTATCACATCTCCTTAGTTTAGGATTTCATTTCATGCATCTCCTTCTCACCATGTTCCCTTAAAATCATAGAGTAGAGTTAGAAAGCTGCATTTCCATTCTTAGGAATTGTTTTAGCAGTAGAAATAAGAAGAGGTAGCCAAACTTCTCTAGATGTATTTCTCAAGCACAAGGTATCATAACTTGGATACAGTCCCATGTTTCCTCAAAGCCTTGAATAATCTTGATTTGGGACGGGTGCAATTTTGAGCTCCAAAAATTACTTGTCACTTCTTCAGTGGTGCATCAAGAAATTAATATATGGAAGTAACTTAGACGAAGGTAGTAAATCCCATTAGTTAGATGAACCCATTTGAATATGAAATGAACACGATTCCTTTAGGGCTAAAAATGAAAGGATATGCTCATCTATTCAAAGAATATTCCACTTGTCTTGTTGTAAGAAATGAGGAGTATAAGGAGAATATTGAAAAACTAGAAGAACACATGAGAACTCTCAATTCATATGTTAAATCCTACATAGATCCTAATGCCATCCCATCTCTCTTAGTTAAATAAGGCACTCTAATTAGCATATTTGATCACAAATCAATCAAGAGGACACATGGCTACATAATACAAGGAAGACCCAACTATAAGTGGGTGAGAAAATTCTTTGAGAAAGGTAAGACCTTGTTTCCAAAAATTATTTTAGTTTTTTAATTCATGCTTTTCACCATTGAAAAATTGAATATGACCATGGATGAGATTGAAATGGAGAAAGAGCATTGGTATTAGGTGTTTCCACTGGTGACTAAGATGGGAAACATTAATTATTCTATATTACTAGGTAGAAATGTGTTCAACTCTGCATTTGAAAACATATCTTTAATTTGGTCCCAAAATTTGGTTGTTTAATATGAAATTCTGAATCATGCTCTCTATGTGTTTGATTCATGTGATGATCTCACTTTGAAGATGTAGGAAGACGTCAACAAGGAATTGTAGAATCTTCAAGTACCTGTGGCAAATGAAAATAATTTAGTGACTGATCTCCTGAAGCCATTCAAGGAAATAGTTAAAAAAGAAGCAGGAGACCCATTCTCCTTCAAATAAGAAACCTTAGATTCTCTTATAAAGATCATATGTGTTATTTCCAAAACTACAAAGGAGCATCAAGCCTAGTTCACAAAATACAAAAGTATCAACAATACTTCAGAGAATTGGCTTAAAGATCTAATATTCATCCACATTCCTCAAGTGGAGAAGTTTGCACCCACATCGACTCATTTTAGCAAGGTGTTCAAGGGAATTGATATCTTTCTAGGAGTACTCTCCCATAGTCTGTCAGTAAGTGGATCTTCATCGGAAAATGCACCATATTCTTTAGAGTAGATGTCTCCTCTCTTTTCTCTTTCCCACCCTCTTATTCTCTTCTCTCATGTTCGATTTCTTCATTAAGGGGGGTTTAATTTTCACTTTTATCTTATTCATTTGAATGTGACCTATGGTTAAACATTGTAATGATTTTCCTCCAAGTAATAAAAAAGGACTCACTTTATTTCTTAGTGATACAAAAGGTCACACGTTGTAAAGGTTAGTGAAAATTCATGTGGGGGGTAGGCAAAGAGTCGTTTCATAAATCTATGTATTGTATGAATCCCTGATTCTAGAGGGTTGTCAATTTGTGAGTCTATGAGTAGGTAACTAGTGCACTACAAATAAACATGAAATACATGACATTCTTCTATTTATTTTCTATATGTTTCCTATATCTATAATTTTTCAGCTTTGTGCATGTGACAATCTTGTATAACCAAGTAAGGTGTTAGTGCCTTTTATGAATGGATAAATGAAGTTTTGTGCTCATGATTAATTATGTCTTTCCATTGTTATACATTATTTTTATTCTAATTGTGTGTGGATAAATTTTGGTTAAAAATTGTGACAATCTACAATTACCTATTTACAAGATTAACCCCCTCTCTCAAAGTTCTCAATCCTACTATCTCACCTCTCAAGAAAATTATTCCCTTGCACCAGGTGCAAGTATTTTTTGTAGGTTAAATACAGTGTGCCTATATGATTCCTAGCCTATTGGCCAACCAAAATAATTTTTTTATTTGTATCCAAAAAATGGATCCACCGTTTTCCTAAGTAGGATGGATGTAGTCCCAGAGCGTTGATGATAATTAGCTAATTTTTCCTTGCGATAAATTATTTCACCAACAATTGTTGGTGCCCACAATGGGGAAGATTTTTTTGTCTCTACACCACCTCATAACAATAAAATTCATCAAAATAAAAAATCTAAAACATACAAAAAAAATCACATATCGAAAATCATAAGAGTTTTCATGAATGGTCTACCTTTTTCCCTCCATGGCTATCCCTAAAAATCCTTGTGTGTTGTATAATAATCTCCTTCTCTTCTAGGATACCAAAGAATACCTTTAATCTAGTTTGAGAAGCTACATTTGGCATAACATATAGATATATTTAATCATTACCACACAACCTCAAGAGTTTTAGACCATAAAGAAGAACATGCTCAAGATTTACAATGTGCAAGACAAGCTTTGAATCAGAAAAGAAGAGCTTAGAAGAACACCTTTTTGAACTTTGAATTCATCTAACAAGATGGAAAAAATATGGTATATGAGGACCTCCATAGATATTGGTGCGAGTGACCCAAATTTTGAAGAGTATTGCAATATGATTTCATACTTCATATCACTCAAATTACAAGGAGAACATGTCAACATTATTTTCCTAAGTTTGATCCAACACTGCCTCTTAAATATTCCATTAGCACATCAACAGTTGAACCATTAAATTACATTCCTCCTAAAAAATAAGTTGTAGAAGAGTTGAATAAGAAGAAACAATTGAAGAAGAAGGACCAGAGATGGCTCAATAAACACCATTACATTAAGGAAAAAACATGAGTCGTTGGCTCTAAACCCCTTGTTGCATGAATTACCAAAATCATCTCAAAAGAAATTTCCTAAGTTCTATGAATATGGGAACAAACACCTTAATGATCACATTGTAACTATCATAATAGCATGTGGGGTGTTGGGTGTAGGATATGAGGATATATCAGTTTGTATGTTCATAGAATCCTTGCAAGATGTTGTTATAGGATGGATCTATCATTTAATAAGGAGATCCATTACCAACTAGAATAATATGAAGTCAAAATGTGAATCTAGATTAAAAATATGTGATGATGAAAATGTACTTACCTAGATTCTTGTGTGTAGTATTCAACAGGAGAAGAATATGATGAAGAAAATGCACCTATATAGCTTCTTATGTGTAGTATTACACTGATCCTAATCTCATAAAGGAGGTTCCTACACCACAGCTCCAAAAAAGAAGAAGAAAAAAGATCCTCAGGTGGTGACTTAACAAAATAAAACAATCAATAAATGATCTCCACTTCCACCTTCCATGGAGTCTAGAAAGAAGAATCCAAGACTCATAGAAAACAAGAAATATGATGTTCAAAGTAATTCTCCTAATGCTTCTCCTAGTTCTAATTTTTCTTCTATAAAATCTGGTTCTTTACAAGATTCAAATGTTCCCAAAAAAATAGCCACTGCTTCCCAAACAAATACTCACATTGCTAAAATTGTTCGAAATTCAAAAGTAGTGCCTCCTTCGCCCTCTAAATCACCCATTTTCATAGGGGTACATGTAAACAAGTCCAAAGTTTAGATTTATGAATCTAAATTCTTGCAAAATCATCCAAAGCAATGTAATAGGCTTGTTCAATATATCAAAGGTATAGTTCCAAACCTAATGTTGTATTTCCCAATTGCAAAGGACTACTACCAACTCTACTTACCCCTCCATCTCAGAACATGCTTTCTTTGAGCATATCCAAGACCAAAAAACTCGATCTATTGTATGTGTCCCTTCTTATTAAAGACCATCAATTAAATAATTACATAATAGATTCAGGAGATTTAGATAATGTGATTTCCATAAAATTTTATAACTCTCTTGGAATTACCTTGACATAAGCCACTAGTTTTTGTTCTTCCATTGAGTCCAATGAAGTCCTAGTTATCAGGTGAATCATGAATGCATAGGTGGCTCTCACTGATTTTTAAAGTAAGAAAAGAATGTTGATCATCCTGGTAGCCGAAATCATTTGGAATGTTGTTAATTATAAGTTTCTATTAGGAATTGTAAGGTGATATCTATATGGATTGGTATTCTGAAACCATTCTAGTAAATGGAGAGATTTAGAAATTATTTGGCACGAGAAAGATGAAGTATAACTTTCAGAAATTGGAGGGTCTAAGATCCAATGTATTATTTATAGACATTGGACTTGGTAATCATTTCTTGACTTCAGAAAGAGATGAAAATATTCCCTTTCTTATAGAAGATGATGAGAATTAGTTGTGGACTATGGAGTTTAATGGAAGCCATTCAAGTGCTAGTTCAAGGGATGATGTTGTACTAACCTCTCCTTTAGGTGAATTTCTCCCTTTTGTCTTACAAGGTTACAATTTAAGAACACTAATAGTACCATGGAATATGAATCTAACCTTTTATGAATGTATGTAGATGATTCCATGGGTATTAATAAGTTAAAATTTATTGGTGATGTCGAAGTAATTATCAAACAAGTCAAAAATAAATATCAAGTCAAGAATCCAAGGATTAAGCACTACATGAATAAAGTATGGGATTATATTGAGTCTTTTGATGCCTTATTTATTTATGATATTCCTCATAAAAAAAGAGAAAGATGATTCTCTCCCAGTCTCAGCTTCTTTAATGACCCCACATCCATTTTTCAATAAGGAAAAATTTATTGCTGAGATTATTTTCGGGACAAGCATGCCAGATAATGTCAATCACTAGCAAGTTTTCAATGACAAAAACCATCGTATATCTTTCCTAGAGAAAATATATAATTTCAATAATATCTTCTATGAAGGAAATAATGTCCTAAACTACAAGTCTATTGCAGATGAAGACAAGGGTGATATTAATGGAATTGATTTAGAGGGGGTCATCAGATTAAAGGGTGATAAAATTACACAAGACATAATATCTCTTGAGTATTTTTTTGATAAACATGATAGGTTTATTAAATAAAAAGAAAAAAAATCTTCTTGATGCACCAATGATTTTGAAAAGGAGAAAATTTACAACCCAGAACAACAAAAAATGATCAACATTGGAAAATGTTGTTCTTCGGAAGAGAAAATGAGTTTTGTATCATTATTGAGAATGTACTATTACATTCTATCATAATCATGTGATGATCTGAAATCCTTCAAACCAAAATGGATTCACCATTCCATACCCATCAAGCCCAAATCCAAGCCATTTTGGCAGAAGCAAAGACCATACAACCCCAATATTTCTGACACAATCAAAGAAGAAGTTCTGAAAATGTTGAATGCAAGAATTATATTTCTTATTCACCACTCCACATGGGTGGCCAACATTGTCCCTAAGAATTAGTGCAATAATAATTTGTGTTGAATGCCAAAACTTGAATCAAGAATTGTTAAACAATAACCACCCTCTTCCCATCATGGACCATATCATGTAGGCATTTAGTGGATCGAAAATGATTTCCTTACTCAATGGATTTTCTAGATATAATCAAGTTGAGGTAACAGAGGAAGACATACATAAAACTTCTTTCACCACTCCATGGAGCATGTTTTCCTGTAGTAGAATTCCTTTTGGTCCATTAATGCTAGAGATACTTTTCAGAGGGCAATGGATCTTACTTTCAAGGATATTAAGCATTGAATTTTCATCTATCTTGATGATCTCATAGTATTTTATAAAAAGTGGGGAGATCATTTGAATCACACCTGGAGCAAGTTTGATCAGATGCCGAAAACACGAGATATATTTAAATCTAAAAAAGTTCATTTTTTTTTGTTACGAAAGGAAAAATACTTGGTCACATTATTAACAAGGAAGGAGGTAAGATTGATCCCGAAAGAATAAAATAAATTCATTTGCTCTCCTTGCCCACAAGAAAGTAGGGAGTTCACTCATTCTTTAGCAAGCTAAACTTTCTCCACCATTTTTTTTTGAGATTTTACTGGACTAACAAAGCATGTTACCAGTATGATGAAACCACTAACAAGATTCACCTAGAGTGAAGAAGGAAATAAGGAATTAACATGAATAAAATAAGTAATTAAAAAATACCCTAATTTGTTATGCCCAAAATTTGAAACATATTTTATTCTATATTGTCATGCTTCCGAGTACACTCTTTCAGCTATCTTAGTTCAGAAAAATGAAGAAGGTATTGAAGCTCTAATTGCCTTCATGATTTTTTCATTGAAGGATCATGAATTTAAGTACAATCAAATGGATAAAAACACATATTCCATAGTCAAAGTAGTCAAGAAATTCAGATTCTATATCCTTAACTCTCACAATGTAGTTATGGCTCCAGGATCAACAGTAAAGTCAATCTTAACTCAACAAGATCAAGGGGATAAGAGAGGTAATTGGGTAGCTAATATTTTAGAGTATGAATTGGATATCAAACCATCAAATCTAGTCCAAGTTAATTTTTTATGTAGGTTGATTTTAATTTGTGTGTTTCTCTTTCTTGTTGTGTGTATTTTTACCTTTCAAGTATGGTATGTTTCCTTTTTGTTGTGTGTGTGTGTGTGTGTGTGTGTTTCTCCATTCATATCGATTGCTGGTAAAAAAGACTATAGCCAAATGGATAAGGAACTGGTCCATGTTGTGTCTTGATATTTGGGAGTTTGTGCTTTTCCTAGACTCACTATGTTTGATCTAGAATAAGTTCTCAAGTGAGAGCTAGTTGTTGTTATGCATTTTTGCAAGTCTAAAAATCCAAACTTAAACCATGAAAACTAAGCCCAAATGTCAAAATTTTCTTGAATATCCCCCTAGAACCCTCCCCAGATAAATGTTTCCTCTGTATCATGCCCATCCCAACCTTACAGGTCCTATAAATTTATTGAAAAAGCTTGTCCTAGTGTTTAAAATTTTGTATCAAGGTCATTCATCTCATTCAATAAAGTTCTTCTAAAGACATGTCTCTTAGAAGGCATAGAAAGGTCAATTTTGGCCATTTCAAAGCAGGTGTGCACCCTCCAGTAAGGATATGAAAGCCCAAACTCATCTATAGGTGGTATTGAATATTTAGGAAGGTTTTGGAAATGATTTAGGAAGATTTAGGGATGTTTTGAAGGTTTAGGGACAATTTGTACAGCATCAAGTTTTTTCAGGTGTGTGGAGTATATAGTCAAACTTGGTACCTAAAATTCACCAAGTGATTTTGGGAGCTCTGTAGGGATTTTTAAGGAAATTAAATAGGAATTGGAATATTAAGTAATTATCTAAATGGTTTAATCATCAAATCTGTCATAAGACCTAATGGCTTCTCAAGACAACTCATTCTTGACAGGCACACCCTGTTGTCCCAAAGAAAAAGGGCCAAGGAATTGAATTATGAAACATATAAAATTATTATTTAAATGGTATTAGGAGTGAAATTCATATAAAATTTCATGTGAAAAGACCATTTGGAACTATGAGAATTGTGTCATCAAGTTCTCTCTTATGTGAGGTATGGTTCTCATACTTAGTCATTTTTTTGGGGTGACACATGTCACCTTCTAGCTTCATGGAGAAATTTTGTGTCCCTCTTCTCCCTTTCCTAAGGGTATAGAGGGGAAATAAAAATTCACCTCACCTCATCACTCCTTTCTGTACCCCCATATGGCCTAGCTCAACTTGATGGAGTGCTTATCAGGCTAAACTCATCTCCCTCTCCTTGCACCACACAGTGACACTTAACATCATCTAGTCAATGTGCATTTTATTTTACCCCTTGTCCCTATTCCCAATGGGATATAGTAGACACAAAAATATGCTCCATCCTAGCCCCTCCTTTCATTCTCCATATGGCCAACTTATAACTCCTGGGTGCCAAAGCATGCCTTTGTCTATCTCCCCCATTTTGCATGTTGTAGTGAAAATTGTCATCATCTGCTTGAGGTTCATTCTCTATTCCCCCTTATCCCCATTATAAAGGGAAAAAAATTTCCCCAAACTCAATTTTCCAAAAACCTAATTTTAAAATTATATGCTTCTTTCACACCCGTGAATAAAAATGACTATCGGGTAACTCAACAACACAAAAAACTGCTTCCAATTTCATTTTTCTTACATAGTTTGACCTTACAGCCATTTTTATGCCATTAAACCTCCAAAAAAAGTAAAAACACTAGACATGCTACGAATATTTTTCCAGGTCAGCGATGAACACAAAAATGTTGAAAACACAAACACTGAGAGGGGACGGGTGAATCAATGCTTCTCAAAACTTTTAAAACAATTGTAAACCTTAACAAGGCATTCAATTTTGATCACCTTCATCACGAGGAAACTATGGGGAAACCATTAAAGGGAAAAAACCCATTGAAATCAATGTACTAATATAGATAATTGTCTTATAAATATTACAAAAATTTCAATTTGTTGAGCACCCAATCAACTTTAAGCACCAACTTGCATAGAAGAACCAACTCCCAACAATTCAATCAAGCACCCAATTGACCTTTTGAAAGCTCCAAACTAAAAGGAAGAACCAACTCCCTATTTTTCTAAGCACTCACTTATACTTTTCAAAGTTTTGTTCACCTTCATCTAGTTGCTTGAATCAACAAATTGTGATCTCTTATTCAACTATTTATATCTTCATGTTCCTTCTTCACTCACCTTGATTCAAGTCCTTTCTCTTCAATTCATACTATTGCAAGTACATTATTCAAATATTATTTTACACATACATATTTTTCCCTCAATCACAAATGAATTCACTCATCTCCCTCCTCTCCCACTTTAACAAATCATGATCATTTTTGGCCTCACACAAGGATAAACCTCCTTTAAATTTTCTCACATTAACTCATTATTATACAATATAGTCATAAAAAATAATAGTATTCATGCACACATAAGCATAAAAATACATGAGGATAAAACCTCTTACACTACACCTACTAACCACTTCAACTTATCACTTCCTAAACACGTTCAAGAGATCTAAAATGACACCACTTAAACTACCATAATGTAATCGTTGCATTTGAAACATGTCAGTTATAAGTTCTGATTATTATTGAGCTTTTCATGACACCTTTTACACTTATGAATGCCTAAATAACATCCTTGAACTCACTGAAAATCTTAAGTAACTGAAAATATTTTATTTTAAATCTGACATATGCATTTGTAACTATCATATTCCATTTTGTCTTCTTCCCAACATAGGAATATTTTCTATTATTGCTAAAATAACTCATGCCAAGTGTTATTATGAAGTGTGCACATTAAAAATTCCTTCTCCTTTATCTCTAAATCCTTGATGAGCTCCACAACTCACCATTTCCTCTTCAAGACTCCATTAGAACTCATATACTCAACTAGGTGCATGATCTTCAAAAACTATTCTTCAAATTGAATGCAAGAGACTAAATTTTAGAGTATGTCATGAAATTAAAATAGGATGGATGAATCTTCATGAAGTCACAATATCATCACATGATTGGATCATTTCAGGTCAAGGATTAATAATCCATACCATCTCTTCTTCTTATCTTGGTATGCACAGTCGTGACAACTCCAAAAACTAGTCAAAAGATTTCTTCACCAACACTAATACATGCAATATTAAAAATTATTGATGCTTGGAAAATATTTTTAGGGACATATGGTTCACCTTAATTTTTTTTGAGGAAATAAATAATCTTCATTATCACCAAGAACCACTAATTAGGACATGGGCTCAAAGCATTTGCAAACACAAAAAACTAGTCCTCACAAAATGAGTTGGATCACTCATAAAATCACATGATCATGGATCATTTGGAAAATTTATGGAAAAAATAAATCATTGGGCATCTCATCAGGTCCATAGGATTCACCATTTTAAAGTTTATAGCTAAGATAAGCTTGCATTTATGGGACTACCTAAGTTGGGTTTTAGACCACAAAAACAAGTCTTATCTAAGACATATTCTAACGCTAAAAAAAAAAAAATTAATGCCAAAAAAATTCATGAAAAAATTCACACGAGTCCTATACCTAAAATTCAAGCACTTACTTTTAGGATTTATGTAGATAATAGCACACTTACATTCTTGTTCCTCAGACCTTCTTGACATGAAAACTAGGACATATTTGACCATTAAAACTTAAACACTAAACCACCTCATTAGATAAATTCCCTATCTCAACCATGTTGTATTATACCTCTATCAACTATCCATGCTCATATTTTTCTTCAACACCATGCCTTTACATCATTAACCCTTCAAACCATTTTAACTAGTTTTCACTCTTCTAGCCCTTAAGTGTCAGGCCATCTTGGTTGACCTGTTTCACGAAATTTATGCAAAGAACCTACCTAGAAATTATCATGAACACTTATGGGACATCCCAAGCTTTCACCTACATCAGGATTATCATCTTTAACTCTTATATGGATGAATGTACTTGTAAATATTTATAAAATAATGCTTTTGTTGTACTTTATCCTCACTCGTGGTACAAGAAAACACCACCAAACTAAGATAAAAGGAGTCCTATACATTCTTGATCTTTTAGAAAAGATTTAAAAATTCATGAAATGACCAAAAAATTGAGTTATTCTCCATCACTCTAAAGGGGGGTTTTAGGATGGTTTAAAACCTACTTAGGTTCTTAAGCATCATTTAAACTCATTCCAATTGAAAAATGGTATAAATTAAATTCCATAACATTGATGAAAATATTAGGTCACCATACAAAATTTTAACATACCAATAAGTAACTCAAACTCAAACCTCGAGCTAGAAATGGCCATTTCAAGAGATCGATAGCACCTAAAATCACTTTTCTTGTTTCTCCCTTTGAATTTTGACTTGAAATTTTGGCCATAGTGTTGTATTGACCTTATTTAAATTTACCAAGAATAATTTTAGTCTACACTTTCCTGAAACCCATCAATCTCGATGATTTATACATGCATACTTCATTTGTTCTTAAGAATATACCTCCAAATGACCTCAATCCTACATCTAATGGTCAAATATTAACCTGTGGTAGCTTCCACATCATCTATACACCATCACTCTATGTAATACATGCTTTCACTACCATGCTATAACTTTATTTTCTCTATTCTCTAAGTTATGCTTATACTAGGTCTTAGAATTGGGCCTATTTGAGCTTGTTTCAATCCATATTCCATGAAATTTCCATGTTCTTCATAATGAAACTATAATAACATGCCATATTCATGTTTTCTATTCCTTTACCATTCTTCTCTACCCGTCTCATGCTTCCAATCCACCATACCAAGTCATCTTGTTGACTAGACCTAAGGATTAGGCCTGCTAGACCTACCAAATCTCACTAATGCCACTCATGCATCCTTTTTTACACCATGATGATTGTATTACCACATCAAACACATTATAAGCCATATAATACTTCATTTTGACATGATATCATATCACCATCATGCCTCTGCAAGTCACTAGCTATTTAGAAAACCAAGTCTCAATCAGGTAATCTCAATCATGACATTGTGAAATCATGCCATGCCTTGTCCTACCATGTCACACTCATAAAAAAATTCATATTGAAATTATTCATCCTCTTTTGCTATTAATTACCCTTTTACATCAATGAAAACTCAACAACTCACATGCCAACCATCTCCCCCTTTGTCATTGATGGAAAACATCCTAGTTCTTGTCCCCTTTTTACATTAATGATAAAGTGCATGAATTTATCTCAAGTATTATTATTAATAAACTTATTTGGACCCTTCTTGGTTGGAAACATCCACCAAACTCATCATTCAAGCTCAAAAAATTGTCTCTTTCCTTGGCTCTATCTTTGTCTTCAACATTTCTCTAATGTCATTATAGCTCCGCTTAGACAAATGCTTTCATATCACATATACATGTAAACAATATGAAATTTCAATGATATCATCCTCTTAACTCATGAATATTATTATCTCAGCTAAATATACTCAAAACTAGGCTTAAATATTCCATGTACTGGTTGCAAGAAACATTTAGGACTTAGGTCCCTAAACCAACCTTTCAGAGAAAAATGGACCAAATTTACAATAAAAAACATATAAAGCACATGCACTAACCCCTTATGGATCCCCTTGAAGATATACCATCTATATTTGAATGGTTATGTAAGAATTAGACCTCATACCTTGACCATATGTCATCTAGGTGAACTAACATCACCACCTCTGCCCTGAAATTTCTTGTCAATGTTTATAGTCTTCTTTGTATGAAATATTGACTTTCTTGGTTATAACACTTGACTATTATGTCAATGTGCCTTAAATCCTCTCAAAATTTTTCTACCTAACCTCATTGATACCAAGAACTTCTGAATCAAGATTAACTTTAGCTCTCTCTACTTCAAGACATTTTAACAGATCTGTAACTCATTGTTTTGGAGATCCAACAACTTGATATAATACCATGAGATAGAGAATTGTTTTCTTAACCTATTTCTATAATATTTGAAGCATAAAATTCTAGGGATAATGGTAACTTTAATTTCTCCTCAAACTCATTGATCAAATTAAACAATCATGAATCATTATGCACAAACTCTAATCAGGGAAAAATTTAGTGGTGAATTTTTATAAACTCATGAATATTTGAGTTTTTGGAAATTAGAAATGGTGAATATTCAGAAAGTGGATACCACCTAATTCACCAAAAAATTCTGCTGAAAGGTCCTTAGTATGGGTCAGTTTGCCTAGTATTTACACATATAAATGAACTTATGTATGTAATTTGCCAACGTTTTGAATCAACCTATGCACATATTTGCCGAAGTATACTACTACACATAGCACCTAGGTATAATACATGTAGTCACCTTTAACTACTCCCTTTAAAACCCATGCGTGCTGACCTTTCACCCAACATTAGTTGGGCACTCATCTGAGGCACACGTAGGTGCAAAGCCCCTCCTTTATGTGAGATTCGTAAGAATGTCTACCATTAATGGAGGAATGGTTGCAAAAATAGAAAATACACATATCCATTCTAGCAAAGAAGTAAAAAAAATGAATCTAAGCATTGATGAACCATAACAAGGATGTATACATTATTAAAATATAAAGGAATCATATTTGAGCCATAAGCAATATAAAGGACACAAGGGGTTTGTACCTATGAGCATAGATATTTAGAAAAAAATGTCATATATTGATTTATAACCATTTATAGTAGCCATATTACATCAAAGAGGGTCATATCAGATTGAGTACATCAAGGAATGAAACTATGACCCTAAAAAATGATTCTGCATAGAGATCCCTGACGACATTCTTCCATTTATCTAAATATTTATTGACTGGTATCTTGCACCATCTCTTCTCTCTCTCTCTCTCACATCTTCTATCTCCCTCATTCTAAACGCATATCTCCACACACATCTCTCTACTCACACACCCCCCTCTTTTTAGATCCAAATGCATCCTTAAATAGAATCAAGATCTCTCCTTCACTTCCTTAGCTTCACTCATGATTAGACCGCATGCCATGTGGAATCATGTTCCTCCATGATCAAGTGTGTATGCCACCTCGCAAAAACCTTGATTAGTATCCACTAACCGTAATGATTTGCCTCTGGAATATTATTTCCTTGAGCTCAAATACTCTGAGTAATAACATTATCCACTCATCATGACTACTCATGTCTTCACATGTTTTCCATGTAGTACCATATCCAATGATGTGGCTAAGTATTTAAACCCTATCCTGCTTCCGTGTGCCAACCTTCGTGCACTCCATGTTTACTCTATCATTTTTTTGTAACTCTTTGAACTTCCCACATGCACTTCTATGTTTTTGTGTACCATTCCTGGAGTGCATGTTTCCCTTACTTTCCTTGCACGTGCTGATTCTCTGCTCCAGGAGTTAGTTAATTTTCTGGGCTAAACATTACCCCACACTAGATGTGTTGTCCATCCTTAGAAATAATTTGATCTTCCGTAAAGAATAAAGAAAGGAAGTAAAAAATAACCTTTATTTGGCTTACACCAAATAATAAAATAATTTTGTTACTGATAAACAAGGATTAGGAGGTATTTACTCAAGGACGATTCAATATTATTCCAAGTGTCCACCTCATTATGCCCTTGTTGAAATAAATCCCCTATTAATGCAATGACTTCATTAAATGATAACTCTTCACCTTTAGCCTTCAGTGTATCAACAATATTTTCCATTTGCTTGCTAAGGTCACTCAACATGTCCATCCTTTATGTAACCTGGGGATATAATTCCTTCACTTTATTTTTAATCAAGACCCTTAAGCCTTCAATCACCTCAAACTTCTTCTTGAAATCTGGTGTGATTTTGTCCCCTTCCACCCTATTACCCTTATTCTTTTCCTGGAACTCCTTTAGGCCCACCTCATGGGTAGCAACCAATACACTTGCTACCCTATCCTTGTCTCCATAGTTGTCATATACAACTCTGTCCATGTGCGCTGTAGTTTTTATAGAGGCAAGGATCTCAGAGTACCTAGTTATGGTCTCCCCAATTTTTAATTTATCTTATTCTCTTTATCACACCAAAAATTCCTCCACTGACTCCAATGTAAGTAGTTACCTCTCCATCATGATTATGCACATCAAGTCCTCTAGGAAGTGGAAATATGATTCATAATTCTACTCAAGAGGGGCCAAATATGGGTGCTTTAAGATAATGGAGTTTGAGATAGTCTCCGATTTCTTATAGGATTCGCACACTCTCGCCTTATCTTCCCTCAATTCAAGCTTTAATTGTGAAATGATCAACTCTTTCTGCTTGATCTCCCTATCTCTCTAAATTATTTCCTTATTCTTTTCCTCTAATTCTTCCTCCAAGGATTTGATTCTTTTTTTCTTCCCAAATCACCTTGCCTCTACTTTCACCAACACCTTGTTGAGCTTATTACGTGCCTACTCATCAGTTAGCCACTGGGAATCCACAATAGGATTCCCCTCACTGGAGTTGTGCATTCCTATCAATGCATCCACAGTAACTTCAAATTCATGATCATCAACATGGGACTCGAAGGTCCTTGAAAACATCTTCCTCGTGCATGTGTACGTACTATCTCTATAAATTGATGACCAAAAAAAGAGTTGGTATGTGGGCACTGTGCTCTGGAAAAGTTCACATAAGACCTTGTTTGGATCAATGAAATAATTCATTATGGGTCCTTGCACCACTGTCGTGCCCTTGTGACCAGTGCACACTACCTTTGGGAAGCCAACCGCTAGACTATTCTCCTCGTCTATGCTCTCTTCCATATATTTTAATATTTCTTTAGTTTTGTGCTCCACTTCATGCTCTACTAAGTTTTGTATGATATCTGCCACCTCCTTTTGCACAGTTTCATCCAACTATCCTCTGGCTAGGTGTGAGGTCTTCTGTGCATTCATCTCCACCTCTTCACTTCCTCCCATATCCTGAGCACCTTCCTCATATTCATTTTTCTCTTCATCAGATTCATGTACATCATACATAAGGGGATTCTCACCTTCCTCATGATCCTTATTCTCCTGCTTAGAATCATCACCCTTCATGCTCTCTATCTCCTCAGAGTCTAAAATATGTGCCATCTTTTGCTTCTTCTTCATTGAAAACTCCTATATCATAGGGGACCTTTCCTTCATGGGTGACTTCTCCTTCACGGGGGGTTTATTCCTTTGTGTGTAAGTACTTGGGCCTGTGCCTACTCCTACACCCCTACGGTCTGAACTGTACGTGTGCTCGATGCCCTGCTTGCTGGAGTTTCCTCTCTTTCTCTCTTTATCCCTTTCTTCTTTTTGGTAGGGTCTTCCAGAATGGATACATCATCCTCAACATACGCTCCCTTCTTGATATTTTCCTTAAGTTTTATACACCCTTATTGCCATTTTTCCTGCAATAGGTAATGACATGGGTTTTAACATACATACATCATGGGAGACTAATTTCTCCACATACGTACATTTCTTAGGATACACCAACATTATACGCAGTACCCTGTGCTCTTGATCTACCTCACTTAGATGAAATCTATTTTTTTGGCTTCCTTAAATCTATTAACCGCACTATAAAAATATTGCACTGTGAAGGCAAATGGTAACTTACACCAATGGATTTTTGTGCCATCTATCAAAGTGAATCTGCCTATGGAGAAGTGTTGGTATACAACAAACTCAACCTCACCATCTGCCAAGGTTGGAATTTGTTCAAGGATTATCCACTCTTCCCCAAATTCATCATACATTAACTTATACCACTTCTCCAAGTGTGCCTTATGTGCAGTAGTCATTGTATCATAACTATATGCTTCAAACCTCTTAGTGGGGGAAGGGTCCTCATCAGGGTACTCCCAGACATAGCTATTCAGCCCATCAGGTACTATAAACTTTGAAAATATAATAGTAATAAGGACATTACCATACATGATTTTATCCTCATCATGTGCAACATCTATGATATCCTCCGCAATGAAGGCCGAGAGGTTATAGGTCATTCCCTCTAAAATATTCCTACAAATGTTCAACCATATCTTTTTCACTTGCATCCATCGCTCTTGTCCATTCAACTTGGTGAGAAGGTGTGTGGCCATCTTCATGGTTAGGTGTGGTGCCATTTTTATTGTCAAACCCTTAAAAATTATTCCTTATGTCTTGGTTTAACACTGCTCAATCCCTCGGCTCCACTCCTATGAAATTTCTTCAAAACCCATGCCCTAGATTTGTAAACCCTAACCTAGAAAACTCTCCTTCTAGAGGACAACGTAAATATTGATGGGAATCTACCAAACAATCTGCTTTGCGCATGCCCATACACTCTGTTCCACTCCAGTTCACAAATATGTCAAGTTCTCTACTTCACATGCAACTCTTCACAAATTATTTTATAAGGATGCCCTAGTTTGCAAGATATCTTCAACATACAAATGAAAGGTAAAAATAATAACTTACCCTGACCTTCTATTTATAGATTTGTTCTTTTTCCCACATTAACTCTCATGCCACCTACCATTGTACTATGGCATTAAATTCATAATTTTTCCAATGTTATCCTCCTGCATGTTTTTTCTAGAAATTTTCCTTCATGTGAAACTCATACAACCTTCTGACGTAAAAAATTGCACTGACCATAGAACCTTACACGCACTCATAGCACCGAAGTGAATCTTCCTCTATGTCTTAAGCCTAGTTCTTTTCACAACCTACCTCATGTTTAATTTGTGATTTTATCATTGTATGTGGTTTTTATAAATATTTTGACACTAATCTCCACCCACAATTACTTCTTCTATGTGTGCTCCTATGAATCCATACACATCTTGATTTCCTCATTTGGGTCACAATCAACCTCACTCCCAACACTTGCTTCTTACTGCACTATTTAGTGAAACTCTTCGTTATACTCTCCACCCCACACTAAATAGATATGTGGTCCTCTGTGCATAAAACCCCTTTAGATAGTAACTAAATACCAGCATGTAAGCACGCCCACAAAAAATGAAACTAAAATACAAAACATAGAAACGATGAAAGGAAACACATATAAAGGAAAATTCATTAAGGGAAATCCTAAGCTAAATGAAAATACTACCTTATTTACAAACACATTGAAGACTTATTTATAGTAGGGATTCATCCTACTCCCATTGAAATAACCAGGAGACATTGTTCCATCCAACACTTGTAAGCTTGCAAGTTCCTGAATCAAGTATATGGGATATAACATATGGTCCCAACCAATGTCACTTTGAGTTTCCAAGGATGGCGCAAAGAATTTTGAATCATATAGAAGAACCATCTGCCTGAACCTCAAAATTATTGTTTTGGATATGACGATCATGTCATGCCTTCTTCCTGGCTTTCTTTTTCTTCTAACTCCATCTGGAAATGGGTCGCCTCTCATCCAACTCCATAATTTATCAATGCACTCCTCTAATGCTTTCTCATCAACCAATCCTCATGCATTTGCAATACACAAGGATGGTAACATGAATTCCACTAGGAAAAACCACCTCTATGCCAAATACCAATTGAAAAGGAGTGGATTTGTTCAATCTTTCAGAAGTTGTGTGATATGCCCATAGTACTGCAGAATACTTTATAATCCCAGTCCCTTCTTTCGATATCAAAAATATTATTCAATGTGTGGCTTAAAATCTTGTTAAAGGACTTAGCAGTTTCATTAGCCTAAACGTGATAGGGCGTATTTTTTTATGTGCCACCATAAACTTTGTTAATAAGATTCTAATTTTATTATTCAAAAATGAGTAACCCCTATCAGTAGTTAAACTCAACGGGCATCCATATCTTCTGATTATATTCTCCCATAAGAACCTAGCTATTATAGCCACAGTGTAATCCTTCATAGGCACCACTTCTTCACACCTTGTAAGATAGTCCTTACAACTGATAATATAGCGCGAACCTATCCTACGTGTGGCTAGGGAAATAGGTCCCAAAAAGTCAATTTTTCATTTTTCAAATGGTTCAACAGTAGCAATAGGTCTTAACAAAATTTAATTTCTTTTCCCTGGCTTTTGAAGGTGCTAGAAATGGTCACAAGCCTTGCAATAATCTATAAAATCCTTATAAATTATCTCCCACTAAATACCTTCCAATATGATCTTGTGCGCGGTCACATTCCCTTCATAGTGACCACCCACAATGCCACCATGAGCTTCCTCCATGATTACAGTATGTTCATGTTCCAGTACACACTAACACAAAACCTCATCCCAACCTAGCTTGTATAAGTCTCTGATAATCAAAATTATAGGGTGTGACATGTATAGCTAATTACTTTTTCTCCAAATCCTTCATTCCTTCAAATGCCACACCCATTCATAAGAAAACAAAATATCCTCCAAATCAGGGGGCACGCGCTGCAATCTAAACAACTGTGCATCTGACATTGTGTCCTCAATGCTATGTATGTCCTCACCTGAGTTAATCCATGATAGATGGTTAGGTCCTAAATTTCTCTTTCCTAGTTTTACAACAACTGAAAAGTTAAACTCTTGAAACAGTAAGATCCACTGAGATATGTGCCCTTGCAAGACAGGCTTGTTCACCAAGTACTTGAGCACCATATGATCCATGTAAAATATAAATAGAGTAGCCAATAAGTATTTCCTGAACTTGTGTAGTACATAAATCATAGATAATGCTTCGTGTTTTGTCGTTGTGTAATTATGCTTAGTTGGAGTTAATTTTCTACTTGTAAAACACAAAGGGTGATCAACAATCCCTTTCTCTAGGTTGTTCTCCTATTTGCCATACTGATGCATCAACATGCACATGAAAGGGATTATCACAAGAGGGAAAGTACAAAATGGGTGCAGTAGTAAGTTTCTCCTTCAA
Source organism: Taxus chinensis (assembly GCA_019776745.2). Classification (NCBI taxonomy): domain Eukaryota; kingdom Viridiplantae; phylum Streptophyta; class Pinopsida; order Cupressales; family Taxaceae; genus Taxus; species Taxus chinensis. The sequence continues at coordinate 270,752,261 of CM034149.1, read as the reverse complement.
TGTGTTAAAATCCACTTGTTGCACTTCACCCTGATAGAATTTACTCTTATGTTTCAACAACTCTTCTAATGACGTAGAGATCCTGGTATATCCTTTGATAAATTTTATATAGTAACCCGTATGCTCTAAAAATATGCACACTGCACTTTTACTGGTAGGCTCCTCCAGACCTAAAATAACAACAACTTTGGTAGGATCTACTAATAAGCCTTCCTTGCAAATAATGTGACCTAGTAATGTGCCAAAAGGAGTAATAAAGACACATTTATTAATGTTTAGAGAGATACTTAACTTCCTACACCTCTCAAACATCAATCTCAAATTGTCACAATGGTCCCTTACTAGTCCATACACCATCCAGTCATCTAGGTAGACTTGTAAGAAATTTATGGATGAAGTCTTGAAATGCCTGCACCACAATGCATAAAAATATAGTAGGTGCATTCTTAAGACCAAAGGGCATAACCATATAAAAAAATTCCCCATTCAGTGGTGAAAGTATTATTCTCTTGGTCCTCCTTCGCAATCCTTACCTAGTGATAAAATGAGAATCCATCTGTAAAAGAATAGATTTCCTGCCCTGCTACACCTTCCAAGATCTCTTCAGTAAATGGGGTTGGGAAAGGATCTATGACACATGCAACATTCAAGTCTCTATAGTCTACACATATCCTTATCCTCCCATCCTTCTTGATACTAATCACCATTGGGCTCACCCATTCAGATTCCTCAATTTCCTCAATGATTCCAGATTTTATCATCCTATTAATTTCCTCCTTAACCTTTACATGCAAATTCAGGTTCATCATGTATGGCCTCTTCCTGATGGGGTACACACCTTTTTTAACTTAATCTTCATTTCCCCTTATGAGTGATGAACTCCCTTCAATTCATGGTACCCACACGCGAGAACAAGTCTTGGAAGTCATGTAATAGTTCAACTATTTTTGAAACCTCCTATCCATCCAATAATCTCCAATGACAGCTTCTTTCAGCTCTGCTTCTATACCAATGTTAACTTTATTTTTTTTCAAGGGCTCATGGTAGTGCACTTTCTCATCTTCTTTGTCCAATACTTCATGCGTACCTTCTGTATGAGAAACATCCAAATTTTCTACCTCCTCATCATCTATCAGGTATACCAACTTACCCTTTTCTTTTTCCAGGAAGGCACACTCAAGTTGTACTTCTTCTGCCTCTTCTTCCATGAAGCGCACCCCCAACTCAGGTTCCCCTAACAAATCCAAGGATTCAGTCCTTCACCATGGCAATTATCCCCCAAGGTAAGGTGCTTGACTACCTGAAACACCTCATTCACCAATGGCTTAAAAATCAATACTCAAAAGTTTGAATAATATCCGCCATCAACTCTTGTCCAATTTCCTATCTGATGATGCAACTTCATATGGATATACCATGTGCACGCACAACCTGGAAAGGTGGACTAGAACTTATGCACCCATATTGAAGGAGGCAAGGCTTATGTTCCTACCATTCAGGATCTCTCACACTCCTAGACATGGAATGAGGTGGAATCCTTCCCATGATAGTCACATATTTTAGATGGTGCATTTTTGCAGAGAAACCTAACAAAGAGTGTGATTCTCACTTCCTACCACTCTAGAAGGTTGTTATGATAGGTCACCCACCAACATGCTATTGTCCCGCGTAAGGTATAAGTAAGCATATTCCTCTTTTCTACTTGACATGTCCAATGGACTTCCATCATGTAGAAATACATCAGGGTTTCCTTCCCCAGTGTAACTTGGTAACTTCCTTCCTCCTATTCACCTAACTAAGTGTAGTTTGGATAACTCTTGTATAATTTCCTTCATGGTGTCTTCCAACCAACTCATAAGAAGGTGCCCAATTGTCACATGGAATGCTAGTTGTATTTCTCATGGACTGAGCATCTTCCCATCTAATGAATCCTTCTTCAATGGATGAATAAAGTTGGGGTCAAAAATGGTGTGCACATATATTGGTCTAGATCCTCTTATCCTAAGGGAAAACATAGGGTTTTTTCCCATCTGTTAGTGGAATAATGATGCACTCACTACAGGTAGAAGGAATTGGAGAAATCCTTGTTCTCAAAGCTAATGTAACCCTTTGTTAAAGCAAAGTCAACATTATTCATTGTAACACTAGGGGGGCCCAAGTAATGCTGGGAAATTATCTTCCTCATGGATGAAGTTCTAAGACCTCAAAATCTGAAGTCAGTAAACTTTTCCCCTTGAATGGTTATGGATGCATCCTTCAAACAGGCTCTGATGGGCATAGCCTTTGTACAAGGGTTTCCATGTAGAACACATTTGAATCATGGCCTAGTAATGGAGGACACTTCCCATATGAATTCCATGCGTCCAAGGTAAGAAATTGACCTCTGTGCCATGTCAATCAGATATGTTTCTTAAAATCCATCCGTCAACCACCACATTCAGTGTGATTTCCTTGTCATAATCAATACTGTGAGGAGGCTTTAGGTGATAGAGATTATCTCTCACTCACCTCCAGGACACAAGTACTTTTCTCTTAAATTCTCCCAATAGAGGAATAATGTTCTCCTAACACAACATCTGACACACTTCCCTAACCTCATCCATGTCCTTCTGGGGAGCACAAAACTCTTCTTCTACTCCAACTTCTGTGATTGCTCCTTTAGACATTAAATCTCCCCTTGTAGGTTTCTAATCACCTCCATGGTCTCTTGGTAAACCTGACTGATGGCTTAGATCAGATACTTTCCATGTAATACTTCCTCTCATGTAATGAGGGGCACCTTTTTTGCATTTCTTCCTAAAACACAAAAAACTTCCACCCGTTGTAGTTACTAAGACTGGTTCCAACCCAGGGTTATGCCCCACCCTAGGAATCTATAGTGGATCAGCCCGTTTCACACTAATCATTCCCAACTTAGAACAATGTCCTTCCTCTAGTTATGGCTCATGTGCTCATACAACTTAGGGAACTCCTCATAGTTATGCTTAGTTCCTACACTTTGAGCACTGTAGAAAATCTAGACACTCGCGCTTGTAGTGTTCAGTAGATCCACAATTGTAACAAGTTCCATGGGGAAATTCACTTTTCCTCCCTTGACCATTCCATGACCTCTGAATCCTCTATGAAATCCTCTTCCTTATTACCTCCATCTGATGCCCTTCATATACAACCTTCATTCTTAGAATTGTTTTGTGATGCTAGTCTGTACACCCCAATATCAATGGACATCATGGATTTGGTTCTATCAATCAAATCCTTTTCTGTCATGAGTAGTGGATTGTACATATTTTATAATAAGAAGTCACATTCTTATGGATAATGCATTGCAAAAATGGGTATCTACTTAGATCATGATCTCCATGACAATATTTCACAATCTATTGACATAGCTCTGCACCAATTTCATTGTGTAGGTAAATATTTTGTGTCCTTCTATCTCACATTCCATGCACCAAAGTCCACTACTTTTAGTCTCATTTGCTGAGTTCACAGATAATTTTTCAAGTTGCTTTTCCATTGAATCAATTTTATCTGCTTCTAAAAATGGACTTACTCCAGTGTCAATGCTTCTGATGGCTTCAACGTGGACAGAGTAGCCTCCAAGGCTTGCACGGATCCTTGGATGACTAGGAAAGATAGTTTTTCCTAAGTAGATTATGTTTAGGAGAAAGAACTCATCTGAAAGGAGTTATCAATCCTCCAATAAACCACTGAGCATGTTGGAGGGATGAATATCATAAGATAAATTTGACAGAAGAGTCTTAAACACTTGTCATACTCCCACACACTCTCTGATAACATACCTTGTTGAATTTCCTTGAGCACAATTGATGCTCTTTTTTAGTCAAGCTCAGGAATATGAAATTCTTCTAAAAAGGCATCATAAGTCCCATAATCCACTAATTATTTGATGGGGGTCATAATTTTGGTACCATCTATGTGTGAAATTTTACAACGTAGTTGCAAACTGACTCACCTTCCATTCTAGGGAAGTGATACCCTTAGCACACCATAGTAATTCACATTTATGTACATGCTTTGCAACATCCTCAACACCCTTGTAATCAAATAAGTGAAGATACATATCATAAAATATGTGTTAATGGTGTTGTGGCCCTTGCCCACTTGTTCTCAAACCTTGATTTACCTCCTTGTGTTTCCTCCACCACCAGATCCACTAGATACCACTAACACTAGGGTCCTCTAAGATCTACTAGATCCTCCTCCCAACAATAGGTAAGGGGCCTGAAGCAAAATGCTCCCCACCATCGCACTAAAATTTCACCCTTGAATAGTTATGGATGACCTTGAACCACTTCTAGATGCGATACCCAAGCTTTGTGTACCCACACTTTTCCCAAATGATGTGCCAGATAGGATGCCTCAACACATGAGAAATGTCTATGTTGTAATAGATGAACTAAATGAAAAATTATATCTAATAAGGTGTCTTTCGAAATACCAATACCAACACCAACTGGGTTAACAACACTTATCTCAATCAATTGGAAAACTAAGTGCAAGGTTTTGTCACTAGGTGGGCTAAGATGTGTTGTACTTTCTCCTCCTTTCTCCATATGAATAAGCTCTCACACAGAATCCAAGGGGGTTTCTCTCCCATCCATTTCCAAGATGGGGTAGCATAACACTATTCTCAGGATCCACATTCTCCGCACAAACCTCAAATACTTCCCATAACATCTGCCTCCAAAATTCCATTATTGTTGCAACTTCATGCTATCTCACCAACTCCCTTTCTCATGCTTCATTATACTTGAGCCTCCTCTCCTCTCTCCATTTCTGCCGTAAGGTCCGCCATCTCTTACCACACCAGACCAGTTCCATGCCTAGTGGGAAGTTAGCCACCCATAGGAAATGCCTCCATACTTAGAGTGATGATCAAGATCTTAATGGCTAACCATATAACACCCCTAGAATGATCCTCTTGGTTCTCCCTCAAGAACTCAAACTCAACAATCTCTTTCTGCAAGAATACATAGAAACTGGACATATTCCAAGTGTATAGTAGTCAACACTCCACTCCACCAATTTCGATCAACAACACTGAGTCCAGGTCAGATCAACATCATGCAAACCTCTGATACTCTTCTTGGGTCCAAATCTGCAAGGTCTATAATACCATTTCTTCCTTGATGCATATGATGACAACCATTCATACAACTCTACTGGAAATAACAAAAGAATATAGTCATAGATATCATGATACAGGTGACTCCTCTACCCATTTACAAGCATCAAACTTATGGATCACATTATTGAATCTTTGTGACCAACTCATCCTCCATGATTTTAAGCCAAGTCTCAATGTTGTCCAAACTCAAGCATTTCCTTCATCACACACCATTCTCACAACAACTTCAAAAGAGGTCTCATGAAGTTCATAGAACCAAAATGTAGTCACCTTTACCTACTCCCTTTAAACCCCAGGCACACTAACCTATCACCCAACATCTAGTTGGGGCTCACCTGAGGAGCACAAGTGTCAAGCCCCTCCTTTATGTGATTTGTAAGAATGTCGACCATTAATGGAGGAATGGTTACAGAAACATAAAATACATGTATCCATTCTAGCAAAGAAGTAAAAACATTAGTTCTAAGCATAGATGAACCATAACCAAGATGTATACATTATAACAATATAAGAATAATCAGATATGAGTCATGAGCAATATAAAGAACACAAGGGTTTTGCACCCATGAGCATATATATTTAGAAAAAAACATCATATATTGATTTATAACCATTTATAGTAGCCATATTACATTAAATAGGGTCATATAAGACCAAATACATCAAGGAATGATACTCTAACCCTAAAAAATGACTCTTCATAGGGATCCCTAACTATATTCTTTCATGCACCTAAATATTTCTTGACTAGTCTCTCACACCATCTCTTCTCTCTCTTACCACTTTTATCTTCCTCATTCTACACACATCTCTCCACACACATCTCTCTATTTGCACACATAAACACGCACCCTTTTTAGATCCAAATGCATCCTTAAATAGAATCAAGTTCTCTCCTTCACCGCCTCAGCTTCACTCATGAACATGCTGCATGCCAGGTGGAATCATGCTCCTCCATGATCGAGTGCCTATGTCAGCTCACCAAAACCTTGATTAGCCTCCACTAACTGTAATGATTCCCCTTTGGAATATTCCTTTTGTGGAATATTCTTTCCTTGATCTCCAAGACTCCAAGTTGTAACCTTATCCACTCATCATGTACTCATGTCTTCACATGTTTTCCATGTAGTACCATATCCAATGATATTAATAGGATTAAAGCATTGGAGAAGGAATCGAAGGAAAATAACAAGGAGATTATAGAGAGGGAGAAGGAGATAAAGGGGAAAGAGTCTATAATTGCACAGTTGAGGTTTTGAGTTGAGAGAAGAGAAGGGGAAGGTGCGTAAAGCTTACAAGAAAGTAGATAATATATTAGACTCCATTATTTTAGCATATTTGTATTTATCCCCCGTACATAGAAGTATGAGTCATCCTTCCACTGCCTAGAGGATTTGATGCGCTTAATCACGATGGAGAAGAAACCACTTGCATTGTAGTTAATAGAGGAAGTTATGGTGTGACAGAGAGAGCATGAGAGATAAAAAATTAAAGAGACCATAAATCAATACTTTGAGCTCCTTACTTCTGTGAAGTCCATGAAAAACATGGCCGAAGTTGTCTAAGAAATTTTTGAAAATAGATAGAGTGGCAAGTGTGCTGATTGTTACACATGAGGCAGATCTAAAGGATTTTTCTTGCCAAGAATAAAGGAAATAGGGTGGAACGTGAAAAAATATTGGTGGAGGTTGAGAAGAATTCTAAGGAAATTGAAATTTTAAGGGCCTCTGTTAAAAATAAGGTAAAGGAAGTATATCCCTAGGTTACACATAAGATGAACACGCTGAACGGCGTTAGCAATAAAATGGAGAATATCATTGATGCACTAAAGGCTAAGGGTGAAGAGTTGAAATTTGATGAGGTCAACGCATTGATATGGGATTTGTTTAAATAGGCATAGAAAGAGGTGGATGATTAGAATGAGCTTGAAGCATCCTTGAATAAAAATTTCCCAATCCTTGTACAATAGTTACAAAATTATTTTGTTCCTTAACATAAGCCAGATATAGGCTATTATTTCCTTCCATTCTTTATTCTTTGTTAGAGATCAATTTTTTTCTAAGGATGGAAAACAAGTTTAGTGTGGGGTAATGTTGATCCTAGAAAAATTAATAAGTCCTGAAGAAGAGGATCAATGCACGTGGAAGAAGGTGTAGGAAGAAGGCGTAGAAGGAAGAACATGCAATAATAGAAAGTCATGCATGGGAGCAGGAAAGGGTTTTGAGACTTAGTCACATTTTGGGGGTTATGGTGTTACATGGAAAACACATGAGGATATAGGTAGGTGTGATCATGGATAAGGTTAGAACATGGAGGCTTGCAGCCTAAGGAAGGAATATTCTAGGATATAATCATTGGGCTGAAGATCTATAAACTAGAGTTAGTTATGGGTTAGCTAGCACTTGCATGTCTAGAATACTTGAGTATGGCAGGGTATGATGACATTTATCATGTGGTTTTCTCTTGAGTAATGCTGAGGTGGTAAAGGAGAGATCCCACTCTATTTAATAATGTGTTTTCGGTCTAAAACAAAGGTTGTGAAGGGATACGAGGAAATGAGAGATGATGTGTGATGCAAGGCAAAGGATATTATAGGTGCATAGGAGAGAACATGGTTAAAACCATTTGAGTAGAGTCATTTTTATAGAGCTAGGATGTTACTTCATGGTTTATTCGGTCTACTATGAACCTTTTGATGTAATCTGGATACTATAAATGGTTGTGAATTAATGAATGTGATGGATCATTCTGAATATCTTTGTTTATGGGTCCACACCCTAGTGTTCTTCATATTGCTCATGGTTCAGATATGATTCCCTTATGATGTTTTAATGTTTACTTTTACACTATGGTGCATCTTTGCTTAGATCTAGTTTCTTTACTTCTGTGCTAGAATGAATGCATGTATTTATGTTTCTGTAAATATCCCTGCATTAATGGCAAAAAATTCTTACAAGGCTCACATAAAGGAGGGACTTGACACCTTCATGTACCTCGGGTGAGTGCCCAACTAAGGCTAGGTGATGTGTCAGCACACTTGGGGTTTAAAAGGAGTAGGTAAAAGTGACTACAATGTTACAAGGGAAGCTTGATCTTTTTCTTGTACAAGAGGTAGAGTTTTCTCAATCTGTATAGTGCTCAATGATAAAACTCCTTGTGCTTGCAAATCCTTTGCTGCGGTATTGATATTTTGAAGAATATTTTCTCGTCCCTCACAACATCTCTTGATGAAAAAAGTAATGGATCAACATCTACCTTTTAATTTAGTAAGATTTATGGATCCATCTTATGCTCCTTGATTATCCTTTTCAATGTATTATTTTATTTATTTAATAATACAAGTTTTTCCTTCAACTGTATAAGTTTATTCAAGATTTTTTTAGCATTATTCAAATGTGCATTAAATACAACTGCTTATTTTTGTAAAATTTCAAAATTTTCTTGCAAAACATAAATAAAAATGTATTAGTGTATTAGATAAGTCTTAATAATTTATTGGAATGATCATAATATTATGATTTTACGTGTAAACTATGACCTACCATAGCTTTCTCTTTTTCTACATTTGTAATTAAAACAATACTTTTGTCTCTATCCCATTCCTTGTGGTACGCCTAGGCTTCAACATTAAGATTCTCCAACTTGTTTAACATTATGTAAAAAATATCATCATCATAATCACTATTATACAAAATTTTGCCTGACTGAGATTTGTTTAGAAAACTATCAAGCCTTGCTGGTTGGCTCTCTACTAAAGTGAACAATGAATGCCCTTGAGTGTGATTATGGTATTAGGTATTTATTTCTTTGATCAAAATTTTGTCCCTTCTCTCCCAAGTGCGTACTGATTCCACATCAGACATAACAAATTCTTGAATTGTGGCCCCCATAATATTTGATATCAGATTTTTGAAGGAAAAATATATCTTTTGATTATCTATGAGTGGAGTTTTACTCAGTAGAGGAGGAGAGTCCATTATTTCATGTACATCTTGCTATACTTGTGGCTGAGGAGGTGGAGTAGATTGTATCATACCATGCGTGTCAAAATTGTTATACTTCTTCACGTCACCACTATTAAATCCAAAAAAATCATCGTCAAGCTTGATATGGTTCAAAATATGGGTTCCCATTGTATTGAAGACACCACTTACTAAAAAACCAAGAAATTCTAAGGTTATTGGATGAACTATTCCTATAGAGTTTGTAGGAAACCTTATATTCTTTCCTACAATTTTGTTGTTGTTTATATAGTACGATTCGGCGATACCAAATGCCTTTTTGGAATATGCTATGAAGGTCTATTCACTGCAAGAAGAAAAATTAAATTTATTAGAAAAATAATCATTATACCCTTATAAATACTAAATTAAACAGTTTCAAGTAAACAAAAGATGCTAAACATTATACATTACCTTACATGATCGGAGAGGTGACCATTCTATCTTAACTCCGAGAATGAGTTTGATCTAGACTGTTAAACTTAGAAATTTCTAAAAACAAATGTATAAATATTAAAATATTGTACCACTTACTGAATAGATAGTGTGTTTATGGATCATCCTACTAGCTTAATTATAAATAATAAAGTTTATACCTGTAGAGAAGTGTGATGGTATAAAAGATATGATTGGTGGAGCTATCGACCCCTATATATTTTTTGATGAGGAACTCGTATCTTGATTGATTCCATTGAATCCATATCAGAATCACCAGATACCTCTCGAGGGGCTTTACCCTGACAAATATCCTCCTTATGAGATATTATATTTATAATTATTCTCTGTAAAAGATAAAATTACTATTATTATTGCATTAAAAAAAATTAATCATTATGTGACATTTAATTGTTACCTGTCATTCTTCAAGTGAGAGACCAATCATTTTTTCATTAATTGCAGTTGGAATTTGTTTGTTATGCAATTGGTACAAAGATTTATGATAGAAAACAAGTAGGTAATTGGTAGAAGAGAAAAAAATATTGGATTTATCAGATGCATTCGTATTGGCAAGGGCATTCTTGACATATATTTTTATTTTATTATACAAATATGTGCACCAATCGAATTGTTTCCCTGCTAGTGTCTGCAATATATATAGAATAACCTAAAACGGAATGTCTGTGGATCTTCCCTACATCACAATCTTGGCTTGAAATAGTGATATCACTGCATGAAAGAATTTGTTTGTAATACCTTGTATAACAAGGCCTCTTTTGGAATGATTAACAATAGCTACAATGAGACACAAGAAATGTTAGATTATTGGGAAGTCAAGTAATATTAAGAAAAAAAACAATTGAAAATAATATTGAAATTTCCATCAACCTGCACATTGTAATGAGACTCCAATTTTTTTTATCTTCATTAGTTAGGAAAACCTTTGTAGTCACAGACATCTAGTTTTGGAAAGATAAGCCAGTTAATCGATAGATATCTGAGGGCTCCACAATGAAAGAAAATATACGATCAATCAAGGGAATGGAAAACTATGCCTCTTTTTGGCTATAAAAAGTGAGCAGGTAATTGAGGACAAAAGTATGTATTTTGAATTGGGCCATGTGGACAAGCCCCATGATTTTATTTTTTTTCATCCGCTCCTTTGGTGTGTCTTTTATTTTTATCAATGTTGTAATATGTGTCACATCCCATAAAATGTCTGTGCCATAGGAAGGATAGGTCTTAAAATACAAGATGATTTAAGAGGGCAGGGGTAGATGTAATGCTACGTAGTTGAGTATGTAGCTACACATGTGTGTGTTTATCCTTTTTAGGATAAACACACTTATGCATTGTTGCATGCACAACTATGTAATAATGCTTGTAAACTAGCATTCATAAAGTATTTAATGTTTTACAACTTATTCTTGTTACGTTGTCTCTAATGAGGATATTTTTCTTTTCCTGAGCATGGATTCACAATATATATGTGTGGTTTGGGATGTTGTACATGAATATAGGATTTATTATCTTATTTTATGATTCAAAAATGAATAATAAATCCATATTTGGATGATAGTACTTGATTACTATTTTCAACTATATCTCATTATTGATAAAATAATTACATGATTATACCTTGCAGTTTATATAGATATGAAATGATGGTTGTTATCTTTTGATAGAGTAACCATTTTGGTGATAGAACATTTATTCAATGATAAATCATTGTGATGATCTATTTGCTACTTGGTTCAGCCTTAGCTATGCTAATCCACCATCAACTGCATATCATGAACATATATCATGTACTCTTAGCCATTAGTAAGTAAACTATGACAACTTCAATGCTTCATACACCTAAATTTGTTATCATGTCTATTTAAGACTGATTTCCAATCATATGAGCAGTGACTAGCACTTCAAGGGTATACCACCTATCTTAGCATGCCTTCATCCTTCTATGTCTATCATTCTTCTAACCAAATTACTCTATACTCCTTCTATGACAATTAGCTCTTTCTACAAGAGTCTATATCTTGTTCATTTCAACACACTAGATAGCTTGAATAAATCCACCTTACTGTATGAATATCACCTTATAGAGAAAAGGAATTCAAAACACCTGCATGGACCTTGTTCTACACACATGTAATAGAGAATCATTATAAAACCATAGCAATACTACACTATTTCAGTCCTAGGTACAGTTTCTGGCTCCATAAGCTCATACAATGGTAGTCATTAGAGGTATAGGTTAGTAGATCTCACCTTGAGCAGTTTAGAATCATTGAATGCAAATTTTCAAGCCTCTATCTTCAGATACAAGACTGTAAAATGTCAAATCATCTTGAACTCATCTAGATGTCTTCACTACCCTACAATTTATTTCCCTATCCACATACTTGCAAGGTTAAGAACTTTTCTAGACTACTATCTTAAGGGAAATAATGAATATTATACCAATGAGTGTCAATTGGCCTTCAACTTTCACACTTCCTCCATCCATATGCTTGAAACGCTAAATAATCAAACTAATCTTTTTTATATTGTCCTTCATTAAGTTCATATTTGGGCTTCACAAGCTCTTATCATGCTAGACATTGGGTATAAAGAGTGCTAGTCATCATCTTGGAAATTAGTAATCATAAATCACTTCCTTATAAGTGTTCAAACCCCACATATCCCCTTCAAGATTGTTTCATACTCCAAATTCCCATGCATGTTGGTTACTAGCACTTATACCTCTTAAGTTATCTTGTCTTCAATCCTTATTCTCCTTGTGAATTATTGTTGTATATAGAAGCACAATATCCTTCATATCTGTTAGACATGTTAAATAAAACACATTATAGATTCAACCTTGTTTATCATTAATTGTTCTAGCAACAATATCCCATTTGGACTGGGATACCCTATTTTTAAGCTTCTTAAGATTCTTGTATGGCCATTTCAAGGCCTTAGATGCAATTGGAGGGTCTTCACAACATGGATCCTTGTTTTTTAGACTTCCTTTAATAGGATTGTGGTGTTCATAACCTCCATGAACTAGCTCTATGCTTGTTTACTCAGCTCTCTTTCTTGGTGACCTTTCTAGTGACTTGGTACAGTCCTAATAAACCCTGTACAATCAATATATTCCCAAGATAAGGCATTTTATAAATTTTTCTACTCTTGAGATCCTTAAAACACATAAATTTTATTTAATAGAACCTTCATACCCATTCTAAGGTCGCGATTTATCATATTATAGTGAAAATTCTATCCATTCCCTTCTTGATTGTGCAATGTAATATTACTAGACTTATTCAAAATTTCTGTCACATAGATATCCAACAACACCAATCCACTCATCATGAGATTTGGGATTCCTTTAATTCATGTCAAGACAAAGGTAAATTAAAGTTTTTGATCAAATTCATCGGTGGAAGAAGAAGTTACATAAGGCCCTAAATTGAGCCCAAGAGCTCATAAAAGACTATAAAAACCATATGACACAATTTCAAAACGTATAAAATTATATTTGCATTCCTTGATGCTTGCAGAAGATTTATACTTTAATAGTAAAGATATTTCTCACATTTAAAAGGTGTTGAGGGTTTCTTCAATACAGTCCACTAAGAGCATGTTAAATCCACTGAAAACAATGACATATTCTTCATAATTTTCATTATACATATTTATTCATCATTGAGAAACCTATTACAATATGTTCTTCCTTCGAATTCTTCCTCCATTGTGTTTTTCATACATATTCCCACTCCTTAACAAGCTCTACTAGATCCCTATTTGACTAAGTCACCCTAAGAAGGGTTAACCATGCTTCTAATCATATCAAGAATGGATAATATTCATCTAATAACACCTCATGCTCATTTCATATCTATTTTTTTGGTCTTCATGACCTTATCTAGCTCATAACAACTCATACACACCTATTTAACCACTCTTACCTAGTCAACTTGACATATTACCCTTACTACAAGGTTTTTCACCTTTACTACAATAATGCACACACACCTTTGAATTTGAACAATAAAAACATGGAGATAGAAAAATTTGACAATTTCTATTTTTTGGTTAATTCCTTTTATAGGCTTATTCAACCTTCATTGTACTCCTAGGCTCCATGGTGATGCTCCTACATCAGGATATCCATCTTGAAATATTTCATGAGGTCCTGCTCATGATTTTTCATCTCTTTCTTGCTCCTTGACTTGTACTTAGGTCTCATGTCATCCTTGTCCATGCTAGTCTTTACATCTTCATGGTGTATTTTATATACCTCATCTTCTTACTCCTTTGTCTCTTATTGTACTTTCTTCTTCTTATCTAGTTCTCATCCAATATGATCCATATTGCTGGTTCATCTTCATTCATGTCCTAAAATTATTCTTGTTTTCTTGTTCTCAAGAGCTCTCTCATATATTCTTGGGCTTCATCCATCTTATCAACTGCTATAGCTGCATGCACAACAATGAAAGAAACCTTATACACAAAACTTGAAAGCCATGAAGCTTCTTCATTTTGTTTCTCCTCCTCTTCTCTTTTTGTTTTTTCATTTACCCATCCCAATTTGGTCTACTTATCCCTATTTTGTCCTTTCTTTTCTTCCTTCCTAGGTTTTTCAATGAGCTTTCCATTCCAATCTCCTCTTACTATTACTTCATTTGCTTCTTATTTCACAATTCTTCGTTCTTGAAACTTATTTTCCTTCTTCTATTCACCAAAATTTTCCATATCTGTTAGTTTAGGACAGTCATTAAGTCCTTAATTATGCAGAGCATACTCTAATGCACTCACCTCAGCTTGTAGTTACTCCATGCTTGCATAAATAAACTCATTTTCTTCTTGTTTAAAATAAAACATCTCTTGAGCAAGGTTTGCATCATTCACACTAAATTAAAATAAAAAATATATGATTTCAAATGTCCATATTTTACCTCTTCATCCTTATAAATTTATGACTGATATTTATCATTCTTCCATGCTTCCACCTCTTCTTCACCCATGGGATGACTTGCATACAAAGTTTCTATCACCTTTAGCTCTTCCTGCAATAAGAATTCATCTATATATTCTTGACATTCATCAAACTTAGGTCCAACATTTAGATACTGATGTACTTTGTCTAAGAATTCCACATTTTCCTTCATTTTCTCATTTTGACTTCCATAAGAGCATTCACCTACTTCCATATTACTCCATACTATCCTTTGTCTACAAAGATCATTCATACATTCATCACTATTGTCACTGACTATGTTCAATGTATCATCAACTGATGGATAAAATTTAGTTTATTTACCTTTATTTCTCATTTCCTTTACCTCATTTGGGATGACATCCAACTTCTTCTTCCAGCATCTTCTTGGAGCAATAACTGGTTCTTTAGTGTCTTTACCTCTATATGCATCTCCTTGGAATATTATTTCACCTCCTTTACATTTATGTGCTTGTTTAGGTGTTGTCTTATTGAGCCACTTGGGCACTATGTATCCATACTGATTTGCAAGGTCTTCTATGCTCATTATTTGTTTTTTCTTCCCTTTTATTTGCTACATATCTTCATGTTTGAATGTTTTCAAATTCATTCCTTACTTCCCTTCTGTCATGGAATCTCTACTTGATCTCTTATCCTTTCTAGATTCCTTGGCAAGGCTTCCCTCTAAACCTGTTAAATCAGACTTAAACATAACATTAGCATTCAAAAATGTCCTTTGAATGGAATTTCCTTCATTCTCCTTCACTTCTCTTTGTTGTTCTTCATAATATTCACTACACAACTCATTATCTCCATCCATGAAGTCTTCACACTCATGCTCTGTCTCATCTATGTAAGAGTCTTCACATGCTTCACGCATGAAGCTTAACTCCTCATGTATATCCATCATATTATCAAGTATGCTTTCAAATCTCTTCACAAAATTTTCCATTTAAGACTTCTCCTATAGACTGATTATATCTTTCTTAAGGAGTTAAATTTACCTCCTTATTTCAAATCTCTTTTGCTTTCTTCTTTTCTTTTCTCTTATTTTCTCCTGCCACTCTTTCCTCTCTAATTTCTTGCACTAAAGAAATCACATGTCTCCATGGTATAGCTTCCATGGTCTCTCTCTCTCTCTCTCATCCAAGTATCTATCACCTTGGATTGTAACCTTATTTCTCTCTCTCTCTCTCTATCTTATCCAAGATTCTTCTTGGATATTTGGCTACCTCTTCCCCTTACTCAAAACTCTTCACTATGCAAGCTCTAGTGGCATCTATGCTAATCTTCTTTGGATTAATCTTCTCTTTTTATTAGTTGTGGTTTCTTGGATTATTTTAACTTCTTCTTTCTTGGCTATTTGCAATCTCTCTTGCTTCATATACCTCTAACCTTCTTATCACCTACCATCCAATCATTAGCAAAATCAAACAAAATTCAACATTTATACAAACATCTATATTCTTATTAACTAAACAAAATGGAAACATATAATTCAATCCATAACATACTATGGTTTTCCCCCTAATGGATGGTTCTTTACCAGTATGAATCATACTTGTAAAGAACCATCTACTAGGGGAAAAACTATAGTATGTTATGGCTTGAATTAGATGTTTCCATTTTAGGGGGAAATTAAATAAATTTTGAACACTCTCATATTATTATAAGTACTTATGATATTCTATTATATATGCAATCATAGATTACCAATTTCAAAGCATGAATACTGCTTTAATTATTCATTATATTATTTAAATACAATTATAGATAAAGAATTTTAAGGTGTGGTACTTCTCTTCCTTTACGTCATTCAAATTTTTAACAATTAGACTTAGTTATTAGAGCAAACAATGGGGGCATATGCCATCTAATTCATTTTCAATTTGTGTTATTTGCAAAATTAGGACAAGATTTGTCTACAACAATGTGGTCCATGGGGTTACAAGATATTGAGGTGTCTAAAAAACTTGTATGTTGTTCTTTATTCCTTTATCTCTTTGTGTGTGAAGGTATAAGAGTGGATAGACAATTTATACAATATAATTCCCTCTTAATGGGGATATTTGGTACCTCTCCTCTTTAGTGATGGGCCATGTATAATAAAATCTTGTCCGACTTCATCTTCTCCTTCAATAAAAATTAGGGATTAATCACCTCCAATCCTTTAACATTCAACATAAATTATAATCTAAAGGCACAATAAAGATGGGAGGTTCACTCACTACAAAATGAACAATTGTATTCCTTCCATGTTTTGAATTTTTTTCTTTACTATGAAAAATACTCAATTTTTCAAAGTTAGCTCAATTTCTTCCATGGAAATTTACTACACTTATGTGTTATAAGTTTCATCAAGAAAAATTTCAACACAAAAAAAAGGATTCAAACTATCGAGAAAATAAAAAGTGTGTGTGCACACTCATGTATGTTTTTCCTTTAATTATTTATTTTTCAATTCCACACTTAAAAGGGGAAAATGTAGACACTCAATTTTGGTAACTTATCGTTTAGAAATGAAAATTTTGGTTTTGTTCCTATAATTAGAATAAAAATGTTAACATTCTAAGATAAATCAATATATATTTCCCTCTCCCACATGAATTTTTAACATCTACACATTAATCTATCATTCATCCATGAACTATTTATTATCCATTATAGTAATCTATCCCTGTGCATATTTCCCAAACTTTGGCTATATAATCATTAATTTCCTATACAACCCCATATAAAATAGGGTTGAGTCATACTATGTTATAGTGTAACCTATACAGTCCTATATATCTTGATGGATGGGGATTTCTCGCCACCAAATTTAGACTCATGTAACATGTATCTTAATTTTTTCTATTTTTTATGCACCACATGTCAACAACATCACTTGAGTCTCACACAGGCCATGTGTCAGAACCTCCTCTCCTCTATTCATGTAGCAAGTATTTCCACTTCAATAATTCTATGTGTACCAACTATTGGTGTTACTTATATAGCTTTAAAGTATTAGTTATCATCCCTTCCTTTGTTTCACATGTGCATGTGTCACTATAAGGGTTCAAGATATCTTCCTAATCTTGTGTTTTACCCAAGTTTAGACCAAATTTCTTTATGCTTCACCAAAAATATACATACTTGGCTAAAATTAGTTACTCAAAAATAATGAGGTTTCCCACCCTTTGGTAAGTCATTTTCCATTCTCCTTAAAAATATCTAGTTCGTCCTTACAAAATTTATCTTCAAAACATTTCCACTTTCTTAGAATAATCTAAAGGTTTATTCTTATCCCATCCCCTACACATATGAACCTTTCAATTTTTTTGAATCATTATGAGTATCTTTGTCTTTTTTAGTTCTTATTTCTGAGTAGCTCAAATGTGCACCCGCATATTGGATCTTGGAAGGGCTGAGCTATTTAAAACCACAATGGAACCGTCCCCAAGTTGTGGGACCTTGTGCACTTGGGATGGATCTCCAGAGAATACCGGTTCCTCTACCTATTTCTACTACTACTGCTACTCTTAGTCTTGGAAGGGAAAAATAAGCTAATAACGCCCAGAGACCAGGGATAAAAGGATAACATGAAAGGAAACCTACACTAAAAGGTGATAAAAATAAAAAAAGAGGGATGAACACTATCTATTCTGAGAAAAAATGAGAGGAAATGTGTAAAAGAAGGATATGCATGTGTAGCATGACTTAAAACATATTTGCCAGATCAGCTCGATGGGACACAACAAAATAAGGAGATCTAAGGGATGTAAAATGGCACAACCAACACACAATGTAAAAGAAAAGGCAAGAAGAAGGACTGCAAACATGTTAGGAAAGAGAATGGTCACAATACCAGGCTTCTATTAATTCAAGAAATGCACATGGATGTTATAATGGCGAAGGAGGCTGATACTCACATATAAGAGCCAGATCTAAAGGTCTGCAACTCAAAATATAGAAAGTATGAAGTCCTTAGCAAAATAATTAAGGATCCAAAGTGTTCAACCTTAATAATGAGACCAGCTCTTACATTTATAGATAAATTTGTAGAAGGGGAAGAGAAGGAGGGAAAACCTGAATTTGAAATACAACCACCAAAAAGAGGCATTCAATGCCTGCAAATCCACCTAAGAATATGTCAAATGTACTTCCTTAGGTTTAATTTGGCATGTTGGAGAATGAAGAAGGGTGAATCAAATTAAATTAGGTGGTTGGAGCTATCAGATCTTCTCATCAATGCTTAGAGAGACGTTTTCCCATTTCTCACCTACTAGATCTACCAAGAATTTGAATTTGAATGTTTAGCACTGTAGCTGATGTCAGCAACTCTTTGAAAAGTCTAAGCATGCAATGATTAGAGATATGTAGCAGAAGATACATTTATCAGAAGTTTTTTAGAGCCACCAACACACACAAGACACCTGACGTAAGTGGATTTTCTAAAAGGATGGCCAACTATGTAAATATTTTGTCATTTCTCCCATGTGTCACTCATTTATTTTTGCAAGGATTAAATGATCTGTTGGTGTGATTTAGCTGGTTACGTGTGGTGTATTAAATTATTTCAGAGAATGACCTGACATAGAAGGGCACAAAGGAGGGTGAGGGAAGGGTGTTCGGAAGAAAATAGAAAAAGGCGTAGAGAAATGTGCGTGGGGAAATGAGGAAAACTTGTGAAAAGAGAACACACGATCAAGGTGCAAATATTACAAAGTAATGGGTGTAGTGCATGAGAGGGCCATGGACTTCGCTGATTGAAGTAAGTGTGAGGAGTGCATATATGGAAGAAACTACTTGGGAAGAAAGAGAATGCACATAAGGTGGGTGCAAAGGAGGAGTGGAACAAAGAGGAAAAGGAAAGTGGAAGGAAAGAACAAAAAGCGGTAATGGTGCATGAGTAAGGAAAGGGGTGCACAGGGAAATTACAACTAAGGGAATCTACCTATTGAGCTTGAGTGTGCAAAACCTTCAAAATGAGGAGCTAAGAGCCAAAATGTGTATGCAAGTTACCCAAATCACTAGGAGCGTTATTTGGATAACACTTCTAGTGACGTTTAGGGACATCTGTCTACTAGATGAAGGAGATAAGTATCCTGGAGCATCCATTGGACATGGAGTCTACTTATGAAATCATGAAATTGCCCCTGTAGTCACTTAAAATATCATGTCTTGACTCTATTGTGAATCTTGCAACTACTAAATAAGATCTATATTCTGGAAGAAACAGAAGAGTGCATGCAAGAAGCACGTGAGAAGAAAAAACTATGTACAAAAAAATAATGTTCATGTAACACACTTAAAGGAATTAAAACTAATCTAATGGAAGGGTTTGAGATATATCCCATTTACTGGGATTTCCAATGTGCCTCCATCAAGATGAGTTAACTCGAAAGATTTATCCTCCTTGCAGGAACTAATGATGTATGTGCCACTCTAAAGTGCATCAAACTTTGAATGACACCTTGGTTTAGCTCTATTAGCATCCCATTTTAAAACCAAATACCCAACCTTGAAAGCTTGAGGCCTATCCTTTTTGTCGAACCATTTCTTTGTTGTTTACTGATTCTATTCTAGATTGATCATGACAAAGTTCTTTGATTCTTCAAGAGTAATCAGCTCTACCATTTTGATTTCTCTCTGTTCTACACCTTCGAATTCCAACTACTAAGAAAGTGCTAATGAATTCAAATCTAGTGTCAAAGGAAGGGTATCCTCCTTACCATAGACAAGCTTGTAAGGTGAAGTTCCTATTACCTTTTTGATTGTGATTCTATCTACCTAGAGCATGCATGAGACCTTTGTATGCCACTATCTTTGGCTGATGTTCATTATGTGCTTCATAATTTTGATTAGGTTCTTATTTGTTGACTCTGCTAGACCATTTCCTTGGGGGTAATAGTTGGAAGAGGTTTTCAGATAAATGTCTAGATTTAGAGCCCAATCAGTGATTTTTTTCCCAAGGATTTTGCATTATCAGAGATAATGGTTTGAGGAATGCTGAACCTTGTGACTATATGCTCGAGAAAGTCAAGGATGATTGAGTCAGTTGATTCCTTGAGTGCAAAAAATTCTATCCATTTGGTGAATTACTCCTTAGCTATCAACACCCACTTATGTCCAATTCTTGAAGGTGGATTGATCATGCCTATGAAGTCAAGACCCCATTGTGCAAAAGGATGATCTTCCTGGATTGGTTGGAGGGGAAGCGCTGCCCATCTTTTATTTCCTATAAAGAAAGTGCATTCCTTGAATTTTTTGACCCACCTATGTGCATCTACAAATAGGGTAGGCCAAAAAATACTTGCCATTATGATTTTTATTGCTGTATTTTTGGAAGAGAAGTGTCCACCAGAGAATCCATCATGAAATTTTTCTAACACCTTTTCAGTCTATGCGCCATTGATACATCTTAACAACATGACATGAAGATTATTCTTGAAGATAAATTCATCAATAAACACATAAGGGATAGATTGTAACCTCAGATTTATTCTCTTTTCTTTGTTTAAACTAGGAGGGTATGCACCCTCAGAAAGGAATGTGATCATGTCCTTCATCCAATCATGTGTGCTAAGATTTATGTTATGCTCAAGTTCTGTTCATGGCAGATATTCATCCATAAATAATGAAACCTCACGTTCACTCTGCGTATCCTCAACAATATTTTTGTAGAGCACGCTACCTCTTACCAACTTTGTGACCTTGATAGTCAGATCATGCTCCATGATTTTTGTCACCCATCGTGCTCTTTTCTCACTGATTTCTACTCCCATGATGGATTCTCTGACAAAAGAGTGAGAGACTAACACCTTGATATGATTTGTGGTAAGCATACTTTTGAATTTATTGAGTGCATGCATTATGGTGAAGACCTAATTCTCTATGTGACTACACTTTAATTCATAATCCTTTAGCGTATGGCTAAATAAATCCACTGGTTATTCCAAACCTTGCTCAATTTCTTTTGTTAGGACAACAACACCACTTGCATCAGCACCATGAGAATACAGGATGAAATCCTTTGAGTAATCTAGGTTGATGAATGTTGGCACAAAAGATATTTAATACTTGATCTTGTTGAAGATTTATTTTCCCTCTGATGTCCATCTGAATACTATGTCCTTCTTGAGCATCAGGGTGATGGGCTGAACTATCCATGCAAAGTTAGGGATAAAATGCCTAACAAAATTGATCTTGCCGAGGAAGGACTGTATGGCCTTTTTTTACACCAGCAGGGAAAGAGCTATGATGGTTGAAGCACGCTGAAGATCAATTGCAATGTTATCCTTTGAAACCATATGGCCCAAAATATTTCCATTTTCCACTGTAAAATTACACTTCTTGGGGTTAAGAGACACCCCAAACTTTTTGCATCTATCAAAGAATTTTTCTAGGTGCGCCATGTGATCCATGCTCTATTTTGAGAAGAATGTTATGTCATCAAGGTAAACCAAGATGAACTCATTGATGTAACCTTTGAAAGCAATATCCATGGCATGCTAAAATATGGCACTAGCATTTGACAGACCAAAGGGCATCTTATTATATGCATATGTTCCCCACTTTGTTGTGAATGTTGTTTTGAATTGATCCTCTTCCTTGACCAGGATCTGATTGAAACTTGAATATGCATCTAGCATGGAGAATCTATGCGCACCAGTCATAGTTTATAGAGTTTTCTCCATCAAAGGAAAATGATAATGATCCTTTAGAGACACCTTGTTCAAATATCTTAAATCAACACAGAGTCTGATTTCACCATTCTTCTTGCACACTGAAACTAGATTCGTGACCCAGGTAGAGTACTTGATGGGAAAAATAATATTTTCCTCAATGAGTTTGGATAATTCCTTTCTCATGAGGGGCTCTATCCTTGGATTGACAAGTCACTACTTTTCTGATGGGCTTGATACCAGGATTAAGGTCAACAGAGTGTTGAGCAATACTTGGATCAAAACCTTTGAGATCTTCATACTCCAAGGAGAAGATATCACTATATTTTTTTATAGAAAGAGATGAAGGCATGCTTCTCTTCATGCACACAAAATTTACTGAGGAGTAATTATTTTAGGCACGTAATAGTAATCGAGGATCCATTTTCTTACATGATGCGTATGTATTTTTATTCACCCTTGAACTCATCGTAAGGGATAAATTTTTTCTCTAAGGTGACCAACCCTTTAAGCAACCTATTTGACTTTAGTTGAATTACTTGGTCACCATAACTATCATACAAGTTAGCTTGCATGCTTGATGAGAAATAAACTTTTTTTTGGATGAAGTGGATGATCTGTGTGTCATTTTCAAACACTTTCTAGTTGGTGTTGTTGTTTGAAATGGATGGTATGATCACCATCTTGATGTGTTGAGTGTTTCTTTTGACAAAGTCCTCAGTAGGAGAGAATTGTGAACCAAGAGCATCCATTTGATCAGCTTCCCTATTCATTTTTTGTGGTACCACCTACAAATTTAGAGCATCAAAGATCTCAAGGAGGTCCCAAACTCTGTGCCTATAATATTTGAGAAGCTTATTATTTGTATGAAATTTGTTGGTAACTTGGTAGATAACTAATTTTGTGTCCCCAAAGATCTGCAACACTTTAATATTCTTCTTTTCAGCAATCAATAGACCATGCACCAGTGCTTCATATTCCACCACATTGTTAGAGTATGAAAACTGTAACCTATGCACAAAGAAGAATTTCTCATGCTTAGGGGAGATGAGAACCACTCCTTCCCCCATGCAATTTCTACTTCTAGATCCATCAAAGTACATATTCCATAGACCAAGTGTAACTTTGTCTTTCTTGAGTGTGCGTGACAACATAGATTCTTCTTTAAGAATGCAGTAAGTACCAAGCCCAATTTCATATGCTTCCAATTCTTCAACATATGGGTCAAATTTATGGTGCCTCTCTGCCCATTCATCAAGTACTAGGTTAGGAATAAGGGGTGGAAGAGGTTTCTCTTTAGCAACTAAAGCTTGTTCTTCTTGGATCAAATAGTTGGGTTGGAGAGGGGATGAGACATATGAATCTACATGATATGAAAATATAGGCTCAACTTATATGGTAAAATGAGTACCATACCTTGTCTCGAGTAATATATGATACTAATCAAAAGATAAGTAACCACCCACTTTACCAGTAAATTCTCTTGACAGGCACAAGGAAAATAAAGGAGGTAGGTCGATGATAGACACATCGATAGTTATGGTTAGAATTAGAAATGCATGAAGGGTTAGCTCTAGATCCTTGATGATCCCTAATGTAGTGACAATTGAAAAATTAATTCGTAAGAACTCTTTAGACAAGGGGCTATACCTAAGACCTAGGACATCAGCTATCTTTTTTGACATAACAAAGGTACTAGCGCCCGAGTCAATCATGCAATTATGCACTAGGTGTTTGCCTATGATCATGGACATGTAAAAGGGTGGGATTTTAACAGCTTTACTTACTTTCTTCTCCTCTTCTTGGTAGATGTTGATAGTAGTGCATGGCTTGTGAATAGCTGGATCAACACGCGGAAGTTAGAACATGGCCTCATGCAACAAATCCCATTGAGAAGGAATGGTCAAGGCATCCCACATTGTGACATTTATGTTTGTCCTCTTCATCTGGTCCACAATGCTAAATGGAAAGCCCACTATTTTGTGCATTTGGGGAAAAACATCCCTTCTTGACTGTTCAGGCGTTGAAGAAAGAACTTTAGCTGGCACAGAGGCTTAACCTACCAAAGGAGGGGCGCACGCCACTTCAGAAGGAGCTTTGCATGAGATCTCTTGTATAAGGACTTAGGAGATTTTACTACTAGATGCCTTAGGTGAATTTTTTTACTTCTAAGGATCTGCTTGTGTCGCTAGGATCAGGACTAACATGCTCGATTGTAATATTCTCTTCTTGTATCTTGTGTTGTCCGCAACTTGGGCGTGCGGTCTATTTGTATCATTTGTAGCTTGGTTGATTGCAAAAAAATCCTCTGTGCCAAAGAACATAAAATTTATCCCTAGAGGAGCTTCTAGTCTTTCTTGGTTATCTACTTCAAGGGAAATATTTGAAGGCTCACAGGTGGAAGCATTCTAGATCATGAAATCTTGGGCGCACGCAACATTGGCACAATGATATTGATTATGAGGTATGTTTCAAGGGAACCACCATTCTGACTCTTGTGTCAAAATGTTCTTAATTGGAACAAGTTAATGAATTGCACTGGGTTCTAGAAGAGAAGGCGTGGGAGGAACAACTTGCAATGGAAGATGTGCGTTAGCTTTCCATCTATAATTTTACTGGTTAGGCATGTATCTTTGATTTCCATATTGATTCCACTAAGGCTGATTACTTTGGCCATGCACCTGATTAGAACTATCTCTATAGGCTTGCACCTATTATTTCTCTAATGATATGACCTTGTTTGGAAAGTTTCTAATTAGGGCCTTCAACTCTTCATCTTCCTTCTGCTGCATTGGAGAGTAGGATGATGAAGCAACTGGTTACATGCTTTTCTTAGGAACAAGGATATGGGCCACATAAGGATGAGGTGCTTGTGACATTTATGGGAACAAGGGAATAGATGGTCTAGAAGCTATCTTTCCCACCTAAATAAGACTATTTTCTACCCTTACTGCAATACTATAAGTAGTTGGTAAATTCCTACCTACCATGGATTGGATCATGATTGAGATATCACTATTGAGTACCTTTAGATAATACAAGAAAGCATGCTGGGATGTAAGTCTTACCACAAGAGGGACTCTATCCCAAGTATTCTGAAATCTAATGTTGAAATCAGTCATCTACTCATTGGGTGCCCTCCTTATTGTTGTCAGTCACTCCACCAGAGATAGGTGATCTAACTTATCTTCAAAGTAATTGCAAAGAGTTGTTCCTAGCTCATCTCAGGTGGTGATAGATCCAAGTCTTAGGCCTCGGTACCATTGGAGCACTTTACCTTTGAAAGAGGCATCAAGTATCCTGATTGTTACATCATCATGTGTGATCAGATAGAGTGAACTCACATTTTCTACATCTTGGATATGCTCCTGAGGGGTGACTTGATTATCAACAATAAAGTATGGAATACTCTTAAGTGTGCCATTTATAATATTATGTTGCATAGCTAGAGCCAAGGAGATTCCTCTAGTAAAGTTTGTATGGTTCCTAAGTAGAGGAGGTGGTTGATGCACCATTATAGGATGCGTAAGTTGTCTATTTTGAGGAGTTGAATGGGTGCGATGTGCTGGAGATGGAGATGTGAACAAAATCTTCTCAGGGATAAATGGAGGTAATCAAAATAATATTCAGCTACTGCACTTTTTCTTGTGTGCAATCTTCTCATGAAAGCACTCAGTGATGTTAAAAAGAAGATATGCAAATCTTAGGAGTCACTAGATATGTTAAAATGAGCCTCCAAAGGCTTAAATACTAAGTCCACACACCAGAACTTAGAGATATGAAATTTGAGCTTTCAATGTTGGTCACATCGGGTATGCCAGAAACTATTGATTTCTTAAACGTGCACCCATGTCTTGGATATTAGAAGGGCTAAGCTATTTGAGACCACAATGGAATTGTCCCTAAGTTGTGGGACCTTACGTACTTGGGATGGATCTCCGGAGAAGGAAAGTACCTCTACATATTTCTACTGCTACTACTAATCTTAGTGCTGGAAGGGAAGGCTAAGCTAATAATGCTAAGGGACCAGGGATAAAAGGATAACATGAAAGGAAACCTTCACTAAAAGGTGATAGCACTAGAAAAAGAGGGATGAACACTATTTGTTCTGAGTGAAAATGAGAGGAAATGTGAAAAAGAAGGCTAGGCATGTGTAACATGACTTAAAACATATTCACCAGATCAGTTCCATGGTACACAACTAAATAAGGAGCTGCAAGGGATGTAAAATGGCACAACTAACACACAACACAAAAGAAAAGGAAGAAGAAGGAATGCAAACAAGTTAGGAAAAAGAATGATAAAAAAATTATGCTTCTATTACTTCCAAAAATGCACAGGGCTATTACAATGGTGAAGGAGGCTGATATCCCCATGCAAGAGCCAGATCTATAGGTATGTAACTCAAAATATAGAAAGTATGAAGTCCTTAACAAAATACATAAGGATCCAAAGTGTTTAACCTTAATAATGAGACCAACTCTTACATTTATAGATAAATCTTTAGAAGGAGAAGAGAAGGAGGAAAAACTTGAATTTGAAATACAACCACCAACAAGAGGCATTCACTGCTTACAAATCCACCTAAGAATATGTCAAATGCACTTCACTAGGTTTGATTTGGTATATTGGAGAAGGAAGAAGGGTGAATCAAATTAAATTAGGTGGTTGGAGCAATCAAATCTTCTCATCAATGCTTAGAGAGACGTTTTCCCATTTCTCACCTACCTGATCCACCAAGAATTTGAATTTGAATGTTTATCACTGTAGCTGATGTTAGCAGTTCTCTAAAAAGTCTAAGTATGCACTGATAAGAGATCTATAACAGAAGATATGTTTGTCAGAAGTTTTTTAGAGCCGTCAGCACACACAAGACACTTGACACAAGAGGATTGGCTGAAAGGATGGCAAATTGTGCAAATATTTTATCATTTCTGCCATGTTTCACTCATTGATTTGTTGCAAGGATTTGGTTCCTTGTTAGTGTGATTTGGCTGGTTGTGTGTGGCATACTCAAGTTTCTTAGAGAATGACCCGACACATAAGGGTGCAAAGGAGGGTAAGGGAAGGGTGCACAACAGAAAACAAAGGAAGGTGAAAAGAAACGCGCGCATAAAGTGCGCGTGGAAATGATGAAAACTTGTGAGAAGAGAACACATGGTCAAGGTGTAACTATTACAAAGTAATCGGTGTGGCATGTGAGAGGGCTAGGGACTGCACTGATTGAAGCAAGTGTGAGGTGTGTGCATAGGGAAGAGACTTCTTGGGAAGAAAGTGAATGCATAGAACGTGGGCGCAAAGGAGGAGTGGAACAAATTGGAAAAGGAAAGTGGAAGGAAAGGACATAAAGAGTGCAAGGGCATGTGAGGAAGGAAAGGGGCACATAGGGAAACTGCAACCAAGGGAATGTGCCTATTGATCTTGAGCTTGTGCAACCTTCAAAATGAGGAGCTGGGAGCTAGAATGTGTATTCAAGCTACCCAAATCACTAGGATAGTTATTTGGATAACACATGGTTTTCTACATCATGTGCTTCTAAGAAATTTAGGTGTGCCACAATGTCATAAGATCCCTTCTTAAGTAATTTCTCCATCCTATGAGAACTATTAATTTGTATTTGTTATGATTATATCTCATCAAGTTTGAAATTTTTTTCACTCCTAAAAACCATGAGTAAGTCTTAAAAATTATGAGACATTCTTCCCAACTATCTGATTCATTTCAATCCCACAACCACATATCCCCTCAATTAGGATGGAAAATATTTTTGAATCAAGAAGATAGTACCCCATTGATATTTAGATATGATGACATATACCACCACAATAGACTAGTTTGCCTTCAGTAATCATGAATTTAAAATTGGTGACCAAATACAAAAATAATGATCATTACCTAATTTTTTTTGTTAATAAAGTAATGGGACTCCCTATATTAATTTAAATTGTCTCATTTATCTTCTTAAAATAACTAACCATTTTAAGTTTTATAGTGTTTATCCCATTTAATGCATATAGTAAAATTTTAGGGTTTAGGGTTTACTTCCTCCTTATAATTTACATGTTTGTGTTCTATTGTTGCTTCCTTGGTAGTTAATTTTTCATCATTTAAAATATCAATCTTAATTAACATTAGGATTTTCTCGCCAGTAGAAAACTTACGACCTCTAGACCATGTTGGGTTTTCTAACCCAACCTAGCCATTTAACTTAAAAGGGTTGGAACCAATTGTATGAGCCCTTATAACCCACCACGAACACCAAAATATGACACAATATTTCTTTTTCACACTCACCTAAGGTGTACCCGGTGTGCCATGTCCCTTGCTAGCTTGGGGAATAAAAAGCTTGATGAATACTTAGCAATATCTGTGTGGATAATTTTATATGCATAAATTAAAAACACCACACATACTATTATTCGAACCACATGAAGAGATAGGTAGATAAAAAACTTTACAGAAGGATTTTTTTTCATTCATTTGAGGAAAAAATACAGAGTTACTATTAATGGATTACAATCGACAAATATATCTCAGCAACAATGGTCATAATTACAAAAACTAAAAACTATAACCAGCCATTCAAAAAATTACTAATATCCAACAACACATTCGAGTAATTAATCATTCATTATACACTAATATAAATGCAAATTCACACCCTTTCCCACTAAAAAAAGTGTTCAAAATTAAAGAGGTATATGGTAATTGCCATAGAAGTTTTCAGACAGGGAAAAAAATCAATACAAAGCTAGAACCTAGGACATTGTTCAATATGCGTAAAGAAATGGACTTCATATCCCATGATTTTCACTAAAAAATTAGAATATCAATTAGTGCCATCATACTGAACTTCCTTCCACCACATGTCATCATATTCCTAGCATTAATATTATTCTGTTATCTTTTAATGACTTGACATTTTATTCACACCCTACACAAAAAACTTCATTTTCCTCTCCTCCTTATTTATCCTTTTTCTTTCCTTTGTTTCCCTTGATCACACATGTCATTATCTTCTATCATGTGTGCATCACTAAAAATTTACAAGCACACACTTAATTTAGATTTGTTGTGTATGCACATGCTTATCAACCCTTAGAAAAAATTGTGGGGATCTAATATCCTTGGAATTACTTATTTTTCAACCCCCAAAAAAACCTTAGTTTGGATAATAAAGTATCCCTAAAATGCTTGATTGCACGTGAGCTTCAACTGTACTTGAATTGATGAGCGTACCCTTCATGCATTCAATTACTTGTGGCAAGAGGGTCCACAAAGTCACATCCTCTCCTCATTTTTGAGGACTCATACACTCACTATATAAATTAAAGAACATCCCTTTGTTATCCTTAAAATATTCTTCAACCCCAATATCCATTAAGAGGAGGACTCTAAAAATATATTCATATGCAGTTTATTATGTTTTGATTTTTCTAGTGAGGGTATTGACCTCATTTTTCTTCTTCTCACACTTAGCCTTATTTTGAATTCCTACCATATATTTATCCAAGTCCTTAATTTTATTTATATCACCTTTTACCAACTCCTTTATCAAATCATTTAGGGTTTGGGATTACTTGAGAATATTTCATATCTTTACCACCTTCTTCTTCATATCTATGAGGGTCTCATCCTATGTATTTAGAAGGGAATTAACTTGTCTCCTTAGGACTTATGTGGGGTATTCTTTCTCCTTGAGATCCACACTTTCCAGAAATTCATCAAGATGCAACTGAAGCTGGGTTATGGGGTCATACACAACTAACACATGTTTAGAGGTGAATCCCTTCTCCATGATTTTTCACACATGGTTTGTGCACACACTTACAACCCATTATCTCTTATATAGAAATATTATTAGCTTTTTTGGATAGGAAAATATCAATCTAATTATTCTTTGCCACATATCTATTCTTGAGGTTATGATGGGACACCTCAGATCCCATCTTCATCAAGGCATTTGATTCCTTCTACTCACTTAAGAATTGGAAATTTATAGAGGTTATGGGATTATCATCTACTATTTTTATCAAATCAATTTCCTTTAGTGCTGATCCAAAAAACCTCAAAATGGTGATCATCCAAAAATAATTCAACCTAGAAAGATAGTTTATTGCACATCCATCCTAAGGATTTGGACTAAAACGTGTAGTTCTACATGAATATATAACTCAAGTCATTCCCATTTCAATACATAACCCATACCATTTTTGAAAGAGGGACTCAAGATTATATTTCAAAATTATTTTTTATTAAACACATTGAATATTTTCTTATTCTTGTACCTCATCGATGAGAATAAATTACAGATATAGAAGGAAAGAAATATTAAGGAATATTGGATAGTCCTTATCTACATATCACAACCAAAAATTATTTGTGGTGGATGAATATCCAACCACCATTATTCCCTCAACAATATTATTTTCTTATATGGCTGACTGAAGTGAAGACTAATAGGAATATATTACTAACATTACCCCCTTAGTGTGAACGTGGGGAATACCTTACCTTGTATTACAACGTGTTACCTCAATTCTTTCTATTGATATGGATGGTTTTAAAAGTGGTTAACCAAAAACCAAAATATGATGGTTTTCATAGTGGTTAACCAAAAAACACAACACATGATGATTTTTTAAGGTTAACCAACAACCTATATATCATGATGTTACAATAATTTTCATCTCTCATGACTTTCTTACATTATGAGAGAATACAAAAAATATGCTCGATCATTACAAATTTGAATATTAATGCACTTATATTCTTATTACAACACACCAAAAAAGCATGAAAACAAACACAATAGAAAAATTTCACCAATGTTGAATACGACCCTGTCATTAGTGAATGATGAGAGTTCATTGTTCAACGTCCTACCTACGTTACCTCCATCTTTAGTCATTTCTACTTAATAAAGATACTCTTCAAAATTATACCCATTATCTTTGTTCTCTAGTTCTTCTTCATTTATAGGTTCCTCCTCTATGATAATATTGGCTTCATCCATTTTGAGTTTTCCTTTAGAAGATCAATAGCTCAAAATTTACCTAATGAAGATTTATGTCCCTTTTTCATGCAGTAGAAACATTCATTTTCCTCTTTATTTTTAGAAAAATATTTATGCTTCTTTTTCACATGGAATGAAATTTCTTCTTCTACATATTCCTTACTTATTTTTTCTTCAACTAGAAGAGCTAAAATCATGTCTTCAAGTGTTCGCGAATGCATCTGTCTAAGATTGAACACAACATTACTAAATTTGGGAGGAAATTTATTTAGTAATATGGATTTTAAATCAAATTATCAACACGAGATTTTACTTCTACCAATTGTCTCAAGAGAGACTCAACTTATTGATATGGTTTGAAATTGTGACTCCATCATTCATTCCAAGTTTGAACATTTCAATTTCAAAGAATTTTTTTCATTAAATACTTTAGAACTAAAATTTTTACTCAAAAAATCCCATATTTGTATAGATTAATTTTCTCTATCTACATGGTGAAATTCAGTGTTTGCCAATGGAA
Source organism: Taxus chinensis (assembly GCA_019776745.2). Lineage (NCBI taxonomy): Eukaryota > Viridiplantae > Streptophyta > Pinopsida > Cupressales > Taxaceae > Taxus > Taxus chinensis. Next base: position 270,720,483 of record CM034149.1, on the reverse strand, counting down.
GTACAATAATTGCTTTAACCTTATCATCTATACTCTGCCATTCTAACAACTTGTTGGAATTTTTTGGTAGTGTCTCTTTACCATTCACTAATCCCAAAACATTTTTGTTCATTAGTTGTATTTATATTTTAACTTTTCATTTATGAAAGTTAAACGCATTAAACTTATCTATAGGAATCTCTATTACTAAACACAAATGTCGGTTTTAGTAAAAAATGCATCTTTTTATGAACACATAATAAACAAATTGAAAATTGTGTTATCCCATTTATTATTTTATCGATAAAATGGGGATAACCAATCAAAATTTCATGTTGATGGACCTATTTAAATCCATTTTTCATTTTAGGTTTCACGTTGAAAATGTCTTTTCCATGATTTTGTCAGTTTTTGGGGTTTCTTTTGCATTTTGCATGTTTTCCACAAGATGATTCCTTCCCTCAAAAACCCAACATACTACATCCTTTCAGGTTTTGTGTTTTGATTACCGATTACATAGAGAAATATTGTTTGGAAAACACATGCATCATGTCGCGTGTTTCCTGAACCAGAACCCCAAATTGTTACAGTGTGTTAGGATTTAAAGTATTCAAACATCGAAACATGTTAACCAATTTACATGTTATATGTAATTTTATTTCCAAACCCAAATCCCGACTCCATTTTGGTTTTTTTGCATCAAGTTTTCAAAACCCAATTACATGTTTGCATGACATGTCTCGTGCGGTCAAACTTCTACCCTCGAGTCAACACAATAAATGCAAGGGTGGAGTTGGTGGTCCACACGTGTTGTCTTACATGTAATTAATGTTATTTCATTCATAAATAGGTGGGATTTCCATGTCATTTGTACCTTTTACTTTTTCTAAATTTTTGATTTGCCTCCTGATTTCACACTACGCAAACCCGATTGGAGTTTTCTTGGTATTCAAGTCATTTTTCTTAGATTTCAAGTTTTGGTTCTTATTTTCGGAAAATGTCTTTTTTGTTGATTCACATTTTCATTTTGGGATGTTTTTATCTTGTTTTTCAATTTTTTATTGATAATGGTTGGAAAATGCTGCAAGGGCCATTACAAGAAATATATTATAATGAAGCTCACATAGAACTGAAAAATTGACAACATAAATTTAAACAAACTTGACTTAAACACTAGTCTGAAAAGGGGAATACCCTAAAGACACAATAAAAATCATCCCAATGAGGAGAAGTGAGATTTAAGAGTCATACATGTTAGATTTGAATGTTGTTTTGAGGAGGATCTTTTTCATTTTAACAATACTGCCCACTCCTCCTTATTTGGATCATCAACAGGATATGACCCACACAGAAAAATAACATCAATAAAAGAAATAGGATGAAACAACAACTTAGAAGAAGAGGGATAATACCTCTCTTTTACCAACCCCTTAGAACCATGGGGGGTTTGCTTTAAATATTTCAATAGCGCCACCTTATGAGATTTCTTAAAAACTAGAGTAGATTTTACCCTAGAGGTGCACTTTTCATAAGATGAATCAACAACATGCATACAATGGGCTTCAATGATAAAATGAGAAGGGAGGGCATATTTCCACCAAGATAAATTATCTCCACTCTTATGATTGGATTTCCCACACTCCTCAACCAAATTTGAAAACATCTATGCCAACAGAAAGACAATCTTTCATAATCTAATCTTTAGTCCATACCTTTTCTCCTATATATAGATTAATCTTATCAGGGAGATCAAGGGGAACATCCAAGTCAAAAATATTTGAGCATAAAAGGGATGTAACATTTGAGTAGTAGCTTCATATGATCTTTCATAAAATCCCAAAGTGTTACCAATGGCTTCTAAGAAAGATTCAGACCAAAATTGTAAAGGTAGACCTAGGAGCCTAACCCAAACTGATATTGAATAAAAAGAATATTTTAATGGGTCAAAAGAGGGATGTCAAAGTTTTATTATGATACCATGATCCCCCTAAAATGAATATGAGTTATGGAAAACATCACATTCTTTACTAGATTCAAAAACTATAATAAAATATGCTTTTAAGTAGAGGTAAAGTTCAACCTTACCCTTAATATCAAAATTTTAGTTTAGTGTGATCCATTCATGCATCTGAGAGAGATTTTTCCTTAGGAGGTTGAAATGGAAAATGAGACCAAGTTTTCTATATTCTTCTTCTCAATCCTAAATTTTTTGGAGAAGATCCTCCTTCATCCTGAGAACATGGGTATATGTTACTGGTTTAAGGGGTTTCTTCATCTTTCAAGCTCCCTTAACAGTTGCAAAAAATAATTACCCATTATTTCATTTCCATCCTCCTTTCCTTTACCAAATCCTCCCTTTTAAGGGGCCAAATTATGGACATCCTACATTTGAGGGTTCTAGGTTGATAATATTATACTTATCCCTTTTGGTGCAACATGATTCACGAGGGATAAGTTACATGAGGTTTTCCTCCTCTAGATTTACCTCCGATGATACCTTTTCCCTTCCCCATTTGATAGGACCATATGCATAGTTTCTCGCCACCATCACTTTGGCCACCATAGCATGGGAGTAGATCTCCATTTTCCTTCGGCATATGGTATTCCTCAATGGAGCCTCCATTTCTTATGAAACCATGACCCTCCTCTGAAGATCACGCATCGTTACCGCTATCAGCAAAAAATGTACCTGAAATATTGCCATTAGGATTAGGGCACAAAGTATCCATCACAGTATTGTGTGAATAATTCTAAATTTTCAGTAGGGTTTCATTTTATCTTATTTTCATTGATTAGGGGGAGTTTTTCTCCACTTTTTAAATTTCTCTCGCTCATTTTTTTCTTCTCCCATATTTGAAATGTTGTTTTTACCTTGATAAGTATGTCAATAACCTCAACATGAACTTGTTAGGTTTTTTAATCATTTGGTATGGTTAAAAGTTATGAAGAAACAAGTTAGAAAGAAACACTTATTGATTTTTTACTCAAAATAATATTTCAAGTTTTCCCTTTGCTAAGGTGGTCTCTTTCTTGATAAGCGTGCCAAAAATTTCAAAGTGTTGAACAAGTTCTATATCTTGATAAGTATTTCAGGTTTTCATCATTATCAAGTAAGGTTTAAAACTCAACAATGTGTCGAAATTCATAAGCTACAGAACACGACCAATTCTCTATTGGTGTTTTTGGTTTGCAGGGTTGCATAGCATTAGGTCCACATCCTAATAACGTGTCTTGGGAACTATTAGGTGGAAGTAAAGTTTGAAAACATAGACAATGCATTGGGTTTCTAAGGGTGACAAGTCAAAGTTATTCTTTTGATGGTGTGTCAGACTGTCCTAGGTTACTTTGTATGGGGGGTGAAACTTGAATCTCTCTCATAATCTTTTAGAAAAACTTTCAAAAAAAATATCCTTAGTCTAGTCCCTCATATCTGATTCTTGGAAAAGGGAAAAAGAAAGGCATAAACCTCCAAAGAGATGAAGTAAACATATAAGGGGATCGTGCCTACCTCTATTATATCGATTCCAATATCGATATTATAGATACTTAATTAGGGCATATAGACATGGAAGAATTCTTGAATAGATTGAAAAGTTCATCCGAGATTGCTTGGATGAAATGTATCTGGAACAACTTGACTACTTCATAGGTGGCTACTTTTATAATTTTTTCTCTATGTTCCCTGAACTCATTTTCGTCAGCCACCGGTCATTATGACACTGAGACAAGGTGTTGTTTTGAATCAAGCTAGAGATGTTGGTAATCTGCTTAGACACCAACTACTTTGATGACCTCATATGAAGCTTCCTAATTTTCACCACATTATGTCAAAACAAATCCCAAAATAGACTCAACAAGCCTAGGATTACAACATGGTTGATTATATCAAACATGTTCAAGCATAGAATATACTTGGTAAAACCCACGCCTTCCATGTCCAAGATTTCCCTAAGACCGTTCCTTAGAACTAAATTCATCCTTGAAATTGGTGACATCATCATACTCATAAGAAAAGAGTGTTTGGACTCCACTAAGGCCAGAGAATTTCATGTGTGGATGTATTAATTTCTCACCATCAGACTAAGAACAATGAGCAATTCTTCGATTGGGGTGCATGTCATTACAGTAACACAATTGGCAGTCCAAATGAGAGAAGTATTGACCATCATGAAAATTCTCTATGATGCCACATGTCACCTATGTTACGACTAGAATGGGATGGGGTTATACCCTAGGATTAACAACGATGGGTTCCAGTAACCTCATGATTATTTCTATCAATTATTATTCGCAGTTTTCCCTTAACAGAAGAGAGAATCATTTTTGAAGGTTTAATGATGCCTTACTTCTGCAATCATTTTCTAGAGGTTAGACCCAGATCTCTCCTAAGAAAAGTGTCACTGATGCTGCATGGAATGTAGTGTCTCACTAGGGTCGCATCTTCTTGCAATTTTTAACATTTCACCTATCTTCATGTCGAGGGCATTCCAAGGATCTCAACAACTCGATCGACCTAGATTTCCAAGTGAAAAATGAATTCTCATGGAATCTAGTCAAATAATTGTTGGATCTACACAAGTTCCAACATAGAAAACACAAGGTCAGAGATTCATTTCCCCATCTCCATTGGAAGATATACCTACACATTTGTTTTCAAAGCCAAAAATGTTAGCATTGAAATACAAAAAGAGATTAAGAAGACAATTCCTCATAGATTGGCCGAGTTTTGATTATCATGGTATTTTAAAAGCTTATAGAACATTGTAGTTCCATGTTATAGATATTTGAAGACATCTGGGCTAATTACAGTGATGAAATATCAATTCGAAGGAAAGATAACAATAGATTAACCTTGGATGAGGCAGTAAATTTTAATTTCGTTGATGTTCCTAAAGGTACACTTGATAATGTAGAAATGTCTTGGAGTCTATGTATGAGAAAATAGGATGGTGAAAACATCGGATTTCCTCATAATCAACTGGTCAACTAAGGAGTCTACATGTCCATCCAAGTTAGATCCACCCAAATCCTCCTTCAAACCAATACCTGGCTGTATTCACTAGAATATTCATCCCAAAGAACGTCAATGTCCAAAGTTGTGAGTCACTTATTTGTTCAGAGGCACGGCCCCTCTCAAGAGGGAAAGAGATACAAAGTGAAGCATTTTAGAAAGAAGTTCAAGTTCAATTTCTACAACAATGGGACCAAAAATCCCCCTCCTTCATTTGTTGTACCTCACCTCATCAATTGTTTTGGTTGATTCCTCCTTCTCCTCAGACGTACATATGAGACATAATCAGTTGGCATTGTGGTTACATCCAACTTATTCCATCTTACTCCCATCATCACTCGCATGTGGTCCCTAATGTTACCTTGCATGCATCAAGTAACTCTTTCATCCCACCTCCTTGTCGTCTTTATTTAACTCGCCTTTCCTCTCCCTCGCCATCATTTTCTTCCTTACATGGATCTCATTAGTAGTCTGCTATATCATGTTGCACTCCTTTTCTCCATCCTTCACCTTCATCATCCTATCGTGTCACTTATAGAAATCATATTCTACTCATCCCTTTCACTCACTTTCAACTAGGAATAAGTATGACTTTGGGATCTCCCCACGTGACCCAATTTCCATCTCTTTCTGTTGATCCTTTTTCCATGCCTTCTTCCCCTCCCACATCTTCCATCGTTGTCACCGCCATCCTTTCTACCCCTCCATCCTTGGTAACCACTTTTATCACTCCTCCTGAGTACCAAATTGATAATTAATACTCCTACCTCATAAAGGATCCATATTATCTCTGTTCCATCTTGGCTAGTTAGCCAAACCCCAAGAAAAAGGAATACTGTTGTTCCTCGAAGGAATTTCAATTTTAGGTACGTTCAAACTGTTTCACCCTCACGCATCATCCAAGAAACCGAATACCATCTCCCACATCACCATTGATGAATACTAGTCAAAAGTTTTTTGATATTTTTGCACCTTCTTCTGACAAGACCAAGAGAGATATCATAACTTCTTACTATCAAATAAGTAAGGTGGCACTCATAGAAGGTAACATTTGAAGGGTACACAATCAGGATATGTAAATAAACCATGGACAATCTCTTCAAGAATATGAAGGAAACTAAAAATTCAAATGGATGAGGTGAAGGAAAAGGTGGAGCAATTGAAAATTGTTTTGCTCATAGCTATCCAAACCCACTCAGGTTCAGATTCCTACCTTCAATGACTCCAATTAGTTTTGATTTCTCATCCATGCCAAAAATGGAAAAGATTGTTTAAAAGGGTAGGGTGGTGGATAGTGGATTCAAAATCTCCTTACTCAGGGAAAAATGCTTATCAAATATGTTGTTGATACCTATAATGTTATTGAGAAGGAAAGGTTGAACACATGTAGAAGATGTAAAATGAGCTCACGGAAGAAATTGGCAACTGGGAGTTGATCTTGGAAGCTCTGTGCAATCTTAAGAAGGTTAGTTCATATATATTTCTCAGAGAAGGAATTGTAGATGAAAAATAGATTTTTTTTTACTTTTGCAAGGCCATTGAATTTTAAGTCAAAATCCTTTAAGAATCTTGTGAGAAGATTTAACAGGAAAAGGAAGAAGCAGTTGATGCCACCAATGATATCAATGATTAATTGGCTAAGATACTTGAGAAGTTCCTAGATGATGGGTTGAATAATTAATCCGTTGTTGAAATTTTTGGGAAGTCTAAGGACTTATTGGAAAAAGAGTCTTCAAATGAAGATGATTTTAAGTTGGCCGTGATTAATAAGTTGATTATGTGTCAGAATGTTCTAATAAATTTGGCCAAAATCATCTGAAATTCCCAAAATATTCCTGGAAATATGAGAAACATGTTCGATACATACGATGTTCTAAATCGATATTCTTGTGGACCTGACGATAAGAAAACATAGGATGTGATCCAAAAGTTCTAGTAATATTGTTAGAAGCAGACATAGCTTGAGGTTTAAAAAGATAAATATGATTGAAAGATTTGTTTTGTATTTTATTTTTTACATCAAAAATGTTAATTTTTGAGATGTTGGAACATCTTTTAGACTTGCAAGTTGACTGGGTCATTGTGTGAGAACTAATCAATTGGATTATTAATGTGTATTTGTTATTTTTAGTATGCAATCCAAACTATTTACCTCTTTCTCTCCTCCCCTTCTCTATAAATGTAAAATGTTGTGGCATTGTAAAGGGTTGGAGATTTTTGCAACAATAGTATAGATCTAGGAGTTATAAAGAGAAAGACTTTGTAGTTTCAATATTACTATTGAGGAATATAAGAGATATCTATTACAAATTATGTGTTGTGGTATTATCTTCTTCATTTAAGGTATTGTTCTTATGTTCAATGCATTATCCTATTCTTTAAATTCCAGCGGCTTGTTTATTATATCATTAGCACTTTATTATTATTTTATCACGTGTTATTATCTTTGGATATATGTTTGCAAAGGAAAAAATGTTTTCACTTATTCTTTCCTCATACTTCTAATCCTCTATTGTCACTTCCTTTCTTCTATCCTCTTCTTTATTTTATTCCAAAACAATAAATCTACTGGGATGAGATCCCAAACCCAAATGGTTAAGATAATGTAAATAATGTAAATATTCTTTAGTGTTGTTAGAATAGTAATAAATAGGGTGCATCCCCTTTATTTGAGGAGAGGCTTTGTCCCATATAATGTGGTTGAACCTAATATTTTGTTTTTGACAAAATATCCAACCAAAAAATTGATACTATTTGACAAAATGTATGTACACACATTGAATTTCACTCCTAATTGTCAAAAATGTTTTTGATTGATAAACCAATTTGATGACATAAAATAATTAAAAATAATATTTAATTACATTTTATAGATACTTAAACAAATGGACTATTGGCACATAACACTCACTATAAAGTTTTTACTAGATCCTTACAATATGAATAGATTTTCTTAGAATTGATTAGCAAGAAAATTAAGAAATACATATAGTATAAATAAAATTTAAACTATAACTAATAACATATAAGAAAATGATAAAGATACTAAATCAAATTTAAAATGTCAATAACAAACTATTTTTACAATTTTCAAATTATTTACAAACCTAAAATACTATACGACATAATATTTATGAAATGGCCTGAAACTAAATGTGTAAATAATGATGTGTAGGGAATGAAAAAATAAAAATGGTATATGGTGATAACATCTACATATGAAATCTAGATGAGATCCCAATGGATGATTATCTGACCACCATTATCCCCTTAATAAGATTATTTACAAAATCGATGATTCTATTTTCTATCTAATACTGATTCCCACTTCTTAGAATGTAAATCAATTTATTACAAGCAAGATTATTTCTTCTGGTAATGTAAATTTTAAGAAAGACCTATAAATTTCACAATGGACAGATATTCCAATAGTCAAGAAAATAAACCACATTGATATTAGATGAAAGAGGGAGTAAAGATTATATTGCAAAATCAGTATTGATTAAACACAATGAATATTGTCTTATTACCATACCTCATCAATGAGAATACATTACAGATATATAAGGAAAAATATCCTGAGGACTATGGGATAGTCCTTATCTCAATATCAAAAACAAATATTATATTGAACACCAATATCCGAACACCAATATTACCTTAACAAAATTATTTTATAATCTGGTTGACTAAAGTGAACACTAATAGGAATATATTCCTAACAATTTTAGGTTCTTTTCAAAAAGGGGTCCTTAATGGGGTCCTGAATGTGACATTAGTGTTGCACCTCTTCTCTTGTTTCTACTTTATCCTCAGGTTTGGAGTTTGATCCTCTTAGTTTGATGGGATATTTTTGATGGCCCTCTACTTAATTTGGTATTACCTCTCTCTTTTTATTTTCTTTCTCCTCCTTGATTAGTCCTCATTCGTCATGCAACTCTTCATCATGAGTTTTTTCTTCCTTTGTCTCCTTGTCATGCAAGGGGACTTCCTCATTCCTTAGTTGTTCTAAATATAGTCTCTTTACTCATTGTCTTATCTTAAGATTCATCAATTCTTAAATGGTATAGTGTATATGTCCTACTCTTTCTCCATGAAATTTACTATGTGATCCCCCAAAATTGTCCCTTTTAGACTTCACAGTCACCCTTTTCTATTTATCATGAATTATGGAGTCATGTGGTTCCCATATTTTGGATGACATATACGATGGTGGGGATTTTGGAGGAGTGAATGTGATGGTGGCCTCTATTGTGCCCATCTTTATAGGGGGCCTTCTAGTCCCTGGAATAACCAATGTTGAGAATGACAGAGGTGGTGGAATTGGGTGCAACACTAGTAGAGGATTATTTTTTGGCCCCTTAGTCACATTGGGACCTATTTATCTCTTAGATGGGTTGGGGACTAGTGTTATTTAGTTACCTTCAATAGTAATTGATTATATTGACTATTCGATAGGTGACACATTGTAGGAGGTCTTATTGGTCCTTCACTTGTAATGTAGTTAGAAAGACTAGTCATATTCTTCATCCAAGACTTATAAGGTCTCATTTTTTCTAGTGGGTGACTAGGGTGTGCTTCCTTTTCTCATTACTTGGACTTAACACATATTATATGACATGGATTGCCTATTGTCCATGGACATTATTGTATTGAAAGACACATGAGTTGGGTACTTCCTATAAGTTATAATTTATTTCATTATCTTCTACCTTCTACTTCTCTAGATACTTATACATAAGCTTCAAGGATGGAATTTCATCATCCACTTGAAGTGCGTTATAATTTTTTATGTCATTTAGGTGGCTCATGGATGCATGGAATTATACACCCTAGAATTCATAAGGTATCCAACATTGAATAAATCATGAATTTTCTCTAATCTTGTATTACACATAGAAACAATGTTACATCACACCAAATCACACCTTTGTTATGTACACACTTAGAGGCTACTTTGGAATTCTCAACTCATCTATGAATTTTACTACAAACTCATCACACCATCTCTTGGTGTATATTTGATTTGATTTATTATCATCCCTAAGGCAGATGTATTTCCTAAAGTTCTCTATGGGAGACCACTTCCATTCTAGATATTAGAACACTCGAGGTTCATATCCATTAGGAACATCGATCTTGTCAAACGTGATCATTATAAAGATTGTGTTGAATTTAAATAGGTATCCCTTATGTTGGGCCATGCACACACCCTCTATGATGTTATCTATATTAAAATTGTGCAATGTTGTACTTAACATTTTTCATGCTAATATTTTACACCAGATATAATATTATTTGGTTTATGTTCTCTATTTTGGAGTAGTAGAGCTTTGAGATAAAAAAGCATGTAATGATCCTCATCAAAGGATATGGGATATCAAAAATTGGCATGGGACATTTTCCCCTTTGATAGTTCATCATTATTTCTTAGTTTTCTACCACAACATTGTTGTTGAGTTCCTTTTGGAAATTTACACTCTCTATTGAGATCCCAGTCAACTAATGGATCAAGTAGGACGAGATCTTTTTACACATCCCAAAAAAGTATATAAGCTCTCAAAAAATTTCTATGTATCCTTTTATTTTAATATCGTAGACCAATTGGTGTTTCCTTCCTCTTTTTTATGGGTGGAGGTTATGTAGTAATTTTAACATTTGGGGAGCCTTATTTTTCTTCAAAATCCCTACTCATTAATAGGAGATTGGTTCTCGTGAATGCAAATATTATGTTTTTCTCCCCTTAAACTCCTATAAACTCATAAAAAAACATTTCTTCTTAGTTTCTACTTACTCTAATATGTCAACTGGAATTATTTTCACTTTGATTTGATATTAAGCATGTAAGGTTTGAGAAATATTTTTTGTTTCTAAATTCAACCACCTTTGAAATGCTCAAATATTGCAGAACATCCTTATGTTATATAATATTAAACCTCCTTTTTTCCCTCTTTTTATAATCACTTAGTCTAAATATAATCTAAAGTTTTTATTTTATTATGATCATGGTTTTATACCCTTTGACATCTTTGTTTCCTACCTTTCCTTTGCATTCTGTGCTTTAAAATTGATTAATTTTTCCATCTATTTGTTTGGTCAAGCTCTATATATTTGAATTTTAGATTTTCTTAGTGCCAAATATTCTTATGAGATTGTGTCTTAATAATATTTAAATAAATTTCCACTCTCAACTCATTCTTTTTTCCATCCCCTTATGGATCTTTAACACTTGGAAAAAATCACCTTTATTGTACTCTACAAGGTTTTGAGCTTAATTTTTTTTCATGTTTTTGAGCACTCACGAAATGGATTGAGTATAAGGTTTTAAAGGGGACATGTGGCCATAATAATCTCTCCCACATTTTAAAAAATATAGTTTAAACAATTTTACATGGTTACACACATATGATGGATGGAAGACAAGTGTCGATCATCAACACACATCATACTCCCTCAAGCTTGAAGTCTTCACATTAAATTTCTACACTTTAGTGTGCATTGATGGAGGACACATGTAAAGGGGAAATTATGCCAGAAATTGGTGTTCAAGGCTCTATCAAAGCTACCATAAAGTTAAGGTCCCTCATTCAGAATATGAAGAAGACTGATGTAAGACAAGTTACACAAAACAAGACATGTGTAAGAAGTGCATGGCATTATCTAAAATATTTCTTCCTTGCCTCCTCGTTCCACAAGATATTGATCCATTGATGGAAGAAAGGTGGTAAGTTCAATATGTGGCAAAGATAAATGTAATATAATAATTTTATAGATGGTCTATACATGCCATTAAAATTAAGTGTTTCATCCAATGGAAATTTAAGCTCAGGGGTGTCACAAAAAACATCACCAGAGGCCTAGTTTTCTGATAATATATTATTATACAAATATCCATTTGGAAAATGGGTAATACTATTGGATGGGTAATTGCAAGAGATACATTTTGATCTTAATTTTAAGAATTTTGGTTGATATATTAGTTATATTTTCATGAAAAAGTGTTTATGTGTTTTATGCTCACTTTTTTAGTCTAATAGCACCCAAACCAATTTCAGAGGATCTTGAGTTGTTAAAAGATACTTTTTTGGCCAAAAATTCTCTTCATAACTCTGATAAAAAAAATTGAGAGGTTAAACAAGCAAGAAAAGAAGTAGATGAACTATTACATTATTCCTTAGGTGAAATCATGACTATTTCAGAAAAATGACAAATCAAACTCCTTTCATCCTCCTCATCTCATGGGATAATATAAATTTCTTATTAGATATCAAATTTCAAACAAATATCTACTTAAAACCATGATCAAGGTGGTTATGGGTGGATCAACTCATTTAATCATCTTTTGAAACTTCTTAATCCTTCTAAAGAAGATAAGGATGAGAAAGAGATATTCTTCAACATATTTTTATTTTATTGGTATCTCTTTCCTTTTCTATAAATGTAACCAAGCTTTGTTGTTAAAAATATCCTTTATTGAATGCAAATTTACTATGTTCAATTGAGTTCCCAAGTATTCTGAGTTTGCATACCTATATATTGAACTTATGTAATGCATTAAGTGCCTTCATAATGACTATAATAGATTATGGATTATTATGGACTTTAGATTATTTTATTTCATTTGTACATTTCTATTTTTTCATTTCATGATATGTGTAGATTATATTTTCATAATTGTAGTTTAGTGCATCACTAATGTAGAGAGTGAGAGTTTGATTTAAATGCATGGTTAATTATGGCGTGTATATATCCTTTTCACTATGTTTTTCCTATTAATCTTCTCTTAGGGAGAGTGATCCATTATTTATCTCATGTATCACCATTTTTGTTCATTTTAAATTTCATTTTATCCCTTTTCCCTTATAAATTATTAGCTAGAGTATATTAGTCGTAATATTAGAGTAATTTAGGAAAGACATCCAACCTTCTCTAGAGGTTTGTTTCAAGGAGCCAAGGACCCAAACCTTTTAATTTTTTTTAGATATTGTCATGGGTATAAATATTAGACTTCCAACAAGTTTGAGCACACTCGGTGGGACTCTTATGTGTTCTTGTTAAACATTTTTTATATCTATAAAAGTAATGATGCAAATATTTGGTTACATTGTGTTTAGATATTTGAATGTTCTTATAAAGTACAACTAATATTTTTAGGAAAATAAGTGAGTTAGTACTCACATGGGTATAATTTACGTAGTAATATTATATTTTTAATGTATGTATAGAATAATGTAAGTGAGTTGTGAAAAATAACTCACATGGATATTCAGGAGTATAAATAGCATGGAAAGAATTAAGGTGGTTAAAAAACCCACCTAGATTTAGGGTGAGAGGTTGGTAGAGTAATAGGAGTTATATATCCTTTCCTATATATACACATATTGATGAATATTATGTTTATTTAATGATTATTGATCTCATACTCTCCCAAATATGGGGTAAAACCCACATTTGGTATCAGAGCAGGTTCTTGAAAGAGGTCTCTCTATTTTCCACTCCACCCATGTTTTAGTTCATTATGTAGACTTAGGTAATGGGAGAGTGGATACCATGGACCTCACAAAAAACACTTTACCTTTGTCTATGTCCATCCATTTGTTGTAATGTCAAAACATACACATAAATGCTAGCAGGATACTATAGATCTCATGCAACCTCTTTATTCATGTGTTCACCCTTCTTGTAATCTGTTGACAATGTAGTAGAGAGGATATCATGTGAATGCATTTGGAAAGAATAATTCATTTGTATCATATTTATCCATCCATAATTTTCACTCTATACCCATATATTCACTCCATTTTGTTCATATTTTGCATTCCAAAAATTAGAAAAATTAAAATATAAAATTGTTTAGAATTTTTTAAAGGTGAAACAACAATTTTCATATTTTAAGAAGGATATAGAATAAAAATCAAGAAAATTTATCTTTGGAGTGCACTAGAGTATTTATTGGGTGAAACTCATCATTTAGAGGTTTATTGATCTATTTTAGAGGAAATATTTTTCTTATTTTCTACAAATCTGTATAACACACACACACACACACACACACACACACACACACACACACACACACACACATTACATTGTATATTTGCACATTTTAAATGTGTAGAGTTACATAGTTTCATTAGTGATGATGTATGGTTCTATTTATTGACACATTTGGATTGAGCTCTACATCAAACAACTCACTAAGGTGAGTTCATCCCAATCAAGATCTCCAAATGTCCCCATGGACCTAGCTCTACCTTCCTTGTCGATCTAACTTAGCTTCATTACATTGGTGATAGGATTAGGATTCATGTTTCTTGTGTTCATTCTAGAATTTGTTACATGATTTAACTTAGTGTCCAAAGGAATTCAACTCAACATTAGATCATAATTTATCATAGTTTTATTCACTGCATTGATCTATTAACCACTGGATTGAGTATGTCCACTCTTCCACAAACCCATATTTGGTGTCCTATTCATTTCATATTGATGTTTGATTCCGTCATACCATTACGAAGACTTTGCACATCCTTAGACTTGGTTCCTTACAAGAAATCTTATGTATAATGATATTGACTCATATCCAATGCAAACTTATCTTATTATAGGTGGAAAAAATCCTTGTCCTATGGTGAATTTATTCTCTTAAAATATGAATCAATTTGAGCTCATCATCAAGCTCCACCTTTGTTGATTGAACCCATGTGGCATCGAGCTTCCTATTTCTAACTCAAAATTGTAGAGATCTGGATGACATGGTTAGCTATCATCTCATGCTACCTAGCAATTGGATGGTGGATACACAAATTCAACACAATAAAGCTCGTTGATCTCACCTCTGAACCATAATGTAGTCTTTGCAAGTCAATTTAGACTTAACCTTGAATTTGGGTGGATGAGTTCAGTTTCTTATCACGTCCTACTCCAAGGTAAGGGATACAAGTAATTTATTTCCCTATCATAATTAGTTATATTAGTATCATCAGTGAAATTTTACATTTTTTAAAGCATTCAAGTTAAAGTGGTGGAAGGTTTACTCCTAACCTAGTAGCCCCAAAATACTACCTTTAAAAATTTTAAATTATTTTTTAAAAAAGGGTGGTTATTATAAAAGGGGGTAAGTTTATTTTCCTATATACGAATATTTTTTGTAATAAGGAGGAAATAATTTCCAAAAAAGGAGAACTATTAAATGGGGCCACTATAATATATAATCAGGTGTATGTTCGATGGAAGTGACATCCCATTTATTTTATAATGTGAGGGGGAAGTTAAGCACAATGTCAAAAATGTATGTCATAGGACGTAAAATAATAATAAGGAAAAACATCATTACATTGCATCTCCACTATCCATCCCATTTTATCTCATATTCATACTAGGGGGGATGTTTGAAAAATAAGTGAGTTAGTATTCACATGACTATAATTTAGTTAGTAATATTATATTTTTTAATGTATATATAGAATAATGTAGGTGAGTTGTGAAAAACAACTCAGGTGGAGATTTAGGAGTACAAATAGGAGGGAGATAATTAAGGTGGTTAAACAACCAACCTAGATTTAGGGTGAGAGGTTGGTAGAGTTGCTATAGGAGTTACATATCCACTCCTATATATATGTAACACATATTAATGCATATTATGTTGATTAAATGATTATTGATCTCAAACTCTCATGAATATGGGGTAAAACCTATAAATATTTGGTGTGTTCTTATTTTTCTTTGTTTTTGAACATAATTTCCAAGAATTTGTCTACTGTATTGATTTTTGACTTGAAAATTCTATTACCCTTAAACATATGAAAGGACCACAAAAAAGAGAAGTGATGCTCAATTGTTTGCTAATATCTTGCAATTTTTATGTAAAAGGAGAATAAAACAAAGATCTCTAAAAAGGTCTCATAAACCTCCTCAAAACAAAAGAGCCAAATACACTCCTCCACCTAGTGTTCCCACCCAAATTTAACAAAATACCTCCAAATCCTCACAAACATGGCTCAAAAAATAAATTATGCTTACCCTTTATTTAAGTTTGCATCCCACTATCCTTGAATGTGTGAAATGATATTGTACCTCTCAAAATCCTACCATATTTTTAAGATTGAAATAATGATAATCCCATATATGACCTCAAATATATAGTACACATATGGCCAGTCCATCATATAACTACAATGGATGTTGTTACGAGGTTAGTGGTCATTTATTTTAAATTCAAAGCTCTATCATGGTATGGGAATGTTCGTTTAATTCCATTAATACATGTGATGAAGCTAGAGAAATATTAGATAGGTTGTTTTAGGATAAGAGTGACCATCTATCACTAATGGAGTATCTCACCACAATAAAGAGAGAACTAACTAGGGATATATCTAATTTCAAATTTAAATTCTAGAGGACTTGGTATAGAATCCCACTATTGGTAGGTCCATCTTCTCATTTTTATTTCATATACTTGTTAAGATCTCTTAACTCAAGTATAGTTGTTATGATTCATTATATGGGAGGTATAAAACATCATGATGCCTTTAATATTATTATCCTAGCTAATAATAACCTAATTTAAATTAAAAAATTAGCTCCAATACCCCATATGCCTCTAATTTTTTAGCTAACACCTTCTGTTGTTTCTCATCCCCAATTCATTTTTATCTTACCAGTGAAATCCATCCCTAGAACCTAAAAAAATGATATAGATTAGGTTAACACTCTCTTAAGAAATATGTCCAATGAGATGAATTTTATGAGAAGAAAATTACATCAACCTTCACCTACACCTTATCATCCATATAACCCTACTTACAAATAAAACATAGCTCATTCTTAAAATAAAATTCCTCATGCATTTACTACTTAAAAGCCATACCCTCCTCTCACCAATCCTATCAAAGAAATGGTTCCTTTACAAAATAATGTATCTAAATACATGATATGGTGTTTTAATTTTTCATAACCTCGTGACTTTAATAATTTCCCCATTTGATCCATAATACAAGCCTTGATAATGAAAAAATCAATGATACAACCAATCCAGAACCATCACCACCATATACACCAGTATTTGATGAGAGCTTGGTTTATTGGAAATAATGATACTTATGTGCAATAAATAAGGTTGAGGGAAATAAAAAATCGCAAGTGTAGACCAACTATAACACAAGAGACAAGAAAAGATTCTTGGAATCCTAAACACAAGGATCTAGAGATTAAATGGGACTTGGTTGAATATAGATAATATCAAATTTAGTGGAGGCTTCAACTAAGACATTAGAGGGAAATAAGTTAAAGTCCCCTACCAATAATCTGTAGCCAAATCTATATGAGCTTAACATTGATAAGCTAAAGAGGGATTAAACTTCTTATAATCTACAAAATATAACACCGACACCCCTATAAATTTTACAATATATGAAAATCACTAATGTTAATGTATTTATATTGTATACTCTGGTAATACCAAGTCACATGGATCTACTACAAGAAGGACTAAGGAAATTTAATCTTTACTCAAAGGTTTAAAAGGAGTTGGGTTCAATTCTAATCAACATATACTAATATAATGTCACTAATATAAGATGTGCTCTAACCCCCCTTCCATTTTATGTGTAATTAATAATTGAACAAAATTTGATGCATAATTACATGGTTGAATTTGGGGCTAGTAGAGGTATTATGCCAAAAGAATTTGTAGATTTCCCAGGATTGGAATATTCTCCCATCAATAAAGGTGTAGTCCAGATTGATGATACTACCATCAAGACTATAGGGGTCATTAAAAACCTTTATCTGACCTCACATGCCTACCCTGATATAACCATCCCATAACACATCTTAGTCAATGATCTTCCCACATCTTTGCATTATGCTTATCTAGAGATTTTAGTACAAAAGTAGAAGGATATCTATCATATAATTTTTCTCACATGTGTATAAAGACCCAATATGGAACCAAAATCAACATCAAAGTCAAAAATAATTCCCATTTTCATGTTGAAACATATGAGTCAATACCCACTGAGTTGAATTTTCCCATAACATCTAAAATTGAGATTGGGGATGTTGAGCTGGAACTGCTTGAGGAAAGGATTAAGGATAAAAATGAGCAATTGTATGAATGTGAAAATAATATATGGAGGTTTTATCCTTATTATACCTTTGAGGAGAGTGGTTTGAGAATCTATTACATACATGATGAAGGAAATTCCATTTATATCTTGTTGAAATCATATAAAGACTTGGATGGTGTGTGGAAGATGTATTTTGATGGTTTAAAGCGCAAGTGGGCTATGGTTTAGGTGTTTTATTATTCTCACCAAATAAAGATAAGTTGTTCATTTCATATATACATTAGTTTAATTGCACCAAAAAATGTAGCTGAATATGAAGCTTTTATCCAAGGGTTGTTGGTTACTAAGAAGAAAGGACTCAAGAAATTGATGATATTTGGAGATACTAAGATGGTAATTCAGTAGGTACAGTCTCAAATTTTTACGAAAAATCCTTCCTCAATCACTATAAATTTTTTTTGGGATATTGTGGAGGATTTTGATGCTATAAATATTCAATATGTCCCAAGGGACCATATTATTGATGTTGAACAAATGGATTTCATTGGAGCTCATTTTGAACATCATAAGGATATTATGAAGATTACAGATCAACATGTGAAGTTAGTGATAAGATAAGTAATACCTGATAACAAGTGCCATTGGCGGATATTTGAAAATGATGAGAAAAATATTATATTTATCTAGTAGGAAATTATGCTCTCCCAAGACTTGCACCCCAAAATGCAAGAATGTTTTGGTGATCAAATAATCCAATTAAAAAACAATAAGTTTTCTTAAGGATTCTTCACATTAAAGAGATTTTTTACCCTTGATATTAAATACAAGGGGGAGAAAAGAAGCATGAATATTAAGGAGGAATACCATGAAATAAATATCTCTATTGGGAAAAAAATGAAATTAGGCATAATATGTACCCCTGAACACTAGTATGAATTTATGTACTCATGTCAAAAGTATGATGATATCATTACATAGAATTATGATGATCTCAATGGACATAACCTTGACATCATCCAAAATACAATTGACCTATCACCAAATTCCAAACCTACGAGATATAAATAAATACCATTCAACTTGAAGAATGATCCTTTAATGAGGAAATAATTAACCAAGTTGATTGAATCCAATATCATCTTTCCTCTCAGATACTCCCCTTGGGTTTCCAACCTATTCCCTATAAGAAATAACAATGGTGAGATCATATTATATGTGGAATTTAAAGACCCAAACAAAGATTCCCTCAAACACAATTATCCCTCATTCTCTATGGATAACATAATATTATACGATTTGAAAGGTTCTCATTTTTGGATGGTTTCTAAGGGTACAATTACATTCTTGTCCAAGAATTTGAATAGTAAAATAAAACCTTCACCACTAAGTAGGGAAAACATTCCTATGGAAATATGCCTTTTGGGTTATCCAATATTGGTGCCACTTTTCAATGAGACATGAAATAATCCTTTAATGGTTTAATAAATGATATCATTTTTGTCTAATTGGATGAAGTTGCTATTTTTCCAAAGAAGAAAAAAGGTCACTCGAAACATCTTGAGAAAAATTTCAACAGATGCAAATAGTTTAGTGTATATATAAACATAAATAAGTATACATATTTATTGTTCTAGACGGTAATATTTTGGATAATGTTGTAGTAAAACATTTCTTAGCAATAGATCCTGCTATAATCATAGCTATCTTGGATTTATCCCTCCCCACACTCAATAAAACATTATAGTAATTATGTGGAGAATTTAAATGTTGGAAGCACACTTAACTAAGAGGGGTGGGGGGTGAATTATTTATTTAAACCCTGAAACAATTTCATATTAAATTTCATGTATTATTAACATTCAACCATCAATTAATTTGAATTTAAAAACATGAAACAATCAAACATATAAGAAAACCCAAGAGAGAGTAAACACGAAGACAAGATATAAGTGAGAAAACCTCAAGGGGAAAAAAACCCACTGAAAATATACTTATATTACATAAATCAAATAAATTCATTGAAGTTCCAACTTCACAAGGAGCACCAACCACTAGTTTAACAGAGCACCAACCCTACAAGGAGAACTGAACCCTAATTTAACAAAGCACCAAATCCACAAGGAGGATACAACCCCATAAGGTAATCAAGAACCAACTCAAACACCTTTAGATGAAGATATTTGAAGCATTTTTTCTACCACAACTTATGGAGATCACTAATTCTGCTCACACATCTCCAAACCTTCTTTAAACCATATTTCTTCTAACTCACTCAAACATGAACTAATTTGGCACAAACCATTTCACACAATATTTTAAAACTTATTCACACTTTACCAAACTCTCTCATGTCAGATTTAATGCCTTTAAATCACCTTCACTCTCTCACATGGCTCACATTTTCCCTTTCTTTCCAAAGAGTTCAATTTTAAACCAAAACATGCACTTTATATGCATCTCAACTCAAAAACATAACACAGGTGGGTCTTAAAAAAAGATATCAACCATTCAAACTTAAAAAAATAAAAACAAACTCATAAAAATTCATAACATGGACCCATGTAGGTCAGTCAAGCACCAAGACAACCAAAAAATCCCAAAAAGGCTTTAAACCCCATCACCAAGCTCCTCAAAGACCTAAAAACATATTACCATGCTTAGTCAAGCCTAAAAAGGCCTAAAACATGTAAAATACATCATCAATGCTTTTCACCAATCATTTTCTTCATAATAGTACTAAGTAGGACCATTTCCTACTCAAAACAACTTCTTCCAGGAACCATTCTTCACCAAACAAGCTAAAGATCACACAAAAAAACCTACAATATGCAATTCAAACACAAATTAGAAATAAACCAGCCTTTAGGACACATCCATTATTTCTAGACCTCATGAAACATCCAAACAATTGAACTACCTAGAAAGTAGTTTTGGAAACATAACTAGTTTGCACCCTTGTTGTCACTTTCAAGACCTATAAATGCCTTCACTAGGAAAAAAATACATCCCTATTCACTCTACAATGGATATAAACATTAGATAAGCCAAATCATGAGTCTTCTACATCAATTTTCTATCAAAAGTAGTCTTGTCATGAACTAGTGAAACTAGGTCAACTTGTGACCTTAACCATGGTAAACTAGTACACTTTCAAAACTTCACAAAAAATTAAACATGTCATATTATATGTTGAAAACACTTATAAGAACATTAGAATCCTTCACCATGCTCACAAGTTCTCAAGCACTTCAATTTTCCAACACTATTTACTACTATTCAAAGATAGGACACACTTTTCCCTCTAAGACCTTAAACATGTCAATAATACTATCAAGGAAACGTAATAAAACTACCAAGATTCCATAAATGATGATTTAGTCAATACCTTTAATGGAAAACTTCTCCACAAATTGAAAATATCTAGAAATTTTCATTTTTAGGTGGGGTACACATAATGTCACAAGCTCTATCATAAAATTTTGGAAACATGGAGGAGTCCTATATAACCTCCAATCATAAAATTATCAAAAAAATCTATTTTGGCAACCTACCAAGAATATCTGATCCATCACTGTCAACCTAGGGTTTTAAACTCATAAAACATTGCTTGCTTTCTTAGCAATCGTTCATAAATGTTTGGGCCTCATTTGACCTCATTCCAACTTTGAGATATTATTACTCAATTCCCTAACATCCATGAAACTATCAGATTACAATGAAGACTTTACACATTCCAACCATGATCATTTCTCTCACTTTGAGCTAGAAATTGCACTCTTAAGAAAATTGTTTTAGTCGAAACCTCATAAATTTCAAAATTCTCATCATGGAAACCTGAAATTTGTCATACATAATCAATACATGCCATAAAAAACATTTAAAATTCTCAACAAGTCATAAATACTTCTGCATCTTCATATCCCATCTCATTTTCATGACTCGATCTTAGGGTTTTGCATGTTCTAGGCCATAAAAAACTGGACTAATACTAAAAATAAACATAAAGCCTCTTCTAAGAGCTTCTACATGATGAAACAAACCAATAATAACTCCATGATTGATCTCAAGAGCTCATACATACATGCAAGTGACTATTATGCCTAATTAGGCCTCCAAACACTAGGATTAAGTGTATTTTAGACCTAGACCAAGTAGAAAAACCTCATCAATCTGCTTCAAAGCTCTCCAAAATTACCTAACACACTTTATAAAACATGTCTCACACTATTTCATGCTTACATGATCTCACATAGCTCTCAAACATATTCTCATTCTCCATTTTGTCTCCAAGTACATAGACTAGGTTTATATGAGCATATGTAACCGAGTCTTCCACTTGTACATGCACTTTGAAGCTCATGTGAGTTCCTCAAAACTCTCCTATCATTATCTCTAGACTCTACCATGCTCCTCAATACATCATGTAACTCAAATCATCATGCTCTATCACCTAGGTTAGCTATGTCACTTGATTAGGCTTATTAGGCCAAGCCATTCTCACCGATTCCACTCTTGAAACTATGAATCAACCTGAATGTCCATGTCATCATCATGTCAATAATCCTCTATCATTCATTCAAAATCCTCCTTTTCATTAATGGTATTTTACATTAATGAAAAATCACAATCTCGCACATGCCAACAATAAACTTGTGAGGAATTTTATCACAAAATTTGTATTTTTGGTGAGGCCCATAACTTTGATGTTAAAAAAGGGATGTGATTTCCAATGGAAAAAGGAGGGAAAGAGTAGTTTTGAATAGATAAAATAAACCATATCTCAATCTCATACTCTATTCAATGCAAACTTTGAAAAACAACTCTCTATATGTATTTGGAGGGGGAAATAACACTCTTTTATTATAACCTAAGGAAAATAGTAAGGTCTAGAGCAACCCATTAATTTCATAAGAAAAACTCTAAATAATATGAGATTCAATTTTTTTTTTTAAAAGTAGACATTATTAGTATTAGGATCCCTCAATAATTTTAAAAATTTATTGTGAAACAATAATATTATAGTATTTATCACCCACCTTATCATCAAATAATACACCACGAGGAAAAAGATCAATGAAAATAGAGTTTCTTGGATCACCAATATTTTGCAATTTAATTTAGAAATCAACTCCAATAAGATAAGAAATATTTGGCTGAGGATTCTAGTGCCCCCTTGCAAGTTGACTCACCCGTAATGGCTGATTCACAGGCCAACATAGAGAAACTACCTACAGACTATGCTCCGCTGATTGCTGATTCGGTGTTTAAGGAAGTTTCGGCCCCCCTTCCTATGGGTCACATCCACATCAAATCCATTGCAAATGCTTCATTTGCATTGGATGCAGGAATTCCTGAATGGATAGTGGTGGATCGGAAGAAGAAGGGAAATGTCAAATCTAAACCCCCCATGACTCCGAACAAGGTTTGATTCTGGTCGTTGTTAGTGCTATTATTGTTACATCTGGGCAAATGGCCAACTGCATAGTTGTTGGGCAGCTGTGTTGCTATTAAGTTTTTGTTTTTTAGTTGTTTTTGTAGCAGCTGATTTGTTTTTGCTGGTTCTTGGCTGTTTTCTTTTATTGGGCTTTCTGGAGTTAAATTTTGCTTTTGAGCACTATTGTAAAAGGGTATAGTCCCTTTCAAAAAACTATTTACCAATAATAAAAAAAAGATAAGCATTGATAGGTCATTGTGTCAATACTTAGATGAAGATGTGTGGCCTTCCTAAGAATTAATTTACATTTAATAAATAAATATTTTAATGGATACAAATACGGAAAACTCCTAGTTTTAAGTTATGATGATTTACCTGCACAATGGAAGAATTCATAGTAATTTCAACAAAGCTAAAAGCAGGAATTTATGATTTTAAGCCATTCAATATGAGCTAATATATGGAATCCTACTTAAAATTAATGTTGACGATGTCATGTTGAGGCATGTGGAGGTAAGAAACATGGAAAAGATACTAAAATAGTTTCATTTAAGATTATTTAGTGAACATTTTACCCCTAAAACCATTACACAAAATATCGTAAGGGTTAGTTACTTTTCTCCATGTTTTTTTTATAATCATAAATAGGTAATAAGAAACAAAGAGTGTGTATTTTTCATAGGGATAAACATAAATACATCTCTTCATCTACAACCAATCTCAATAGATCAACTGTTATCCCAATGAGGGGTTAAATTTATAGGCATGGTGAACCCTCTCTAGTGTTGGACATAAGCGGGTATTAAAAACCATTGATACTTCACTAGATGGATTAAATTAGTTCTATTAAAGGAGGAAAATAAGAATTTGATAGTGGACTTCTTGGAGGATATTGTGACAAGATTTGGAGTCCCTCACACCATCATCTCTAACAATGAAAAAAATTTTTATTGGTTCCAAAATAATTGATTTTTCCTTGAGGTGTGGAATTTACTTAAATACATCATCGAATTAATATCCTTAAGTAAATAATCTTGTTGATTCTTCCAACATGAATATGATTAGAATCATGAAGATAACTATGGAATAAAATTAGAGGTAGTGACACACAAGGGTGAGGATGGAAATTTGGGCTGAAAAAATTACACCAAAAAATTCTATTAGAAATTACCCATTTATGGTTATGTAAGGTAGATAAACCATACTACAAATATCATGAGATATTGTAGCCCTTGATTTAGATCGTAGGCTAGATTTGGAACATTATGATGTTAAAACCATCAGGATAGTAGAGTTGGTAATATTGGAAGAAGTAAGAGAGGAATCCAAAGGTAAAACTATGGACCACCAACAAGAGGTAAAGAAGTGGTTTGAAAATAAATGTCATCTATAACAATTAAAAAGAGGATAACTAGTTCTAAAATGGGATGAGAATAGAGAAAATCCTAGGATATAAAATAAATTTTACACCATTGGGATTGGTACATACCAAATCATTTAGTGTAAGGATAGAAATGTATTTAAATTAGAAAAACTTGATGGTGAGCCACTTTCAATCCCAATAAATGGGTTATTTCTCAAGAAATACCTTTGAACACTCTATGTCCCCTTGTATATAGATCCATAGTTATATTTTCTACCTTTTCCCCTTTCTTTTATTATTGTATTTATTGTTCAGTTCCTTATTGGTTTTAGTTCTAAGATATGGGTGTCTTCTACATTTAAACTTGTAATATCCATTATTTGGCCTAATTTTTTTGATCTAGAGATGTCAAAAATTCCTTTTATGTTACATCATAAGTTATTTGAACACTCTACACATTTCATTTGGATTTTTATCTTTGTAAATATTTTTCTAGGTTCTCCCTTTTGAGTTCTTCATAGAAATTGTCTTTCAAATATTCATGCAAAAATGTTGCAGAGTTAAAATAAATAAGTGGAAGAGAAGTTGGAAGAAATCACAATATTTCTTAATCAAGAAGAAGATGAAAGTGGCCTCCTGTTAAATATTGGTTAAGATTAATATTGAAAGGTGAAATCCCTCCATGCACCTTGTTGTTTTGTAACTAATCATGTTTGTTTAAGAGATTGAAGGAGAACATTAGAGTATTAATTTATTTTTAAAAACCTCTAAGAACAAGTACAATTTAGGCAAGATTTTTATTGAGAAAGTATTGCATTCTTTTGAGAAGTATTTTGAATGTTGTTATTGCAAGTTTAGGAGAAATTTTTTGTTTAAGATAAAGGTAAAATCTAGTTTTGAGGTATTAAATGAAAAAATTCAAATTTTATCAAATAATGAAATGGGGATTCATAGTTGAAAAAAGGAAAATTTTAGAACTCTAACATTTTTGAGTGACACACTCAATGCAAAAAGGATTATAAGGTTAATAATCCTTTCATTTAATAGAAAAATTCCCCTCGTGAGTTTCCAAAAATGATGCCAAATTCAACCACCTTTTAATTTCTCAACTATTGTAGATAATACTTGTGTTAAACCAACTTAAACCTCCTTCTTTATGTCCCTTTTGAAGACCACTTAGTTTGAATATAACCTAAAATTTTATTTTTATTTTAGTTGTAGACCCTTCAAGATCTCTATTTCCTACCTTTCCTTTACATATATGCTTTAAAATTGATTAATTTTTCCTTATTCTTTTTCTCTTTTTGGTCAAGATTTATCTATTTTTATTTTAAACTTGTTGTCTTGATAAATCTTCCCACAAAGTCATGGCTCAGTAAGCTTTAAACACATGTACTCTCTTTAATTATTCAGCTTTTTCCTTCCCTTACAAACCTTTAACACTTGGAAATAATTGTCTTTTCCATGCTCTATATCATTTCAAGATTAACTCTTTTTCATGTTTTCTAGTGCTCATGAGATGGATTAACAATATGGTTCTAAATGAGACATGTGGAAATAATTAGATCTATGACATTCAACAAAACTTATAGAATTAAAATTATTCCATGGTTGCATGCATATCATGGATGGAAGATAATTGTTGAAAATCAACACATGGCATAATCTCTCAACCCTCAAGTATTTGCATTAATGTTTTTATAGTTTAGAGTACATAGATGGAGGAAACATTGTAAGGGTAACATGTGGAAAAAACCACCATTCAAGACTCTATCAAAGATGCCTCGCCCCAATTTTAATGTTTTTCATCTTAACTCTGAAGAAGATTGATGTGAGACACATAACAAAAAAATGGGCACATGGAAGAAATTAGGACATGACACTATCTCAAAGATTTCGTGCTTATCTCCTCCTTCCAAAATATGTTGAGCCACTAAAATTGGTAAGTTCAATACTTGTAAAATATCAGTATACTCTAAGATTCATTCATAGGGTATGTACAAAAAGTTAAAATTAATGGTTTCACCTAATGAATAGTTAGGCTTGAGGACATCATAGAACAAATGATCAAAGAATTGGTTTTTGGTATTATATTGTACTAGAGACCTCTATTTTGAAAATGATTATTATCATCAGATGCATAATTGAAAGAACTACATGTTCATTTTAATTTCAAGAAGTTTAGTGACATTTTCATGATAGAGTTTTTGGATATTTTTTTATCACATTGGAAGTATAATGGTTCCCAAGAAAATTTTAAAAGATATTGAGTTGTTAAAATATGCATTGTTATCCTAATCTTATATTCACAACTTCACCAAAAATAAATTCAGAGAGATGTAGAATAACGAGATAAACTATTAGAAATCATGGTCTATTCAAATAAATAAAAACTCCAAATCCATTCAACCTTTTTGTCTCATGAGATAATATAAATGACTTCTTAGATATAAAATTTCAATCAAACATCTGCTTGAAAACCATGATCAAGGTGGATATAAGAAGATCAATTCATATAAGAATCTTTTGAATCTTCCCAATCTTTCTAGAGAAGATAAGAATGGGAAAGATATATTATTATGCATTTTTTTATCCTCTCTTTATCTTCCCTCTTATATAAATATAACCAATTTCTATTATAAAAATCATCCTTTATTGAATGAAAAGCTACTTTTATCAATTTTGTTCCCAAGAATTCTGAATTTTTATACCTCTATATTGAATTTGTGTAATGCATTCAGTGTATTACCAATGCACTAATAGATTTTGTGTATTTTCAAGTAATAATATCTTATTGATTTTGGCTCATATCTACCCTTTGGATTGTGATTTTATTACATCCTACCATTTTTGTTAGCCATTATGTTTTTGTGTTTTCATTATCAATTATATTGATGGAAAAGGGTGGCATGAGTTTATGTGATTCTCCATGAGGTGTTAGTCTGATGTCAAGTATGAAGCTTGATTGGTAATGTCAAGTTTGGTGAAGGTCTATGGTGTTCTGGAGCATGTTTCAATGAGCTAAGTCATGGTTTGAGTCCTACCAAGTGAGTTAAAGTTTTTCATGATTTCATACATGGTCCTAGAGTTTTGTTACAACTATCTAAGAGTTTGCATGAGGGTAACAAGGTCAGTTCATTAGGTAGCATGGTTATGTCAAGTCATTATAGGCCTATTTCTAGCATTGGATCATATAAAATGAGATGGAGGTATGTGTTATGGTGCTAATTAGTCATGGTGGAGCATCATATAAGCATGGTGACAATGTACATGAGGTGTATAATGAGTTTCACGTCATTATTGAGAGGTGCAATGCATGTTTGAGGTTCTTGGGAAGTAAACAGGTGAGAACAAGGCATGTTGGCACATGTAAGTATTAATGGATAGAGATTTTAAAATATATTTGGGATAGATGGTGAGTATGGAAAATTATAGGATGTTATCGTGATGCTTCATGACAATTTTGAGGTTATTTTTAAGAAGTATTTGCAAGATATGTTAGTTTTGGTAAAAATAGTTGATTTAGGGTGTGTTTTTGAGACAAAAGTTGACATTTTGATGCTCACTATGAATTATGAACTATTCATGGGACCCAGAGTCTTTCAAGCATGTTTTTCATAGATATAAGAAGATTTTCCAAAAATAATTAGGTGGTTTGATATTCACATTTTTATGAACAATCGTTAAGAAGATAATTTTCTTTGAAACCCTAACTAAACCCTTTCTCAAAGCAACTTGGAGAAAATGGAGTATGCTGATCCTTTATTGATTCCTTTTGAAAAATCTATGAATTGATGTTATATAGTACTCCTCTAGATTTATAGAAAGGTATATTAGAGCATGTGACAGTATGTGGGCCCCACCTAAAAATGTTTGTTTATGAATAAGTTCAGTTTTAGGAAAGTTTGTCCAAAGGAGTTGCAAAATAAATTTACATTGTTTTTATCCATGGATTTTTTAATACATTTACATGATAGTTTTATATCATGGTTGAGCTTATAAATGAAAAAGTGTGCCCTATTTATGAAGACTGATTTTTGGGGTAGTTTGGAGCACTTTGTACTAAAAGTGGAATCACGGGAGTTATAGGAAATATTAGGACTCCATTAAGGTTGTGTTATGATATTGGTTTAGATATATTTCCATTGGTATATAAAACTTGTGTTTTTGATATGGTATGAAGAATTTATGACCTCTTCTTTGAAGGTCAAATCTAGGAGATGCCTAGTCTAACATGGTGTCAAGTCACTTCATGAGGTACAATGATATTTATGAGTGCTTATAAATCATGTATAATGGTGTTCCATTATTTTTTCAAGTGTGGAAGTTATTTTTGAGGTGATAGAGCAAGTTGAGCTCAAGCTTGGTTCTTGAATCCTGAAAGGCTAAATAAATAGTTTGTAGAGATGGACTTAGTTGAAGGCCTTACAATTGGAGTTGGAAGGGAATATAATATGTTATGGAAAGAGGATTCAGAGGTATTTATAGTTATATATGGATTGTATCTTGATAAATTGTTTTGATAGGTCATCCAGGCCAGTTTATAAAGAAGAAGGTTTCTTCTTTTTAAAGACAAATTTACTTAGGCTGAAATATTGAGGTAGATGATGCATGTAATGGATTAGCTGATGATTTATATCAATTGAAGAGTGATGAGGGATAAAATTTTTCCAATTTAATTCATTTTTTAATTTTTTTAAGTGACATAAATGGTGCAAACTAGTTGAGTTTGTAAAACTACTTTTTGGGAAGCTCAATTTGTTGAAGAGGAAAGTGAGCGTGGTTTGCACATATGGATGTTTCATGAGATATAACATACATTGATGTTATATAAATATCATAAGGATTAAAATGAGAGGTTAAATTCCATAATTTAGGTGTTCTTGAGTGGTCTTGATGTCCAAAGGTTAAGACGGGGTCTTGAAAACAACTGTTTGGTGAAGGATATGAGCCTTTTAGGTTGTGCTATGAATAATTTGATTAGTGAAATATAATTAATGACCATGGATGATGTTATTATGTGATATTACAAATGTATGATGAATTTAATATATTTAATAATAATTTTTTTGGTATTTATGGTTTTAGCTCATCCAGGTGATGGGGGTTTGAGCTTGTTTTGTGCTAGTTTGGTGTTTTTGGGCATGACCAACCTATATGGGTACACTTGATGAATGTTCATAAGTGTGTAGTTATATTATAATTTTTTTGTCTAAATAATGAATGAGGACTGCCATATATTGTGTTTTAAATAAGATAAGGGTATAAAAGTCATGTTTTGAGTTCATTTTTTAACTAGTAATCTTAGAGGGAAAAGTGTGACCCATATGTGCGAGTGTAACAGGTATGAATGAATGAATGAATGATTTGAGATATGAGGAAGTGTGTTACAAGTTGAGGAATGATAGAGAGAAAGTTATCAAGGGTTTGAAGATAAGATAAGTCCAAGAAGAAGAAGAAAGAAAGAGTTGAACAAATGAGGGTTTGAAGGTGAATGTGTAAGCTGAAATTGTGATCGTCATTAGTTATGACAACAAAAAATCAGATATATTCATCTAAAGGTGGTTGAGTTGGTTATTGATCATATTAGGGGTTTCTATCCTCCTTTTGGAGTGGTTTCTTCACTAAATTAGGGGTTTGTGCTCCTTATGAAGTTGGTGTTTCACTAAATATCTTTGATTTGTTTAATATAAGAAGAGTTTTAGTGGGTTTTCTTCCCCTTGAGGGTTTACCACCTATATTTTGTGTTATTTTGTTCTCTCTTTCTCTTGTTATTGTGTATGGTTGATTCAATTCTTAAGTAAACACACATATGGCTATTGTATGATTGAATGGTTATATCATTAGCAATGAATGATGACTAGAAATGGTTCAAAGTTTTAATAAACTAATTTGACCCCCTTAGTATATTGTGCTTCCAACATATATTCTGTCATTGCATGATGTGTGTGAATTATATTTGCACCATTTTATCTCACTATATCATTACTGTAGCGAGAATCTAATTTAAATGCAAGGTTAATTCTATCTTGTATCTTGTTAGTGAAGTGATTTTTTGTGGTGAAAATAATGGGTTTTTGATAATGGTCACTGGGATAATCCCCTCATTTTCGTGTATGGGGACACTCTCATTATTTAATGTAAACTAACTAAGAACTGTGGGTGGTTGTTAGGGTGGGGATCACACAAGAACACTCCACTAAACCTATGGAAAAGTGCTTGTATAAAGCAAAAGGGAGGGAATTGTAGAAAAGGTAGGTAAAGGGGAGTAGGAGAAATAAGGGGAGAGGGGGTTAATCTTGTAAATATGCACTAACATAGTTTCATAAGTATTAACCACATGAGGTCCATATTTAATTGGAAGAACATGATAATGTAATCCATTAGCAAGACCGATAAACAAGAGAAAAAGTTCTAGAAATCTATCAATCAAGGAAAAAAAGTTCCTTCTTGGTTATACAAGGTCATAATTCTAAAAAAATTAGAAATTAGAAAGAATAGAGGAACATTGATAAAGAAATATAATATTTGCAGATTTTATTGCTTGATGTAGAAGTGGTAATCTCAACAACATACATTAAATCAAAACGTACTAACCCTTTGGAATGGAGAATCCATTCTAATTTATAGAGTTACATACCCTCCTTTACTCCCCCCCCCCCCCACCCCACATAAATTTTCACCCATCTTCATCACTTGTGACCTTTCACATTCCTAGGAGGTGATTATTTTTCTTATAAGCAAAAAAGGACTCTTACAATGTTGAATTGAGGGTCACTTAAGTGAATGGGAAGAAATAGAAAAAATTACATTCTTAATTGAAAATTAGAATATGGAGAGAGAGAGAGGAAGGAGAGAGAGAGAGAAGGTATTGAATGATTTGATTAAGATAAAGCTTTGCTAATAGAAATTTGAGTAAATTATTCATGGATGAGAGTCTTGACTTCTAATCACCTGTCGAACTGAAGCACTGAGATTGCATATCCTTCCTTCTGCTGTGAGATACTCCAAAGTGATGAATAAGTCTTTAGAAACACTATTTCATTATGAGGGAAACATGATGGTTTTGATATCATGATTTAGGATAGAAGGATCCATTTCTTACTTCTTAAGATTTCATAATTTACCCCAATGATCACTAGAAAAAACTCCATGATGCTCAATACTCTTGATGTTTATATTTCACTTACTGGAATATGCATTCATCACATGGTGAAAGGATTAACCCTGAGTGAAATTATTTGAGAAGTGTCCACTAGTTGGAATGTAATGAGATGATGGAAATGTCCATACTTCTTGATATATGCTCATAATATAATGCTTTAGGTGAGAGTTTAAGAACTCTATCACTTGCATGAAAACAGTTGAAACATAGACGATTTCCCATTATTGTAAACAAAATGATTTGAATGAAGATCATTACCTTTTACCTTTCCTAGATCTATAATATATTTATACACATCTTGCTCACATGTTTCTCATTTCAATTTTGAACATGGTGATGCCTTCTTTCACTTCACAATTCATTTCTTGGACAAAGATCTCATCTTAATAGAAAAGATTCCTATAACATTGTTCAATTTTTCTCTTCATGGAAAAAAATTATTTCTCCAGATGGAAGGATTGAAATTTGAATGGGACCTAAAGGAATGAATGGTAATGAATTCCATGTTCTCATCTCCCATGCTGCATTGAAACACTGTAATTTCTACCTGCTATGACTTGCAAGATGTGAGATCCTTATTAGGCATGCATCAAGTGTTTATAAACACTTCTTGAGGTATGTATTGCTTGAGATGATTTATTTCCTCACTCAAAGTGATATTCTCACATCATGCTCATGATGACCATCCTCTTGATAAATTGAACTTGAATGGATCTCTTGATGTTTCAAATCATTTTCAGACCTCACGATGTTCATTTCTTCACCCACTTCCCAAGTGTCCATCTTACACACCTATTTTCAATCTTGCACATGTTTATTAATTCTATTAGGATAATATGTAAGGTCAAAATGATCATACATAGGATATGGACTGACCTGAAGAGGGATTTTAGAATGATTTGGAGAAAATTTTCACATTTGGATTAGTTTTCATGTTTCAAATTATGAATTTTTAACTTAACAAAAATGCATAACAAAAACTATCTTTGAATCAAGAATGTAAAGGGAAATTTAAAGGGAAATGTAGAACCTCATAACTCTCATGTGGGAGTAGATCAGTGCTTTATCAGATTGGGAAATAGTGTCAATTCTTCACTACTAACACAAGTAAAACACACACAAAGGGAAAAACTAGAACACACACAATAGGAAGGGGAAATATGAGGAAACAACCTAAATCACCTATGTACATATGGGAGACAACCCATTTTCATTGAAGTACCAATTCTTACTGAATTATTACCCGTACATGGATATCATTGAATGTTCTTCTACGCATCTGTTGACACGGTCACTGATATATGAACCCTTTCTCAATTTCTTGAGAAATATTGCATGTTTGTCCTTACAATTGATGACCCACTTAGTCAATTCATTTCCTTTATTGATTTGATACTTTCTTTCCATATTCTCATTGATTCCCAAGTTCATTCCAATCACCAATTCTCTTTTACTACTGCAGAGATGAGGCTTGATTATTTTAGGCTTCTTGTTCTCATACTATTACCTATGACATTTGATACAAATTTGTTCTTCATTTTTCATCTTCTTCATTACCACTATTTTCATAATTTTATTCTCAAAATATGTTTTATAAGATTCAACATTATCACTATCCTCTCGATGGTCCATGTTTACAAGTTATTCCAAACTATCTTCCTTTAGGTACACCGGATATTCCTTGACTTTATGCTCTTTATAGTTTGGTGTACATATAAACTCATTCTCTTGGAAAGGGAATGAACACAAGGTTGGGCATACAACATGGAAATTGTCATCTTCTCCATCTTGTTCATTTTGAGCTTCAAATTCCATAATCATGGTGAAATAACCTTATCGTTGAGTGGAGTTGAACTTGCAAGATGAAAGCATGTTCTTATCCATATATTCATTGTCGAGAAGGTTTTCATTTTGAAAAAAATCAGACTTGGGATAAAGCACCATTCCATCTATCTATTTTGTGTTGAGAATGTATCTATCCTTGTGAAAGGTGAATGTGAATGAAATTCAATATGAAATATTTATATTATCATTTTCACAATCTCGACGAATAATTTAACAACAATAAAATTTTGGATAAACCCTAATTATAGAGTCACATATGATAAATAAATGATAAAGTACATATTTGACACAATCAGTAAGCTAGATAAATATGAAACACTAAATCCGAGAGAGGGAAAGCATGACTTAGATGATTTTCACTTTATCATGGACTAGTGTAGACTAGAATAACTGATAAATAGAAAGTAAATTGTGTCATTATCACACATTGTAAAATCTAGATCTATCTGATAAGGCTAGACTAGGGAATTTGGTCTTAGTCAGAGGAGTCTAGGTGTCAGAGTCTACTTCTGGGCACTGATGACTATGAAAGTGGTCAGAATCTGATTTTTCTAGTGTCACACAAGTGTTGTTGAGAAGAAGATGAAGAAGAAGAAGAAGAAGAGTCATGTTCGGTTCTACCTATCAGGATTTGATGTTCACTTTTGGTCACCTGTATGTCATAATACAAGTGCTGAATGCTCATGTAACCTGCAAAGATATCTCCACCTGTAAAACCATCAAACTACATCAAATACAAAAAAGAGAAAGAAGTAATATGGTGATCCGAAAGAAGTAATGTGGAATATGGCGGACATAAATTTTTTATCAATGAAGAGTTAATAACTGAAACAATAGGCCTTGGCATGGAAGGGTACCACTTTTTTAATAAAAGGATTGAGGAGAGGAAATTTTTTGAGGGTAATGAGAAACTGGTCTTCGTAATGGTGGGTCTGCAGGTCAGCTCTATCCCTCTACCTTTTAACAATCTCACCCGTATGATGGTGCGTTACATCTCTTTGGAGGGGATATTTGTCACTATTCCCTTAAAGCATCTTGTGTTCCTCAATCACTTCTGAAGAAGTTTCACGGTATGCTTCCCTCATTATCTACTTAATTCACTTGAGTGCTCCATTTTGGATTTCTAAAAGCATGCACGTGCGGTCCCTCTGCATCAGGGTCTCATCTTCTTGTTGCATAAGATTTTTCTTCTTAGGTCTCTTGGCATCCCAACCTCCCCCATCTCTGTTCCTCCTCTACCCAGCACTGCTGCCACTACCCCCATTTCTTCTCCTTCTATCCCCATCACCAATGTTTTCACCACTCTTCCTTCCTTCTCATCTCCCTCTGTCATCCGCCCCACCTCTGTTCCCACCCCCTTCGCTTACACTTCGACCAGACCTATAACTAGGTCTTCTAAAAGACTGAACCTTGATACCCCTGTTTCGGGGAAAGTTCCTCAGGACTTGGAAATTGCTCATAACCTCCTGCATATTAGTATTACTGGTTCACAGGAGGCACACATTGAGAGCTCCAAAAAAAGTCTGGAAGCCTTAGAAGTTGACATGTTGCCGTTGAAAGAAGAGGTTAAAAAGTTGGAAAAGCAAAAAGGTAAGAGGAAGAAGGAGGAGGTTGATATTGATAATAAACAGGTTGAAGACATCTACAAAAAAATTGAACTCCTTGGAAAACCGTCTAGGGAAATCCAAGACTCGCCATGACCATAATATGGCTATTTTTAGTGCAATTGAAGAATTTATTAAGCAGCATGTCTGTAGCATCTCTAATCTTAGCGGAATACCAGTAACTCTTTGGGGCACAAAAAAGGAAAGAAAACAGACCATTCAACAGTTGGATGTTACTAACTCTACTCATATGATGACATTGGCTATGTTCACCTCTTGGCAGACTATCAAATCTAGAATCAAAAAAGCCGCCAAGAAGTAATTGTGGATACTCTTGCTGTCTTCCTTCGTGTTTTTTGTTGTTTTTTTGATATTTTTTGGCTACTCTTCTGCAGTGTTCAAACTAGTTTGTTGTTTTGGGGTAACTTCTCTTTGGTTACATTGGGTTTATATGTCTCATATGGATCTTGATCCTTTTTGTAATGATTTTCATTCCTATTTTGGCTTTTAGGCCCCCTTTTGTATACAAGGGTATAGTCCCTTTCAAAAAAATATTTACCAATAATAAAAAAAATATGGTGATCTGAAAACACCAGTAAAAAATTTCGTTGACCACAGACCCTTATAGACAAGTTATTACTTTTACCAATTTCACCCACAATATTATCAACTTCAAAATTGAATGCAATGACAAAATAAAAATGACATTGAAAAAAGGTTGATAATGGAGTTTGGATTAACTTCATACATATCTGAGTTTCAATAGCGAAACTAATCCATTATAAATGATCTGATTGCCAGTACAATATCCCTTACAATACTTACAATGGATATGCCAGTATCTCTATAGCCTAGTGTGGTTTATTGTGTAGAATTTGAACCAATTTATAGAATAATGATAACTTCATTAATAACCACCAAGTGACAATACCCCATCTTATGCAGTAGATTCGATCTCCCGTAGTCTCCTCCAAAGATAAAATGCCCTATGACTCCAAGTTAGAAATCTAGGTGCTCTCACTATGAATATTATGGCTCCATGGGCCCTATGGGTGAGTTTATAATCACTCCCCAAAATTGTAAATATGCTTATTATAAAAAATAGGACTTAATCTATAAAATATTTCCTTTTAATAAGGCCTTACAATTCCTCACAATTCTCCTTCTTGCATTGGCCGCATTTTGAGACTTGTTGTGTTACATAGGGGTGTGGGAAAGCCTTTATATAGGTTAAACGACACAAATTCATTTTTTACATGCCTTATATCTGAATCCATATCTCAATGAACTCATTGACCGAGTTGGTTGGGACACTCTGATACACCAACCGCTTTTCCCCCATGATTGACTTGACCACCACGTCGTCTGTTGACCTACCTTTTGACCCCTCTAATGCTGACACGTGTTCCATGACCCACACTTTTCACTACCCCGTCCTTTATGTTGGTGCCACATGCCCCTATTGCTATTGCCGACCACCACATGTCACTCATTCATCTACTATTGAGCACCGAGTCTTCACCCTTTTTTGTGGTTTATCCACATTTATGTGGATTATCCCACATTCGTGGAGATATGGATGAGTAAGTTATTTTTATAGCCTGAGAGGATATGGTTTGCTATGGCTAAATCCACATAATGCCCTTTTTTCTTAAAAAATATATAAATTAGGTCACCCAATGGCTCACTGAGCCAATTATGTATCTTTCCTCACATAACTTGCTAATATAACTCACTAAGTTGATGATGTGGCAATATAGACCAATGTGATGGTAGGCCATGTGGTGGCCTGAGGACCCACCACATTGGTATTATTTTTTTCTTTCAATAAGGATGAAATGAAAATATTGAGCGTCGAAGACCAGAGGTCCAAAATACTAACCCAATTTATTTCTTACGCTCGATTTTCACTTTTTCCACGTCGTAATGTGACTCGTCAGTTGACCCTGTTTTGTCTAAGAGTTGACCTAACTTTGACCAACCAAAAAATTTCACGTGTAGGCTCCATTTTTCAAGTTATTATAGTTGATGGAAAGATCTTGAAGTCAAATTTTGTAGCATTGTGATCCTGGAAAATTTAGTGAGCTTCTATCCTCTGGATCACACCTCCCCACTAGGAAGGATTTTTGTCCACAAAATTTTGTTCTTCAACCAAAAATTTTGATAATCATTTTCTTGCAATGTAAAAACACATACATAATCTAGAAACAACAATATGGGTTAAACCACTACAAATTTTTATTAGCTAATAAAAAAAATTTGATTGGTAAATATTAGAAAAATGTTTTCCAGAATATGAAACTATCCCCTGATACTTTGTGATTCTACCAATCTCTGCAACATATGTGAAATAAAATCCCAGTAATTGTAATTTCCATCACAAATAATCAATCAATTTATAAATAAACACTTGCTCACCAAAATATGCGAGTGTTTAATTGATACTCTATGACGATTTCAATCACTTTAAATACAATTCCACCAAAATAGATTAGTGTATATTGATAACTACATGCCAAAAATATTAAGTGTACGTTGCCCCTGTGAAATTTTCAACCACTACAAATATCACGATCCAAAATTTTTAGACTACAATATGCCAAAAATAGACAAGTGTCAAGACTAAATCATGTGAATCTACCAATGAAATATCTATCCCAACATCCTACACACTTTAGCTAGGATAGAAAAAAACTGTCTTCCAAATCTGCATATAAGGTGTGTTAACCATATACTAATGTAAATATGCCCAAATTATGGGTCTTAAAATGCACCTAACATATATATGTTAAGAATAGATGCACTCCCAAACAACAATCATTCTACACACAAGTATGAAAATGAACACTGTCAAATCCCATCAACCTATATAAATTGTAGACAAATCTCAAAATATTGTAAATATGAGTTTTTGATTCCATACCTAAATTGTACCAAGAACTCAAAAACTAAATAAGGAGATATCTATAAAGTATTTCCAATTTTTTCAATGTAATAAAATTCAATGAGTATGGTAAACCTACCGCTCAATTATTTCTCACAAATTTAAACTCCAAACATATTGCATACTATTCAATAATCAAGAAATATGCAATATATAATTAAAAAAGTGTTTACTAACCCATTTTAAAGGACTTTCATTTTTAGTTACAACCTGATCTAGGGTT
Source organism: Taxus chinensis (assembly GCA_019776745.2). Taxonomy (NCBI): domain Eukaryota; kingdom Viridiplantae; phylum Streptophyta; class Pinopsida; order Cupressales; family Taxaceae; genus Taxus; species Taxus chinensis. The sequence continues at coordinate 270,681,845 of CM034149.1, read as the reverse complement.
GACTTGTCAACTATTGGTGGATTAGGAACTTCCCTTACCATTGTAATAAGTTTGTATTCCATCTTTACATTACCATTCCTTTGATGGTGTGATGGATGAAGTTTCCAAAAAGTTTTCACCTAATGCCCATTCATCTGATAATGATAACAAAATTTCCTCTCGTCCTCCTTGTATGAAGAGAAAACATCGTTGTCATTTATCGCCTTTGAATGACGAGATTGGTATTTTCCATTTTCCTTGTTCTTTACGAATGGTATCAAATTCTTCACCAATTTCCTTCTTTTCTAGCAACTAGTAACATAATGGTTATGCAATCCACAAAAAGTATAGATAAAGGAATTCTATATCTTTTGAAAATCAAAGCCATAATTCTTAAACTGAAAAAGAGGATTATAAGTCTTACAATTTTGATTGTGCTTATGATTATGGTAAGAATACAGAAGTAGAATTTCATTACTTATTTATTGTGTCTTCTTACCAAATTCATCCTGTGATGACAAAGCACCATTTTCCGACTAAGAATCTTCCTATAAGACTAGTGGGGTATCCTCTTTTCTTTCAGAAGCTTGTCTCTTGTTAGCGTGCTTGGATCAATCTTTAATATCCATTCCCGCAATGGGAAAACCAAAACCTACAAAATAAGGATGATCCTTGACCTATATTAGGTTAGATATGCCTTGGCCATTTTTTTCCAATGCCTCTTCCATAAAATACCATTTTCCACAATAATTGAGATCCAATGCCTTTAGTGTATTTTTCAAATAAACAAAAAACATCATTATCTAAATCAAAATCTGAATGGGAATATGATTCATGTGGTTAAAAACTTATAGTTCATTCATATTTCATTGTCTTTACATCTGAAGTTAAAATCATTTCCTTTTTCTAATTACCATATTGCAATCTTAACAAGAGCTCATTCTTGGTTTACAATTCTGATTTCAAGCGAGCATTCTCCTCTTTTAAGGAGTAATACATTGATCTCAGGAGAGATTTCTCTTCCTAGATCTAGTTATTATAATCTTCAAGCTCATCAAGATTTTCCTATTTAGACATATTTCCCATAGTGCACATGTACTTGTTCAAACACATTGAACTAGCTGCACAAAGTGAAGAAATCACACGATCAAATCATCCTTCTCTGATGCCAAACTTGATCCGAAAAACACCGGACAAAAAATTCACTGACCATGGACCCCTATAGACAAGTTATAATTTTTACCAATTTTTTCGATAATATAATTAACTTCAAAATTGAAAACAATGAAAAAATAGAAACAAAACTACAAAAAGGTTAATAACAAAGTTTAGATTAATTGCCTATGTTTCTGGGTTTCAATAGTGAAATCGATCCATTATAAATGATTTGATTGCAAGTACATATCTCTTACAATAATTACATTAGACACGTCAGTATCTCTATAACCAGGCATGGTTAATTCTTTATAATTCAAACCAATTTACAGAAGAATGGTAACCTCCTTCACGACCACCGAGTGACAATACCCCAACTTATGCAGTAGATTTAAAGTCCCGTAGTATCCTCAAAATTGAGAATTCCATATGGCTCTAAGTCGTAAATCCAGGCGCTCTCACTATGAAAATTGTGGCTCTATGGGCCCTATGGGTGGTTTTATAATCACTCCCCAAAATCATAAATATTCCTATTATATAAAAAAGGACTTAATATATAAAATATTTCCTTTTAATAAGGCCTTATAATTCCTCACAATTCTCCTTCTTACATTGGTTGCATTTGAGAGCTTGTTATGTTTATTTATATAGGGTAAGTGGCTCATATTTATTGTTAAAATGACTTATTGCCAGATCCATATCTCAACCAACTCACTTGATGAGTTGATTGGGATGCTCTAATGTCGACGGGGAGGTCGTGGGTTTCAATCCCACTCTCACCTCCTATGCCGACCATTTTCCCCCCTTGATTGACCCGATCACCACGTCATATGTTGACCTTCCTATCGACCCCTCCACTACTGCCACATGCTCCACAACCCATACTTGTTGCTGCACCATCCTCTACACTTGTTCCACATGTCCCTATTGCTATCTCCAACCGTTACATGTCACTCAACCATTCGCTATTGAGAACTGAGTCTTCACTTTTTTTTCATGGTTTATCCAAATTTATGTAGATTATCCCACATTTGTGGAGATATGGATGAGTAAGGGATTTTTATAGCCCACGAGGATATGGTTTGTTATGGATAAGGCCACATAATTCCCCTTTTTCTACCAAAGCATATAAATTATCTCACCCAATGGCTCATCGAACTGATTATGTAGCTTACCCCCGCAAAACTTGCCAATATAACTCACCAAGTTGATGATGTGGCAATATAGAACAATGTGGTGGTAGGCCACATGGTGGCCTGATTACCCACCATGCTGGCAATATTTTTTTATTTTGATCAGGCCAAAATGATGATATTGAGTGTTGAAGATTGGAAGTCCAAAACACTAACCCGATTTGTTTCTTACACCTGAATTTTTCTTTTTCCACATCATAATGTGATTCATCAGTTGAAATTGTATTTTCCAAGGGTTGACCCAACTTTTACCAGCCACAAATTTAACATGCATGCTCTATTTTTCTATGTTATTATAGTTGATGGAAAGATCTCAGAGTCAACTTGCACACCGTTGTGATCCTGGGAGATTTAGGGAACTTCTTTCTTTTGAATTTTCCTCTATATCATATGGACAGTCAAACTGACCCTGAAAGTCACCCTAAGAGTGAACTTACGATCAAGAACTACATTACATCTTAGAATCCATGATTTTCTTAGGTGTATATGATATAATCATGCCATAGGAAGCCCTTGTGCAATTACACTTGATAAAAAGTGATACCTAGATAGATGTGTGGATGGAAAAATGAACTTCCGCTTCCTATGTAGTGTATGCATAAAATAAAATCCCTTTTCCCTTGTATGGATGTTAGATGGATGCATTTGATTCTCTTAGATGCATTTGGATGCAACCTTAGGTGATGATAATAGATGCTTAGAGTTTTTGCCTTTATTTTGGTCTCATATATTTGTATTTATATGGTTCCCTTTATTGAATTTTGTAATTGAAAAATGGAAGGATGACCCATGATAAAATAAGATGTAGAAAAGATAAAAGAGGCCCAAAAAGAGTGACTAAAATAGAAAGAGGTTGCGGGCATCCAGAGGGAACAAGGGTGCCTAAGCGTTGACATCCTAGCTAGGTGTTGGTGTTCGATGTCATGAAAGATAAAGGAACAAAGTTCAAACTGGGCTATAGGGTGTGTGAGATCAAAGAGAAAGTAAGAAAGACATAAAAGAGGCCAAAGACAATAATCAATTACTATTTTTCTATCATATGAATGCAAGTATTCTTTTTAGGACCTATAAATGTACCCAAGTGTGTGATATTATGTCTACAACCACCAAGAACCAGGGAGTCCATTTCTGTGATGAATTCATCCTCTTCATGAGTATATTTGAATTCAAAAGGCTCAAAAATATTGTCATTCGTGCATTCATTCTTTGAAGAGTCACCAAATCCCAATGGGAAAGAGAAAACTTCATATTCATAGAACATATTTTCATGATGAAATTTGAGAACATGATTGGAAAATTTTGACTCACCTACCAAGAAGTTGTTTGCCATAATTTCACATTCATGACTTGTATTGCTCATCCCCTTAGCATTTCTTTGTTATAAGGAAATAACTTTATGGCCATCATCATCCAGTGTTAAATACATGCTTTCAAATTTTAAATCTCTCAAGTCACCATGACACTCTCTGACCAAATTTGTATACTTGGATACTTTTCCATCAACATGGGAAGCTCAACATCTTCTTTCGAAGCTATGAATTTTTTTAAGACCTTAAATATGGAACAAGATCCACTTTTGGGTCATCTATCCTTTGAATGGTGTATTTAATTTTCATGATGGGAAGGATTTTCTTCCTCTTACAATTTACCAGGATGGTGGCATATGACCAATCTATTTGTATATTCCCACTAATATCTCAACATAAGATTAGGCTTAGTAACATACCATATGAGGCTAACATGTCTACTACAAGAATTATCATTATGATCTTCTTCTCAGGAAAATCTTCAAATGAAACTTGAGCATCCCTAACTTGGCCAGCTAGAGGCACTACTTTTATTTCCATGGAGTAATAAAAGCCAGTGGTAGGAGAGAGAGAGAGAGAGAGAGAGAGAGAGAGAGAGAGAGAGAGAGAGAGAGAGAGAGAGAGAGATTTAGAAACTTTTGTTAGCATATCATTTTTAGAGCATTAGATTCAATGACACAGTTATTCAATGTGTACCCATTAACAAACAAGGTTGGATAAAAAGGTTTTATCTTCCCAAAGGTGGAGGGTGTGGAAGAAAGATAATTCAAAAGAGTGGCTTGAGGAGAGGGAGGCAGTTCCTTGGTAGTAAATTTTTTGGAACACGAAACCAAACTACTTCCATTGATAAAATTGACTAGCATATCAAATTTTTTGGGATGGGTTTTCAAGTACTCAAACTCAAAAATTTGAAATTTGGATTTCTTGTAATGGTTAATGATGTCAAATTGTGGAGAAGTTGTAAGAACATCAAGGAATATGGTATCCTTGACAAGGGTATGATTTACATTTTTAGGATTAATGGAATTTGAAATTTATTTGTCAAGAGAAGATGAATGATACTTACTCGAAGAGGTAGAAGGAATCTTGACTGAGGTGGTCTTGGGATTCCTCTTGGTTGATCGTGTGGAAGCAGACATTGATGATCCTCATTTTATTTTTATTTTGTATAGATTCACCACTATATTATATAAATTATTAGCTTAGGTAGTACAAGAGTATCCTTATTTCTTTATTTGCGATCGAGTGAACACCGTACATGAGTAACTATCCGCCAATTCTTAAAAATCTTCATTAAGTGAGAATTCAAAATACCCAATCCTAGGAAATTATTCTTATTCTTCCTCTTTAATTTATGATTCAATAATTTCCTCTCCTTCATCTTTGTTGTTCCTAAATATTACATTGAATGGTGGAGCTTCCAAGGCAAGCCTTCAGGATGCTCCTATAATTTGATTTTTGTTTCGGTTCTTATATGATGTATGTTGGGAAACTTCCTTCTTCAAAATTTTCAAATGATTGGTCAACTTATATAATAATGGATCAAATATTTCATCTTTAAAACTATGAGATGTATCCTTCAATGAAGTATTATTTATTTTACCTAACATAATCAAGTCATAGTCTACTCCGATGAAAATTTCTTGAGTGTTGTCCAAATTGTTTTTTTGAACTCTCTATAGTATGAAACTAACCTTAGGAATTTTTGCATTCACAAAAAACCTTTTTTGATTATTTGTAGTAGGACGACTAGTGGTGTGAATCTTATTGATTAGCATTTTGAATTTTGTAAAAAAATCTCTTGTAGGATCTTGTGGATTTTTCTTCATTTGGGTAATTTGAGTAAGAAGGCATGAACATCTACTGTATTCTTGAATATTTCTTTAAAGTTTATTTTATTATCACCCCAATAAGTAATTTAGTGTGATGGAAAGTATTAAAACTAGTCCACAATGGTATCTTGTAATATATCCATGAATAACCACATGACAACTTATTCTTGTTACACTCCAAGGATGCCACATGTTGTAATATGATCATCAAGAAGTTTCTTTCCATCTCTAAAGAATTTGGGAAAGTTCTTTCATGATACCTTTGGAAGTTAATGAAATTTTGGAGCCAAAGAAAATGGACCAATATTCTATCACTATGGAAGAGGTACATTCATTCTTTATTCTTCTTCTTCAACTAGTGATTCAACTACTGGTTATTTAGTACTAACTTCAAGGAGGATTTTCAGGAACTTGTCTTCTTACATGTATAATGGGACATCTAAAATCAAATTTTTGATGCTCCTCAAATCCAGGATCAAAAATTTCACCTACATGATCAACTCAGGTGTACCTTATTTCTTCTAGTTTGTCTCAAAGAACTATAAAGGAAATATACTTGAAACATGTAGATTCTTCAATAGGATCAAAACAAGGATCTTGAACATTCAAAGAGTAATTTTTTTGGAAAATTTAATTTTTTTCGTTTTTATGGATTTGTGAATATCTATTTTTTATTTTTAAAGATCTTTTATAGGTGCACAAAGGGAATATATTTCCAAATGGATTCACTAAAAAATGTTGGTGAAATAATTTGTCTTGGTGCAAATTTTGGGTTTCCACTAATGGTCAAGGGGCTATGCCCCTCCTTGTGTATGGGGAGTCTCCCATTATTTAATTAAAGTAACTAAGAACCATGGGTTTACATTAGGATGGGGATAACACAGGAGCACTCCATTGAAAAGAGTAATTTTTTTGGAAAATTTAATTTTTTTCGTTTTTATGGATTTGTGAATATCTATTTTTTATTTTTAAAGATCTTTTATAGGTGCACAAAGGGAATATATTTCCAAATGGATTCACTAAAAAATGTTGGTGAAATAATTTGTCTTGGTGCAAATTTTGGGTTTCCACTAATGGTCAAGGGGCTATGCCCCTCCTTGTGTATGGGGAGTCTCCCATTATTTAATTAAAGTAACTAAGAACCATGGGTTTACATTAGGATGGGGATAACACAGGAGCACTCCATTGAACTTGTGGTAAAGTGCTTGTATAAAGTACACGGGAGGAGGTGGTAGTGAATGAAGGCAAAGTGAATTAGGAGAAATAATGGTAGAGGTGGTTAATCTTGTAAATAGTTACTATAAGAGTTTCACAAGTATTAACCAGAGTAGGTACACATTCAATTAGAACAACACAATAATATAATCCATTAGCAAGATTGATACATGAGAAACACAAAGTTATACAAATCTATCAATCAAGGAAAAAAATTACTTCTTGGTTATACAAGATCATAATGCTCACAAAATTGGAAAGTAGAGAGAGTAGAGGAACATTGACAAAGACATAATAATTACAAATTTTATTGCTTGATGTAGAAGTGGGAATCTGAACAACATACATTCAATAAACAATTGTCAACCCTTTGGAATGGAGAATCCATTCTAATTTATAGAGTTACAATTTACCCTTTCATCGACCCCCCACATGAAATTTCATCTATCTTCATCACTTGTGATCTTTCACATTACTAAGAGGTGATTATTTTTATTATAAGTGAAAAATGAATATTACAATGTTGAATTGAGGTTCACTTAAATGAATAGGACGAAATAGAAAAAAGTACATTCTTAATTGAAAATTAGAGTATGGAGAGAGAGGGATGAGAGAGAGAAGGGATTGACTACTCTGATGAAGATGAAGCTTTGCTAATAGAACTTTGAGGAAATTATTCATGGATGAGAATCTTGACCTCTGATCACTTGCTAAACTAAAGCAATGAGATTACATATACTTCCTTCAGTTGTGAGATACTCCAAAGTGTTGAATAAGAGTTTAGAAAAACTATTGCATTGTGATGTAAACATGATGGTTTTGGTAACATGAGTTGGGACATAAGTATCCCTTTCTTGCTTATTATGATTTCACAATTTACCCCAATGATCACTAGAAACAACTCCATGATGCTCAATACTCTTGATGCTTATCTTTCACTTACTGGAATAATAATTCATCATGTGGTGAAAGGATTACCCGTGAGTGAAAGTAATTAATAATTTTCCACTGGTTGGAATGGAATGAGTTGATGGAAATATCTTTCCTTCTTAAGCTATACTCACACTACAATGATTTAGGTTAGTGTTTAAGAAAACTACCAGGTGGATGAAGACATATGAAAAAAAGATAATTTCCCATTCTTGTACACACAATGCTCTAAATCAAGATCATTACCTTCTTATCTTTCTTAAGTCCAGAATATATTTATACAAATCCTATTCACATGTTTCTCATTTCACTTTCAAATATGGTGATTTTTTCTTTCACTACACAATTAATTTCTTAGACCAAGACCTCACCTCAGTGGAAATAATTCCTATAACATTGTTAAATTTACTCTTTGTGGAAAAAAACTTCTTTCACTTGATGGAAGGATTGAAATATGAATGTGAATGAATTCCATGTTCTCATCTCCGACACTACACTAAAACACTGCAATGTCCACCTCCTCTAAATTGTAAGATGTTAGATCCTTATCAAGCATGTATCAAATGTTTAGAAACACTCATTGAGGTTTGTATTACTTGAGGTGAATTCTCTCCTCACTCATAGTGAGATTATCACACCATTCTCATGATGATCATCCTCTTGATAACTTGAACTTGAATGGAGTTCTTGATGTTTTGTATCATTTTGAGACCTCACGATGTTCATGGCTTCACCCACTACGCAAGTGATTGTCTTTCACACTCATTTTAATATCGCACATATTTATTCAATCCATTAAGATAACTTATAAGGTCAAGATGTTCATACACCAGAGACAGACTGACCAAGAGAGGGATTTGGGAAGGATTTGGAGAAAATTTTCACATTTGGCTTAATTTTCATGTTTCAAATTTTGTATTTTTAGATCAAAAAAAGAATTCCAATGTATCTATTCTTTTTTCATTATGTTATGCCTCTTATTATTCTATCCATGAGACTGATCCCTTAATTCTTTGGTGTATCACCATATTTGTTCATTTTTTAGTTTCCTTCTACCCATTTTCTATTGTAATTTTTTATCTGAAGTAGATTAATAGAAAGATTAGAGTAATTTAAGAAAGGAAGCCAACCCTCTTTGGAGTTTTGTAGCAAGAATCCAAGGTTATAAATTTTGGAGGCATTCCCACTGTTGTTGATATATCTAAGTTCTTCAAAAAAATTAGATCTTATCATGTGTGCACATATCATACTTCCAACACTCATTCACATAGATTTATTTGTTATCTCCTTTAATAATCTAGTATCTTCAAGCTTGAATGTGAAGCATGAATTAATTTTCCCATTGGAGTGGGATTTAGTGTGATTAGTCAATATATTTTAATGCCACATAAACCCTTTATATATGAATAGATGAACAGGTAAAAGTGCCAATCATTTTAATAATGGGGGAATTATATTTTAAAATTCCTACCTCCCTCTCCTCATTAGGTGATGACAACACATATGTGTGAATTTTTACCTTGCTAGCTTTCCAAAGTCATGTGTACTCCTCTTTGCATGTAACTTCACTTCAGACCCTATTTTATCAAGTCAGCCTTTAGTTACATATACACCTCTCTTCCCCTTTCTTATGTGATTATGGTCCTTCATCATGACTTTTCTCTCTTTATGGATATTATATTATTATATGTACTCTTATTAATTACATTTGATTTATTTTTGGTACAATACTATAGGTTGGTCGAATTACAGTGTGTGTTTTTGAAAACACTAGGATATTATTTAACGGTTCTTACTTCTATGAATGCAACACTCTTAGCTTAGGTCATGTATTGTATAAGGTGTGTTATATTGAACTTAGTCAAAAATGAATGAAACAAAAAAACAATTCTCCTAGCTTTGTGCCTTGGATGTGCATGTCATACCTTCATCACAATATATTTTATTTAAAAACAGAAAGTAAATAACTAAGGAAATATTTTTGGGTTGGTTGATAGAACCTTTTTTTTCTACAAGCATTACCCAATTAGGAGTGGTAAGGATTTAACCTACTACTAATGATTTTTTTTGGAAACAACTCTCCATCAAGTTAATATAGCTTGCATGCATCATTGTCTACAATGTTGTGGATGATGTAGGGACCCAACTACCTAACCTATAAATTTAATAGGTTGTTTTCATAGTACAAATTATAGAGGAGGACATGCATGCCTTCCCTTAACACTTTATTCCTGATATGATTATTATGAAAAATATTTTTTCTTGTCTTATACACTTATTAAATCTAATGTGTGAGTAACCTCTTCTCATCTAGTTCTATCATTGCATAAAGGCACCAGTTTATCATTGCTTGGTCATCCATGTTTCTTGGGAATTTTATATGAAGTGATGGTACTAAAAACTTTAAGGGTAGAATTTTTTATTTTATAAACACCAATTAAAATAGTGAAATTTTTTTGAGCCACTTATATGTTGTTTTGTAGGCCCATAGTATGGTGGAAACTCGGTTATCCCAATCCTTTTTCACCACATCATAAATATTTGTAAAACTAGTTCCCAGGATATTTTTGAAAGATTCAATAGTTCCATTTTTTAAGGAATGATAGGAGTATTTTTTCCATGCAATATCATGAATTTTTATTAGAGGATGCATACTATATCTGTGAAAAAATGGCTTCTTCAGTCACTAATCAAGATTAATGAAAAACCATATATGGTGATGATGTTACCCCATATAAATACCATTGTTTTCACCATTCAATCCTTGGTAGGTGTCACTTATTCCCATATTGTAAAATAATTTATGGAAGTGAACTACTCCATTCATACATACAACTGGAGGTATGAATTTTTTGGGCCCCTAAAATATTGGCTAAGTACACAAAGGTTCGTATGGGTGCACAAGGCCTAGGTTGAAGGATGGGTACACAAGAAGAAGGCACACAAGGAAGGGTTCTAGGAGGGTTTTAGAAGAGCTGTGTTACACGCCGAAAGACAAGGTCTCGGGACTTAGCCGTATTTGGTGTATTAGGCAGAACACGAGAAAAGCATGACCCAACTGTGCATGCGGAATAGATAAGGTTCTAGCCTGGCGATAGGTTGGCCTAGGAAGGAATATGCCATGTGATGGAAGCTTTTAGAATACCATCATGGCAAGGAGTGGAGAGCTCAGGCCTTGAGGATCATGCTCCCATGGATGACTACATCTGGACACTTGGCGATGGATCTGAAGACATCAGACAGGTGAGTTTACAGTTCAAGCGGACTCATAAATACAAGTGCTCGTAGAAGGAAAAGAGATATAGAGAGACCGTTAGAGAGTCAGAGCTCTGCAGAAATGCTGTGAGGAGTCATATTGGGTTGGGTAGATGAAATATAGGAGAAGGATGTATCAAGGGATTTGGGGTTATGAAATTTCTTTTTGAGAGCTAAAGGATATGGATCCAGTTATGATGCATGACTTCAGTTTGCCATACTGTGATGTTCTATAATGAATCTAATGAATGTAATGAGGTTACCAACTTATTTGATTATGATCCTTCTTGGTTCGGATTCATGCATGATTTCTTCATAGTTCTTTTTCATATATGTTTATAAGATGAATATGAATCCCTATGCATTTTCCTTTCTATTTTGATTCAATCCTTGAGGTCTATTAAAGTATCTCTGTCAGTAATGATTGCAATGGTCTAGAGTTGTTCTAAGCTCTATGATGTTTGCATGTCTCATTTCCACTCACTTTCTTTAAAGTTTGGATCATATATGATGTTTTCCTACTTAAATCACATAAAAGAGAGACTCGGTGCTCGCACGTGCCTCAGGTGAGCACCCAGTTCTTGCTGGGTGATAGGCCGATGCGCATGGGATTCCTTTGCTATTTAGTGGGTGTAAAAAATGACTACATCGTGGTTCCATTTCCAGGACCTCTTTTTAAAGTTGTAGTGGGAAATAACATGCATCATGATCTATGCAGTGAGTGATGATAGAGAATTTAACCTTGGGAAATGTTAAATCATGGTTTAACAGCATGAAGGATGAATTTTCTCAAAGATTCAACACTAGAACTGAGTTTGATACACGTAGATGGGTAGATGAGAACCTCTACCATGATTTGTATGAGACTTTTTTCTGTTGCTTCCCAGTAGAGCTGTATGAATGGATCTCGACATATGCATCCAAATTAAGCTGGTATTATAAATCACGCACATGGACCCAAGAAGAATACTACAGGCTACAAGATGTAGATCTAACGTGGACTCGTGCTATGGATCATTGGTGGAAATGAGTACTGACTAGCTATACTCTGGAGTACGCTATTTATACATATTCTTGTTCAGAAGTTTCTGAGTTAGAGTTTCTACAGGAGCCTAGAGGATCATTTCTATGTGCTATTCCTCTGGAAATGAAGATCTTGATTGTTACCTTGAGTTTAGAAGAATTTTTGATGGCTGGCTAAACCATTCTGAGCACTAGGAAAGGAAGTTAAGGTTGAGGAAGATGGAAAACATTGCGATGCAGAAAGAAAGGGAAGAGAGATGACTCAAGTATAGTGAAGCATATGAAAGGGAGATTGCTAAACAATGAGAGGTTGCAAGTGTGATGGATATATGGAGGCAGATGTTGCGGGAAGGATTTGAGGTTCATGCAAAGGATGTGGAACCTGAGCAGTCTATGCTACTCCATCTTGGCAAGCACATAAGAGAGACCCCTTTGGCTTCTGATGAGAGTTCTTTGCATGGAGAGAGAAGAGTCATTGGCGCACATCTAAACCCACCTAGTGACAAAACCATGGCACTTGGTTTTCCAGATCAAGGAAGGATTATCGCTGATCCAATTGGTATCAGTGGAAGTGATAGATCTACGCCCAAGAGATACAATTTCTCATTTCCCACTTCTATGGCTATGAATACTATTCTAGTATTTGGAGGAATATTTGGAAAAGGAACAAATATACAAGGCTTGGGTAATGCATCAGGGAGTGCTATGGGATACACATCTGATAGCAGTATAATATCATAGATGGTTGGTACACAATTTAGTGGGATGTTGGGGACCTAGGTGCGACCACTTCAGGCCCATTAATAGCTACTAGTGGATCTGGGGGTGGAACTAGTGGATTTGGAGGCACATGACCTGGTGGATCTAGTGGATCCGATGGGGGGGAAACACTAGAGGAAACTAAAGCTCTAGCTCAGGAGGACAAGGGCCCCAGCCACCTCCTCGAGTCTTCTTTGAGATGTTTCTACATTTTCTAGATTACAGAGGTATTGAAGATGTTGTAGAACATGTTCACAAGTGTGAGCTACTATGGCACACGAAAGGGATCACTAGCCCAGAGCGGAATGCCAGCTAGTTTGTAATGACATTGTAAGGGCGTGCACATAACTGGTATAGGAATTATGACCCCATCAGACGGTGGTGGATTATACTGCTTTATAAAATGCCTTCCTAGCAGATTTCCACATCCCTGAGTTTGAATAGAAGAGAATTAGTGCCCTTAAGGAGATTCAACATGGAATGTCAGAGAGTGTGTGGGAGTTTGATGCATGGTTAAGATACTCCTTTCAAAATTTTCATATGACATTCACCCTTCACAACAAGCTCAATGGTTTTTTGTGGGTTTTATAACACCATTTAGAAGAGATTTATCTCATAAGACTTTTACAAACCCGTGCGAGGAATTAGAAGCTACTCTGCATGCCGAAGCTGTTGATACTAGTGGTAGCCCATTCTTGGAGGCTCAAATCACTATTATGGATAAGAAGCTGGAGAAGTTTTTTGTGAACTTATCCCATGAGACTCGCAGTGGTATATGTTTTACAGATTGTGAGGTAGAGGGGCATGTCAAGGATAGTTTCCCCTAGAGGAAAGTACACGCCGTAGTAGTAGACTGTGAGATTTTTCATGGGGACCATGATGCGAGTAGATATCTCTTGTTATAACACACAATTTGGAAGAATGTATCTTGCTACTATAACATCTGCACCTCTAAAACCCATGATACTAAGGATTGTAGGCTTATTGATCATATCAATGAGGCCATTGATCATGGTGTGTGCTAGACCAGCATTACCAATAGTTCTAAGGGTGATGATCACCATTATGAGGAGCACGTAGATGGAGGTGAGAATGGAAGGGGATTTCACAGAGGATTCTATGGTCGTGGTAACTGCGGAGGAGGAAGAAGTGAGTTCCCATGTGGATCCTATTTTAATTATGGGTCTACAGACTACTACAAGTGCGAGTGCACAGATTTGCTATAGTGTTCATGGTGCGGGAAGAAGCACAAGTATGAGGAGTGTCCTGAGTTGTTTGAGCATATGAATCAGTAGCACCAGAAAGACAAGGGACAAAGGCGTTACAATGGTAAGAATTAATAAGGCTGACACACAATGGATGCCATGGGTGACACGTGATACATGCTTGGAACCTATTATGGTAACAAAAAGAGCAGAGGCTGCATGTGTAAAGGAAATGCCATAGCTGAAGAACCTAGTTTCAAGGGAAGAAGTGATACATGGGAAGTACCCAAACCCTATGCATCAAAAGGAGGTATATGAAGAAACCATGGACATCATTCAGAGTTTACAAGGAGAAATCCAATGTCTAATGGAGAAATCCAGGAGGGAGGAGCAAAGAAGGAAGGTCGAGGCACTAAGATATGACCTAGATGAGGTCAAGGAAGTGTGTAAAATGCTAAGGAAAGAGAATATTATTCCCTTTCTAGGAGCATGGTTGATAGAGAAGGTACCACATGCCAGAGAAGAGCGTGAGAGGTAGGTCTTGCATGTAAACCTTCCCCTCACAGCATTGAATATGATAGGGAGATCACATTAAATGTGGTCATGGATGGATGGCTCCTTAGTAATATCCTCATTGACACAGGCATGAAGGTAAATGTTCTCACTTTGGATGCATGGCATCAGATGGGAAGACCTACATTACAAACATATTTGAATGTGTTGTATATGGAAAACAAAACAAAGGCAATGTGCATCAGTGTCTTAAAGGATGCAACTATCACCATTCAAGGGGCTAAGTTTATTGGGTACTTCAAAGTCTTGGTGCTCGCCAAGGAAGATAATTTCCCAAAACTACTTGGGTGCCCATGGTGCTATAAGAACAATGTGGATATTCGGTTCAACAAGGGATACATAAGTTTTGAAAATGAGGAGGAACGGGTCATCATACCCTTGGTTGATGGGAAATCAACACCCTATACTGAACCTTTGGGAGAAGAGGTCTTAGAAAGAATATATGTGCGCTTAATCAGGGATCTAAAGAAACTTCACCTGACAGAGGGAGTTATCTAGTTTGAGGATGCTCAGTCCCTAAGTGACACCACCAGTATAGTGTGTGATAATTGGGTGTATGGAAAATATGACTTAATTAGATGAAATTTGAGGGGATCGGTGACAAAGGTGACAAAGGCGCGTACGGTCTGACACCTAGGAGGAAAGGAGCTACCTAAGTACTTAGGAGGGGCCTTCCCTGAGGTCTTTTTGTAGGAGATGGAAGATCAGTGGAAGGATGAAAATGAACGAAGGGGGATGTTAAGTTATGTCCAAATAAAAACTGCTAGGTGCTAGTGGGAAACACATCAGTATAATCTCTTGGAATGACACGAAGTGAGAATTTACTTCTCTATAAGGTTTTACAGGAGCAATGCGCTATGGCTATAAAATACTGTTTTGGTAAAGAGACCACTTCCTTCCATAACCAAGCATGTGAGATAGCCTAGATGGGAAGCGTAGAAGATTTTCCACCTTCATTATGGGTTCATAAGTTATATTCTACCCTACAAGGTTGTGTGTATGCATGGTACATTCATAATGAGACATGCTGCTATACAAGGAATTGGAAAGAGTTAGCAGCTGATCTCATTCAAACATTTGAGTATCAAAGTACAAAAACCTTGGTGGATAAGGCGTTATAGGTTGTCAAGCACCTTACCATTAGAGATAGTGCCATGGCAGAAGATAGCTACTGTAGTTTCTAGGTGAACATATCCTAGAGGCGCACTTTGAGAAAGAAGAAATAAAAGAGATAAAACTTGAGTGTGCATGTTTGGAAAAGGAAAAAGGAAAGATGGTGTATGTGATTGATGGTGAAAAAGTAGAAAACTTGGATGTTAACCATTCTATAGGGATGTGCGAGGTGGTAGATAGTGATGATGAATGGGAATATGCCTATCACAAGCCTTTAAGACAAAGAAGGTTAACATTAGCTCAGATGAAGAGCCTAAAGAGGCTATCATCAAAGACTATTGGTCAGAGAAAGAAGTCTCTAAGATCGTTGATCTTTTACGTGAGTTTGAGGATTTATTCCCGTAGGGTTATCATGAACTAAAAGGCATTCACCATTCCTTGGGGGAAATGAGAATTAAATTGAAGGATGGTGCACACCCGGTTTGGAAGAGACCATACCAAATGAATCCTAATCTGGGCGTGAAGGTTAAGGAGGAAATAGATAAGATGATAGCGTCAAGCATTATTGAAGTTATTGAAGAGTTAGAATGGATAAGTCCAATGGTAATTAGCATCAAGAAGGATAGAAGGATAATGATCTATGTTGATTACAGGGACCTAAAAGTAGTGTGTATCATTAATCCTTTCCCAACCCCATTCATTGAATAAATATTAGAGGGAGTGGCAGGGCATGATGTCTATTCTTTCACAGATGGATTCTCAGGCTATCACGAGGTAAGGATCGCAAAGGAGGACCAAAGGAAGATGACATTTGCCACTAAGTGGGGAATTTTTTCCTATATAGTCATGTCGTTAGGGTTTAAGAATGCGCTTGCTGTGTTCTCACGCATTATGGTACAATCTTTCCATGATTTCATCCATAAATTTATTCAATTCTACCTAGATGATTGGACAATATATGGGTTAGTAAAGGATCATTGTGAAAAATTAAGGCTAATGTTTGAAAGGTGTCGATAGTTGAGGATATCCCTCAAAATTAAGAAATGTGTCTTTGCTACCCCATTTGGAACATTATTGGGGCACATCATATGTAAGGAGGGCCTACTAGTAGATCCCACAAAATTTGTAGTAATCATGGGATTGAGGGAGCCTTCTTAAAGCATAGTGTGTGAATTTCTTGGGCATACAGGGTACTACAGAAAGTTCATCAAGGGATATGCCAAAATCATCACACCTTTAGAATAGTTGCCTAGACATAAAAGTTCCTTTCATTAGGGAGAGGCGCAACAAAAGGAATTCTACACTTTAAAGGATAGGCTTGTCACCGCGCCCATCCTACATTTCCATTCTTAGGATAAGCCTTTCCATGTTCATGTGGATGCCTCAAGAACTACCATTGGAGTAGTACTTGCAAAGCCTAGTGGAGGGATTTTTTATCATCATTTATGCTTTGCAAGCAGGAAATTGACACCAGTAAAGTAGAATTATACTACGACTGAGTGCGAGGCATTGTCAATGATCTACACTCTTCAATGATCTATATTTTACACTGACCATATGACATTGAAATACTTGGTGAAGAAGCCCGTTCTACAAGGGCACATATATCGGTGCGTACTATTGTTCATAGAATTCAAGTTCATGGTGGTTTTCAAAATAGGAAAAAGTAATTCATGACCTAATAATTTTTCTAGAATCGATTTAGGGGAGGACACGCAAAGCATTGAGGATACCATGCCAGATGCACAACTATTTAGGTTACGGTGCTAGCCATCATAATTAGAAGATATTAAGGTATTCCTTAAAACAAGTGTGATGCCATTCGGAATGAAGGCCTTGGAGAGGAAGAAGTTGGCCATACGTGCTACACCCTACATGCTAATTATTGGGGATCTATACAAAATGGGTCATGATGAGGTTCTACACCATTGTGTGCTAGAACAAGAGTGCATTGCAATTATAGAAGAGGTGCATGGTGGGATTGCAGGAAGACACTATGTGGGAAATGCAACCGCACGAAAGATACTACTTGCAGGGCTCTAGTGGGAGACCATTTATCAAGATTATATTGATTTTTGAAAGGCATGTGACCCTTTTCATCGCCTTGGAAAACCTTGAAAAGGGGATGAAATGCCCTTGTGAAGAATAGCCAATGTGGAACCATTTGAGAAGTGGGTTATCGAATTTGTCGAACCAATCTCACCAGTGTCGCTAAGGACTAGTTCGTGGTATGTCATCACTTGCACTAATTATTTGACAAGGCGGGTAGAGGAAACACCTACAAAGGATTGTACAACAGCTACCACTACTATATTTTTATGGGAAAACATAATTAGTAGGTGTGGATTCCCATTAAGTTTGATAAGTGATAGGGGTACATACTTTGTCAATGAGACGGTCAGGATTCTGTTATCAGAATTCATGGTGGCCCATCATAAAACTACACCCTATCACCCTCAAGAAAATGGAACTGCTGAGGCATTTAACAAAATACTTGGTCACACATCGACTAAGATCTGTGATGTTGGTAGATAGGATTGGGATGACAAAGTATCAGCCATTCTTTAGGCATATAGGACAACCTACAAGAGGTTGAATAAGGCCACACCATTTCAATAAGTGTTTGGTAGGGAGGCTGTCCTACCATTTGAATTAATGTTACCTTCTATGTGTATAGTGGACGTAGGAGGATTGGCCAATGAACAAGCACTGAAGGAAAGAATTAACAAGTTAATACAATTGGATGAAAGAAAATCACTCTCTAGGTGGATCCAGACAGCTAAAAAAGCAAAACAAAAGGCATGACATGATTGTCACATTAAGAACAAAATTTTCTAGGTTGGGCAGATGGTCTTACTATATGATTCAAAGTTTCTGTGCCATCTTGGGAAGTTGAAAGTCTATTGGTTGGCCCCCTACATCATCTCGTACATCCTTGATTCAGGCACGTACAAGTTGCAAGCGCTAAATGGTATGGTATTACTAGGACACTTCAATGGGAGTAGGCTAAAGCCCTACTATAAATAAGTCTTCTTGGTGTTTGTAAATAATGTAGTATTGCCAATTAGTTTAGGATTTCCCTTAATGCTTTCTCTTTTCTTGTGTTTCCCTTTCTCATTGTTGTTTTGTGTTATGCCTTGGGTGCCAGTAATCTCATTAATTTTTAAAGGTTGTAGCTACGTAGAGGACTGCACATCATTTTAGTGTGGGGTGGAGTAAGGTAGAAGAAATTACAAAGTGTGAAGCATGAGGAAGGATTGTGTTGGAAATCCTGGTTGGATGGCCCTAGGAAACGAAATGCATGAGAGAGAAGGTGAAAAAGGATGGTTGGTGTTAAGAAAAGGCTACATTGTGGATCCATGTATAAGATTGGAAGAAGCGCACAAGAAACATGAGGTAGGTGAGATAATAAATCATGACAAAAATACCTTAAGTATTGGTGATGCATGCATAAGAGTCTACTGTCTAGTTGGATTGGTTACGCGCCAGAAGGTTGGGGAATTATCTGCATAGGATTGGGCACGTGAGTGAAAGTGCTAAAGTCATAATTTGTTGAAAAAGATGCATTAAGTGTTGAAGTATGGTGGTAGGTAAGGTGGAATTTAATGTTAAAAAGTGGGAAAAACTATAAATAGAAGGTTGGACACTTCATTATTTACATTGTGAATACAAAGAAGGAAGAGCTTTTGTGAACTAGGGTTTGCAGAGTTGATCTGTGTGAGTAAAATTTGGAAGAATTTAACTATGAGTTACTAGTTTGGATCTACGAACTAGGAGGGGAATAGTTCACAGTTGTGGAGAAGCACCATCTTGTGAAGAGGATATTCCAGTGAGGGTTTCACAGCTAGGGCATAGGTTGGAAAGGAGTTTCTTCACATGGTTGAGATCTGAAATTGGAAAGGGTAGAAAATAAAAGCAAAAGAAGTTGAAGAGAAAAGATAACCTACACAATGGCACCCAAGAAACTAGCTGTAACACCTAAAAAGGGAAAGGGCAAGGGAAAACAACAAGAAACCACCGCAAGTACCAATGAAGAATTCTATGTTTAAATGCAGCACCCAGATGGGGTTTTAATGGGAAAGGAGTGGGAGTCCCATTTAAGAAACAAACAGTAAGTGATTATAACCATCACACAAACACAACTGAAAAAGAGATGGCATTGGAGTTAGTGTGCCCGAAAAACAAAAGGATGCCAGAAGGATTGCCCATTTATAACAATGAAGTAAAAGTGAAGTTGGAGGAGGTGGGATTATTGCAATTCTACGAGTTTCCCTACTTTGGGAAGCTCGAGTGCCTCTATCAATGACTGATGTCATGTGTACATGAAGATCACTTTCATTTCGCAAGATGCAAGATGTGCATAACCCCTCAGCTAATTTCAAGATTCACAGGTCTCATCTGTGAAGGAGATAGTATAGAGGATGAGCTATGTGACAAAGAATCCATCAAAGAAACCATCTCCGCTTATGCATACAAGAAATAATCAAGGTGCTTTGATATTACAAATATCTAAGACTCGGTGATGAGAATGGCTGCGTGCTTGGTAACCAAACTTAACAACCAAGAGAGGTGGACGCAAGTGAACAAATCATGGCTTAATTCTTACAGAAGGATATTAGATGGTGCCATCTATAACTTATTTGTGTACATTGTGGATGAGATCATCATGAGGGTGATAAGATACTTTTCGGTAATGTCCTCTTACTTATTGTGTTTTTCAGAGATCAAAGTGTCAGATGGGGTAGATAAGTTTGTATGGGAATACCCAGAGGAAGACCCCTTGACCGGAAAGAGATTTGGGAAGTATAATTGCGATAACATGAAGGCCGTTCATAAGGTGTGTCTTAATAAATGGTATATGCACTTGAGGAATGCATTCGGGGCAGAGTGGAGGATCCCAGAACAACTACTAAAGCTCACAGAAGGAGAAGTTGAATTCGTAGTATACCAACACTTTTGCATTAGAAGATTTCAGTTGGTGGATGAAAACATGAGCCCTTGGTGTAAAATTCCATTTTATTTCACTTCTCAGTACTTCCAAGTGGGGGTAAATAGATTCAAGGAATCCAAGAAACTGAAGCTTGACCTTGGAAGTTTGAATCGGGACCATAGGGAGATGCGCAGGACATTGGTCTACCCCAAAAAGCATGCATATGTAGAAAATTACATATCACATGAAATTCAGATGATAAAACCCATGAATCTTCCTATTGTAGGGGGTCCACGGTGTGGGTATACCTTTGCATAAGGCCCAAGTTTAAGAAGGGCACTTATCTTGAAAATGAGATAGCTATAGCTAAGGACCTAATAGGTAGGTAGAACACCACACCCAAGAAAAAGGAGATAGAAGAAATAAAGAAGAAGGCACCTAGTGTCCAAGATACTCAAGCGGTGGGCACCCCAAGAATAAGTGCTAGAATAAGTACTTACACACGCAAGAAGAGGTCTCTAGTCAGAGAGGAGGTGCTAGAGAAAGGAAATATTATCTTAGAGGAGAAATCACATGAGGAGGAGCAAGAGAAAGCAGAGTCTCCTATACTGGAATCCCTAGTTAGGAAGAAATATAAGGTGATGGAGGAAGTTTACTCGGAGGAAACAAAGATCTTGGAGAAATACATAGGTGAGAGGGATGGCGATGAAGAAGATGATCCTGAAGGAGACCAAGGACCACTTGTTTTCAGCATGCATGATTCAAAATAAGAAGGAAAAGAGGAGAAGAATGACTATCACTTTGTGCGAAGGAAGGGCATCCAGGAGGAGGAGGGAACCTAATACATGGAAGGAGGTGAAGATGTTAGGAAAAAGAGTCAGAGGACTCCAAAACTCACGCAAGATGAATTAAACAAGGTGGAAGAAAGAGAAGAAATGAAAATAATTAAAGCCTTGGTAGAACAAGAATTAGAGTGCAACGCTGATATAGTGATGAAGGAAGATAAGGAAGAAAGTGTAGGGAAAGATCAAGGCAGCACGGGAGGCCCCAGCCTAATAATAAATATTCCTAAAGGCACGTGCACAAGTGGAAAGTGCATGGAGATGAAAATACCAAGAATGGACTACATTGATGATCACAACAAGGTGTTGTGTGCATGCTTCCAAAGCACAGTCCCAACAAATAAGCTCTTTTAAATGAATTCGTTTGATGAAGAAGGTGCATACCATCGGATGAGGAAAATGATTTCATGGGAAATTGAGTCCCACATCAACGAGCTAGAGTTCGATGTAAGCCAAGGAGCACTAATGAAGATGCCCGAGTCAAAAGGAGATAACCCCTTAGTAAGCGCTCAACAACTTTCAGATGAACAAGTCTGCAATGCTTTAAATAAGGTCTTAGTTGAGATGGAATCCAAATTATTCAGAAGGAATGATAGGGTAAAATTTCTAGAGGCAGAGCTAGAAAAGAAGGAAGAAGAGCTAGAAGATAGAACCAAGAACTTGAAGCAATAGGAACTAATTAACATGCAGCTAAAGGGTGAACTTAGGGAAGAAAAGACAAGGGTACATGAGGCATAGAAGAAGTTAGAATCCATCATAGATGCCATTTTTTTGAAGCATCTGGACTTGGCACCACCTGCATAGAAGTATGGAACCTCCGTTGAGTGCCTTGAAGACTTAATGCACATCCTCACCATGGAAAGGCAACCTTTGGCCTTATAATCTGTGGAAGAAGTAGCAACATGCTTGGAGAAGGAGGAAAAATTAAAGGTTATAGCAATAATTTCTAAGTATAACAAGGTTCTTGCTGATGTGAAAATCACTACCCATACTGTTGAGGCCATGTATGATAGTTACACAGACAGAGATAAAGTGGCAAGCATTCTGGTCGCCATTCATGAGGTAGAGGTCAAGGAATTCCAGGAGAAGAAGAAAGGAACTAGAGTAGAGTGGGAAAGGATCTTGGAAGAGGTTAAGAAGAAGTCAAAATATATTAAAACCTTACGAGGTTCAATTAAAAACTAGCTGAAGGATTTTTACCCACAGATTACAAGAAGGATGGATGTGCTTGAGGACGTGGGCAAGGAACTTGAAGGAATGGTTGGGACTTTGAACACTCACGAAAATGGACTGGGTATTGGGGAAGTAAGCACCCTAGTTGGTGACCTCTGTTGGAGAACGCAAAATGAAGTCGATGCCTGGAACAACTTGGAGGCCGACTTACAAAGAAACTTTCCTATCTTGTTGCAATAATGACAACACTTCCCCATTCTTTCATTTTTTTCCAAATTCTTAATTCCCTTATTCTTTATCCAAGGTGTTAAGCCTATTATAATTCTTTCTTTGAAGAAGTGTTCCCATGGGTGGAGAACATGTAAAGTGTGGGGTGATGTTGGGCCCCTAAAATATTAGCTAAGTACACAAAGGCACATGGGCACGCAAGGCCTAGGTTGAAGGATGGGCATGCAAGAAAAAGGCACGCATGGAAAGGTTTTAGGAGGGTTTTAGAAGGGCCATGTTACATACCAGTAGACAAGGTCTTGGAACTTAACTTTATTTTTCGTCTTGGCTAGAACACGAGAAAAGTATGACTTGACTGTGCATGATTAATGGATAAGGTTCCAACCTGGCAACAGGTTGGCCTAGGAAGGAATATACCCTGTGATGGAAGCTTCTAGAAGACCATCATGGAAAAGAGTGGAGAGATCAGTCCTGAAGGAGCATGCTCCCATGGAGGACCATAGTTGGACACTTGGTGATGGATTTGAAGCCTCAACAAGGCGAGCTGATAGTTCAAGTGGCTTATAAATACAAGTGCCCATAGAGGAAAAGATATATAGAGAGACCGTTAGAGAGTGAAGCTTTGCAGAAATGCCGTGAGGAGTCATATTGGGTTGGGTAGATGAAATATAGGAGAAGGATGTATCAAGGGCTTATGGCTATGAAATTTTGTTTTGAGATCTAAAGGATATTGATCTAGTTATGATGCATGACTTCAATCTGCCATACTGCGATGTTCTCTAATGAATCTAATGAATATAATGAGGTTACCAACTTATTTGAATATGATCCTTCTTGGTTTGGATTCATGCATGATTTATTTGTAGTTATTTTTCACATATGTTTATAAGATGAATATTAATCCCTATGCATTTTCCTTTTGGTTTTTATTTAGTCCTTGAGGTCTATTAAAGTATCTATGTTGGTAACAACTGCAATGATCTAGAGCTGTTCTGAGCTTTATGATGTTTTCATGTCTCATTTCCACTCACTTTCTTTAAATTTTGGATCATAGAGGATGTTTTCCTGCTCAAATCACATAAAAGAGAGACTCAGAGCCCGCGTGTGCCTCGGGTGAGCGTCCAGTTCCCGCTGGGTGATAGGCCGATGTACATGGGATTCCCTTGTTCTTTGGTGGGTGTCAAAAATGAGTACAAAGTCCATAAAAATTGATTACCCATTTTATAAAGGTTTCGTCTACATGTAATGGTAAAAAGGGCATCTCATCTCCCCTGTTAGGCTTTCCCACCCTTTAATAGAAATCAAAATTAGTGGCATACTCTTTAGCATCTTTAAACATTGTGGGCTGCCATAGCCTAGAGAGTAAAATATTATGAATGCAATGGCTTCTCCAACATAAATCCCTCCTATTATATCTTCATAAGACTTTTTTAATAACTGTATACTTATGTACTAGAACCCAACAATGTAGGACCTACTCCCATCCTAAATTATAGAATTATCCTCTAATGATTTGATATGAGCATAGACACACTGTAATTCATTTCTTATCATTGCTATTCTATCTTGTTGGAGCTATTCTTGAAGAGAAAGAAGATGAAATGTCCTCTAACTCGTCAGGTACCCGTTGAAATTCGTATAGTTGTGCATATAAGATTTCATCAATAACACTATAAGGAACCTCTCCATTAGCATTATATATAGGTGACTAGACCATAATTCAACCTTCCTGGATCCGCCATGAAGGAGAAGTTGAACTCTTGGAAAAAATTATCCATCTATAGATGTGCTCATGTAACACTAGATTATTAACCAAATATTTGAAGGCCTCATGATCTATGAAGAATACAAACTCTGTAGCTAGAAAATATTACCAAAATGTTTTGAGAGCATATACCATCGATAATTTCTCATGATTAGTGGTTGTATATTTATACTCTATATAATATATATATCTTCTGGAAAAATAAATAGGATGATCTATCATACCTTATCATGGTTGATAAATAATGGATCCTTTAAATGTTCCTAATGCATTCACATGTACATGGAAAGTTTTATTCCAATCTAGAAACTATAGGATAGGCATATTTTCCAAAATTTCATTTAACTTGTCAAATACCTCTTGCTAGTGAATTGTCTATATAAAGGGCCCATCCATCTTAAGTGGTTCTTCCAAAGGGACCAACTATTTTAGCATAGTCACTAATAAATTTTGGATAGTATCTCATAAGTACCAAGGATACATGTACATAATGTTGGGTAGAAGGTTCCTCCAAACCTGAGATTTTTGTAGTCTTAGTTGGATTTATCAACATTCCCTCTTTGCAAATCACATTCCGCAAAAAGACCTTGAAAGGTATCATGAATATAAAATTCTTAATGTTTAAGGAGATTCACAACTACATGCATCTATCAATCATGAGATTCAAATTTACATTGTGTTCTCTTAATAAATGATAGATGGTCTAAGCATTTAGGTACACCTATAAGAAATTTTAAATAAAATCCTTGATTTATTTTATCACTATGTGTGATAAAACTATGGGAACATTCTTTAAACATTATATGCAAAGGAGACCCACTATGTTACAAATGTAGTTTTTCCTTATCTTTCTATATGATTTTAAATTGATGGTGTCCTAAAAATCAATGTGTGAAGGTATAGAATTCGCAACATGTTATGTTGTCAAGTATTTATTTGATGAATGGTGTTGGGAAAGGATTCAAAATACAAGCTTCATTACGTATGTGGAAGTCTACAAAAATCCTTATGCACACATTATTTTTGATGTGGATCACTATACGTACCCAAAATTGTAGGGTACTACACCACTAGAACAACGTTACACATGCCCCAATGATGATAAAGGTCTCCTTGCAAGGTGTTTAGAATCCTAAAAATCTCTCCAACCATGCGTTAACATCCTGCATGCCCCGCTTAGCCCATGGGTGCTTTGTTTTCTCTTCTCCCCTCTTTTTCTTTTTCTTTTTGTCTTCAGTGATGAATCAACCACCCTGACTGGGTGGCGGTCCTGTAACCGCCACCCTGCTCAGGGTGGCTGTCCTTCACGTGTTTTCTAGAATGTTCTTTTTAATGCGACTTGAGTAAATTTTCAACGTTTACCAACTTTTTTCACCGCATTTTCTTGTATTTATGATTATGGTTCCCTAGAATAGTGTTTTGGCATTGTTTATGGTTTAAGAGATCAATTTGGTTTTCACCTTTGGGTAAATGAGATTCTATAAATAGCTAGCTTGTGCTCAAGAAAATGGCCCCTCAAATTTTCCTCTGAATTTCTCATTTCAACAACTTAGCCTTTCAATTTTTCTTAGGATTTATAGTTTCATTTGTTTTATGCATGGTTAGTGTTGTTTAACTGTTAGAAAGCCACATATTCTCCTTGTGCAGGTACTGTTATTATTTCATCCAATGAATTGGAGTAGGATAGTTTGATTTTTAGTAAGAAGCCATTAAATTTACAGGTTCTACTCATCAAATAGGATAGTTTCAGGTTCTGGACAATTTATGTTGCATGAATCACGATAAATCCTGCTAGGAATTGCATAAGCCAAGCTCTGTTCTCTTGCACTATCCCTATCCTTCTCGCATTGTATTCAGTCTGCATCCTAAGCTGCCATTGTCCCAATATCTACTTCTGCTAATGCTAGCATTACATGCTTTTCTGGATCCACGTGAACACGAAAGAACGAGGAGATCACACTGAGGGGACAAGGCCACACATCATCGGATTCACCACTGTTCTGCAAAATCCAGGTTCAAGCTTTCAAAGTTCTAGTTAAAGCATATCAAATAGAGTAGCCAATCATTTCATTTTAGTTAACTTTACTTTCGATATTGCCAGGGAAGCTATGGAGATTGATAGTTTCTGAGAAACTATGATTCACTCCTCACTTTTGAGATAGGATTGAGAGTCTTTCAAATAGAGTAGATCAACTATCTATTTATTTATAGTAGATCTACAAATTGCACAGATAAGTAGCTATACTCAGTTGCTTTGTCTATTTTAATTGTGTTATTAGTTTAGTTGTCAATTGCCATATATATTAGATAATTGTTCTTTTAAATTCTGTTCAGTAGCTTATCAATAAAATCAGATTTAGGAACATACATAAATATATCTTGCGTAGTTAATTTATTCTGTCATTAGTTAGATTTATATCATTTCCTTCTTGCATGACAATCACGGGACCTAGAGAGCCCAGAGAATACGTATTTGAGCCAATCGTGCCTCAACCCAATCTTATTATGGCAATAACTAATATAGATCAGAACCTTACAATCCAAGTCTTCCAAACAACAACAGACTTGCAACAAATCAGCTCACAGTTAAGAGGGTTAAACGTAGAAGACGATAAAGCGTATACATTTTGGTCAAACCAGCCAAACTGTAGATTACCCTAGACAAATATCTGCATGACTATAGAAGGGCTTGAAAGAGAGAAAACGTTTGGTTGTGATCCTTTGGTCCCACATCCAGACACGGGAGACACTATGATTCACTCCTCACTTCTGAGGTAGGATCGAGAGTCTTTCAAATGGAGTAGATTAGTTATCTGTTTATTTAGAGTAGATCTACAAAATACACAGACAAGTAGCTATACTCAGTTGCTTTGTCTATTTTAATTGTGTTATTAGTTTAGTTGTCAATTTCCAGATATATAAGATAATTGCTCTTTTAAATTCTATTTAGTATCTTATCAATAAAATCAGATTTAGGAACATACATAGATATATCTTGCATAGTTAATTTATTCTGTCATTAGTTAGATTTATATGATTTGCTTCTTGCATGACAATCACGGGACCTAGAGAGCCCAGAGAATATGTATTCGAGCCAATCATGCCTCAACCCAATCTTATTATGGAAATAACTGATATAGATCAAAACCTTAGAATCCAAGTCTTCCAAACAACAGCAGACTTACAACAAATTAGCCCACAGTTAAGAGGGTTAAACGTAGAAGATGATAAAGCGTATACGTTCTAATCAAACCAGCCAAACTACAGATTACCCTAGACAAATATCCACATGACTATAAAATGGCTTGAAAGAGAGCAAACGTTCGGTTGTGATCCTTTGGTCCCACATCCAGACGTAGGAGATACTCTCACGGACATAGATACTAGTTTCAGAATTCAGGTTGCAAGAACGTCTATAAGATACTCTGAAAAGATTACACAACTACTAATTCTAAATATAGAGGCCGAAAAGGCATATGACTATTAGATACTAGGGATTAGGGACTGATTCCACACATGACCATAGCAGGTCCACAACAACCTTGAATCTACGGTTATCATTCAAAAATCCCACAACCCAACGAGTCCATAGGTCAATCCGACGTTGACACTGGTTTACGCACATTAGTATTCAGATCCACTCCACTTCCTCCTATCATCATCACATAGTTATCCTTGTTAGATGTAGTAGCTAACGAATCTAAAGATTTCTAGACTAGACTAGAGAATCGACCATAGAGTCCACTATACCCATCATCCATTTTCATGACCCTATTTGGAGACATACACGAAACAATCCGAGGTCATTTTCCATGTATCCCATAACCCATAGATCAAATCACACCAGATCTTGATATTGATTGGAGCCTTCGAGTAGTCATCCTTGTCGAGTGATCTATCACACCAGTTTAGGTTAGGAGGGCCTTCTTCACCTTAGATTCACAGATTCCGCTAGTGCGCATCGAAGACATAAGATTTCCTAACTAAATTGTCTGCATCCCATGCATATTCCATCCCCACCAGCTGTCTTGGCATGACCTTGGGAGGTCAGGTGTGAGGAAGAGTTACTTGTAGATTCCCATGCTCGCTTATCACTTTTCCATCGTACAAAATTGGTGAACCTGAAGTGAAAAACATAGTACTTCCCCTTTTCTTTATTACCTCTTTCTTCCACCTTCACTCTTTCTCATTATTTTGTGGGTATTCATATACCCCCTGAATATGTTGGGATTCGATGCATATGGCAGACCTCTCCTAGGTCTTGAAGCATACTACGCTCAACTAAATAGGTAGTTATCATCCTCGCTCTTAGTATGGGGTGACAACTATTCAAACAACCAATTATCAACACAAACTCCACCTCCAAGGACTAGATATAGTTCATATTTCAAAATAGAGGAGTTGGATCAACTCACACAAATGCAA
This sequence comes from Taxus chinensis, assembly GCA_019776745.2. NCBI lineage: Eukaryota > Viridiplantae > Streptophyta > Pinopsida > Cupressales > Taxaceae > Taxus > Taxus chinensis. Next base: position 270,652,943 of record CM034149.1, on the reverse strand, counting down.
CAAATAGATCCCTTAGGATCGAACAATACGACATTCACAAGTGAATCTGGTTCATCTCCTCAGGTGCTATTTAGACCACAAATTAGTAGACAATCAGATCCATACCTTGTTTTAGATGATGAACATTCAGTGTGTTACCCCAGGAATGAACAACGCTATGGAAGTATGTACCCACCTATAGGAAGTTTACAAACACAACCTGAGGTCTCTTTTCAAGAAAACACCTCCATGCCACTACTTATAGGAAACGCCCTCAGTGAAACTTGGCAGGGCAAATGATCAATTCATAGCAGGGTATCACATGCCTATACAACCTCAGAATATACAACAAATGCCACCAAGGCAAAATACTGTGACTTCACCAAATGAAGTCATTTCGACTTTAGTAGAAAGAGTTAGAGGGTTAGAACTGGCTCAAGCGAGTCAAACATCGCAATTCATTCAGGTAGGAAATTCCAATCCTCCACATCATCCTAGCCAAGTAGACCTCCTCATAGGAATAGGCACATTGGGCATGCCTCCTCAGTATTCACAACAAACACCAACTAGGACCGTTGTTTCTAACACCGTTTGGGTGGAGAATATGATACCTCCCAGTCTTGTACAACACAATCCACTCTTGGAGAATACTCCTTCATACTTAAACATGTACTCAAAGATGCCACAAGGAGATATGTTCTCCTCTCTTGGCATGCTTGCTCAACCACAGGGGTTTCCTTATGCCCCTATAAATGCATACCCTATGCCGTATCAACAACCTATTCCACATCCACCCCCTCAATAGGCACCATTAATGGTCAAAACCTACGTGATAGGGACTTATTCAGAATATTTGAAAGAGCCCTTAGGCTTCACCATACGAAGCGTCATGCTTCCGAGACCACTTCATGATCTACCCACGTACAAAGGGGAGGGAGACTTGAACACACACATTAAGGCCTATGCCACAGCCATTCGAGAGCTACTCCCTTGGGATGGGGTTGTTGCCAAAATATTCCCCAAAACCTTGGAGGGCATCACCCTCGATTGGTATTACAGAATACCTTAAGCCTCCATCCATTCCTTTAAATAACTTGTTTCAGAGTTCATCATGGCGTTCGACATGAACAAACTATTGAGAATAGGAATAAGGGAATTCTTGCACATAAAACAAGAGCACAATGAATTTGTCACTCATTTCATCTAGAGATGGCGTACAGTCCTTTATTCTTTGGCAAGTGCTCCAAACATGGACCAAATGGAACTATGTGATTTATTCCTTCATTCCCTCAGCAGAGAGGTGAAGGAAGAAGTCCAGAAGTTCCCATTAAGGACTTACAATGAAGTACTTGAGAGTGCTCTTTGAATAGATCAAGTGGCAATAGATAGTGGTCACAAGATGTATGGAGCAAACGGGATGTTAATCACCCCCAACCAGAATACTACAACTTATCCTATTGCCACAAATGTAAATCAAGGACCTAAAATCCTTAACACAAATCGTGGCGCAACAACCGATGGAGTAACTGACCAGGTTAAAAAAGGCCAATGTTCTAAATACTCCACCACTGGTTAACAATCAACGAAACAACAATTTTACCCCAACAATCAATACAGTGGATTTTAATCATCCACAACAACAACAATGGAGGATCCAGACACAGGGTCCAAGCCAAAACTTAACTGGATGTCAAACCCAGAACCAAAACCAAAAACAACACATACAAAACCTTAATCCTAATAGGTAATGGTTTGATTAGAGTTTTGGATCATAATATACGCCAAACTAGCAACCTAGAAATTACAATCCTCACACGTATTGTGGTTTCCACAAGATTCAAGGCCATGACACTAGAACGTGTCATGACTATAATAAATTCATACAACGTTTTCCAGAGGAGCAAAGAAAACTTTTCATAGATATGTTCTTAGCAGATCTTGCATCACTGGCACCAAATACTTTTACAGGGGTAGTTTTACATCAAAATGCTCCCCTCAAGATCTTTAATGATCCGCTCCCAAATCATAATAACAACAGGTTAAATCCGAATGGGACGAACAAGGGTGTAATGGCAGAAAACAATTATCATGAAGCCTCGACTTCACTAAATCCACCTGTTGCACCACAATTAGGAAGTCAGCCACGACCCAAGATAGTCGGTTTAGTAGAATTAGACACTGAACTACTCGTGGAAGCCGTAACAAGGACACAAGAGTATTCCTCTCAGCTAAGTCCAAGTTACCCGCTAGAGGTAGATAACATCCAAAAAATATTATTAAAACCCGTGGGTGCCTACGATCTAATTAATGACCTAAAAAAAACCTTCTCTCACATCTCCTTTTTGGATTTACTGAGGAACTCTCCTACCTACAGGGCTGTTCTTTTAGAGGCATTAGGATTAGGTCATTTAATTAACATCACTCCACCTCCCGAAACACAGGTAAACCATATAAAAGTTGATATCCACCCTCCGGGGTAGCTGGATAGGGATACCGAGTTTATATTCGAAATAAACAAAATGCTAACAGACGCTGAGATTGCACGCAGAGGTGATCCGGGCTTACATTTGCAAGTATGGGTCTATAACAATTACGTTAAATGCGCAATGGTTGATGATGGGGTAGCAGTTAACATAGTCCCCTTCTCTTTCCTTCAAAAGCTAGGGTATGGAGAAATTTTTTTTTCCACGACTCGAAATATGCTAAGAAGCTATGATAGCCTTAAGGCCACTTCGATTAGAACTATAATACTACCAGTTACCTTAAGACCCAAAACAATCCTGACTGAGCTTTATATTATAGATCGGGAAACCAATTATAATATGATCCTCGGCCGACCATGGATACACCATATGAAGGCAATCCCTTCTATGTTATTTTAAGAAGTAAGGTTCTTGCACCTAGGGAAGATATTCGTAGCCAAAGGTGATCCAAAACCATTCGATATACACCTAGCTGACTTAAAGAAAAGACCGGGTGTTCACTCTGAGTTTGAACTCCCAACAAACCAACTTAATAAACCAATCGACATAAAACCAGAAGAAAAGTTGGTACCTACAACAGATCTTGAGACTATGAGCCTAATCAAGACTATCCCAACCCTCAAGGATGAGACTACCATTGTAGAAATAATATCATTAGGAACTACTGTGAAGATTTTCGACTTACTAGAACATGATCTACCAATTTTCCTACCATTTGATTATGTAGGTATGGGATATACCCTAGGTGTTGCTACTCTTCCAACAGAAGATCTCTACATGGTGGAAGTAACTGAAGCAGAAGAAATTGATGTGGAAAATGTCCCAACGTCCATCTTCCCAACCAAATATTGGACTCTCCATTTTGATGAAGCAAGATGTCATTATGGGGCTGGGGCAGGTGTGATCTTTACTTCTCCCGAGGGAAAGATCCTACCGTTCACCTTTAAACTAAATTTCAAATGTAAAAACAATGGCACGGAGTATGAAGCCCTCCTCCTTGGCCTCATCATAGCTAAATGGCTCGGTGTTAATGACATCAGGGTGTTAGGAGACTCTCAATTAGTAGTAAACCAAGTCTCTGAGGTGTATGAGACCAGAGCCGAACACTTACAGCTCTACAAAATAGATGTATTAGATTTAAGCAAAGAGTTTGAATTTATATCAATTGAAGTAATACCGCGAGAACAAAATATTCTCACATATTTGATAGTGACCTCAGCATCACGCTTCACTCCAAACGGTGAGTTTTGGATACCCGTTTCATTGTATCTCTTCGTACTGAACCATTAGTGAAGAAAATTCCAAACCCTCTTTTAACGAACATAGCTGAGAACAAATCCACTATCTTAGAACACGTTGATAATGATAGGGCCACTTTTGACTACTTGAACACCTATGCAGCGTTACATCTCACCCATCATGTGCTAGACTTGTCTTTAATCCCACATTCATCTTCCTACTTCGGGAATCCCATGATAGAGATTATTCCACAAAAAGAATTCGATACATATGTGGTAGAGCATAGAGATGATCTGGGATTACCTCTAGCCCCGCCTGAGTTTGAAGAAGGTAATAATTCTTTAATCAAAGAAATAATTGATATTAACATTGGAATGGAGGAAGAACCAAAGATCTTGAAATTAGGATCCTCATTAAAACTCCAGACAAAATAGAAATACACACTTGAATCCTCAAAGAACATCAAAAGGATTTTGCATTTAATTATAAAGAAATGGAAGGGGTTGTACCTCACATCGTGGTGCACAACCTCATCACCAAATCAGATGTAAAGCTAGTTAAACAAAAATCAAGGCCAATGAAACCCAAGGTGGCTCTCATGGTGAAGGAAGAAGTAATGAAACTCCTCCAAGTAGGATTCATCAAGCCGGTCGATTACTCTCAGTGGGTATCTAATATCGTTCCCATTCTAAAAAAGAATTGGAAGATACGCATCTGCATAGACTTTCGAGACATTAACAAAGCATGCCCTAAGGACGACTTCCCGTTACCATCCATAGATGTCATCATTGATGCAACATCCTGATTTGAGTTGTTGTCTCTCATGGATGGATTCTCAGGATACAATCAAATCAGAATATCTGAACAAGACCAAGCCAAAACCACATTTATAACTCCTTGGGGAACCTATTTCTACATTGTTATGCCATTCGGTCTCAAGAACGTTGGTGCTACATACCAGTGGGCAATGACATACATATTTCACGATCTTATTCACAAGATTATGGAATCCTATGTAGATGACTTGTTGGCCAAGGCCAGGAAGCGTCATGATCACTCGGAAGTACTCCGCATCATTCTTTCATGTCTAATAGAATACGGAGTCACACTAAACCCAGAAAAATGTGTTTTTGGTGTGACAGGAGGGAAGCTCCTCAGTTACATTATATCGTCACGAGGAATTGATGTAGACCCAACCAAAATCTGGGCTATTCTTGAAATGATCCCACCATTAGATGAATCTAGAATTAGATCATTTCTTGGGAAACTCGGTGCAATCCAAAGATTCACCCCAGATTTAAGCTCTACCATTCATCCAATCAACAATCTACTTAAGCAAGATTATAGTATTGATTAGACTAATGACTGCAATGATGGTTTCAAAGCAGTTAAGTGTTTCTTGTTGTCACCACCCATGTTAATACCACCTAAACCAGATCACCCTTTAATCTTATATTCACGAGCTACCAATGTCTCACTAGCCTATATGCTGGCTCAAGAAGACAATGAAAAGAGAGAACGAGTGATCTATTTTATAAGCCACACTTTACTCGATTATGAAACACACTATACCCAAGAAGAATGAGAGTGCCTTGCGATAGTATTTGCAACCAAATGCTTAAGACATTACATGCTAAATCAAGAAATGAGGGTCATTGTAAAAATAGACCATTTACAAACCTTCCTCACGTAAGGGTCCTTGTCTAAGAAGGTTGGACGTTTTATAACCTTAATGGGTGAGTTTGAATTTACTTTTGTAAATCAAAAGTTTGTTAAGGGAAAAATCATAGTAGATTGGTTAGCTGACAACCCATTAGACGGAGGTGATCTAGTCGATTTGGACTTCCCTAATGAATGCATATATTATGTCAAAACTATACCTCCCATCTCTGAATGTCCTTAGTATATTGATATTGTTAATTATATCATGAACCATACGCATCCAGAAGGTGCTATGCCACAACAAAGAAGGTAGTTACACATTATCGTAGCTAAATACGTTATTGTAGAACAAGTGCTCTATCGTAAGGCTTTCGATGGAATGCTTCTAAGGTGTGTTGAAACAAAAGAATCCAAGAAGATCCTCCACGAATCTCACAGTGGAATATATGGAGGCCACTTCAGTGGTCATGCCACCGCTCACAAAATACATCAGATGGGCTATTTCTGGCCCACTCTAAAACACGACGCAGTAGAGTTTGTACGCAGGTGTCATACATGCCAAGAATTCTTCCATGAGATTCACATGTTGACGCAAGCTCTACAACCAATCACTACTCCATGGCCCTTTTATACATGGGGCCTTGATTTGATAAGGAAATTCTCCCCCTCATCTATAGATGGCCATAACTTCATAATCATGGCCACCAAGTATTTTACCAAATGGGTAGAGGCTATGCCTCTCACCACTATACCAGGTTCTGTGATCGCCAAGTTCATTTTGAACTAGATCATTTACAAGTACGGTGTCCCAAAAATCATTATCACAGATAATGGGAGTTCTTTTAAGAATGATGAGGTTCATGAATTATGCAATAAATTTAAAATAAGCCATCATACAGCCTCCCTATATTACCCTCAAGCCAACGGATAGGTTGAAGCAAAAAACAAAATGTTGAAAGCCATTCTCCTTAAAATGGTGAAAGAAAACAAAAGATTGGCATTTAAATTTATACCCGGCCTTGTGGGCCCATCGAACCTCAATAAGAACACCAACAGGAGCAACTCCTTTCTCACTGGTATTCGGAGCGGAAGTAGTTCTCCCTCTTGAGATTGAGATGCCCAGTCTTCGCATCTCATTACAAGGGATTCTTGATGAAGACACTTAGAGAGAAGAACGTCTCTCCCAACTAGAAAGCCTAGATGAAGCTAAGTTAGATGCTGAACAGTGGCACAGAGTCTATGCTGACCAGATGTTCTGGCAGTATAACAAGAAGGTCTATGAATGAGGCATATATGAAAGTGATCTAGTTCTAAGACTAGATAGCTGGATTGATAAAAATACCGGTGAAGGGAGGAAATTCCAGCCCAAATGGTTGGGCCTATACCAAGTCATGAAGGACTATGGAAATGGTGCATATCTCTTATGTACACTGGAAGGTGAGGAATTTGGTGGAATTTTCAATTCCCTACACCTTAAACGATTCTATGCATAAGTGACCGGCACTATCTATATAATTATATCTACATTGCATCTTCATGTAGTTAGGTTCATTTTGTCCACTTGTTTTGTACAAGTTTGTGATCAAGGAACTTATTCTCCAAGAAATTCATTACAAACTTATGATGTTATTGACATTGGCTTCCAAATCATACTTCTTCACTTTCATAGTCACATCACCTTCTTCAGAATCATTTCATCAGATAAAGCTAGATATGACAAAGTCTTAATGGTAACCATACCAAGGCCTGCATGCTTGTTCTCACTTTTAGTCTCTTCCTAGAATATGTATCTTGCCTATGGTCTATTCTAGAAGCTTCATCGTGTCACATCTATCCTGTATGCATATCTCTTTGGAAGTAAGAACATACTGACATTTTTCTCAAATAAACAAGTCAACTATAGATCAAACAAAAAAATTTATTTTTACACATTTCCTTGCCCTACCAACCTTCAGTCATGAGCTTGCGTCTCTTACTAGTGACATATGGTTGGGAAAGGATGGGAATGCCCTTACTCGCCTGTACCTTATCCATGGTGATAAGCCCACACTTCTGACTAGTAGCATGGGGTAGGGTATGGGGGGTCCTCTTGACAATAAATGTTGAAGGTCGTCAGCAAACAATTCAAATGAACCTTTGAAATCTTGAGTCAAAAACAAATGAATCAGATGTCCAAAATTCCAGGAGAGTTCAAAGGCCCGAAAACCAGATTTTGTCTACCATGTGGCCATCTACAGATCTAAGTCTAGATAAACCGCAAAGTAAGTAGCATTCTAAACTATGGAGTCATTTGGGGTAGAGTAGGTTTGTAGAATCCTAATTTGGTTCCACCAAATCTTTTTCTATCTCTCATCACTATCATTCAACAAATTTCATAGCTTGTTCCCTTTCTAGCTCTCGGTGATGAGCCCTCACATCTTACTAGTTGTGTGGAGATAGGAATGGGGCAAGTTAATCTGCTCATCATACCGGTTTATCACCACATTTTGTCAAAAACCAATATGAAGTACCAAAAATTGCTTATAGAAACTAAAGTTCAAAATCACATTGTGTCTACATTATCATACATCAGCATCACAAAATAAAAAAAGAAAGAAAGGATTTGTATCATTTGTTCTCCATTACATACATTCTAAAAAACATATGAAAACAACATCATACTTTACATACAAAAGAAAATTACAAAAACATTGATACCAAGATTCTGATCCAAAAAGAATATATATATATATATATATAAAATCAAATTTCTTGTACAATGCCATCATGCGCTAAGCATGGTCAAAACACTCAAAGAGCCCAGAAAATACAAATACATCATACAAACAATCTAAGAGAGCCAAGCGGCCTCTCAACCCCTATGAGATCCCTCTGATGGTTTATGCCCATGTCTAGGACTTCGGCTATGCCGGTGCTCTGAGTGCACGGAGGGCTCACGGTCCTGAGGAGCAGCTGCAGCCTTACCATGAGAGTGACTCCTCATCAGGCACTCTGCTGTCCTGTACCTTGCTAGATCGGTATGGAGGGAGTTCACCATCTTGGCCACATTCCAGATAGGGGAAAAATGTTTGGTATGCCTACCAGCTACTAAAGGCTCCCCTGCATCCACGGATAGCTCCGCGTGGGTCTTCTCCATAGGGATCATCAGGGTATCAGTGCACACCTGGTGAATCAGGTCTCGCCACTCATCAGCACTCTCTGCAAGTAAAGGAGAAAAACCCAAATTAGAGATAATCAAGAGATAGAAACAAATGTAAACAAAAGGAGAGATAGCAACTAAGGAAATCCTAACTAGAGACAAGCATTAAAAGGAAGGATGATAACTCACTGAGATCTCTGGGCCTCCAAGATGGATCTCTAAGGTCGGCACCTGCCATAGATGCTGCCACTGACTGGTGCACTCCTCATATGCCTGGGGCCACATAACGTCCTACTATGAACTCATCCTCTCCACCAAATCCCTGAGAGAGTGGCTCCTCTGAAACCAGAGTCACCCTCTCTACACTTTGCTCCACCTTCTCCTCCTGTAAGATATCCTGAGTGTCATGCCACTCAGGATTGTTGTCCTCCTCTCTGCCCAACTCACTGACCTCAGCCTCGGTCTCCTCCTCTGTCTCCCCCCTTATGCACTCCTCAGACTCAGAGTCTATATCAATGGGGTCATCATTGCTATGGGCAGGACTCATAGCAATCTAAAGTAAGGGTGTCTGAGGAGCATCAACTCTTCCTCAAGCTCGTACTAGCCGCCTAGCTACAATGGGGACACCAGGAGTAAAAAATGTCCAGCCTCGGCCTCTAGGACCTCCCCTGGCCTCTCGAACTGATTTGTATACTGGTACCACTGGGGGAAGCATACCCACATAAGGAAGGCCAAACTGCTGAGGCACTCGACCAAAAGGATATATCTCCACCCTCCCCATCCTGTCAACAAGCTATCTTGTGGTGGAGAGAGAAATTAGAGTAAGAGCCTCCTTACCCCATAAGCCTGCCATGGCCTGATAGGGTGTGGCCTCCATGTTATCAGTGGTTAGGGAGGTGACTAGTTGATGAGGTGCTCTGAGCACCGACATGTCTGTCCATCTAGCCGCCCTCATAGCTCCAGGATCTGCCACCTGTACACCTCTCCCATAGGGGATGAAACGCTTGTAGACCCAGCTCATAACCAGGGTCAGATGGCTCAATGACTTCCCCTATAAATGGACCACCTGGTATAAATCATGATAGGTGGTCCCAAGAATGTCAACTCCCTAGGTGTAAATCTAGCCATGCCCCTCAATCTGTGTAATGATGGGGGACTAGCAATACAGTAAAGTGTCTCCTCCCTTGTCCCCGATCAATCTCGAGGCAAGGATACCCATAATGGTCTAAAAAATCAAGGGGATAGGTAGGCTAGGAATAGATCAGACCCTCACCCCCTTCTTCAAACTAGTGGAGATAATTGCATCTCCTATATATGAGGCCCACTATGCTGTCTGAGCCCGTGACCCTGCTGTCTTAAGAGTGAGCCATCTCCTAATAATCAGGACCCCCAAGATATGGTAAACATCCTCCAAAGTAATGGTCCACTCACCTTGGACCCCTGGTAATCGGAAAGTGTTTCGATCTGCATCCTAATATGAGAATAAGTCACAAAGTATGTGACTATACGGTGCAACATACAGGAACCGTGATATGCGTAGTATACCGGCCCACTGAAGAGTGTCCTACTCATCCTGAGAAAGGGCATCCAATACTGCTAGAAGCCAATCACACTCCCTCTCTTGGCTCCATCGGATATACTCCTCCTTTTCCTGCATACACCCAAAACACAAAAAACAGAGTACATTAGTATCTAGATGACATTAGAAAAATCGTGAAAGTAGGTAAGGATGCTAAAAATGCAAAAATGAATTCAAATAAGTGTTTTTTATACATTCTGTGCAGGACTGCCACCCTGAGTAGGCCAACGGTTCCGTAATTGCCACCTTAAAGGTGGCCGTCTTGTAACCACCACCCTGATCAGGGTGGCAGTCTCATAACCGCCACCCTACTCAGGGCGGCGGTCATGTCTTGAAAACCCACGCGGGTCATATGCCCTAAAGACGGCTACAAAAGCAAAATAAAGACTATTTTTATTAAAAAAAAAACTATCCAGTAAGTGCCCCCCTAGGTGACCCTATTAAAACTAACATTTTCAAAAATAACCCCCCATGACAAAGATTTCACCATTTTAACATTTTGGGGACAAAAATGGTAAATCGAGAAAAACTAGCTTGTGACCTTGCAGGTCGGTGTTCCGCTCGTGGAGGCATGATCACAATCTCATCCCGAACATTTTGACTACATTCTCATGAGAAAATGTCACCGTGGGTCCCAGAGCTCAAAATCAACCAAATCAACACGCGTAAATGAATAGGAAAATGGGCCCAGTTTTACATATATAGCAACCTAACTTGTTTTGAATACCATTTTTACAGGTTTGGAGCACCGACAAAGGTAAGTTCTTGTCCCCACACAAATGGTATGTCCTCATTTCATATTATTTTAGTATTTATTTTCCGATCTATTTTGGTCTATCTGCACTTGACACGTGCCCCAATGATGATACAAGTCTCCTCGCAAGGTGTTCGGGATCCGAAAAAGCTCTCCAAGTATGTGTTAACATCCCGCATGCCCCGCTTAGCCCCTGCGTGCTTTGTTTTCTCTTCTCCCCTTCGTTTCTTTGCGTTTTGACCTTCAGTGACGAAACCGCCACCCTGACTAGGCGGCGGTCTCGTGACCGCCGCTCAGGCAGGGCGGCGGTCCTTCACGCGTTTTCTAGAATTGTGAACTCTTTTTAATGCGACTCACGTAAATTGTCAATCTTTACTAGCTTTTTTCACCGCCTTTGTCTTGTATTTATGATTCTGGTTCCCTGGAATAGTGTTTTGTGCATTGTTTATGGTTAAAGAGCTTCAATTTGGTTTTCACCTTTGGGTAAATGGGAATTCTATAAATAGCTGGCTTGTGCTCAAGCAAATGGCCCCTCAAATATTTGCCTCTGAATTTACTCATTTCAATAGCTTAGTCTTTCAATTTTGCTTAGGATTCATAGTTTTATTTGTTGCATGCATGGTTAGTGTTGTTTAGCTTGTTAGGAAGCCACATAATCTTCTTGTGCTATGATGTTGTTATTATTTCATGCAATTCATTGGAATAGGATAGTTTGATTTTCAGTAGGAAGCCATTAAAGTTGCAGGTCTTGTTCGTCAAACAAGATAGTTTTAGGTTCTCGACATGTTATGTTGTATGACTCGCAATAAATTCCGCTAGGAATTGCATAAGCCAAGCTCTGTTCTCTTGCGCTATCCCTCTCCTACTCGCATTGTATTCAATCTGCATCCTTAGCTGCCATTATTTCGATACCAACTTCTGTTGATGCTAACATCACATGCTTTTTTGGATTCACGTGAGCACGAAGGAACAAGGAGATCACACTGAGAGGACAAAGCCACACACAACCGGATTCGCCACTGTTCTGCAAAATCCAGGTTCAAACTTTCAAGGTTCTAGTTAAAACATATCAAATCTAGAGTAGTCAATCATTTCATTTCAGTTAATCTCACTTTCGATATTGCCGGGGAAGCTGTGGGGGTTGATAGTTTCTAAGAAACTATGATTCACTTCTCACTTTTGAGGTAGGATCAAGAGTCTTTCAAATAGATTAGATCAGTTATCTGGTTATTTAGAATAGATCCAACTGCACAGGCAAGTAGCTATACTCATATGCTTTGTTTTAATTTCGTTATTAGTTTAATTGTCAATTTCTAGATATTTTAAATAAATTCTCTTTCAATTCTGTTCAATAGTTCATCAGAAAAACACAAAAATAGAGAAGTCATATATGCTGTAGATATACTTTACATAGCTAATTTTACTTTGCTGCAGTTGGACTTACCTTTTTTTTTTGCATGACAATCACGGGACCTAGAGAGCCCAGAGAATACGTATTCGAGTCAATCGTGCCTCAACCCAATCTTGTTACAGCAATAGCTGATATAGATCAGAATCTTAGAATTCAAGTCTTCCGAACAACAACAGACTTACAACAGATCAGCTCACAGTTAAGAGGACTAAACATAGAAGACGACCAAGCACACACGTTTTGGTCAAATCAGCCTAACTACAGATTACCCTAGATAAATATCCACATGACTGTAGAAGGGCTTGAAAGAGAGCAAACGCTCGATTGTGACCCTTTGGTCCCACAGCCAGATGCAGGGGACATTCTCACTGACATAGACACTAGTTAAGAATTAGAGGTTGCCAGAACGCCTGTAAGGTACTCTGAGAAGATTGCACAACTTGTAGTTCTAAATATAGAGGCCGAAAAGGCACACGACTATTGGATACTAGGGATTAGGGACTGATTCCGCACATGACCATAGCAGGTCCACAACAACCACGAATCTACGGTTGTGATTGACAAATCCCACAACCCAACGAGTCCACAGGTCAATCAGACATTCATGTTGGCTTATGCACATTAGTATTTAGATCCACGCCACTTCCACCAACCATTATCACACAGTTATCCTTGTTAGATATAGCAGCTAACAAAGCTAAGGATTTCTGGACTAGACCGGAGAATCGACCATAGAATCCACTGTACCCATCATCCATCTTATGACCCTGTCTGGAGATATACACGAAACAATCCCAGGTCATTTTCCCCGTATCCCACAACCTATAGATCGGATCACGCCAGAGCTCGATATTGATTGGAGCCTTCGAGTAGTCATCCTTGCCGACCGATCTATCACGCCAGTTCAGGTTAGGAGGGCCTTCTTTGCCTTAGATTCATAGATTCCATTAGTGTGCGTCGAAGACATAAGACTGCCTAACTAGCTTGTCTGCATCCCACGTATAGTCCATCCCCATCGTCGGGTGCGAGGAAGAGTTACTTGTAGATTCTCATGTTCGCTTGTCACTTTTCCATCGTACAGTCTCTTCTGATGGTACAAAAGAGAATTGTAACTACTAAACCTTTCACGATGAATTCCATTAGTAGACTGGTGGCACTGCAGGCGGATATTGCGAGGTTCGGGCCGAGCTTGGAGGATGTGGAGGCGTGTATCAAAGTGTTGAATGAAGGATTGCTGCAGTTCAGGACAGAAAAGGAAGCGGTGGCTAAAATAGATGGGATTGAATCACATGTTCGACAAGTATATCCAATATCAAAACAAAAAGAAGACATAAATGTTACAGCTGGCTTGACTTCTTCTATTCTTTCTTCTTCTATTTTTCCACGTTCTCGGATGAAATTGTAAAACTTTAATGTCATTGGTTTTGAAACCATTACTTAAAGTTATGTGTAACAATTCTATTAGTTAAGTGATACATGTGTCACTTAAGGAGAAGTTAGTGGAGGATGATTGCCAAATGTCATCTTTACTTGTTGTTTATGTTTCAGTTCAGTTGAGTTTCCCATTTGTACTTTTCCTTCTACATTCTATAAGTAGAAGAAGAACCTTCGGGTTAATTATCATAATTGGTAAGCAACAACCTTGTGTTATGTTAGCATATGGATTTGCACGCATGCAAATGACATGCAACAGTGTGGGAACGAAGTCCCTCAATGAAGGTGAGGCTGCCTTTATTGAAAACCAAAACTATATTTACATCTATACATTCAAAATTGTATGTGGGGGGTGTTTTGGAACATTAATGGAAAGAAAAGTGAATGAGGGAGATGGAATGGAAAGAAAAGTGAATGAGGGAGATGGAATGGAAAGAAGGAAAGGATTGGAATGGAATGAACTGAAAGCGCATGCAAGAGTTAGGTAAAAAAAAGCCTAATATTGCATGAAGAGGAAAGATGAATAACCAACACAAATAAAATGGAGTTTGAGTTAGCCAAACAAGAATGTGTAAAAGGGAACACACATGAGCAAGTAGATAATCAGAGTTTGATCACTGTGAACTTAGAACAACTAATTAATAACGTTGACAATAAGATCAAAGATAATATTTGCATGCAAGATTCAAACACCTAACATCTAATGAACATAAGAACATCCAATGTTACAAGAGATAATGAATGAGACACAAAGTTCGTATTTTATTAACTCCAAAATATTTTTCACAAAAGAACACAAAGTTTCTTCCTGAAACAAAGCTTGCACAAAAGTATTTTCTTCTCCTCTCTCAAAGTCACCTTACAAATGAGCTCCTCACTTCCTTTTATAACCCCAAAGTTGGTTACAAAGTAGTTAGGGTTTTACATGATCATTAAATAAGGCACTTAGGTGACCTTTGATTTTTTCAACAACTTTATTAAAGACAACCCAAAAATAGAAATTACTTAAAATATCCATTGTTTCCTGAAAACAAATAACAACACCTTTTAAAATATACAATAATAACCAGTGCCTTATCCATTGAAATGGGGTCCGCCTATCTCAAGCGTATGAGAAATGGACTCTCCCACTTCGTTAGATACCAAGAAAATCAACTCCCTGTACCGCCGGTGAAATTAGGATCTGCCACTTTTGCTAGTTGAAAGGATCTAAACCTTCCCAAAGTTTCAAACATCTTTTCTTCTTCTGGAGGTTCACTTGGTCGAAGAATAGCCTCACAAAATACCTGCAATTTAAGAATTCTACTTGGCATATCATTTAAATTAACAATTTTGGATTGAGCATTCTCAAATAAGTTCTTCAATTTGATGCACCGCTCCATGGAAACTGACAAGAAATTGTTGGCGGGAGTGTACATGTCCTTTAACAATTGTGAAAATTGTTCTTCCACCTGCTCCAATGAACACCTTTAATTATGCTCATTTACGAGGTTACAAGGAATCTCAGCCATGAATTCCTGAATCAAGGAGAGTGAAGTGAAGGCTTCATTGCATATGCTTTCATAATGGATCATGGAATCCTCGAGAAGCATTTTTCTTGATTTGAGTTGCAGACACCAAAGAAAACGTGTCCCTCGATGTTCAAATTCGAGAATTCCTTCAATAGCTAAAACCGAAGATTCCATACTTGTCATCTCCTGTAAACTGGGCAATATCTCATCCAAATTTGATATAGCAGAAACAAAAGTTTCTTTGAAAGAAAGAATTGGATCAAGATACGCACTGACATCTTCATGAAGCTTAACCGCGGTCTTGATCATCCCCTGGCCTAAAACAAGAATATCTGAAAGCCAAGTTTTAGTGACATGGCCCAATGTGTTTATTTCCTTTGACAAATTGAGAGTATCTTCATCTGGGGCAGCCACTGCATCAGGTACTGGGAAGGTGGATGATATGGGATTTATCAAATGTTGAACATATTCTAGCAATTGATTCTTTTCGGCCTTGAGCCGAGAGTTTTGAGACTTGTATTTCTCAAGTCTTTTTAGCACGATATCAATTGAATCTTGAGTCATCGCCATGTCACTTTCTAATGTAGATCTTCCAAGTCCCAGTCTAGAAACTTCATAGTCGGTAGGCGTCATAGCATTGCACTCTTTATCCACTTGTGGAATGGCAAGGTCTGCAAATTTGTTTCCATCATTATCCACCATTATTCGAGAAAGCACCTTAGGCTTCTTAGGAATGGTGTCATTCGAAAGTTTGAAAAGGGCATCAAAATCAATGTCAATTGGCTTGACAACTCTCTTCCTTTTCTTTACTTCGGAATCCACCTAGGAAGGAGTATCATTCACTATTTCAGTGTACAAAATCCTGGAGCTCGAATCAATATTCTCATTATTTCCGACATCATGAGATCCTTCTTGAATCCTATCTACGACCTCGATTTGAGGAGACATAACCTCAATATCCACTTCCTAATTATTCAGGAGATTTTGGGAAATCCCTTCATGAACTTCATGCTCTGAAGTGTTTGATATTTGAATTACCTGTACCTGAGTGGATGCTTGTTTGAAGCATGGCTGAGGAGCATTTGCTACCAACTTCTGAGCACTATTAACGATGTGGGTAGAAGAATCTCTACTCGAGGTAGAAAATCCAGACACACGCTCTCTTCCTTCTTCGGGGTTAGGATCTTTAGATCTTTCTCCTTGTGACACGTTGCTTGGCGAAGTGGATTTCGGCAACCACTCCTTTCTCGCTTGTTGTGTATGATTGGATGGTAATGAGGTTGATCGAGAAGAGACTTTGGTCGAATGGAGACCCCCTCGTATTGGCAATTTTTGTGATCCCGAAACGTGATCTGGAATTGATTGCAATTTGGCAAGTTCTCTGTCGTACCAAGATATGATTTTTTCAATAATTGGTTAGTTCTTGCCATCAAGAGAAAATTCATCTCTCTTGGTCCAGTTGATTCGAGGCAATGGGGTAAAGACAACGGCATCATATGAGGGATCGACGACATCCTCATCATCATCTATGAATGAATCGGGAGAACTCTTGATACGGAAGGCCTTGATCTGAGCAAGTGTTAGGCGAGAGTACTCCTGTCTTCTTACCTCATGTTCATCTGAGCAAGCAGCCCAGAAATCTTCCATGGTAGGATTATGTTGATACTTTGCTCCCAGAATCTTTTGCATATATCCATTGATATCAAATTGGGCTCTCTTCACATATGGATGGATGGTTATGAGAGTGAACTCTTTCTCCATGAGTTGTGCACTGAAAAGATTTGGACATTGGTATTCCCCGATTTGAATTGGGAAATGAATTCCTGAATGGTGCTTGTCACTAAGAAGGCAGTGAACTTGGAATAATTGTCGCGCCAGCTCCATTAATGTCCATTTATCACTGACGTACTCGGAAAGTTTCCACGGGGTCCCAACAAAGCCACTCACGCGAATGTAGGAAAAAGATGAAAATTGAATAAACCAGGTTCCCCGTTGGGAAATGACACTCATGGCTTCTTTAGAAAACCTTTCCTCAGTATTTTGATTCAGGTTCTGGATCACGCGGAAGGTGAATGCATTGTTGACTCTTTTAAAATGGTGAGAACTATTTTTGAAACTGAGTTGAGAGTAATAATGAAAAACACTGTTCGACGGCCCCATGACTCCTCTCGTTTCAAGTCCCGAAAATAGCTTTCTTCGTGCTACCGCATAAGTCAAATACGATGTCATGTAGAAGCATCCAATCATCTTAACTTCTATCAATTATTTGTGAAGGGTGTTACTGATGATGGTGGCCCAATCCACAAACTCTTTCTTGGCTAGGATGATATAGATAAACTGGTACATCCATGGGTGGAAAATCCTTGCAGAAGGTAGACCGAAAACTCGACTTAGGAGAATAATCATTTCCCCGAATTCTTCTACGAACTCAACACGGTACAGTTCTTTGGGAAGCCTGTCAATTCGAGGTCTCTTGGTTACTAACTAGTTGTTAACCATCTTGCTCCATCTCAGGGGTTCTTCATCCCAGAATTCTTGTGCTGACTGGCGAGTGATATCCGCATTCTCGGGAAATTCGGGTATGTCAAGCAATTCCTCAATGTGCTCTGGTGTGATCAAGAGGAAAGGCTCGCGATTATTTTTAAAAATTCCTCATCTCTCAGGGTCATAATGCCCCGCGCAAGCAATAACCAATTTCGGACACTGCACCGAGACAGGGAATGCTACTGCTTGGGGTAGACCACTATGGTAAAGTCTATCTGAGAAAATAGTTTTGCCTTCAGTTTTCACCCGCTCGCTGAACTGTTGCACGTTGATGTGACCCAAATTTGTATCAGTGATGTTGTCATATGAATAAATTTAATTTATTTAATGGTAGCCATGAGCATGCACAAAATAGGTGCCCCATTTGAAGAGTGAAGCTTATTAATTAATTAATTAATTGCCAGGAATAGGAAAGGAATTAATTAATTATATAATGGTGAAGATTATATAAGCAGGGGCTGCCATATGGATGAATTAATTAATTCAAAGGTAGAGAAGTGCAAGCCAGAGGAAAAGTGCTCCCCATTTGGAGAGGATTTTTGCTCAGAAGAAGGTGAAATTAATGTTGAAAGCTTCCAATTTTGGTGCACAGGTTGAAGGAGGTTGATTTGTGTCTAGATAATTGTTTGCATAAGTGATATAGGTGCTCAGGTGAAGTTGGTAAAACCCATGCTTTCTTTTCATGCAAATAAAACATCAAATTTTGGGGCAAAAGACTTGAATTATGCATATTTTTATGATTAAAATCCACTGTTCATATTCCAGTTGCCATCTTTGTCTTAATTAATTGCAAAAATTCATTACAAGTGCTTTTATAAGAGAAAGGGAGCTTAAATCAATGTCCAATACATTGAATATATCCTTCGAATTTGAATAATTATCCAGATCTGCACCAGTTTTGAAGAATTTCGGCCGAATAAAGAGAAGAAGAATTGCTCAGACAAAGATAGATATGGCCATGGAAAAACAAGATGAAAAAGAAAGCACAACGGCATCATGGATTACTTCCAGATTTGTTGACACTAGAGACATAGATCTAGATCCAGATCTCATAATTGCAAAATATTCTAGCAAAACATTCATCCTCTTGTTTCAAATGCAACCCGTGAAGAAGTCAGTGCATGGAAAATTTCTTCCAGGATCTTGTGCATGTGCTTCTAATCTTCCAATTGAAGCCTTCATTGAATTTGCATTCACCTGGAGTGCTTTCCAGAATTTTTAATTGCTCATATGTAATTAAAAATAAAAATGATGAGTTATTTACGGCGAACATTGCACTGATGCATGTACTGGAGAAGAACTGCAAAAGCTTCAAGGATAAGAAGGAAGACATGTCAAAGGCAATACCCGCAAGATGCTTCCAGTCACTTCCAGATCCAACCACTTCCAGATCTAGTTTGAATCAACTACATGCAAAATATGAAAAAGGACAAGACTGCAACTTTCATCTTTCTCTTATTTCCTCTGAAAAAATAATTAAGCGATCAATTAAATAATACAACTTAAGTGATTGGTTTAAAAGCCATTACTCGAATAAGTCAACTACTTGGAGATAGGTGGCAGACGTGCAAAATAGAAGGTTCTATTTTTAGTTGCAAATCATACATGTCATGTAAAGATGAATTCTAGGAGAAAGATTGCCAGTTGTTTCCTTTCTGAATTCCACATGTGCCAGTTCAACTAAAAGATTTTGACTTGTAATTACCCCTCTACATTCTATAAGTAGAGAAAGAACCTTCGGGTTAATGATAAGAATTTGTAAGTAGCAACCTTGTGTTCCAAGCTTTGTGCTAAAAACCTTGAGAGCCACTTAAAGCAAAGTAATATATAGGAGCAGATTTCCAGAGAACTTTGTGTCAAGGTGTATTGTGTCTCTTGCTTTTTATCTTAGATCTTTTAATAAACTTTGTGTTATTTTAGATCTGGATCTATAGTTGCCTTTGCTTATTATTCTGTGTTTATATCTATTGGTTTCTCTATGTGCATGCAATCAACTCTGCTATCTATCAATTGGGATGCAAATCTTCCCCATTTCTTTTCTATGTTTATATAATTCCCTTTCCCTTCCTCTATAAATATTTCCTTTCTTTAAAAAACTGCTTACTTGTTGTAGAACTGTACAACTATGGTTCATGAGCTGAACAGTTAAAGTAAAACCCCATTTAGATATTAACATATTATAAATTGAAAAATCTGACATGGGAGCCTCACCGGTAAATGAGGGAGATTTATCTCATGACTGCCTAGGTTTTGTGCTATGCAGAAAATCTAGCCAACAAGCTAAAAGCATTTAATCTTGCATTACATAGCATTAAAATAGAGTAAAAGAGAAGATCCATTGGCCTTGAAGCCATTAATGGGGAGATATCTTTCTCTTAACACATAAACTAAATGCTTAGACCATCTTAGGTTCATTATTTCAAGCTTTCAAAGAATAGAGATTAACTTCATTTGCTTAGTTTGCATGTTTATTTCAAATTAATGTATGCAAAGAAGGAAACCTTGCTCATTTCTTATCACATGGTCCATTGATCAGATTGTCAAAATCCTTTGGTGTTTCTTTAGAGATTATTACCCCAAATCCATGGCTTTTAAAACTTTCCATTGTATACATTTGACACGCTCGGTGGGACACTTATGTCCACCCTCCATTAATGGAGGTCTTTTAGGTTTTTCAAAGCTTATTTTCAAGTTTTTTTTTTTCGAATCACTTGTTATTTCCTCATTTTTATTTCTAACCCTAGGTAAATGACCATCATTTATATACATTTTGTGGGTTTGATCTAGAAATAGGACACTTTGACTAACAACTAACCTGTTTGCTCTTGAAAATTTGAAAATCCGTGTTTTTTGTAGGTTTTTCACAGGGTGCGCGTAGGTGTCCAATAAGGGGCATGTACACATCGAAACCCCAATGTACCCTTCATATCAGGTGCATACATGTCAGAAGGTCCCCATCATTTGCAAAATAAAACTTTACACAGACGCGCACGTGTCTTTGTCATCTAGGGCACGTATTTGTCTCTATGGATGCGCAGGCATAAAAGCCCTAACTGAGTAGAAAATAAAAAATAACCCATACACAGATGTGCACGCGTCTCCATCATATGGGGTGCGTATACATCTATTTGGATGCGTGGGTGTAAAAGATCTAACTGTGTAAAAAATTTTACAGTTCTCTGTTTAGGCTTAGGTGCGTACATGTCGTAACTTGAGCGTCCATGTCAATATAGGCGCATCTCTGTCATATTGTGAGCATCTATGTTTACATCATTGGGTTTTATTAATATTTTTTGACTATAGGCTTACTCATCAGGTAGGGCGCGCATCCATCGGTTGGGGAGTGCTGGTGTCAGTATAGGTGTATAGGTGTCTGTGTTAAAAATTGAAAATTTTTACAGTCTACAATTTTTTTTTTCTAATCCATCACTGCAAATTTTTAGGACTAACAATTGGAAAAAATAGGGTTCTTTCTTAAATGTTTCAATTTGCATAGATTAAAAGTGTTATTTGTTTTTGACTTAGAAGTATTTTTTGTAGAAGTGTGGATGCTCTCTCCTAGTGTCTTCCGAGATGATCTTGGAGATCAAAAACACCAATACAAAACTCATATAAATTGTGTAAAAAACACTTGTTTTATAAAAGGTTAGAGTAAAAATTTCATGTGATTTCAGTGGAATTTTTTGTGTTGTGTATTCTCTTCCTTCATGCCTTTTGGAAATCTTAGGAATCAAAAGAAAAGTGAAAAACTCTATTTCTTAAACATCAACCTATGAATCGGAAAATTACTAACACTTGTTGTCTATAGGACCTAACAATTGTCAAAGAAAGGAGCTAAGACAAAACACAAAACCTTCTAATACACATGTTTCTTGTAGGTTTCCAAATGGTGTGCTACTTAAAACCACATTAAGCTAAGCAAGATAAAAAACACACCATATTCAAAACATTGTATTACAAGTTTCAAAAAAGGGTACGTCCCTATCTGCTCAACTAGAACATAACCCCTTTGGCATAACACCCTAAGCTACAACAATGGGGGTGGTTCTAGGAACCCTAAAGTATTCCACCACTATGTAACCTCGTGGATGAAACAGGAAGTGCTCCGCTTACCCACTTGACTAGTATGCCTTTTGAGTTAGAGTTATAAGTTGTCCATATCATGACCTTAGTATAAGTACACAATGGATGCATTCATTTCCCACTGTAATTGAAAGGGGATAAAGCTAAGATACTCCCAAACTAGTCATTGTGACTTTTTGGGTAAATTGCGCCTCGCTCTTAGACAATATTGTAACACCTAGTTGAGAGAACTTGTTAGGGAGGCCATTTTTTCAAGGAGCCCACTTTACTAGGCCTTGTTGCATCAGGCCATCATAAAGTGACGGCTCATCTAGAATCTAAACCTTTGTTGAAAGAAGGAAAAGAACCCTTGTGAGTTTGAACTAAGTGTCTCTTCATCACGGACCTAAAATACACACCACTTTTTCTTAGTTTTGTTCTTGTCTTTGGATGAGGCGAAGCTCTGCCTAAGTTTTGCTTAGCTTGTGTCCATATTTTGATCAGTACCCTTGCATTATCATCGCCCATTATTCGGTGCGAGAAAGCTGCATACATCATGCATTTTTATCAGAGATAGTGCTTGTCACTTTTTTGTCCATTTACACCCATCCCTATTTTCGGTTGGGTTGTTAAACGTTTAAAGTGCACAGGTGCACTTTTTGCATCTTTGATAAAAGTCCTTTCATATTGATTTCAAGATCATCTTCACCATTGTGTATTTAGTTCATCTTTTGTCTCTTCTTGAGTTAACAGTCTTTTTCACATCTTAGACATACAATCTCGACACTTACATCATATTCTCATTTTTTGTGAGGAAATGGTATAAGTCCCCTTATTGCGTGGTTACATTGCTCACATGATTAAAAACTCCTTGTTATACTTATTACTTGGTTTCACTCTCGACATCATCTTAGTCTTCTTGAAGGGTGTTGATAACACTTTACATATATCATAATAAAGTTACCATGGTGCTAACAGCTTGCTTGCTCGGTTAATGTGTCACGGTGATGTTATTACGCTATATCTATTTGTGAATTCCATTTTTCAGAAGGTTTGGCTTTCATCGGTGTTCAAACTAGTTTTAAGTATATCTTGTCAAGGGAATGCAACAACATCATGTCAGTGCTTAGACCTTGTTGGGGTTCTAACTTGGCTTACATATTGGTACATCTTTGTCACTATCTTAGGGTATAGGTTTGATAAATAACAAATTGAGTGAATCGTAACATAGGATGTGGATATGAATTTTTCTTAGTAAAAAACGATTGCATTAAATTACATCTATGATACACTGTGATATAATTCCAACATCCCCTTAAACGGCTTACATAAAACCATACACTTAGGGGTTATGCTAGCTACATAAAGACGTCCGCTAGTGATGCCTAAAATCATAAAAATAGCAGCCAAATCAAATGAGAAACACATGGGAGAAAACCCTTTCGAAACATTCCCATTTAGTGGTCATAATTTAGGACCGCTCTTCTCTTAAGTCAAAGATACAGAGACGTTAATTGATCATAGTAGAGAAGAGTCAGACTCTTCAGGAGAGAAACAAAAGTTATACCTAAACAGATTTGACAAGATCTTATATTATAACAAAGATCAAGTACTCACGAGAGTCTTGGTGTTAGGAGCTAAACTTCTACACAAGCGCGAAGAAGAAACAAAGGTCATTGACCCTAACTTAGGAGAGAAAAGATTCACCTTAGACACAGATAATCCTTTCAATGTGGGATATGCATCCAATTCTGGGAAACATAAGGCCACAGTCAAAGGTGAAACATCACATAAACCTCACTTTAAGGCTTTATGTAAAGTAAAAACTGAGCAGAAGGCCTCCCCTCCTCTGAAATTTGATGAAGAAGAGGATCCGTTGGTTGAGGAGGAGATCCTCCAAAAATAGATCTTGAAGTTGAGTCATAAATTAACAAACCTAAGAACTTCAAAAAGAAACATAGGTAAAGATAGAGACAAAAACAAACTTAACAAGTTTCAATTTGATCCGCATACTGACTATACCTTTAATGCAACTCAGGCTCAAAGGTCAATATCACATACTAAGGAGAAACTCATTCAGGATGAATCAAAATCTATGAAAGATACGCTCATGACATTACAACAAGGAAATGTAGGCCAAAACAGAAAATATTCATATGAAGAATTATGTCCTTACCCCTTCAATAAGGACATACTACAACAGCCTTTCCCAAAACATTTCACTATTCCAAAGTTTGATAAGTATAAGTGCAAAAGTTATCCTCGCGATAAATAAAATACTTTTACATGGCTTGCTAAGAGGTCATGTATAATGATAATTTCTTGATACAACTTTTTCCTCACAGCCTAGAAGCCATGGGATTGGAATGGTTTTATAGCATACCTAAGGGCTCCATTACAACATGGCCCACACTAGCAGAGAAATTTGTAAGGCATTACTCCTATAATATGGAGAGTGACATCACGATGACCGATATATGTAAGACAAAACAAAAACCCAATGAGACATTTGCAAGATTTTTAAAATGATGGCACATGTTAGCTAGTCGCTTTCCTTGTGCCTTACCCAAAAAATAGTTAGTGAGTATATTCATTCCTAACTTGAACCCGGCAATATACTTTCACTTGAAAATGCATCGTGGCTCTAACTTTGAAGAATTCATAGAGAAAGGTAGTCAAATTTAGAAAGTGCTCATTGCCAAGGGTACACTTAAACCAGTTATTAAAAACAAACACGAAGCCAAATCCACAGACAAACCTAAATTATTCAAAAATAATAAACATGTTGTTGGTGATGGCATTACAGAATCCAAGAGAGTCCAAGCCATACAAACAAGTCCACTCTTGAAAATTTCACAAGGACCTCATCCCAAAGTGCCTACAAAGCGTACGTTCACATCTTTGACAGAATCCTTATCTACCATCCTAAATAATTAGATGGTGCAAAGATAGTAGAATATCCAACTACAACAATGCTCTATCTGGAAGACGCTCCAAAAATGGTTTGGTTCAGAGACAATGAATATTGTGACTTCCACCGTGTCAAAGGACAAAAAACCAATAGATGTTTGAGATTACGCCATTATATCCAAGACCTTATAGAGGAAGGGAAGATTGCTGTAGAGTCTCCCCCAGAGGCCGATAGAAGTTCAAATGAAAAATGGGTATTTACAAGGAACCTTTTCCTAACCATGTGGATAAAAAGAAAAAGAAAACAGATCAAGGGAAAAATTGTAACGACTATTGGACTACTACCTATGTGTACCCTAAAAATGATAGTCCTTATGATTCCTTCATTATATGTATTAACTCATCTAACAAACAGATGAGCACCATTCAGATCTTAGAAAAGAATTATGTAGTCGGGACAAGACGTGCCTGCTTAATCGTACCAGATCCTGTGCCTACCCTAGAGGAAAGTTAGTATAACTTGATAGAGAAATTAGAAAAAATGTCCACTAAGATATCTATCCTCGATCTCCTAAAGATCTCCAATGCCCATAAAAATATATTGTTCAAAACATTAAAAAATTCAGGGGTTTCCACAGAAATAGATCCCGTAAACCTTCAAGCCATGATTGCACACTTAGACACCAATGATCAAATTACTTTTGATCATATTTCAATCCGGCATAATAATCTAGAGCCTAACTTGCCATTATATCTTGAAGTGGTGGTTACCCGTCGCAAGATCAAAAGGGTTATTGTAGATGGGGGATTTGGTCAGAATATTTGCACCTTGAAGCTGGTAAAGTAGCTAGGCCAGTCAAAAACAGAGCTGGGTGATAAAACTATCACAATCACATCATATGAAAATGAAGAAAGAGAGTTAGTAGGGACTATAGTGGTCCCCATGGAGGTAGGAACAACATTTCATGACACAATGTTCCATGTCCTTGACTTGGACCTTCCATACAACATGCTCTTAGGACACCCATGGATCCATGTCATGCAGGCTATTCCACCAATGTTTCATCAGTGCATCAAGCTATATCATGAAGGGTAGGTGGTTACCATTTTGGGTGACCCAGAACCTTTCACACATTGTAGGGATTTGCATAGTTTTTCTCGTGTAACTTATGAATGTCCTTCTGTGGATGTTGTCGTCCCTTTACAAACAAAGGCCATGAAGAACCAGGTAGATTCAGGATCTATCACACCTTTCAATCAATATTTTCCCTCACTGGTCAATCCATTTTCTTCATGGGAGGTCACATCAAAAAACCATGGCCCAAGTAGGCCATTCACTCTTGAGTAGGCTCTGTTGATATCAGACCTATCGGTATCCCCTAGGACAAGAGGTAAGCCTTACTTTCAGTTCAAGAGCACCCACAAGCAATGTCCTAAACCTTTGGAGAAATTTTTCCATAGTGGCCTCTTGTCCAAGGATAAAATGTTAGAATACCCTACCAACAAAGTACCAGAAGGCACCATGGCTTCATGCAATCAAGCACCTCAGTACGTCAAAGGTCCTTGTATGATGTTTTTCATGGGCTATGACGGGTTTGGATGTGGCATTAATGCACAAGGCCGGTTGGAGCCTATCCCTATCCCTCATTTCAAAACTGATAAACATGGCCTTGGAATAAGGTCCCATGATGCTCTACATTCTGATAACAATGCTACTTCTTCTGAAAGTGAGGACGTTTCACCTCATTCTGATAGTGACACAAATTTCCAATGTATCCTTTACAAATATATTGCCTCCATGAACCTATTTCTAGATTCGTCGGTCCTTACCTTATCTATATCCACCCCCTAGATAAATATACAATAGCCCTTATATATCCCGAGCTTATAGATTGGGATCAACAACTTCACATGCCATTGGATTTATTTGAAAATGATGAGGCATTTGTAGAGTTCATGGGACTTTATTCAAACTGGAGACCACAAGAAAGGATTTAAGATTCAACTAGATGTTTGTGCCTATTTTGGGGAGGAAGCAGAGATGTGTGGACGGTTGAATAAAAATGTTGTAACTAAAGGTACACCTACCTCTGAGAAACCGAGAAAGAAGGCTCAACGGAAATCCCATAGTGACAAACTCTTTGGTGAGCTCATAGACAAACAAAATGAAGAGTCTAAAGATGAAGTGATTTATCTATTCAAATATGATCATGAAATACCATAGGAGGTCAATCTTACTCTTCCCCCTGATCCTACATAGATGGAAGATGCTTCTAAAATGCTTATTAAGGAAACAATCAGTGTCAACATTGGCTCAGAGGATTAACCCAGAATAGTCAAGTTGGGAGCTTCACTCTCAGCTCAGGAACTAAAGACCTTTGCAGAACTCTTAAAAGAATACATGGACATATGTAGATATGCCAGGTTTATACCCTAAGCTAGTTGTGCACGACCTCATTGTACACCCAGATGCCAAACCAATCAAACAAAAATTAAGAAAGATGCATCCTAAAGTGGCGCTCTTCGTCAAAGAAGAATTAGAAAAGTTGTTAGTTGTTGATTTCATAAAACCTATTATTTATTTAGAATGGATCTCTAACATAGTCCCAGTAAATAAAAACTTGTTGGGATAAGGATCTACATGGATTTACGTGACATCATCAAAGCATGTCCTAAAGATGATTTTCCCCTACCTAACATCGAGATGATAGTCGATTCAACAGTTGGCTATGAAATGTTGTCCTTAATGGATGGTTTTTCAGCTTATAACCAAATACAAATTGTAGAGGAAGATCATAATAAGAAAACATTCATCACCCCTTGGGGAACATTCTGCTACAAATTCATGCCCTTTGGGCTTAAAAATGCTGGCTACTTATCAGCGGGCCATGATAGTTATCTTCCATGACATGGTAAGTAACATCATGGAGGATTATGTCGATGATATCCTAGAAAAATCCAAGAGTAGAAAAGAACACCCTGAAGTGTTGAGGTGTATCTTTTAGCATATAAGAGACTATAAGGTTCACTTGAACCCTAAGAAATGTGTCTTTGGTGTCTTATCAGGAAAACTCCTAGGGTTCATTATCTCACAAAGAGGGATTGAATTAGATCCTGCAAAGGTTACGGCTATCACAAAAATGCCACCACCTACCACTCTCAAGCAACTAAGGAGTCTATAAGGGAAGATTCAAGAAATCCGTTGATTTATCTCACAACTTGCGGATAAGTGTCACCCCTTTACTCATTTTCTCAAGAAAGATGTCACATTCAATTGGGGACTTGATTGTCAAAAATCCTTCACGTTACTCAAATAGTACTTGTCCAACCCACCTGTACTAATGCCACCTACCCCTGGTGAACCTCTCCTCTTATACATCTCCATTACCTAGTTTTCCATTGGTGCATTACTTGCCCAATATGACTTAGCCCATAGAGAGAGCAGTTTACTATCTTAGCCACACCTTGATCGTATATGAGCTGAATTATCCTCAAATAGAAAAATCCTACTTGGCGGTTGTATTCACATTTCAAAATCTTCGCCATTATCTCCTGAATAATAAGACCAATCTCATATCCAAAGTCAACCCTTTCAAGTTCCTTTTATCTAGACCCATCCTCACAGGCCGAATGGCTAATTGGATCATTCTCTTGAGTGAGTTCGACATTGATTTTGTAAATCAGAATTCTTTAAAAGGATAGGTACTGGATGATAAATTGGTAGAATCTCCTCTCCCAAGGATGGAACCTTTGTGCTTAGATTTACCAAATGTATCCATCATGTATATCGAAGAGTCTGTAGAATGGCAGGTTCATTTTGATGGATCTTTTACCTTCCATGGATCTAGAGCAGGAGTGGTCCTCATCACTCCAAATGGTGATGTCATACCATGAGCATTCTGGTTGGGATTCCCATGTACAAATAACATTGCAGAGTACGAAACACTCATCACCGGCCTTAGGCTAGCTATTACATGGATTATCAGATAACTACGAGTCATTAGGGACTCTCAACTTATCATAAAACAGGTTAATGATGAGTACAAAGTTAAAGATGAGAAACTTATTCCATATAAGAAAATGGTTGAAACTTTGAAGGAATATTTCACACAAGTCATATTTGAACAAAAACCAAGGTTGCATAATAGATCCGTGGATGCTATGGCTAATATTGGATCTCTCTTGCATATAGCGCTTGAAGAAAGCAAAATGCCTTTCTTCGTGGAACATCTACAGGTACCTATATATGATATGTCAAAGTCATGTTTGTCATGTGAAGTTGTTGGTCCTTTATCCCCTTGGTATGACCCTATCTTCCAATGTCTATAATATGGCACCCTTCCCCCTGTCATCACCCATTCTAAAAATAAATCCCTTATTTGCTGCATAGCCTGTTATACCCTCCTGGGAGGCACCCTTTATCATCATGGCTACGACGGGAATCTGCTTTGTTGTTTGGATGTCACTGATTCTATCCACGCAATTAAGGAAGTACATAGTGGTATTTTTGGAACACATACTAGTGGCATAGTCTTAACTAAGAAGCCATTGAGAGTAGGTTATTATTGGCCTACCATGGAATCCGATTGTTACAACTTTGTAAAAAATGTGAACTATGCCAGAAGTATGGGAATTTAATACATGCACCGGCGCAAGCCTTACAACCTATTGCGACGCCTTGGCCATTCTCTAAATGGGGCCTGGATCTCATAGGGAAGCTCCATCCTTCTTCATCAGACGGTCATACTCATATCATCACCACCACCAAGTACTTTACCAAATGGGTAGAGGATTTCCCTCTTACCTATGTCACCGGTGTGTATATTTCAAAATTCATCATGAATCATCTCATATGCTGTTACGGGATCCCCTCGGCCATTATCACTGATAATGGTAAATATTTCAAAAATAAATTGGTTAAAACATTGTGTCAACGCTTCCATATCCAACTTAAGTGGTCTACCCCTTATTACCCTCAAGGTAATGGACATGTGTATGCCACCAATAAAACCCTTGTGTGGATTATGGAGAAAATGGTCAGTAAAACCGGCCGTAATTGGCATCTACAGATATATCCCACCCTCTAGGCCTATCGTACTTCCATCCATACTCCTACTGGTGCGTCCCCTTATTCACTTTTCTATGGAACTGAAGCCATCATACCTTTGGAAGTGGAGCTTCCCTCCCTAAGAATATCTCTTAGAGAATATCTCGATAAAGATGAAGACTACATAGTTTCTTTCCTAACAGAGTTAGAACTATTAGATGAAAGGCGTATTAGAGCGTTCAATCACCTCAAATTTTATTAGAAAAAAGTGTCTAGAGGATATAATAAATGCATCATTCATCAGGAATTTGATGTGGGGGATCTAGTTCTCAAATAAAATAAGAAGAACACTATTAAAGATAGAGAAAAGAAAGGAAAGTTTGAGGCTAATTGGTTAGGTCATTATGTTGTAATTACAAAATATGGATTAGGGGCCTATAAAATTCCATATTCAGATGGTGAAGAGCTTTCAGAACCCATGAAATCCATGCACTTAAAGCATTTCTACGCTTAGGCACGAAGGGAATATCAAATAAGAACAAAAAATTGGAAAACAAAGAAACAAACAAGCAAAAAATGGAAAAATGAGAAAATAGTAAAAAAAAGCATGTCGTCCTCGTGTGAAAACCACGCAATTATGGCATAGGATGTAGGTCTTTGAGTGAAAACCAATTTTTGGTGCTCAAGGAATAATCATAGAACATAATTTACTCGTATGGAAGGGTGGGTAATTGTTACCACTTCTTTAGATACAACTTTCTCTGCTAGGTTCTAGGAACCCTACTAGGATCACCTTTTCCTTGTCATGATCTGGTTTATTTGCTCTTATATCTGCATGACGGACATTACCTTTGTACATGCCTATCTAACACCGAGCATGAAAATCCCATTTCCATCTAGCTCCACGCTCGGGGCATCCACACTTCATCGTTCTTGTACATTGCTTTCAAAACATGACCTTGGAAAAGACAAAAACATGTAGAAAACAATACACAAAAAATCTAAACATTTGGAAAAATCCCCTTTCCAGGGATAAAGCTACATTCATCTCACAATGCTATATTTGGGAAATCTAGACAAAATAGTGACAAATGTAGTCATGAAAACTTATCTCCTTAGATAAACCCAAAAACATTAGAAAATATGTCGATGTTGTCCCTAAAAAAAAGTAGTTCTTTAATTAATTTTAGTTGTTGGTTTGTATAGTTTTGGTGTACTTAGTCCATTAATTGTTAGTTCTTTAAAATGGATCATTTCTTTATCAAAAGTGGAATCTTGTTTGATTTAAATTGAGCATTACATTACATACATTTGAAGGCTATCATGCTTGTAAACAGTTGTTGTAGGTTTCTTTGTTTGTTAGTGTGCTTCCTTTTAGGGTTCATTTTTTCTTACTTAGATTAGATCTCATTTTATATCTTGTTAGAGGTTTTTGCATATGTTTTTTTAAGTAGTGGTATGTTTATATTTATTTAGTTTTGTTAACTTTTACTTGTGTGTTCTTGCACATTTTTTTGTTATCACATCTATCATCTATCATCTCATCACATTTATAACATCATTCACTACATCATATATCAAGAAACAACTAAGTATACATCATATATGAATGCTAAGCTAATCATCAAGTACCGTATCATCAAATGGAGGCAAGAGGGATCACAAATATCAAAATCTATCCCACCCGCACCCTTATCATCATATCATCCCGTCCATATACATCTATAGTAACACATGAGAAATGTATTTGATATCATCTAAGGATCTATCATCTAACATCCATAACACATGTATACATCAAACATCAAGATAACATACATGCAGGTACAAAATTAGACAACATCATAACACATCCATAAGTGTTAAATCAAAACAAGCAACATGTAATAAGATTCAACATAGAGTAATTTATGATAAAGGGTATTTTACATCATATAATTATGCCCACTCGTGTCACATACATTAGGAAACAAAAAAATAAACTACATCATCTCATAAACACATGTATCTAAGCCCAAAAAGTAATCCTCTATATACATGTGTGTCATATACATCTATATCAACAGAAATGGATATACATCGGTACTCTATATCAAAAATGCCTTCAGCTTAGGCGTATAAAGATGATACATCAAAAAAATGTCCACATATCTATACATGTATAATTGTGGACAGTTAGTGATCAAAAAAATACATCATCGATACAATATGCCATCAAAAAGGGGCATGCATTAAAAATAATCGGGCCTTCATCACGAGGCATCATCAAAATGAATAAATATACAAAGCTATATAGTAAAATCAGCCTTCATTAGAGGCATGTATAAAGAATGTCTATACAAAAAGAAAGTGGAGCTTAACCACAACTCTCACCCTTGTCGAGGCTCCTAGGTCTGTCACTTGGTCAATGGAACAATGGTGGCTAGGGAGGACCTACACTAGATGGACCACCAGGTTGACTAGATGGTCCCTGTCTAGTCGACTGCTCTGACATGGGCTACCTAATTGATCTCGACAAGTGACTTGATCTCTGTGACATAGACCCTATTGTGCTCGTCCTTGACTATCAAGGGAGTACCACTCGCTGTTGTGGGGGAACTACCCTGAAGTAGGTAGTCTTGTAGAATAACACCTCACCACCAAGCCTCGTGGCATCACAGATCAAGTCAGCATCTCCTAAAGCGAGGGATGCCTGAAGGAAAACATCTCACTCATATGTCACTCTACCCAAATCAGCCTTAGCCTGTCTCAAAGAGGTAGCCTCTTGATCCCACTCTATAGTAACAATCTACACCTATGCTCAGGCCTCATCCCTCTGTGCTAGGAGACCATGTAACCATCTATATACATGGTTCCTCTAGGCCACAACTATCCATACCTGAGTGTGGGACTGGTGTAGGAGGCTTAATATATAAGCCCCTTGTTTGGCCATCTCTTGCACCTGACTCTACCATGCAACACTATCACTTCCCTGAGTGGCCTCTACCCGGGCATGATCTCTCTCTACTATCAAAATCTATATCTGTGCCCGAGCCTGGTCTTGCTCTAATGTGAGGGCCTATACCTGGGTCCTCATTGTATCTCTCTTTCTAGCCACCTGTAACTGAACAATGATGGCTACCTATAACTGTTGCTAAAGAGAAGCTCACTATCCACCTACACTGCTACTCTCTAGGGTATCAAAAGGCAGCCCCTGTGCTAGTAGTAATTACTGAAGAGGGGTATAAATCCCCGCTGGAATGCCCACTGGGGTAAAATCTATGTCGACGGCCCTATATATCTATCTCGACCTGGGCCTGGGGTCCTGTCCCTGTGGCTGCTGTGGAAGGGAACCCTGTCCCTTACCTTTGACATGCTAGGGTGCAGTGGGCCTGCCCTCATCATCATCATCATCACTGTCATCTCCACCCTCGCCATTACTATGAGGCCCCACTAGAAGAGGCCTCAAGCTAGCATCATATGCCGCTCTGGGAATCCTCAAATGGCACAGGAGCATGCCATGGTACCATGGCCCATACTCCAGCATGGTACCTAGATCTCTGATCTATCTCAGTGGCACCCAAATATCAGGTGCCATCTATCCAAAGCTAACCAATGCTCTGTCATGGGAAATGTATGGACCCATATCAAAATGCTCTCTGGCTCTACGAGCGTACCATCTATCTGGCCCAGGAACATCTTGAGTAAGGCTAAACTACCGCTGACATCGAGCCACTTTGTATAACTCCCGCATATAGTTGTTGCTGCCTAGAATAAAATGCTCAACGATGGCAGTGCTAAGCTCTAGACCATCCTTTGGCCACTGAAAATACCAGTAAGGCTTCCGGGAAATGGAAGCCTAGAGTAGTTCATCTAGCTCACACCTGTAATGGTATGTAACCTCGATGAAGGGTCACACATCATCCCCTACCGAGACCCAACCCACAGTATAAGGTTCACCGGGAGCCCTACCTCTTAGCACACCTAGGGGCAACCAATAGTAATGTGGTCCCATGCCCAAATCTGTAATAAACGAGCAAGTCCTACTATCTTCTGATGGTAGTAGGTGATCAGATGGAGATCCAAATACAAATGTGCTAATATGCACTGACCCCAACAGTAGGTTTTTCCCTCCAGCAAGCCTAGAATCACTCCTAGGAGTCCCAACAGAAATGAAGCACCAGTCTTGTCATGGAGTAGAACTCCACTGACAAGAGCCATCATGTAGGCCACTACGCGGTCTAACTCTGGATCATCTATGCATCAGGATAGTCTGATAGACATCCCGCGCCGTGGTATGGAAGGAACACCGAACAAATCTGTGATGTGACATTAAATGTCACTCTAATGGCTCATCGTCTCGATAAGCTGTCCTTAGATCAAGACTTGCATGATGTGCCATACATCCTCTAATGTAATGGTCATCTCCCCAGTCGGGAGGTGAAATCACTGGCTCTAGCTGTGCCACCACTCTGCTATGGCTGTCAGTAGGCCATGATCTAAAGTAATCTGGGGCATCTCAGCCACATAAGATAGTCCCATCACGTGTAAAAGGCTCGCTAGGGTCACTCTATCCTCATCATAAAATTACACCTCTATCATAGCCAAGTAATCGTAGTGCTCACAAGTCTAAAGAACATGTAACATACGCTACAAAATCAATGCAAGTGTTAGATGTCTAACATTTCTATAATATTTTTCTAAGGAAAAATAAAGCTTTTAACACATCTAATTTACTAAATATTATTTTCTTCTAAGGTAATCTCACCTTTTTCTTCTATAACTTGGCTATTTTCTAGCTAGTTGTCTTTTTTTCTCATGCTTCTAGCACATACGCACCTCCTTTGGTGCCTGCGCACCCTAACCAATGCGCAAGCAGCCCCAGGGATGCATACGTGCACTAACTTTCTCCTCTCTTTTGGTACAGACTGATGTAGGATGCATATATTCCCTCCATGTTGCCTACACACTTGTTTTGATGGATACACGTGAGCTTGTCCATCCAAAACCTATCCGACACTTGCATGCCCCCTTTGTCTTTTCTACGGGTACGCATGTGCACATCCATCCTTTCCAATGGATACGCATACGTGTACCACTTTTTCTGAGTAGGTACACATACACATCCTTGTCCCCCGTGAACAGATGCACATGCGCATCTGTATCAGTTTTGACGCATGCACGTGTGCGTACCATCAATCCAACGTATACGCCTATGTGCATGTGTCAAAATTCCTCCTACCTACCCTAAGAAACCCTAAAAAGTGTAATTAATGTGTAATTAATGGGGGGGTTAGGGAACTCATGAATGGTCCATCCGCCGGGTCCCACATGTACTCCCAAACACAATCTGCATGCCTCATCCTCCTTGGTATCCTCACCATCTCACTCCAGGGATCTCATTTTCACTAGCGGTAAAAATTTATAGAGGCTTTGGTCGAAATGAATTGGTCGTGATTGTTTTACTAACCCAGGGTGAGTATATTAACCCGTCGTGATGCCCCTGGGGCATCATTTTCCCCACCATGATCATTCTAACCTTCTTCTATCTGCCGTGATAATTATTTTTGTATTAAAATAATTATTTTTACTAATTTTCACACGTTGGTGCACTTCGTGCCATCCAATGGTCCCTTCTTTGTCACACTGAGATAAATTACGAACTTTTCAGGTGCCTTTTCTCACCTTTTTCCTCTAATTTTCATCTATTTTTCCCCGTTGTGATGATTATTTACTAATTTATTTTAAATAAATTATTCTTGACCCATCTTTCTTCTTGTGGGCACATATTTTGAGCTTTTTGACAGCTTTGCCTTCCCACTACCACCTATGTGTGTGTTTTTGGAAGATCTTTGATCTTTTAAAATTCTTCTGACTGATCAAAAACCTAGAAAATGAAAAAAAAAAAAAATTTAAAAAAAAACCACAAAAATATTGGAAAATAGCAAAATGGCTTAAAATTGATTAAACCAATCATCTACAGCTGAAATATGTGTCTATTGCATGGCACTCATCCCAGATCTTGCTGACATTCTCAAAATTGTTTGAAACAATGACTCGCGCATCACCAAAATCTTCAATCACCTAAACAAGCTATGTTGCTTACTTCGTCTGTACTCTGGGGCACCAATAATCACTTGGTACTATTTTTGTCATGCACATTGCTTTTTCATAGGACGGAAGTGTCCTCCATCTTCCCCCTTGCATAATACACCTTGTTTGGGGCATCATTCTTCACCCTAGTCGTTTATCAAAACATTTGGGACTTCATCTCGATAACAAAATATTTGTGCAACTATCTTGAATGTTGTTGGTTTAAGTGTGTGTGATTGTACTTATTTCCCTGTCAGGTGATTTGGTTTATTTCTCTTATTGATTTGTATTTGTGTATATTGCATGGAGTTGGTTGTTTTGGCATAGGATGGTTGTTTTTATCTTAGCTTTTAATGTCATTTTATGCTTCTGTCGCATGCTCATATTTTAACAAGGACCCATGAGGAGGATTTTAAGCATTATGATGATTAAATTATTGTTAATAATTGATTTACAGATAGCTCAATATCCCTTTTCTTCTAGTTTCTCATCTTCTCTGGACACTTTTCTCTCTATTTGTTTATTTTTCCATCATTGATCGTGTTTCTTCATCACCCCATCGACACTCGAGGGGGCATTTGTCATCCTTCACCATATTAATTTTTCTTCTACCCCTTCAAAATTTTTCTACTTGCTTGTGTTTGTCTACTTTATTTTAAGTGATGTTGCTTATGTCACCTCAAAGAGGGGAAAATGTAGACATCTGTAGTTTTCTCAATACACTATTATTTCTAATGGTGCACTAATGATTCTTCCTTTTTCAAATTGACGATACACTACCAGTTAGGCCTATCTAACTCCCTTCCTACGACACCCTTTTGGTCCTTTTTCCTCTTATAAACCATTTAAACAGACAGTTATAGCCTCATTCTAACTACATTAGCTTCTTATTCTCTTCTAGCTCGCTTCTATTATCTCCCCAAAAGATCAATCCACTTTGTTGGATTGATTAAGCCCTTCAGAACCCTTCCAGAACCCTAATTACTCTCTAAGAGAGATTAATTAGTCTAACCTATGTTAATTACCCTCTAACATAGTCAAATCACACTTTGAATTGCTAAAGTCCTTTTTGGACTTTAACCTTTGTCCCACATGCACCCAAATCTCCCTTTTCTTCCAAACCAAAAACTATAAATAGGGCTATACCCCCTCCCTCATTTCCTAAGAATCCTCTCTTCTTCCTAGCACAAATTATAGCAATTTGATTAGGCTTTAGTTTGTATTTCATCTTCTTTCATTTGAGCTAAAATCATTTAATCTTGTATTTCATAGCATTAACATAGAGTAAAAGAGAAGATCCATTGGCCTTGAAGCCATTAATGGGGAGATCTCTTTCTCTTAACACATAAACTGAATGCTTAGATCCTCTTAGGTTCATTATTTCAAGCTTTCAAAGAATAGAAATTAAATTCATTTTCTTAGTTTGCATGTTTATTTCAAATTAATGTATGCAAGGAAGGAAACGTTTCTCATTTCTTATCACATGGTCCATTGATCAGATTGTCAAAAACCTTTGGGGTCTCTTTAGAGATTCTTACCCCAAATCCATGGCTTTTACAACTTTTCATTGAACACATATGTATATAAATGGATAATGACATGCTTAGTATCTAACTAGCATAGTAAGAAAAGTGCAACATGTAAGTAGGATAAGCAAGCAAGAGTAAATGTAACCAAGATATGTAAATGGTGTATGTATGTGGTGGTGTAGTATGAAGAAGGTGAAGATGGAAGGATCCTTGTTTCCTCCTAGTGGATGTGCATGAAATGAGGTTCATTTATAAATAACCCCTCAGTATTTAAGAATGAGCTATAGAATAAGAGCGTGTCATTAGGAAATGGGTTTATCACGTGTGAGTATTTGATAGGAAGATATGTCATAAATCCAAAATTATGAAGTATGTAATGTGAGGTTCATTGAGGTAGTGTGCCCTTATTATTCAAGTGTGAACAATAACATTAAGTGTGTCATAGGGTAATGACGGTACAAGGTGTGTACCAAGAGGTGTAAATGCATAAAGAACTGAGATATAGAGCACACATCATATAACGTAGTAGTGGAGACTAGAGATAATTGATAGTGATAGAAGGTGGGAAGAATGTGCAATTCCCCCAAGTGTGTGAGAAGTGAATACTATCCGATGATAGTGAAGGGCGAGGACCCTCCACCCGATGTTTGAGGATACCAAGGCATGTGAAAATGAGCTAAGATTGGCTATGTAGGAGAGTGACTATGAGACCGATGTAAATAAGGAGGTGGAAAACACCTATGAGGAAGGGATTATTAAATAGGGGAATTAGGATGATGAGGTGGACTAATGGACTGATGAGGATGACAAGGTCGAGATGAAGGTGGTGCATGACTAGGAGAACTAAGTGCATAACTAGATTTGGACTTAGGAAGCACAAGAGTCCACATGCGAATAGGAGAGGTAGGGGTAGGAGTAGACCAATATATGAGCCATGTAAAAATGGAAAATGTATTAGATGATGTGGAAATTTTTTTAGGAGTGGGTCGAGAAAATAATGTGCAAGGTGAAATTACTTTGATGGTGAAAACTTGTTTGTTATGGAGGAACTTGAGAAACAAGTGATGTATGGAAGAGATATCCAATGTGGAGCAGATCTAAGGAAGACCTAATATTATGTCACAATCATTGATTTCATAGGTAACAATGAATGGTGTAAACATGGTAAGAGACCCAACTATTATGGGAAAAATGACACAAACATAAGAATTAGGACCTGAAAATGTAATTAATAAGGTTGGGAATTGAATATCTACAAGAAGTGAAATGGAGCATGAATTGGTAAGATCCGATGGATAAACCATAATATTATTGATAGCATAGGTGCTAAAAGAAGCATTGATATGCAATGAATCAAAATAAAATGTAGCGTGATAATTATGATAAAAAAATGTAATGATTGGTGATGCTACATCAATAGAAGAAACAAGGAAATCAAGAGGCCCTGATGAAGGAGGATGTATGACATAATATTTATGATTTACAAGAGAATCTATAGGTTGTTTTTCATGGTTTAGTAAATGGTCTTTAAATATATTTAGCTTTTGGTTATCATTGATTGGCTTGAAAGTAGATGGTGCAGGAAGCTCTATAGAGTTGTTATCAATAAGATCTTGAATTATATGTCTAAGTTTGATGCAATGATTATTGGGAATCCCAATGCATTTATGGTAATCATAACCAATATTTTCAATGTAGTTTCACCCACATGGGTGAGAAGGATCTAGATTGAGCGGTGATGGAAGAGTAATAAGATTGATTTTGATAAGTTGCGGCAGTATGAATCAAAGAGTGTAAGGTAACTTAGTAAATGTATGATACAGATCTTGCACTTGAAGTGTGGTAGATGGAGAAAAAAATTTACATTAGCCTTAGCTTTAGTGGGCTTAGGGGATGGTTTGAATACAGATTTAACTTGAAACCTATTAGAAGAGGATGAGTTAGCATCATGATATTTTAATTTTTCCATAGATAAAAGTTTTACTTTATGCATCGTGAGTGTATAACACACTTGATAAAATTATGGAGAAGTATCAAAGATGAAACTCTATTAAAGTGGAGGTAAGATACTTTAAAAAAAAATTCTTGCAATTATGAATCAGCTAGTACATTAGTCATCTTAGCAAGGTTGTTATTATAGTGTAACACATTATCTATGAGATGATCATTTGATTCTTGTTTGATTTGAGCTAGTTGGGAATATGATATTTTAGTACCAATATTGATAGAAAAGTGTGCAAGGAAAGCATCATATAAATTTTTAAAATATGTTATCGAATGAATAGGTAGATCATAGAACCAATGCATAGCATAGTCTTGCAAAATTCTAAAAAAAAGCTTATCTAGTAAGGTATGGTCGTCCGCATAGTCAAGGCATGAAAAATGGAAAGATAAAATATTCTCTTGAGGGTCATCATGGTCATTGAATGTGGGAATCTTAGGTGTAACAAAGTTAGGAGGAAGTGGATAAGAAAATATGGTGGGTGCAAAAAGGGTGTGAAGGAGTAATGAGGAATCAAGAGATGGAGAGGAATGGGAAGTAGCATGTTGTATCTAACAGATTTGAACTTGTAGATTATAGTATAATGAAGCTAGGTCATGGGTTCCTAAAGAGGAGACTTGTCATGTATGCAAAGTAATAGGATGGGTGAAATGATTGGTAGGAGTAAGCATAAAAAAATTAGAGTAGAGGTGGGTGGGAGGGAAGAATTAGGAGGCTATGTCACAATAGGAAGAGAAGTATTATTAAATACTAGTGGGTCAAGCTCAGCTAGGTTAGTGGATTACTCACAAGAAATGAATAATAAGAGATCTAAGTCTTGAGGATTTTTAGTAATATAATCCTGGAGGTCATGGAGATCTTCACAGGTAAAGGGTTCATAAGTATCAGCCAAGGAATAAGAATCAAAATAATTCCTCAAAGGAAGGTAGGGTTTGAACAACGGGTTCACCAAATTATTTAATGTAAATTGAATTAATTAAATATTATTTTTAAAGTAACTATTGTACCTAATGATGTATAGATGCTAATATACAATGAGAAACAAACAATAAAAAGTATTCAATATGAAACCATAAACAAGAAGGAGAGATAGGAGAGATTAGTCAATTTTTGAGTGAAAAAGAAGTGATTTGGGTTAATGAAATTGTGGAAGAATATAATATGAGTGTCGTAGAGACTCGGTGGAGGTTTTGAACTTTGAAACTGCACAGGACAAGATTTACCACAAGAGGGAAAGAGCACCTAGGTGTTGGTATCTAGATATGGGAACTGGTATCTAGGTATATGTTGTAGATCTAGATCATTTAGTGTCGAATAAGCTTCATTGTAGATCCATTAATTTCTCTTTGGATTCATTGTATGATCTGTAACTTTACCTATAACATGCAAGAAATAAGTTCAACTACACATACCCACAGACCACATCAAACATAAAAAGGAAAATGTAGAATGGGGAGTCGAATTGACCCCGACGGTCACCCAAAGAGTGAACTTACTATTAAGAGATGCACTACATCTTAGAATCCATGTAGTTATTGTGTATGTGTGTGTGTGTAGAAATGATGCCCTAGGACTCCCTTTTGCAAGTTGCACAGTGATAACAAGCTAGATCAAGAATGTAGAATATGTGTGGATGGAATAGAATAGTCTTCCCCTTCTTATGACGTGTATGAAGAAGTATGAAACCCTTTCCCTTGAATGGATGTTAGATGGATTCCTTTGATTATCTTGTTCCTTTAAATGCAAGATTAGGTGGTAGTATGTAATGCTTAGTGTTTGGTCCTTCATTTTGAAAACATAACTATGTATGTATATAATTCCCTCATTTGAATTTCATAATTGAAAATTAAATGACTGACCTAAAGTAGTAAAATGTTGTTTTTATTATTGGAAAATAGTTTTTTGAAAGGGACTATACCCTTGAGTACAAAAGAAGGCCTGAGAGCCGGAATAGGAGTGAGAATCAGAGAGAATGGATCAAGATCCAAGTGTTACAATGAAGCTCAAAGTAGCCCAGAAATAGCTACTCAAACGAGACAAAACAACAAAAATACAGCAAAAAAGCAGTAAAGAGACCGCAAAAAAACAGCAAAAAAACAAAAAAGAGTAGCAGAAGCAACCAATACTACTTCTTGGTAGCTTTGTCGATGCTGGTCTTGACTCTCTTCCAGGCGTGAAACATACCCAAAGTTGTCATGTGGGCAGCATCAGTTTTATCAAGCTCCTCAATGGTTCTTTTGCTTTCTTTTTCGTTGCCCCAAAGTGTAGCCGAGACACCACTGAGGTTGGAAACACTTTTGGCATGACCCTCAATGAACTCCTCAATCGCCCTAAAGGCGGAAATGTTGTAATCATGTCTAGTTTTGGCCTTCCCTAAGCGGGAGTCTAAGGAGGTTAGCTTCTTATAGATGTCCTCAATCTGACTGTTATCAATGTTCCCCTCCCCCTCCATGTTTTTCTTGCCTTTCTGTTTAGCCAGGTTCTTGACCTCATCCTTCAACAGTTTCATCTCAGCCTCTAAGGCCTCCAACCTCTTTGAAGAGCTATCCATCTGCACTTCCCGGGGACTGGCACTGCTGATATTCAGAAGGTCATGTGCAATCTCTAATTCGAAAGGCTCCTTCTCCACAGCAAGAGCCTCAAGGTTGAGCTTCCTGGAGGCCCTGGTGACCAGTCTTTTAGATGTAGAGGCGAGGTGGGTGGCGGGAGCAGTAGCAGGGGGAATGGATGGAGAAGCTTGAACAGCCGGCTGGGGGGTGACAGCAGCGGTGGTGGGGGGGCAGCAGGAGAAACAGGGCTGACAGCAGCAAAGCCCATCAAAGGGGGAGCCGGGCTAGGAGAGGAAGGAAGACCAGGGTATTTTAGAAGGCAACATTTATGAATCAACAAAATAAGTCCTTGATGCAAGGGAACCACCTGGGTGTGCTTCTGAAACTCCAAAATGGAGCGTTCAAGGGAGTTCAGCAGATAATGGGGAAAGCAAACCAATCGATTCCTACGGAAGTGGTTTAGAAAGATAAGATGTTTAGTAGGGACAGTGACAAACCTACCTTCCAAGGAGATGAATCGAATCATCATGCGAGTAACCTCATCATAGGGTGAAGGAATTGAGCTGACAAGCAGGCCCGCTGTACCAAATGTGAGCTTCTCAGATCCTTCCACAAATCTTCTTTCTTCAGCATCTCTGTCAACCCTTTTGTTGAAGAAGCGGTATCCCTCCAAACAAA
Organism: Taxus chinensis; assembly: GCA_019776745.2. Taxonomy (NCBI): domain Eukaryota; kingdom Viridiplantae; phylum Streptophyta; class Pinopsida; order Cupressales; family Taxaceae; genus Taxus; species Taxus chinensis. The sequence goes on along the minus strand of CM034149.1, from coordinate 270,610,359 downwards.
GACCGGTCGCTTCAGCAATAAGATCTTCATTGACCAATATCTTCTGTCCCCCATAGTCAATAGTCCACTCCTTCCATTCCTTAGCAAAACACACAGAAATGCTTTGGTCATGTCCCTGCACCTTTTCCATGAAGTTGGTGAAGCCACCTTTGCTGAGAATGTTCCAGAGCTCGATATTTTCCTTCCAATCGGGGTCCACGCATGGCTCAATTTGGCAGGGAGGTCCTCCCATTTTCTCTATGATAGACTGATTACAACAATTTCCCAGATGCCTGTGTGCATAGAGACCTGTCTGCTTCTTGCTATTGTAAGCCGCACAAAACTGGAAATGATAGCCGTTGCTCTTCCCACGAACGGCTGCGTGACTGCTGAACTGAGCCTGCGGGAAGTCACATGTGTGAGTAGCCCTCTCCCTGTCAACAATCACATTACAATTTCCATCGGTTTCCAAGGAGCTATGAATCCAGATTTTAACAGTTGTAGTACATCCCACATGCGTGATTTTCAAATCAAAATAACTCCACTTGGAGTTCCCCAAATAATTCTCACTATCATGTATATTTGATATTATTTGCATCATCATATTCATTAAAGCGACACGTGTGAGAGTGTTATTGATGCTGATCTTCATCCAAAGATTATGACTCATCTCTAGGGATTGCTTGCATATAAAAGTCCACATGAATGCTGTTGTGGAGCTGATTAGGGATGTTGTTATTATCCCAGATGGTGAAATTAACATTAATGCCATAATTGGCCAGCGCATCCACCAATTTATTGCCCTCTCTGTAAGTATGCATGATTCTGATGTTATTGAAAGTATGACTGATGCTTATGGACTCAGAGATAAAATCCTTAATACTCCAACTAGGAGATGAGGACTGATTAAGAAGTTTAATGATATTAAGGGAGTCCCCTTCAACAACTAGGTTCTGAATATTTTGAGCTTGGGAAACTCTCAAGCCCCAGAGAGCAGATAATGCTTCGGAAAAATGATTAGTTTGAACTCCCATTTTCCCAGCATACGCAGCAATCAGATTACCTTTATGATCCCGTATTGCTCCTCCTCCTGCCGCTGTCCCAGGGTTTCCCTTAGAGGCCCCATCAAAGTTCAACTTGTACCAATTAGAATCAGGAGGATGCCATTTGATCGAAGATCTATCAATACTATTCCCGGGATTGCTCCAATTTCCAATCTGCCAATTGGATAAGATGTACTCTTCATTCTCAGGATAACTCTTGTTCTTGGGGGGTTTAAATATGGCAATATCCTCTTTGATACCATTAGAAATTTTGCTAATACTGAGTTTATAGTTTTGCTTCTTATTTCTGAAAATGATATCATTTCTATCCTTCCAAATCCTCCAGATTAAATGTGGGATAGCCAATTTCCAGATCCTTTTGATAACACAATGCTTGAAGGGTGGGTTCCATTGATTCCATAGCTGATTAAGATCCTTCAGCAACACCCAGAGAGCTTCAAATTTAGAAAGGACAAAGTTCCAAATTCTTTTGGCATGATCACAATGTATGAAGAGGGGGCTGATATCCTCAGAGTCATTCTTACAAAGATGACACCTATTAGGGATTATAAATCCTCTTCTCATCAAATTGTCAGTGGTAAGAATTTTTCCTCTGATGGCTAGCCAAAGGAAAAAATTTATTTTGGGAGTTGATTCAGACATCCAAATCTTGTTCCAATTAAAATCAGATTAATTACTATGAAAGAGATTGATATAACCAGATTTGACTGAGTAGTTCCCATCATGAGAATTATTCCAAACCAACTCATCCTTGGATTCTAGCTGACTTAATGGAATAATATCTAAATGATCTTGAAGGGAGGAAGTAATTTGTTTCAGATCAATTCGCTCCACAGTAAGTTTTTTCCAATTCTTGTTGGTGTCATTTCCTTCAATGTAGTCCTTGATTTTAATACCATACTTTCTTATTAGACTATCCTTAGCCATCCCAAATCTGTCCAAGAGATTGCCACTAAACCAATTATCCTCCCAGAAGTTTATCTCCCTGCCATCCCCCACTTTCCATTTGCTGCCCTGCTTGATGAAGTTTCTGCTCTTGACCAAATTATTCCAAAAAATGGAACCACAGGGGAGGTGCTCATCATGCAGATAGGAGTAAACAACTTGATGATTTAAATATTTTTCTTTAATTAAATCAATCCAGGGTTGTTTCTTAGACAACATTCTCCAGACCATTTTAGCAATGAGTGCCTCATTCATTTTCTCAATATTTTTTATGCCCAGCCCTCCCATAAACTTCGGGGTGCAGACCTTATCCCAGGCCACTAAGTGAAATTTGAACTTCTCTTCCATGCCTTGCCATAAATTTTGTTTCTGAATCCTCTCAATTCTGTCTCTGAAGGAGGATGGGATTTTGAAGAGTGACATGATATAGATGGGTAGATTTTGAAGAGTACTTTTAATGAGTAGGCACTTACCAGCACTAGATAAAGTAGCACCTTTCCAACCAGCCATTTTTTTCTGAAATCTCTCCAATAATTCATCCCACACCTTGTAAGAGACTTTCTTAGTGCTGAGAGGGAGGCATAAGTAAGTGGCTAGAAGTGCGCTTATTTTACAGCCCAGAAGTTTAGCAATTTTGAGCTGTCTTTCCTCAGAAGTGTTGAAAAAGAATATGGTACTTTTATCATAATTAATCTCTTACCCAGAAGCAGATTCATAGAGCTGTAATAAAGCCTTAATAGCCTTAGCTTCCACGACTGAAGCCAGAAGAAGAAGGATAGTGTCATCCATAAACTGTTGATGGGAGACAGCTTGGCTGATGGAAGTGGGTTTAGAGCCATTTAAAAGACCATCTTTAACCGCTTTGTCAATTTTTCTACTAAGGCTGTCAACCAAGAGAATGAAGAGTAAGGGGGAAATGGGGTCTCCTTGTCTAAGACCTCTTGCTGCTAGTGAAAAATCCCACAGGCTCCCCATTAACAACCACAGAGAATCTGGCTGTAGATATACAGGACTTAATAATTCTTCTGAATTTTTCCGTGAACCCAAATTTTGTTAAAACTTTGTCAAGGAAAACCCAAGATACCTTGTCAAAAGCTTTATTCATATCAAGCTTAAGGACCATATTTTCCTTTTTATTATTTTCCATGGAATGTATAGTCTCGTGAACAATAATCACTCCGTTTTGTATAATCCTGCCTTTAATAAAGCCACTCTACTGCCTTGAGATGAGATCATTCATTATGAGCTGTAGTCTAGTAGTAATAATTTTGGTGAAGATTCTATATATGGCATTTACTAGACTGATAGGTCTGAAGTCCTTGAAATCTTTAGCATCCATTTTTTTAGGTACCAGCACAATGTGAGTGTTATTAATCTCTTTTAAAAGATTTCCCATTCTATAGAATTCATTCACCACTTTGACAAGATCCTTCGAGCAGATTTCCCAGAATTTCTAAAAAAAATGAATAGAGAACCCATCCGGTCCAGGAGCCTTATCCCCTTCTAGAGCAAAAACAGCTTTTTGCAGCTCTTCAAGCGTGACTGCTTTAGTGATGCTTCTAAATTTTTGGTCCTCAATTTTATTCTGAGGGATGGCCTCCAACATAAAGGAAATAGCTTCAGAGTTTCTGACATTTCTCTCTTCAAGAAGTTTTTTATAGAAGTCAAGCACTTCTTTCTTAATGTTATTGGGATCTTTTATGATATTCCCGTTGTTTTTAGAAACTTCTAAGATCATGTTAAGATCCTGTTAAAGTAGTAAAATGTTAACTAAGAAGTGAAAGGGGTAAAAAAATTCAAGAAAGAGGTAAAGAGGGATAGGGGTACCCAAGAAGATAAGAGCACCTGGTACTAGTGTCCCAATTGGGCGTTAGTATCCTAGGCCATAGAAAGATAAAAACATTAAGTGTTAGAAAGAGTGCAATATGTATATAGCCAATAAAAGTGTAGAAGACAAGGAAAAATGCTAAAAGGAGTTGTCAATCAATAGTTTTCTTTCTTATGAATCATGTAAATGTTGGTGATTTAACAAATATTGATTTTTATAAAACCCTAATTGCAAAGTCATAATGTAATAATAAGCAATGAAGTAAGTATTTGACCTAAGAAATAATTTCAAGAAAATTGAAACCCTGGGTGAAAGAGAGGGAATAAAACACTTAATTGATATAAAAAATAATCCCAAAGTGTGCTAAACTAGAAGAATGATGAAAAAGAGGAGGAAACTATCATAACTATGCTCAAAACATTGTGTGATTGTCAGATATTCCTAGACTGAGGCACGCCTAAATCAAGTTAGGGTTTTCTAGGCACTGTAGACCTATGAAAATGAAAATGTTTGGAAACTTACTTCTTATATATCACAAGATGGTAACTTGTCTTCTCTTTTTGTTGCCTTTATGCCACACTATGCCTTTAAATTTTTCCTGTAACCTAAAAAACAAATGATCTCATGTAAAATGGAAAAACACATCAAATATTAAAAATAAAAATATGTAAATAGGGAGTCAAACTGACCCCAGAGATCACTTGACATAGTGAAATTACGATCGAGTGTTACATTACATCTTCGACTCCATGTAGTTCTCATGTGTGTGTGTGTGCGTGTGCGTGTGTGTGTGTGTGTGTGTGTGTGTGTGTGTGTGTGTGTGTGTGTGCGTGCGTGCATGCGTGCGTGCATGCAAGACTCATGCCCTTAGTGTCTCTTGTGCAAGATGCAATTGAATAATGATATATAGCTAGATGTAGCAATGTAAGTAGATGTCTGGATGTCAAAATATACTTCCCTTCCTATGTGTGTATGTAGAAAATGTATTCCCTTATCCCTTGAGTGAGTGCTAGATGGATTCTTTGATGTTTTTAAAATGCCTTTGCATGCAACCTTAGGTGATGATAGTAAATACTTAGACTTTATATTTATATGATTCCCTTGGTTGAATTTCATAATTAACAACTGGAAGGCTGACCCATAAGAAAATAAGATGCCCAAAACATAAATGATACCAAAAATGAGCGAGTAATATAAAAATATGTCGAGGCACCCAGAGGGGGCGAGGGCACCTGGGCGCTAGCGTCTAAAGTGAAGAAAGATAATGTAATAAAGTATCGAATGGGATGTAGGGTGTAAGAGGAAAAAAAAAAGACATGAAACATAGACAAAAGGCCAAAGATAGATATCAATTGCTAGTTTTCTCACTTAGGAATCATATGAATAGTAGTATGTGCCTAGGACCTATAAATGTACCCAAAGTGTGTAATTTAGTGTCTAAATTTTCCCCCACTTTCTCTTTTTAAGTGAATACTTGATAACATAAAGTGGATAAGAGATGTGTACCTGATAACCATGTAGATCAATGGTAAAAAAATGCTGTGGACACAAGAGAAAGTGTGGAGTGATAAAAATGAAGCATGAAAGCTCAACTAGGAAAGAGGAAGTTACCCTAGGGGTGAAAATCGTAATGTGTTTACCATGTGTAGACACCACAATTAGGTCACACTCCCCTTTAGTCCTTCATCAAATAAACACCTTGAACATACTCACTTAACCATGGCCCCTTTCATCCCACACTAATATTAATTTAATTAATTTAATTACATTAATTCATTATCCTCACAATATATATTATTTAAATATCCTAATTGGGATAATGCCCACATATCCACCTAATCCAGCCACCTCACCCTAAGACCTATTCTTAGTAAGTTGCCATAACTAACTAAGACCTACCCAAACCCTAAAAATCAATGCCTACATTCCCTCTAACCACATTCCCTCCAGTTAAAAGGAAGCTTCCATGCTAATCTGTGGAGTAAATGAAATGAGATCCTAGAAAATCAAGAGGATCTACCCAGTTTAGTAAACCTAGGAAATCCCGCCCTAACTGACACTGGTTACTCTTAACCACCGCCGGTTAAGCTGGAACCTCTGTCGTTTACCATTTAACCCTCAAAACAACCTTATTTTGAGGTTGGCACACTTTTGAGAGATAATCACATCTTTTGAGAACAAGTGATAAAACCAAAGCCGCATGCAAGTAGAGCCAGTGTTAATATACAAATCAAAGCATCCATAGCCATTACCTGAAGCATTCACACAACCATATGCCTTCACGGGAGCATCCAGGGAAGTGCCAGCACTACATCAAGTTCATTCCATTTGATCACCCACCATTACCAACTAGGCATCAAGCTCATACAAATAGTAAGTTTTGTTAACCAACACTTATCCATTTATCATTTGGTAGATCATTTTACATATGTTACTAGTTTCTGCTTTCATTTCCATTCCCCCATCATTTACCTCCATGCAAACTTGACCATATTTTTATCCACACCCTTACATTTCCCATACCTGGACCTTAATCATTCATGTGCATACCTCAGATCCATACGAATCTTGCCATGGTCCTTCCATCTTCATTTAACCTTAGATCTGTCACCCAACCAAGTTTTTATTGAGTTTCCTGTACCCCGACCATACCGATGCCAGTTACCCACAACCATTGTCGGTTATCCTAAACCGATACCGGTCATACCAGAATGACATTGGTCTCTGTGTCTTTTACTAGAAACAAAGAACAGAGCTCCTAAACTTCCACCAAATACCCAAAACCACCCAGAATCTCACCCTGACTAATAACAATACCTTGACAGTGACCTTGACCTTTAGATTCAATCATAGTGTAGCCTGTTGTGAACAAATTTTCTTATCGTAGATAAATGAGATACCTAAATCATTTTAACTATAGTAGGATTTCCTTTATTTCTCGCATTAATTTTCTTTAAATAGTGGATTGATAGTCATCTATGAAGTATCACACTTCTTAGATCTAGCACATGCTAAGCACTCCATTGCATATATTGTTTAACTTTTATTTGGTGGTCTTGTGTTCCATTTCAGGTAGTTCCTCTAAGAAAAAGGAAGATCTCACGATCGGATGTGGATTCAGAAGTCATACGTGCGCAACAACCTACAACCAACATTTTAATAGGTATTCCTCCTAGCCCATTACCCTTATTTGTTTCATCAACATTCAAAGAAATGCTCTAGAATCAAGTGAAACATTTTGGCAAGCTCGGTGGGACCCATTCGGGGTTCTTTGCATTCTTTCATTTCTAGGTAAAAATATTGTATGTTTGTTTCTTTTCTAAAAAGTTCTTACATTAAACTTTCTCCCATGGAATCTTCTTCTCTTCTATTGTCTAAAAGAAATCGTATTTTGGTGCTTAAAAGGAACATTTATTCCCTTTCATTAGTATCACATTAGTGAAAGAGAATTCCTTCTCCTGTTCATCTATTTTTGGTATCGAATTCTACATTTCGATTTGGGTTTTAAAATCATTGCATTTCATTCTACTTTTCTGCATTAGCTCACATTAATTGAGGGCAATGTATATGCTGGAAGTCATTCTCAGCTAATGGTTGACAAATGAATCGTAGAAAAGAACTATCTTTCTTTTTCTCTCTCTGAGTACTACCCAAACATCACAAATTCAAAATATATACACATTCTTAAACAACATCTCACCCGGAAGAAGCTGTAAGTGATCACATGATCATGGCACAGTGGGCACCCCGTTGGTTATCTATGTCTAGTACCCCATCAAAGGATAGCCCGCCCCCACCATAAAATACCTGAAACCTCTCCTTGTAGATATCCTTCTTCATAGGAAGCCATCCTGACCAAAAATCTCTATTTTACAGTTCATGAGTCAGTCCTTAAATAACATAAGCTAAACTAACATAATAGAAAAGGAAATCTTAGGATTGTATTTTTCTTAGTGTTTCTGCTTGGCTTACATTTTGAGGTGAGAGGTCACGCTCTTCATTTTTCTTATTTCTCCTTACATGCTCCTCATCATAGTTGGTGTATCCCAGCTTCATCTGAGTGTTCCTAGACCATATTCTCATCATTCTCAGGATTTTGGGTTTTATTCCACATTAATTTTTACTGAAAACCACAATTTTCTTCATCACTGTTTCAATTTCATAGTAACCGGTGTCGATCCAGTGACTGTCATCAGTTACCATTTGACCGTCATTAGTTTTACCCAACTGATGTCGTTTCACTATCCTTTTTGTTAACTAACCCAAAAAGGAAACCTATTCCCCTTCATTAGTTATTTAGAGTCTTTATCACTCTTATCATATCCATTGACCTGGTAAGTCTCATCAGTATTTGGCATACCTGGAAAATTTGACCTTATACCTTATTTTTGACCAACTGTCCACTTTCCACAGTGACCGACAGTGGTTACCTATGACCAACGTCAGTTTAACCTAATCAACATTGGTTATCTTGTGTCATCTTCTAGCTGACATTTTAACCCCAATTCACCTACCACCACCTATTTATCCTTTCTGTGTTGTATTTCTGTGTCATTTATAGAAAGTAGTCTTACCACATTAGTACATGTTCACATGGTACTGATGCGTTGTCAAGTAAGCGCCTTCATAGTCCATGTTAGTTGTCAACCACTCCCACCTAGCCCTTCACCACCTTCCATTTTATCACCAACCATGGAGCATATCCAACCTATCTCTATTGCTACTAGAGATGAGGAGTTCACACAACTCCTTGACCAAAATCATGTCACCTTGTAGTTTAACCTTTCCCACTCCTCCACTCGAGATTCCTCGGGTCATTTGATATACGGCTTGCTCGTATCTATCCCCCTGACTCTCATTCCCACTCCTACGTCAGCCCCATCTAGCTCTGTGCTACCCACATCTACCTTACCCCCAGTCATTTCATAGCTAGGCCCTATACCCACTATGACTACCACATCTGCTACCTCCGTTGCACCTGACACATCCACTATACCTTCTCCAACCACTCAGAACACAACCTCATCCGTGCTTATTGTCTCGCATATACCCATAGCTACACAACCACCCCCGGTGTCGGTGACCCCTACCCCTTTTCAAAATGTCATCCTTTCTATTCCACAATCCTTAGCCCCCATTTCCACTAGGGTCACCATGACACTTCCACCTCCATATACATACTATGAGTAGCCTGTTTCATCTATTATTCACTCTAGGTAGGTACCCCCTATTTCACTACCTTCTTCTCAATCTACCTGTACGGAAGTACCATATACTGGAATGCCACCCCCATTATATGCCCAACACCAGCCCTCTTACGCTATAAGAGTCACCCATCCATCATAACCTACCAACTACCTAATTAATTTAATGATGGACAAGATGCAGACATTGGAGGCATTGGTTTCTGGCTCTCATAATGCTCTCACCAAAGATGAGATTTGTAATGAGCCTATACATCCATCCATTCCTATCTGTCCATATCTCATGCATTGGGAAATGCCTAAATTCAACCATTTCAATAGAAAAGAAGACCCACAACAGCATTTTTGGTCTTTCAAACACAGGTGTTATTTGATCACCCATGATGATGCTTTGCTCTCGAGGACCTTTCCCATGTCTCTAACTAGACCCTCATTACATTGGTATAGTGGGTTGCCTAGAAACTCTATATTCTCATTTAATCAGGTAGCACAAGCCTTCTTGGATCACTTCTCCATTAATATCATTAAGAAGGTTACCATGACTGACCTCTACTCTACACGTCAGTATGACAATGAATCCATCATAGATTTTGTTGCTCGTTGGCGTAGCTTGATTAATCAACTCACATTCCAACTACCGCAAACCAAACTCATTAAACTCTTCATGTGGGATTGTGCTAGGTATATCTCACCAACACTGCAAGTTCAAACCTTCCTAACCTTTGACGAAGCATTCACCATGGCACGAGAGGTAGACATTCGGGCTATTGAAGAGAAGAAAATCCAACTACGCAATAAGCATTCCACATTTAAGTTGAATAATAAAAATTCTTCTTCAAAACCATAGAAAATTATTCAAAGGCCAAGGGGACCACTAACACAGTGGTACTCAAAGCTGGCCCAACCCATCTATCAAATTAGGCTAGCCCCTCATCTAATCCCTCACCCATTCATACTTTTCAATTCAGATGGGAACAATGGAAATATACCCCAATTGGGGAACTTTACGTACCCAAAATTGTAAGGTACTGTACTGCGGAACGTTGTAACAAGTTCCCCAATGATGATACAGGTCTCCTCGAAAGGTGTTCGGGATCCAGAAAGAGCTCTTCGGATCTGCGTTAACATCCCGCATGACCCGCTTAGCCCTCGCGTGCTTTGTTTTTCCCTTTCTTTCCTCTTTCTTTGGCTTCTTGGCCTTCAGTGACGAAACCGCCGCCCTTCAGGGCGGCGGTCCTGCAATCGCCGCCCTGCTCAGAGTGGCGGTCCTGTGCACGTTTTCCAGAATGCTCTTTTAACGCGACCATGCGTGAAATATCATGACTCACCAGCTTTTCTTGCCGACTTGGGCATGCATTAATGTTTTTGGTCCCCTAGAACAGTGTTTTTCCTTTGTTTATTGTTTAGGAGTTCAATTTGATTTTGGTTTTGAGTGTTGGAATTCCTATAAATGCATGGTTTGTGCACATGCAAATGGCCACCATTTTTCATTCCAACTTTCTTATTTGTCAGTGCTGTGGTCTTTTTCGTTTGCTTAGGATTGGTAGCATAGTTTGTTGCAGGTTTGTTTCAATTTTGTGTTGCAGCTGGTAAGCCACATATCCAACTTGTGCAAGTGCAAACATTACTTTGGCCTCTGAGTTTTCCTCCAAAGTTTGCTTTTGAATTTCTTGTTACAGTAGATTTAGTTTTCTTTTTCTTAGAATTCTTAGTTTTCTCATTGAGTGCTTTGGTTAGTATTGTGTTACAGCTGGTAAGCCACATATCCAACTTGTGCAAGTGCAAACATTATTTGGGCCCCTCATTCTTGTTTCAAACTCACCATTTTCAGTAGTTCAGTCTTCTAGTTTGCTTAAGTTTGATAGTTTAAATCCTTTACATGCTTGGTTGCATTACTCAGCTGTTGGTAAGCCACAGATCCAACTTGTGCAAACAGTATCATTGTTTTTGGAGTAGAATAGTTTAGGCAGCCATTAAAGTTGCAGGTTTTTCTCTTCATACAGACTAGTTTCAGGTTCTGGACGCTTTTGTTGCATGATTCGCAGTAGACCCCACTAGGAATTGCATAGGCCAAGCTCTGTACTCTTGCGCTATCCCTCTCCTATGCGCATTCTATTCTGTCTGCATTCTGAAGGTTGTCCATTGATCCAAATATCTATTCCTGTTGATGCAAGCATTCCACGCTTTTCTGGATTCACGTGAGCACAAAGAACGAAGAGATCATACTGAGGGGACAAGAACATACACACTGTCGGATTCGCCACTGTTATGCAAAATCCAGGTTCCATCTTTCAAAGTTTTAGTTAGAACTTATCAAATAAAGTAGTTAATCGCTTTATTTCAGTTATTTCCATTCTTGATATTGCCAGGGAGGTTGTGGGGATTGATAGTTTCTGAGAAACTATGATTCATTCCTCACTTCTGAGGTAGGATCAAGAATCTTGCAAATAGATTAGTTATTTCATTGTTTAGAATAAATATACAAAATTACACAGACAAATAGCTACACTCGGCTATTTTGTTTGTTTTACGTTATTAGTTTAGTTGTCAATTCTAAATATTTTAAATAGCTGCTTTCTTATAAATTGCCAGAAAATACAAAAAAAAGAATTATATATGCTAGGAGTGTACTTAGATTTTACTTTATTATAGTTTGTTTCATTACTGCTTTTGCATGACAATTACGGGACCTAGGGAGCCCAGGGAATACATTTTCAAACCAATTGTGCCCCAGCCCAATATCATAGTGGCAATAACTGACATTGACCAAAACCTTAGGATACAAGTCTTCCAAACAACAACAACAGACTTCCAACAGATCAGGTCACAGTTGAGAGGGTTAAACATCGAAGACGACCAAGCACACACATTTTGGTCAAATCAGCCAAACTATAGGTTATCCTAGAAAACATCCGCATGACTGTAGAAGGATTTGAAAGAGAACAAATATTCAGGTGCGATCCTTTAGTTCCATAGCCAGATGCTGGAGATACCCTCATAGATATAGATACCAGCTTAAGAATTCAAGTTGCTAGAACACCTGTAAGGTATTCTGAGAAAATCACACAATTGCTGGTTCTAAACATAGAGGCCGAGAAAGCATACGATTATTGGATACTAGGGATTAGAACTTGATCTCACGTATGACCATAACAGGACCGCAACAACCAAGAGTCTACGGTTGTGATCCACAAATCCCACAGCCTAATGAATCCATAAGAGAATTAGACATAGACACTGGCCTACGTAAGTTAGTATTTCAGTCTACTCCGATTCCACCTATCATCATTCAACAGTTATCCCTACTAGACACAACAGCTAACGAAGCTAGAGAATTTTGGACTAGGCCAGAGAATCGTCCATAGAGTTGACTATATTCGCCATATGACCCTATCAGGAGAAATACACAAAACCATCCCAGGTCATTTTCCACGCATCCCACAGCCCATAGATCGAATCACGCCAGAGCTCGATATTGATTGGAGCCTTCGAGCAGTCATCCTCGCTGATCGATCTATCACACCAGTCTAAGTTAGAAGGGCCTTCTTTGCCTTAGATTTGCAAATACCATTAGTGCGTGTCGAAGACATTAGACTCCCCAACTAGTTTGTCTGCATATTCTACCCCCACCGGCTGTCTCGGCACGACCTCGGGAGGTCGGGTACGTGGACGAGTCACTTGTTGATTCTCACGCTCGCTTGTTGCTTTTCCGACGTACAAAATTGGTGAACCCGATGTGAAATAAACGAAATTAGTAAAGCTGACGTAAAACTTCCTACCTTCTCGTTCAGGAGTCATAAATATCACGTTTCCCTTCACAAATCACCTTCACTCCTTCCCATTATTCTACGGGTATTCATATACCCCCCGAATATGTCGGGATTCGATGCATATGGCAGACCCCTCCTGGGTCTTGAGGCGTATTATGCCCAACAGAATAGGGAGTCATCACCCTCACTCTCAATGTGGGGTGACAACTATTCAACTAATCAGTTGTCAACACAAACGCCAAGGATTAGATATAGTTCGTCCTTCCAAGCAGAGGGGTTGGAGCAACAACTCGCTAAAACACAAACAGAGCCTTCAGGCTCAAACAATATGACATTGACTGGAGAATCTGCTTCATCTCCTCAGGTGCTACTTAGACCACATATTAGCAGACAATCAGATCCATACTCAGTTCTAGATGACGAGTACTCAATACGTTATCCTAGGAATGAACAACGCTCTCAAGGCATGTATCCACCTGTAGGAATTTTGCAAATACAGCCTGAGTTCTCTCCTCAAAAAAATACCTCTATGCCATCACGTATAGAAAATACTCTCAGAGAAACTTGGCAAGATAGCAATCAGTTCATGACAGGCTATCACATGCCTATACAACACCAGGATATACAACAAACGCCACCAAGGCATGATATCGTGACTTCACCAAACGAAGTCATTTCAACGCTAATAGAAAAGGTTAGAGGATTAGAACTTGCCCAAGAAAATCAAAATTCGAAATTCATACAAACAGGGAGTTCCAATCCTCTGCACGATCCTAGCCAAGTAGATCTCCTCACAGGAGTAGGCACGTTAGGTATGACTCCTCAGTATTCACAACAAGTGCCAACTAGACCCACTATCGCTAGCACAGTTCCTCCTAGTCCGGTACAGAGCAATCCATTCCTGGATAATACCCCTTCATACTTAAACATGTATTCCAAATCACCACAAGGGGATATGTACTCATCCCCCGGCATGTTTACTCAAACGCAGGGACTGCCTTATGCCCCTGCCAACGCGTACGTTACGCCATATCAACAACCCATTCCGCCACCGCCTCCTCAACAGGCACCATCAATGTTGGAGACGTATGCAATAGGGACTTATTCAGAATATTTAAAGGAGCCCTTAGATTTCGCCATAAGAAGTGTTATGCTTCCAAGGCCTCTTCCCGATTTTCCCAAATACAAAGGAGAACGAGATCCGAATGCGCATATCAAAGCTTACGCTACATCCATTCGAGAATTACTCCCATGGGATGGGGTCATTGCTAAAATATTCCCTAAAACGCTGGAAGGCATCGCTCTCGATTGGTATTATAGAATACCTGAAGCTTCCATACATTCATTCAAACAACTCGTGTCAGAGTTCATCAAAGCCTTCGACATGAACAAACTATTAAGGACAGGAATCAGGGAGTTCTTGCACATCAAGCAAGAACATAACGATTCTGTCGCCCATTTCATCCAAAGGTGGCACACAGTCCTTTATTCCTCGGCAAGCGCTCCAAACATGGATCAGATGGAGCTATGCAATTTATTCTTTCATTCTCTTAGCAAAGAAGTGAAGGAAGAAGTCCACAAGTTCCCACTAAGGACTTATGATGAAGTACTTGAGAGCGCTCTGCGAATTGATCAAGCAGCAATAGATAGTGGCCATAAGACGTATGGAGCAAACGGGAGGTTAATCACCTCTACTCAAAATACTACAACCACCACAAGCGTCAATCAAGGACCCAAAATCCTTAACAAAAATCGTGGGGTAACAACAGATGGGGTAACTGACCAGCCCAAAAGGGTAAATGTCGTTAATACTCCATCACAAATAAACAACCAAAGAAACAACAACTTTACCCCGACGGTCAATACGGTGGATTTTAATAATCCACAACAACAACGGTGAAATCCCATGCAAGGGCCAAGCCAAAACTCATTTGGTTACCAAAACCAAATTCAAAACCAAAAACAACAATTCCAAAACTTTGGTCCTAATAGGCAACAGTTTGATCGGAATTTTAGGCCACAATACACACCAAACCAACAAAACGGGAATTATAATCCCAATTCTTATTGTGGTTTCCATAAAATTCGGGGTCATGACACTAGAATGTGTCATGACTACAACAAATTCATGCAATGCTTGCCAAATGAGCAAAAACAATTTTTTATGGATATGTTCCTAGCAGATCCTACGTCACCAATGGCAAGTACCTTCGTAGGGGCAGTTTCCCCTCAGAATGCCCCTCTCAAGATCTTTAATGATCCACTCCCAAATCATGATAACAATGGGTTGAAACCAACTGGAACAAACAAAGGTGCAATGACAGCAAACAACGATCACGAGGCCTTAACTTCACTAAATCCATTAGTCGCACCACAACTAGGAAGTCAGCCGTGACCTAAGGTAGTTGGATTAGTAGAGTTAGACTCCGAATTACCCGTTGAAGCAATTACGAGGACACGAGAGTATTTCTCTCAACCAAGTCCAAGCCATCTACCGGAAACAGATAACATCTAGCAAACCGTAGCAAAACCTATGGGTGCTTACGATCTAATTAATGATCTAACAAAAACCTTCTCGCATATTTCATTCCTTGATTTACTAAAGAATTCCCTTGCTCACAGGGTTGCTCTTTTAGAAACGTTAGGTTTGGGTCATTTAATTAGTATCACTCCACCACCAGAAGCACAAGTAAATCATATAGACTTTGATGTTTATCCTCCGGGACAGGCGGATAGGGATGTCGAATTCATATTCGAGATAAGTAAAATGCCTACGGATGCCGAGATCGCACGTTGAGGTGATCCAGCCCTACACTTGCAAGTACAGGTTTATAATAATTATGTAAAACGGGCAATGGTTGACGATGGAGCTGTGGTTAACATAGTCCCTTTCTCTTTTCTCCAAAAATTGGGATATGGAGAAACGAATTGTTCTACGACACGAAATACCTTGAGGGGCTACGATAGCCTTAAAGCCACATCGATAGGAACCATAATACTACCGGTCACCTTGGGACCTAAAACAATCCTGACTGAGTTTTATATTATAGATCAGGAAACCAATTATAATATGATCCTCGGCCGACCATGGATACACCGCATGAAGGCAATCCCTTCCACTCTATTTCAAGAAGTAAGATTCCTGCATCTGGGAAAGGTATTTGTAGCCAAAGGTGATCCAAAGCCGTTTGACGTACACCTAGCTGATTTAAAGAAGAGACCAGGTGTACACTCAGAATTCAAACTTCCAACAAACCAACTTAACAAACCCTCTGACCCAAAGCCAGAGGAAAAGTTGATACCTACGACGGATCTTGAAACTACCAACATAGCCCAAACAATTCCAACCCCTAAAGGTAAAACTAAAGAAATAGTGTCATTAGGGACTACTACGAAGATCGTTGAGTTGATAGAACAAGATTCACCAATGTTCTTACCATTCGATTCAGTAGGCATAGGATTTTCCCTAGGTGTTGGTTCCTTGCCAGCAGAAGATCTCTATATGGTAGAAGTAGAGTGTGCAAACACAACAGATACACCTACATCCATACTCCCGGCTAAGTATTGGAATCTCCATTTCGATGGAGCTAAATGCCGCTATGGAGCGGGGGCAGGTATAATTCTTACCTCGCCCGAGGAAAAGGTCCTCCCATTCTCTTTTAAGTTGAACTTTGAATGCACAAACAACGGCGCTGAGTACGAAGCCCTCCTCCTTGGCCTTACCTTAGCCAAAAGAATTGGTATTGATAATATCAGAGTTTTAGGAGACTCGCAATTAGTGGCAAATCAAGTTTCAGAGGTATATGAAACTAAAGCCGAACACTTGCAACTTTACAAAAACGCTGTATTAGATTTAAGCAAGGCGTTCAACTTCATATCCATTGAAGCAATTCCGCGAGAGAAAAATCTTCTCGCCGATTCAATAGCAACTTCGGCATCACGCTTCACTCCAAGAAATGAGCTAGAAGATACTCATTTCACAATATCCATTCGAAACGAACCATTGATAAAAACAATGATAAATCCTCTTTCAAGCGAAAGTGAATCTACCGTCCTAGACCATGTTGGAAATGATGCGGCTACTTTGGATTACTTAAATGCCTATGCAGCACTACATCTCTCCTATCACATGCTAGATTTATCTCTGATCCCGCATTCATCTTCCTACTTCGGAAATCCTGTAACGGATCTTCCCTCACAAAAAGAACCTAATATATACGCGGTGGAAAACGGGGATGATTTTGATTTACCCCCAGCACCGCCTGAGTTCGAAGAGGGTAACGCCTCTTTAATTGAAGAAATAATCGATGTCAATATCGGAACGGAAGATGAGCCAAGAATCTTGAAACTAGGATCTTCGTTAACCCCAGAAGAAGTGGAAATACATACTCAAGTTCTCAAAGAACATCAGAAGGCATTTGCATTTAATTACAAAGAGATGACAGGAGTCGCACCCCACATTGCGGTGCACAACCTCGTCACTAGATCAGATGCAAAGCCAATTAAACAGAAATCAAGACCCATGAAGCCCAAGGTAGCCCTTATGGTAAAAGAGGAGGTAATAAAACTCCTTCAGGTAGGATTCATCAAGCCAGTTGACTACTCCCAATGGGTATCAAACATCATTCCCGTTCTCAAGAAGAATGGAAAGATACGCATCTGCATAGATTTCTGGGACATTAACAAAGCATGTCCTAAGGATGACTTCCCATTGCCATCTATCGATGTCATTGTTGATGCAACAGCTGGGTTTGAGCTCTTGTCTCTCATGGATGGATTCTCGAGATACAATCAAATCAGAATATCCGAGCAAGATCAAGCTAAAACCACCTTTATAACTCCTTGGGGAACCTATTGCTACACTGTTATGCCATTCGGTCTCAAGAATGCCAGTGCTACGTATTAGCGGGCCATGACATACATATTTTATGATCTAATTCATAAAATTGTGGAATCTTACGTGGATGACTTATTGGTTAAGGCCAAAAAGCGCTGTGACCACCCTGAAGTACTCCGCATCATTCTTTCACGTCTAATAGAATACGGAGTCACACTAAATCCAGAGAAATGCGTATTTGGTGTAACAGGAGGAAAGCTCCTAGGATACATCATATCGTCATGAGGGATTGATGTTGATCCAACCAAAATTCAGGCTGTCCTCGAAATGGTCCCGCCCTCGAGTGAATCTAGAATCAGATCATTTCTTGGAAAGCTGGGTGCAATCCGGAGGTTTATCCCGGATCTAAGCTTCGCCGTCCATCCAATCAACAATTTACTCAAGAAGGACTATAGCATTGATTGGACTGAAGATTGCAATGAAGCTTTTGATGCAGTCAAGCGTTTCCTGCTATCACCGCCTACGCTAATGCCACCTAAGTTAGATTGCCCATTAATTCTATACTCACGGGCTACCGATGTCTCGCTGGCCTGTATGTTGGCCCAAGAAGACGATGACAAGAGAGAGCATGTGATTTATTTCATTAGCCGAACATTGCTCGACTATGAAACACGCTATACACAAGCAGAGCGAGAATGTCTTGCCATAGTCTTTGCTACTAAACGCCTAAGACACTACATGCTAATTCAAGAAACAAGGGTCATGGTAAAAACTGACCACTTACGAACCTTCCTCACACAAGGGTCCCTGTCTAAAAAGGCAGGACACTTTATAACCTTAATGGGAGAGTTTGAATAAACTTTTGTAAACCAAAAGTCAGTTAAAGGGAAAATCATCGCAGATTGGTTAGCTGATAACCCGCTAGACAGAGGAGACTTAGTAGACTTAGACTTTCCAGATGAATGCGTGTACTACATCGAAACCCGACCTGCTATATCTGAGTGCCCTTGGTACGCTGATATCATTAGTTATATCATGGACCATAGGTACCCAGAAGGAGCTACACCTCAACAAAGAAGACGGTTACGCATTATCGTAGCTAAATACGTCATTATAGAGCAGGTGCTCTATCGGAAAGCATTCGATGGAATGCTCTTAAGGTGTATTGACACAGAAGAGTCCAAGAAGATTCTCCATGAATCCCATAGTGGTATATGTGGAGGCCACTTCGGTGGCCATGCCACTGCTCGAAAAATACATCAAATGGGCTATTTCTGGCCCACTCTAGAACATGACGCAATAGAGTTTGTACGCAGGTGTCATAAATGTCAGGAGTTCTCTCATGAGATCCACATGCCGGCACAAGCTTTGCAACTGATCGCTACTCTGTGGCCCTTTTCTACATGGGGCCTGGACTTGATAGGGAAGTTCTCTCCCTCGTCCACAGACGGCCACAATTTTATAATCACGGCCACTGAATATTTCACTAAATGGGTAGAGGCCATGCCTCTTACGACTGTACCTGGTTCTGTAATCGCTAAGTTCATTTTGAACCAAATCATTTGTAGGTACGGTATCCCACAAATCATTATCTCAGATAATGGAACTTCTTTCAAGAATGAAGAAGTTCGTGAGCTATGCAACAAATTTAAAATCAGCCATCATACGGCTTCCTTGTACTATCCCCAAGCCAATGGGCAAGCTGAAGCAACAAACAAAACACTGAAAGCCATTCTCCTTAAAACAGTGAAAGAAAACAAGTGGGATTGGCATTTAAAGTTATATCCGGCCTTGTGGGCCCACCAAACCTCAATAAGAACACCAACGGGAGCAACTCCTTTCTCGCTAGTATTTGGGGCAGAAGCAGTTCTCCCACTTGAGGTCGAAATACCCAGTCTCCGTATTTCGCTACAAGGGATTCTGGATGAGGACGCTTACAGAGAAGCACGTCTTTCTCAATTAGAAAGCCTGGATGAAGCTAGGTTAGATGCTGAATAATGACATAGAGTCTATGCTGACCGAATGTGCCGGCAGTATAACAAGAAAGTCTATGAATGTGACATATACGAAGGTGACCTAGTTCTGAGGTTAGACAGCCGGATTGACAAGAAGACCGGCGAAGGAAGGAAATTCCGGCCCAAATGGTTGGGCCCATACCGATTCACGAAGGACTATGGAAATGGTGCATACCTCTTATGCACGCTAGAAGGTGAGGAGTTTGGCGAAACAGTCAATTCTCTCCACCTCAAACGTTTCTACGCGTAAGTAGCTAGCGCTGCCTATATAACTATCTACATCACATTTTCATATAAATTAGGATCATTTTGTCCACTTGTTCTTACACAAATTGTGATCAAGGAATCTATTCTCAAAGCAATTTATTACAAACTCATGATGTTTCTGGCATGAAGTTCTTTAATAATACTTCTCCGTCTTCGATATCATCAATCAACTCAGAATCTTTTATCTAATAAAGTCAGACATGACGAAGTCCTAACGGTAACCATACCAAGCTCTGCAAGTTTGTTCTCGCTTTGGTTTCTTCTTAGGATAGGTGTCTTGCCTATGGTCTGTTCTAGAAGCTTCATGGTGTCACATCTATCCTATATACACATCTCTTTGGAAAATAAGCATATACTGACATTTTACTCAAATAGACAAGTCAAGAAGTGATTAAACAGAAAATTTTATTTTACACATTTCCTTGCCCCACCAACCTTCGGTGATGAGCATGCGTCTCTTACTAGTGATGTAGGGTTGGGAAAGGATGGAAATGCCCTTACTCACCTATGCCTTGCCCACGGTGATAAGCCCATGCTTCTTACAGGTAGCACGGGGCAAAGTGTAGGGGGTCCTCTAAACAAAGTAAATGTTGAAAGGTCATAAACAATCAATTCAAACTTTGAGTCAATAACGAATGAATCAGATATTCAAAATTCCAAAAAGAGTTAAAAATCCTAAAAACCCAGATTTTGTCTGCTATGTGGCCATCTATGGGTCTAAGTCTGGATAAACCGCAAAGCAAGTTGCATCCAAAACTATGAAGTCATTCAGGTAGAATAAACTTGTAGTTTTCATTTGGTTCCACCAAAACTTCGTCTATCTTTCATCACTATCACTTCATCACATTTCATAACTTGCACCCTTCTTGGCTCTTGGTGATGAGCCCTCGCATCTTACTAGTTGCGTGGAGTTAGGAGTGGGGAAAATTAATTTGTTCATCATACTGGTTGTTCTCATCACTTTGCCAAAACAAATCATGAGGTATCCAAATTGCTAAACAAAAGTTAAGATTCAAGATCACAATATATCTACAATATCATGTATCAGCATCATGAAACACAAAAAGAAAGCAAACATTTGCATCATCTGTTTTCCATTGCATACATTCTAGAAAGCACATAAAACATACATCGTAGTATACACGAATAAGCTGGAAACAGAAAGGGAAAACACAAGTGACAAAGTTTTGATCCAAAATCGATGCATATATATAAATAATCAATATTTGTATACAATGCCATCATGCACTAGGCATGGTCAAAACGCTCAAAGAGCCCGTGATACACAAAAGAATCTATAATACAAAAGGTGCATAGGAGCCAAGTGGCCTCTCAACCCCTACGCGATCTCGCTGAAGGTGCGCGCCCTCGCCTAGGACTCCGGCTACGCTGATGCTCTGAATGGACGGAGGGCTCAGGGTCTCGAGGAGCGGTCATGGTCTCGCCATGGGAACGGCTCCTCATAAGGCGCTCAGCTGTCCTATAGCCTGCCAACTCTGTACGGAGAGTCGACACCATCTTGGCCACATGCCAAATGGGAGCGAAGACGTCGGTGTGCCTGCCGGCTGCTGAGGGCTCCCCAACATCTACAGATAGCTCCGCACGGGTCTTATCCATAGGGATCATCAGAGAATCAGTACATACCCTACGGATTAGATCCCGCCACTCGTCAACGGTCTCTACAAAACAAAGAGGAAAGACGAATTAGAAATTAGGCAAGAGGCTAAAATGTACAAGATACAAATATAAGGAGAGATAGCAGTTAAAAAAATCCTAAATCAAATTAACACTGAAAGGGAGAAAGGATAACTTACTCGGGTCACCGGGCCTCCAAGATGGATCACTAGGGCCAGCACCCGCTACAGATGCCGCCGTCGACTGAGGAGCTGCTCCTGTAGTTGGGGCAACATGACGCCCCGCAACGGACTCATCATCTCCACCATGGCCCCGGGAGAGTGGCTCCTCGGAAACCAGAGTCTCTCTCTCTGCACTCTGCTCCGCCCTCTCCGCCTGCATGATATCCTGAGTATCATGCCACTCAGGATCACTCTCGTCCGTCTGCTCCTCCGACCCTCCCTCTGTGGACTCCTCAGAATCGGAGTCAATATCTATAGGGTCATCGCTACTATGAGCAGGACCCGCGGTAATCCAAAGTAAAGGTGCCCGAGGGACACCAGCTCTCCCTCTGGCCCGAACTATCCCCCTGGCTGCAATAGGAATGCCAGGGGTAACCACTGTCCAACCACGGCCTCTAGGCCCCCCTATAGCCTCCCGAACTGATATGTAAACTAGTGCTACTGGAGGAAGCATACCCACATATGGGAGGCCGAACTGCTGAGGAACCCTGCCAAAAGGATGTACCTCCACCCATCCCACACGGTCAATAAGCTGCCCTGTGGTGGAGCAAGAGATCAATGTAAGAGCCTCCTCTCCCCAAATGCCGGCCATGAGCTGGTATGGTATGGCCTCCATATCTGCTGTAGTGAGGGAAGCTACTGGCTGGTGAGGTGCTCTAAGCACCGACATATCTGACCACCTGGCTGCCCTCACAGCCCCAGGATCTGCCACCTCCACACCTCTGCCATAGGGAATGAAGCGCTCATACACCCAACTCATAACTAGAGTGGGGTGACTCAAAGACTGTCCCTGTAAACGGACCACCCTGTATAAGTCGTGATAGGTGGTCCCCAAAATGTCTGCCCCCCAGGCATATATCTGGCCATGCCCCTCTATCTGTGCAATGATGGGGGCCCAACAGTATAACAAAGTGTCCCCTCCCTTGTCCCCGATCAGTCTCGAGGCAAGGATCCCCATGATGGCCTGTCGAAATATGGGGATGGGCAAAGAAGGAATGGATCTGACTCTCACTCCCTTCTTCGGCCCCATGGAAATAGCTGCATCCCCCATGTAGCCTGCCCACTGTACAATCTGTGCTCTGGACCCAGCTGTCTCCAGTGTGAGTCTCCTCCCGATGATCGGGACCCCCAGGATACGGTAAACATCCTCTAGAGTAATAGTCCACTCACCGCGGACCCCTGGCAATCGGAAAGTGTTCCGATCTGCATCCCAGTAGGAGAATAAGTCACAGAGTATGTGACTAGACGGAGCAACGTGAGGCACACGCGATATCCGCAATATGCCGGCCCTCTGCAATGTGTCCTCCTCATCTGCTGAGAGGGCATCTAATACCCCGGGCAGCCAATCACACTCTCTCTCCCGGCTCCATCTAATGTACTCCTCCCTCGCCTGCATACACCCAAAAACACACAAAACAGAGCAAGTTAGTATCTAAACAATGTCAAGAGAATCATAAAAACATACACAAATGCTAAAAAATACAAGTGAAAGTTTTTAAGTGAGGTTCTTTTGCATTCTGTGCAAAACCGCCGCCCTGGGCAGAGGGGCGGTTTTGTAACCGCCACCTTGAAGGCGGCGGTCTCGTAACCGCCGCCCTGGACAGGGCGGCGGTCATGTAACCGCCGCCCTGGCCAGGGCGGCGGTCGCGGTCCGAAAACCCGCGTGGGTTTTTAACCTTAAAAAGTCCAAAAAACGCAAAAATAGATCATTTTAGCTTAAAAAAGAGCCTACCCAGTAGGCGCCCCCCTAGGTGGACCTTTTGAACCTAGCATTTTCAAAAATTTCCCCCCCATTACAAAGAATTTGCCATTTCAAATTTAAAAGGGGAAAAGCACAAAATTGAAGAAAAACCAACCTGTGATCTCGCGGGGTGGCGTTCCGCACGTGGAGGCATGATCACTATCTCGCTGTGGACGTTTTGACTCTACTCGCGTGAGAAACTGTTACCATGGGTCCCAGAGCTCAAAATCTATCAAATCAACTCGCGCAAATGAATAGGAAAATGGGCCCACTTTGATATATATATCGTTCTGTTTCGTTTTACAATGGCTTTTTTGCAGGTTCGGAGCGCTGACGGAGGTAAGTTTCTATCCTCGCACTAATGGTACGTCCTCTTCCCCTATTATTTTAGCGTTTATTTTCTAAATTATTGTATCTATCTGCACTTGAGTTCTCTTTTCATTTTTCAGGTGGCAGGAATTTTAGATGGCGTCATTTCGACACACGGACGTGTAAGGTATAACTTCTAACTCCCCATTTCGGGACTGCCATACTCGGACCCATCGTTTTATGCCTCTTCATGGCTAAAACACTTCTCCGAGGGGGCAATATGTACGTACCCAAAATTGTAAGGTACTGTACTGCGGAACGGTGTAACAAGTGCCCCAATGATGATACAGGTCTCCTCGAAAGGTGTTCGGGATCCAGAAAGAGCTCTTCAGATATGCGTTAACATCCCGCATGCCCCGCTTAGCCCCCGCGTGCTTTGTTTTTCCCTTTCTTTCCTCTTTCTTTGGCTTCTTGGCCTTCAGTGACGAAACCGCCGCCCTGGGCGACGGTCTCGTGACTGCCGCCCTGAACAGGGCGGCGGTCCTGCAACCGCCGCCCTGCTCAGAGCGGTGGTCCTGTGCGTGTTTTCCAGAATGCTCTTTTGACGCGACCCGCGTGAAATATCATGACTCACCAGCTTTTCTTGCCGACTTGGGCATGCATTAATGTTTTTGGTCCCCTGGAACAGTGTTTTTCCTTTGTTTATTGTTTAGGAGTTCAATTTGATTTTGGTTTTGAGTGTTGGAATTCCTATAAATGCATGGTTTGTGCACATGCAAATGGCCACCATTTTTCATTCCAACTTTCTTATTTGTCAATGCTGTGGTATTTTTAGTTTGCTTAGGATTGGTAGCATAGTTTGTTGCAGGTTTGTTTCAGTTTTGTGTTGCAGCTGGTAAGCCACATATCCAACTTGTGCAAGTGCAAACATTACTTTGGCCTCTGAGTTTTGCTCCAAAGTTTGCTTTTGAATTTCTTGTTACAGCAGATTTAGTTTTCCTTTTCTTAGAATTCTTAGTTTTCTCATTGAGTGCTTTGGTTAGTATTGTGTTGCAGCTGGTAAGCCACATATCCAACTTGTGCAAGTGCAAAAATTATTTGGGCCCCTCATTCTTGTTTCAAACTCACCATTTTCAGTAGTTCAGTCTTCTAGTTTGCTTAAGTTTGATAGTTTAAATCCTTTACATGCTTGGTTGCATTACTCAGCTGTTGGTAAGCCACAGATCCAACTTGTGCAAACAGTATCATTGTTTTTGGAGTAGAATAGTTTAGGCAGCCATTAAAGTTGTAGGTTTTGCTCTTCATACAGACTAGTTTCAGGTTCTGGATGCTTTTGTTGCATGATTCGCAGTAGACCCCGCTAGGAATTGCATAGGCCAAGCTCTGTACTCTTGCGCTATCCCTCTCCTATCCGTATTCTATTCTGTCTGCATTCTGAAGGCTGTCCATTGATCCAAATATCTATTCCTGTTGATGCAAGCATTCCACGCTTTTCTGGATTCACGTGAGCACAAAGAATGAAGAGATCATACTGAGGGGACAAGAACATACACACTGTCGGATTCGCCACTGTTCTGCGAAATCCAGGTTCCATCTTTCAAAGTTTTAGTTAGAACTTATCAAATAAAGTAGTTAATCGCTTTATTTCAGTTATTTCCATTCTTGATATTGCCAGGGAGGTTGTGGGGATTGATAGTTTCTGAGAAACTATGATTCATTCCTCACTTCTGAGGTAGGATCGAGAATCTTGCAAATAGATTAGTTATTTCGTTGTTTAGAATAGATATACAAAATTGCACAGACAAATAGCTACACTCGGCTATTTTGTTTGTTTTACGTTATTAGTTTAGTTGTCAATTCTAAATATTTTAAATAGCTGCTTTCTTATAAATTGCCAGAAAATACAAAAAAAAGAATTATATATGCTAGGAGTGTACTTAGATTTTACTTTATTATAGTTTGTTTCATTACTGCTTTTGCATGACAATTACGGGACCTAGGGAGCCCAGGGAATACATTTTCGAACCAATTGTGCCCCAGCCCAATATCATAGTGGCAATAACTGACATTGACCAAAACCTTAGGATACAAGTCTTCCAAACAACAACAACAGACTTCCAACAGATCAGGTCACAGTTGAGAGGGTTAAACATAGAAGACGACCAAGCACACACATTTTGGTCAAATCAGCCAAACTATAGGTTATCCTAGAAAACATCCGCATGACTGTAGAAGGATTTGAAAGAGAACAAATATTCGGGTGCGATCCTTTAGTTCCACAGCCAGATGCTGGAGATACCCTCATAGATATAGATACCAGCTTAAGAATTCAAGTTGCTAGAACACCTGTAAGGTATTTTGAGAAAATCACACAATTGCTGGTTCTAAACGTAGAGGCCGAGAAAGCATGCGATTACTGGATACTAGGGATTAGAACTTGATCTCGCGTATGAACATAACAGGATCGCAACAACCAAGAGTCTACGGTTGTGATCCACAAATCCCACAGCCTAACGAATCCATAAGAGAATTAGACATAGACACTGGCCTACGTAAGTTAGTATTTCAGTCTACTCCGATTCCACCTATCATCATTCAACAGTTATCCGTACTAGACACAACAGCTAACGAAGCTAGAGAATTTTGGACTAGGCCAGAGAATCGTCCATAGAGTTGACTATATTCACCATATGACCCTATCAGGAGAAATACACGAAACCATCCCAGGTCATTTTCCACGCATCCCACAACCCATAGATCGAATCACGCCAGAGCTTGATATTGATTGGAGCCTTCAAGCAGTCATCCTCACTGATCGATCTATCACACCAGTCCAAGTTAGAAGGGCCTTCTTTGCCTTAGATTCACAAATTCCACTAGTGCGTGTCAAAGACATTAGACTCCCCAACTAGTTTGTTTGCATATTCTACCCCCACCGGCTGTCTCGGCACGACCTCGGGAGGTCGGGTACGTGGAAGAGTCACTTGTTGATTCTCACGCTCGCCTGTTGCTTTTCCGACGTACAGGAACCTTATTCTTCTGTCCTAGAGAAGCTCATTAAAGCTGGGGCCATCACCCTTCCTCCCATGAAACCACATACTGGTTTTTACCCTACTCGCCCCACACCTGCATGGTATAAAGAGCACGACTTCTACAACTACCATCGAGTAAAGGGTCATAGTGATGGAAATTGCATCACCTTTAAAAAAATTGTCCAAGAAATGCTCGAGGAAGGCAAGCTAACCTTGGATAAGCGTAATTCACCTGCCAATCAGAACCTACATATCTTTAAGAAACCCTTTTCTAATCATTCTCCTTCTTCTGATCAAACTGGAGAGACTACAACTCATGATAGCCATACCTGGGAGGTTCATGCTATTTTTAGCGATACACCTGATGCTACCCAATTACCCCATACTCCATCCATAGAGGAAATTCTAGTCCAAAGTCCTCCTTTTGCATTGGAACCCACCTCACCTATTTATCCACCCATAGAGGAACACCTTTCACCTCCTTCATCACTCATGGAGGATCCTTCCATTAATATCAAGACTATTTCACCTTTGGCTTCTCCACCTAGAGAGTAGACACCCATCAGTACTTCTTTAGTCCATGGCTTCTCCACCCACAGAGGAGCACCCATCATCTCCTCCACCTATCAAAGACCCAGTAGAGATAGCTTTTCCTCTAGGTGATCACTCCCCATCATTTACCCAAGATCCTACCAACGTACTTTTAGCTCTCTTACCCACAAAAGCCGAAGCTAGCAAATTCCCCATCTCTAAGAAAAATTTCATGTGAATTGCCATTAGGTCCTCATCAGCCTCACATATAGACGTGCCATTCTCACGCTTAGCCGATCACTTAGATCATGTGGATAGAGCCTTACTTTGGGGGCATCTTCTTCTTCTTGTCTCAACACAAATGTAGATGCAACATGCTGACACTTCCACTATCTACCTGAGAGATATTTTGACAAATTGAATAAAACACAACCTCCTCTATCACAACTTCTTCCACGACACCCATCATAACTCAACACACACCCTTACCCATAACCCAACATACATCTAAATCCAAACCCACACCTACATCATCTTCCTCGACTAAACCTATTACTACCTTAGGGGTCACCCCAATCACCAGCCTTATTCATCCACCTATCAAAATAGATTTAGCTACATCCTCCAAAGTCAACACCAAACCTACTCTGACACCCAAACAAAATATCCAAATCCATAAATATCAAACTCCAACCTCACCAATCACACCTTCTTCACCTTCACCCTCTTTGTCTATCTTAGGACCTTGTCCTTCTAACACGGGTAAGAAACCTCCACCCACTGGTAAACTAAAAACACAACAGCCCATTCCACCATTGCAAACCTCAAACATACCAAAGCACCTACCATGACTTCCACCCACATCTACAATATATTTACCACCCATACCTCTAATACCATCGATCACCCCTTCACTACCCATGACACTTCAGTCTCTTTCCCTCACACCTGCGGCATGACCTACACCATCTACCTTCACAACACCTTTGTTATCCCCATGGGTAACGTGCCCCCTTCCACCATCCACCTTTCCCTCTAGATCTCATGTGCCCGTATCACATTTACCCAAGAAGGTACAACCTAAGGACAACAATCTGCTACCCTCCAATAAAGTAGTCAAAATAACCATACACTCTCCTGCTAGTTCGTCTACCATACCCCTTTCCAAACAAACATGACCAACACCTAAGATCACACCAACACCTAAAACCATAGCTCGACCTACTCCCCCTCATGCAAAGACTGTTCCTCTACAATCAGCCACACCTACACCCAAACCCACCTTCACTTCCCATTGTGATCCACTAGCAGGGTCCTATGCCAAAATTTTAACCAACCTCCTTGAAAATTTTGTCATAACATTGCCACCCCTAAGACCTTATGACCCTCTCAAGGCCAAACCAAAGGGGTTTGACGAAACAAAAATTTGTGCCTACCATCGTGTGCTAGGACATGATGTAGAGAATTGTAAGGATTTGAAAAATGTTCTTATCCAGTTGTGCCCTCTCGAAGAAAACTTTGACAATGATGACCTTCTTGATGAGGACCCCATTTCACCAACACCCATTCCCACAACTCTTCCCTCACTACCTACTCAACAACCCAAACCTTTACCCCCATAGCTCCTAAAACAACCTCCAAGATTTGAAATTAACATGGTTTTCATCAATGACCTCGCCAAACCTCCACCCAAATGTCGATGCACCCAGCTCATCTCACAAGGCTCCTTCCCACCATTGGGATTTTGCCCTTTGTGTCACCATACCTTTCATGGCTCACCTACCTCACCTAACTCCCCACCTCAGATCAACATGATCCACGTTGCTACCCATGCTTAGAAGGACAAAGGCAAGGAAAAGGCAACTGACTCACCAACCAATCCTATACCCGACTTATCATCTACACCCACACCTAAAATCACTATCTGTGGCCCCACGTATCCTATTTCTAATGGGGTCACACACCGCATGATGCTCAAACAGCTACACCAATCTCCCCTCAAACTATCCTTATATGACCTCATCCAAACCTTGGAATCCCATCATTGAGCTCTCATGAAGGTCCTGCAATCTATTGAGGTTTTACCTAATGACCCTACACCCGTAGCCTCCATTATCACACCCCATCATGTAGCCTCTCTCACCAAATTTCCACCTTTCATCTTCACCTCCACCTACTCACCAAGTAGCCTCCATTAGCTTCTCAGAAGAAGAGATCGCACCACACCAAACTAATGACCCAGACCCAGATCTCTTCATCTCTAGTCCACATCGATGATATACGTGTATGACTTGTGATGATTGATGGGGACACTAGCATTAACATCATATCATCCCACACATTCACTCAAATGCACATATCTAACAATTGCATGCATAAACATCCCGTCATGTTGCAATCATTCAAAGACGCTATCACCTCTACACTAGGCACCATCATCCTCCATGTTCTCGTGGGCCCCCGCACTATTCCAGAGTTATTTTACGTCTTGGAGGGGGAATTCAAATATAACTTGTTGCTTGGAAGACCCTGGATTCATGTCATGGGTTGTTCCTTTCCAATTTGCATCATTGTGTAAAGTTTGAGCATGAAGGACACACCTATACTATTCCAGCTGACCCATCACCTTTTAAAACATGTAACATGCTTTACTGACCCAATGACATACTTATACCCATTACGGCATCTACCTCCACGACCACTACCACTTCCCTTACACCTCCGCTTACCAATACAGTTGCTACCAAAACTACACATGCCTCCTCCATTCCTACCACTGCTGCAGCCTCCATGGCTGAACCATCAATCTCCCAATCCATTAGCTCCACCTCTACATTGACCTCCAACACATCATCTATTCTAGCTACCCACATACTAACCACTGATCCCTTGGAAGGCATTTTTTCAATGCCTCACTCTGGGGGAGTATCACCTATATAGTGTCAACACATTCCTTACTCCACAAGAGTACGAAGTCTTCACCAACACCCTCATTATGATCACCGTATAGGAGAGCACCTCCTTTATGGTCCTCCCCACCTTTGTACTAGTCTCACCTATGGGGGACTTGATACTACCACTTACACACCTGAACCACCGTCACAAACCTGCCCATTTTCCGCTAACTTCCAGTCACTCACCAATCTCCATTTCACCCACACCTTCCTGCACTAATGTGTGTGGAAGGGTTTTGGTTTTGGATTTTATGAGCAAGGCTGCCATACTATTATTCCATGTACTATCCGCAAACATAACGATTGTAGTGATATCGGCTTTTCTGAACCACATACCAAGAAGGCTCGCGTTGATCTCATCAAGGACATCAACCCTTCTCCACCTTCTCCACCCACTCCGCCTTCATCACCACCTTCACCGATGGAGTTGATGGATCCTGATATATCCATCCCTCCTAATTTTTTTTTCATAAACACCATTTCCTTGGGGCCTCTGACTTATCAATGCGAGGGTGAGGCTCCTTCCTCTCTTCCCTTCCTGTATCCTGAAATGATCGATGACGATACACCTTCAATTAACATTGTTCAATGTCAGGATGATGAATCTATACTCACCTACCTTGGTGCGGAAGATTCATAAATTCATTATTCATTACAATCTGAGACGTAAACCATGTTGAATGAATCGATTATTGAAATCAACATTCATACTCAGGATGACCCGCACATCCTAAAGATCAGTCAATCTTTAGATGCTACTGAACAAGAAGCCATCACTTCTTTTCTCAAAAATAATAACCACGCTTTTGCTTGGTCTTACGTAGACATTCCTGGTATTGACCCCACCATAGTGGTCCACAATATCATAACCATTCCCGATGCCAAACCCATCAAACAAAAGCTGAGGAAAATGCACCCTTGCATTTCCCTTCTCGTCAAAGAAGAACTTCAACGCCTTCTTTCTGTTTCCTTCATATTACCCATTGATTATCCTTGTTGGATTTCTAACATTGTCCTTGTCACTAAGGTGACAGGGGGACTCCACATTTACACATATTTTCGTGACCTTAATCTAGCTTGCCCAAAAGATGACTTTCCTCTACCTGGTATTGACCAACTAGTTGACCTTACCACTGGTCAGGAGATTCTATCACTCATGGATGGCTTCTCAGGTTATAACTAAATCTTGCTTGCCCCATAGGATCAACAAAAAACCTCATTCATCACCCCTTGGGGGACCTTATACTATTGAGTCATGCCTTTTGGCCTTAAAAATGCTGGTGCTACATATCATCAGCCTATGACTTATATATTCAATGATATCATGCATCGTATATTAGAATATTACGTGGATGACCTCCTCGCCAAATCTAAATGCCACTCTGAGCACCTTCACCATCCTAAAAACCATCTTTGACCGCCTTATTAAATATTACGTTCCACCTTCAACCCAAGAAGTGTGTGTTCACGGTTCTCTTAGGAAAGCTCCTGGGATTTATCATTTCCCTACGTGGTATAGAAGTTGACCCTGCTAAATTCAAGGCCATTCTAGAAATTCCTCCACCCACTAACCTTAGGAAACTCCGTAGCCTACAAGGTAAGTTGCAGTCTATTCACCATTTCATTTCATAATTATCTGATCGGTGTCAACCATTTCATCATCTACTCAAGAAGGATGTCTCCTTTAAATGGGATGATGACTACCACAAATCTTTTGAGGCCTTAAAACAATACCTTCTCCAACCACCCATACTCATTCCACCTAAATACAATCAACCTTTCTACATATACATCTCAGCTACCGATCACTCTTTGGGAGCCATGCTTGCTCATCATGCAATGAAAAACACAAGAGAGCAGGTGCAGTTTATTACATAAGTTGTACTCTTTTGGACTATAAAACCCAATACACCCATCCCAAAAAACTTTTCTTAGCCTTATTTTTTGTTTCCATAAAACTCTGACCATTACCTACTCAAACAAAAAACCTACATTGTGACCAATACTGACCCCCTACACTTCATGCATGCTAAATCTTACCAAAATAAACATGCCGCATGATTGGCTTATGCTTGTTGGCTGACCTCAACCTCAAATTCATTCATCAAAATTCCATCAAGGGCCAAGCCATCACCGACCAATTGGTCTAACGCACCTATTTTTGGGGATCAACCTTCTAATTTTGACTTTCCAGATGAGTCCATTGCTACCCTTTCCCTAGATGAACCCGCTTTACCAAATGACACTCTTCTTTAATGGTTCCAAGTGTCAGTGCGGGGGTGGGGCTGGAAGTTATCATCATTCTACTTGATGGTGAACCCATTCCTTTGTCTTTAAAACTAGATTTTTATTGTATAAACAATATTTTTGAATACGAAGTGCTCATATTAGGTCTCTAAGCCGCCTACACCCTAGGTATCAAATCAATCAACATCTTTGGTGATTCCCAATTGGTCATAAACCAAGTCAATAGTATATACCAATGTCGTAATGAGATACTTCAATAGCATAAACATCATGTAGACATACTTTTGACTCACCTTTGATCATTACGCACTTCAAATCGTCCCACGTTCAACCAACAAATTTGCTGATACCATGGCCTGCTTGGCTTCTCAAATACCTGTTTTGCCTACCAATTCTAAAATATTTTTCACCATACAATGACTCTAATCACCCTCTTATTTACCTTGCAACATTTACTCCATTAGAACCGTCACCCTGGACCCGAGTGACCTTTGGTATAAACAATACTCTGACTATCTTTCTCTCTCCATCTTACCTCCTGATCTCACCCATAATGGACAGTGTGCCTTCTTTAAAAAGGTATCTCGTTACGTCATCATGAGGGGCCTCCTCTATGAGGGTGACTTTGATGGTATTATCTTATAATGCCTCATGAGTTTTGAAATTCCTTATACCATTAAGGAAATTCATGATGGCATATGTGGAGGTCACTTCAGTGGCCTTGCTATTGCTAAGTGTATTATTTTCCTAGGCTATTATTGGATGAACCTTATGTTAGGAATTAGTATTTACATTGTGTAGATAATAATTACATTTGGTAATTATTATTATATTAATGATTTGTTATTTAGTTGTTATATAAAAAAACTACTAACAAATGTATGTTGAGTTGTTTGGTTGTTACAAACAACTCACGAGATTAGTATTTGTTAGTAGAGTAGTTTCCTAATTTATAGGAAACTATGCACCTACATATTCATAATTGCATCATATGTAAATTATCTAGAATGAATGTAATAGAATATCATTATTCTGTGTATTAATCTAAATAGTTTTATTATGCAGATCTATGGCATTTATTTCATTCGGCATCAAGGCAAAATAATAGTTACGGTTATACCCGTATACAAGGCGATCTGCATACACGTGAAAGTGTAACTTGAGTATTTATTTCCTTGTGAAGTGGTAAAGATACTGTCAAGTCACCTGTGGGTAGATTTTTAGCCCACTAAGGAATAAGATTATTGTGTTCGAAATAAAAAAGAGATTGGGAGCATTCACTGCAAATAATATTTCAAGTTTTTTGAAAAAGTCTTGTTAGTTATTCAATGGTGTTTGGTGAACGCCACATTCATAGAATTTTGTTTTGATCTTGGTGGAATGTAATACCCCGAACTTGCCTTATTTTCTTATTGTAGCGAACAAGATCTGTGCATACGTTGGAAAAGAGAAGAAACATAGTTTTTCTATCGTGGATCTAACTAATCAGGGGATCATTTTTGAAAGTTCCCTAAACATCCCTAAATGGTTTCAGTGCAAAATATCATCTCGAGAGCTTTCCAATGACTATGAGAACACGACAAATGGACATCGGGAGCTCCAGATATGTCTGGTTAAAGTTCAGATAGTGAGAAAGCCAACTCTGGTTAACTGGTCTATATTGGACCAATGACACTGCGACACGTGGCAAAAAGGCAAAGGGAGTCATTTGTTGGTTTACGATCTCTGGTCTTCGATGGTCATAAAATATTGCTCGCTGTCCACCGTGTGGACTATGGTATTATCACCGATGTGGTGGGTCCACAAGCCACCACAAATCGAATACGATCGATTTGCCTATCGGGAGACGACAAGTGGAATATATGCTATTGACCGAGTTAATTATTTCCATACCACATTACATGGGTTGAAATTATATTTACTTGGTAAGTCCACTTTCCAAATGCCACGCATTATTGCAAAATGCAACATACCACACATTATGCCACAAACTAAACATATTAATGTTTATACATTAGTATTAAACCAATCACTTAACCGCCATTTTACCAAGGACCACGTGGAAGGGTGAAGTGAAGTGGTGTTGTAGGGGGCGGTTATGCTCATGTGGTCTTTTGACCACTTCATTTGCGTGGGGAAAAGGCTTATTAAAGCCTTAAAAAATTTCCATTCCACCAAATATGGGATTTAACCCACTTCATTAAATCCACCACTATGGGATTTTTATCCCATTAAAAATGCAATCTGCCCTATATGGGTATGTAATCCCATTAATTTTGCTACGGGTGAGGCTAAGGTTTAAATATAGCCTAAAGATTATATGTAATTGCATTTTTTAAGGGCTCTATTTTTTGTATAAATAGGCAACCCATTCTATTGTAATGGACACACACCCCAAGCTTATTATTTGTTAAGCTTATTGTGGGGACACACATTAGTCCGAGAAGCTTATTATTTTTAAAGCTTATTTGTGAGATGTGTCCAAAAATATTGTCTATTGGCCTATTATTTTAGGTAATATTAGATGGAATATTTGTGGCTAGGATTTATTCAAACTACCTAGTCGGCCCATAGTGCCACACCAATTATTGCGGAGCCTGAAATGTCAACTAGAGAGCCATATGGCATTGTATTAGCATCTGGAAGGCCGATCTAGAACCAGAGGTTTCTGAATAATAGAGCCTAGATTTTCGATTGGAGCACTAGCATCGCATTGATAGCATCGGGAAGGTTGATCAAAGCTGAAGGAGATTGTGCATCAGGAAGGTGAAGAACAATTCAACTGATCATCGGAAGTTTTCGAAGAACTGGTGTACTGATAGGAAAGTAAAATTCCATTAGGTTTTCTTGTGAAAGTACTATTATAACTTACAAGTTTTGACTAGTAGAACGGTTCGACCACAAACCCAGAGACATAGGCAATTACCGAACTCCGTAATCAATCTGTGTGCAATTTTCATTATTGTCTTGCATTATTTTAAATTGATTACTTAAAAGGAGAAAAATGTCGGCAAATAAACTAAAGTCTACAAGGGTCTGAGATCAGGTAGTAATAATCTGATTATTTTTGGATCAAGTTTAGTATCAAAGCTGGTAATCAACACTTGTAAACTTTCTAATCTTTGAAGCAAGTTGGTGTTAGAGCTGGTAATTGACACATGCAAACTTGCTAATCTCTGAAGCAAGTTGATATCAGAGCTAGTAATCAACACCTGCAAACTTGCTAATCTCCGAAGTAAGTTGGTATCGAGCAGGTTAATTATTACAGGTTTCTTTGACATGGATTGCATTGGTTTGTACTTCTGGATCCCAGATTGGTAGGATAGACTAAGAGACGGGTTTAACATACTCAGTAATTTTCTCACATTTCTATTTGGATGATTCCATTATATCTCATATGCAGATAAAATCTGAAAACTATTGTGTATTGGTAAGACCCCTTTGATGGAAACGTTTGTATACATCTAACCAGACATGGCACATTAGTTAAAGACCCAATTTTGGGAAATGTTTGTACTCTGTTATACTTGCATTAGTAAGACCCTAGAGGGAAATTATTTTTGGTGAATTTTTCTAACACCATAAGATGCAATATATTTTTCCTTGTTGAGTTATTGGTCCAGTAGGGAGGAGACAAATTAAGTCAATCCACATTACGATGCAGTGGAGAAGACCAAGTACATAAGCCACCAAGTAGGAGAAATTTCGCGATAGGTTTACCATGTAAAATTATTTACCTATAGAATTGGTATTTTAAGCTTATTGTGCAAGACTCCAAAAATGGAGCTTTTTTACAACTAGTTCTACATGATGTATTAGGATATAATTTCCTTACACTTGTATTTGAAAGTTGTATAAAGACCCTGTTAGGGGCACGTATCTCCTAATCAGTGTGTGAGTACCTGTTATAGCTTGGATACAGGAATTGACTCATATAAATCTTGGAGATTGATATGCCATTTGTGCAGATAGTAGAGTTCACAAAGATTATCTCAGAGCTTAATTCTTTGTAGAGGTATTGTGACCATGTAGTAGAATGGTAGCTAAATCACCATTGGCATGGACATCGGGTTAGAACTTTGTTCTGTGGAGAAGCCATCATGGGCATCTAGCAGAATGGTACCTGATATAACTTTTCAACAAAAGGAGATCTCCAAAGATCAACTCAAAACTTCATTCTATGTAGAGGCAATGTGAGCGTGTAGCAAAATGGTAGCTGAATCACTATTGCCATTAACATCAGGTCAGAACTTCATTCTGTGTAGAGGCATTGTGACTGTGTAGTAGAGTGGTACCTGATATTAGCGTGTCAACAAGAGGAGCTCTCAAAGGATCAACTTGGAACATCATTCGGTGTCAAGGCATTGTGACCACACATACGAATGGTAGCTGATCAACAGACTTAGCATCATGCATTGGAGGCTCGAGGTCTTGAAAGAGGCTTATCATTGTGCATCAGAGGCATTGAGCTCTATAGAGACTTAACATCATGCATTGGAGGTGTTGAGGTCTATAGAGACTTAACATCATGCATCGAAGGTGTTGAGGTTTGAAAAGGGACAAGTCATTGTCCATCATTGACATCGAATCAATCAAAGCTCTACATAACATGGAGTTCCTTCAAAACCAGTTTGGATTCTATGGAATCAACTTGGAGCCAGGAATTTTGTTATAGAGTCAAAAAAGATCCTTATTGTTAGATATCAAGAAGCTTAGCACCGCACAGAAGGAGCTTTGAGGTTCCATTCATAAACTTAGCACCATAAAGTAGAGGCATTGAGGTTTTCTTCGAATATCAGAGTGGCGCAGTGGAAGTGTCGTGGGACCATAACCCATAGGTCTAGGATCGGAGCAGAGGTATCAAAGTGAGAAAGTTGGAGGAGAAGACCCAAGGGTCTACTATAGGAACACTTACAACGTGGTAGCAGAGTTTTTCAGATTCAGGACAATATGGAAGCTTTTTGGGACAAAAAGCCTTTCTCAGTGGGGAGGTGTGATCAGGGGATCATTTTTGAAAGTTCCCTAAACATCTTTAAATTGTGTCAGTGTAGAAGATCATCTTGAGAGATTTCCAACGACTGTGAGAACGTGGAAAATGGACATCAGGAGCTCTAGATATGTCCGGTCAAAGTTTAGATAACGAGAAAGTCAACTCTAGTCAATTGGTCAATATTGGACCAATGGCACTGTGACATGTGGCAAAAATGTAAAGGGAGTCGTTTGTTGGTTGTCGATCTCCGGTCTTCAACGGTCGTAAAATATTGCTCACCGGCCGCCATGTGGACTATGGTATTGTCGCCGACATGGTGGGTCCACAAGCCACCACGAATCGAATACGATCGATTTGCTTATCGGGAGACGATATGTGGAATATATTCTATTGACCGAGTTAATTATTTCCATACCACATTACATGGGTCAAAATTATATTTACTTGGTAAGTCCACTTTTAAAATGCCACACATTATTTCCAAATGCAACATACCATGCATTATGCCACAAACTAAACATATTAATGTTTATACATTAGTATTAAACCAACCACTTAACCACCATTTTTCCAAGGACCACGTGGAAGGGTGAAGTGAAGCGGTGTTGGAGGGGGCGGTTATGCTCATGTGGTCTTTTGACCACTTCATTTGTGTGGGGGAAAGGCTTATTAAAGCCTTAAAAAATTTCCATCCCACCAAATATGGGATTCAACCCACTTCATTAAATCCACCACTATGGGATTTT
Organism: Taxus chinensis; assembly: GCA_019776745.2. Classification (NCBI taxonomy): domain Eukaryota; kingdom Viridiplantae; phylum Streptophyta; class Pinopsida; order Cupressales; family Taxaceae; genus Taxus; species Taxus chinensis. The sequence continues at coordinate 270,572,044 of CM034149.1, read as the reverse complement.
TATCCCATTAAAAATGCAAACCACCCTATATGGGTATGTAATCCCATTAATTTTGCTACGGGTGAGGCTAAGGCTTAAATATAGCCTAAAGATTATATGTAATTACATTTTTTAAGGGTCCTATTTTTTGTATAAATAGGGAACCCATTCTATTGTAATGGAAACTCACCCCAAGCTTATTATTTGTTAAGCTTATTGTGGGGACACACATTAGTCTGAGAAGATTATTATTTTTAAAGCTTATTTGTGAGATGTGTCCATAAATATTGTCTATTGGCCTATTATTTTAGGCAATATTAGATGGAATATTTGTGGCTAGGACTTATTCAAACTACCTAGTCAGCCCATAGTGCCACACCAATTATTGCAGAGCCTAGAATGTCAACCGGAGAGCCATAGGGCGTTGTATTAGCGTCTGGAAGGCTGGTTGAGAACCGAAGGTTTCTGAATAGTGGAGCCTAGATTATCGACTGGAGTGCTAGCGTCGCATTGATAGCATCGGGAAGGCTAATTGAAACCGAAGGAGATTATGCATTAGGAAGGTGAAGAACAATTCGACTGATCATTGGAAGTTTTCGAAGAACTGGTGTACTGATAGGCAAGTAAAATTCCATTAGGTTTTCTTGTGAAAGTACTATTGTAACTTACAAGTTTTTACTAGTGGAACAGTTCGACCATGAACCTGGAGACGTAGGAAATTACCAAACTCTGTAATCAATCTGTGTGTAATTATCATTATTATCTTGCATTATTTTAAATTGATTACTTAAAAGGAGAAAAATGTTGGAAAATAAACTAAAGTCTACAAGGGTTTGAGATCAGGTAGTAATAATCTGATTATTTTTGGATCACTGATGCCTTAACCACAGTTCAGGGATTATCCGCATTCAATTCCCAGTCTACTCATAAATGCTGGATGATTTGATTTGATCCTTCAGTGCATACTGACAGTCCTCATACAACAAATTCTCACAAAAAACCTGCAGATTTCACCAGTGTAGTTTGTCATCAGTTCTGTTGGGTAGTGGTTCCTGTTAGTCTTATCTTTCCAAGAGGTCTTGCAAGTGGAAACCAAGTCTGAGTAGGCTGAGTGTGCACAACAGGTTGTGTATATTCTCATTTTATAAAGCTGAATTAATATAGAAAAGTGCATATTACGTTTGTATATATTAGTGCATTGACTTATATATAAGTCAATTTAATAATATAGATTAATATTAGGTGGTCCATAGTATCAGTGGTAAGTTTCATCATTCTATTATATTAAAAAGTAATCTTTAATTTATTTTAACAAGTTATTACATGGACGCATTCTCGGTAGAATCCGACGTCCAAATTGTGTCAAAATTCATAATGAATAAGTTGAGTCGCATTGAACAATTTCAAGGCAAAAATTTTCATACCTAGCAAGTGCAAACTCAATTATTCCTAATCAATAAATAATTATGGGATATTGTTGATGGAAAATAAAAAAACCGAAAAATGCAGATGAAGCAGTAAAATGGGACAGCACAGATCGAAAGGCTACATCGATTATCGGATTGGGTCTATCAGATGCTTATCTACATCATATAGACTTAAAAAAGTCCTCTCATACAATCTGGGTGACATTAAACAAGTTGTTTGGATCACAAATGGGAATTGCAATGATATCTTTGAAGCAAAGATTGTTCAGCCTCAAGATGGAAAAAGGTGAGAGCATGGTGGAGCATATCAGTAAGTTTTGTTCTATCTGTAATCAACTTTCTCGTATAAAAGTAGATGTATCTGATGATGATGCTAAAGTAGTATTACTTAATAGCATGCCTTCATGTTATTCTAATATGGTTTTTACATTAAGTAAAATAAATCCAAGTCTAGAAGAACTTATTTCTTATTTGTTAGATGAAGAAAAAAGAATTATGGTTGTTGAACAAGAGGAGACTACAATGTTTGGTAGAAACAAGAAAGCATTTGGTAAGAAAAAACCCAAATACGGTTCAACCTCTAAAGGGCCGAAGAAACAATTTACATGCTACTATTGTAAACAACCTGTTCATATATCTAACAATTATAGAAAAAGAGCACAAGACTTGATGGGGAACTATAAGATAATGCCATGATTGTTGATGAAGAAGGAGAAAATGAAGAGGAAGAAAATACCGCACATCAAAGTGATGAATATTTTCTCTTCTAGATGATTTTTTGATGGAGGACAGAGGTATAGGAGGCAGGAGGTTGATCAGTGACCTCTCATTAGTCACCAATGATGGGGCCACATGAAGTTGTGGTGACAATGTGTGTGTGAGTTTTCTTTCATTTCAGAATTGCAGTTTGTTGCGTGCAGTATGATTTCAGTGTTCCTGTTGAATAAGTGAAATGTTCACATTGAGGGGGGGAACATGGTCTCATTGTTCCATTTCCATTATGTTTTATTGTTCAGTTTTGAAATCAGTATTTCCTACATGATTCCCTTTTGTAGTGACATTGTATAATATTGATCAAAAAGTATTGTAGCAATCATGATGTGAAAGTTTTTGGTAAACAAAGAAAACCAATTGTAAGGTTTTTGGTAAACCTGTAAAATCAATTGTGTAAGGTTTTTTTGTGAACCTGTAAAAACCAATTGTGTAAGGTTTTTGGTGAACCTGCAAAACCAATTGTGAAAGGTTTTTTGGTAAACCTACAAAACCAATTGTGAAAGGTTTTTGGTACACCTGCAAAACCAATTTGGTAAGGTTGTTGGTAGAAGCCGGAGAAAACCATCAGTGGAAGAAATGTGCGTTGGCACATGTTCGAGTTTTGTGCAAGCCTGATGTTGCACATTTGTAGATTTGATCATGAGCACACAGAGGTGGCACGCTACAAGAATAGAACAAGATATATTCAACCATGTAAATACTAAGGGGGGGAATGTTAGGAATTAGTATTTTCATTATGTAGATAATAATTACATTTGGTAATTATTATTATATTAGTAATTTTTTATTTAGTTGTTATATAAAACAAGTAATAAAAAATGTGTGTTGAGTTGTTTGGTTGTTACAAACAACTCACGATATTAGTATTTGTTAATAGAGTAGTTTCCTAATTTATAGGAAACTATGTGCCTATATATTTGTAATTGCATCATATGTAATTTATCTGGAATGAATGTAATAGAATATCATTATTCCGTGTATTAATCTAAACATTTTTACTGTGCATATTTGTGGCATTTATTTCACCTTAACCATGATTGTTGCGAGTACGTCAAGAATTGTGTAAAATTCCAAGAACATGCCAACCTTCATCATACACCCAGTTACACCTTATAGGTTGCCCGTGACCTTTATCCCTTTTCTCAATGGGGTTTGGATCTTGTCAGATAGATCAATCCCCATTCTTTCCAATGACATCAATGGATCATAACCACTATCAAATACTACACAAAATGGGTTGAAGCCATACCACTCATCTCCACGAAAGCTAAGAAAATATGCGAGTTCATCAATCATCACATCATTTTTGCTTTGGTGTCCCTCATCGCCTCATCATTGATAATAGTAAACAATTCAAAAATAAGACCTTGTAAAAACTTTGTGACGCCTTTGGCATTCAGCTAAGTTTCTCATCACCTTATTACCCACAAACCAATGGCCAAGCCGAATCCACTAACAAAACCTTGAACAAAATTATCATGAAAGTGGTTAATGATACTAGGAAGGACTAACATGCACACATTCCTTTTTCCCTATGGGAATACTACACTAGTATTTGCACTTCCACTGCCGTTACATATTTTTCTCTGGTCTATAGTACAGAGGTTTTTCTACCTCTCAAGTCCAGATCCTCTCACTCCGTACTTCTCTTCATGACATGCTCAATGATGATGACTTTTGTCAAGACCATTTAGCATAACTTGAGTTATTAAATGAATGTTGTCTTAATGCTCTTCATCATCTTCAAGTTTACCAAAAATGTATCAAACATGCCAACAACAAACATATCCATGAACGAAATTTCCAAGTCAGGGACCTTGTCCTGAAAGAAAATCAACATGTAACCAAAGAAAAAAAAGTAAACGTGGAAAATTTGATCCTAATTGGCGTGGACCATAAATTGTGACCCATACTTATGGATCAGGTGCTTGTTGTTTATCTTCACTTGATGGTAAACCTGAACCTGAGCCCCTTAATGCTTTACATCTTCGACCATTCTACTATTGAATTTTAGTCCTACCTCACCTTTTGCCTCTTTGCATGCTTGTCCCTTGAGAGCTATCCGTTTCTCACACCTCGCCAATGATTAAACAAGAATCATGTGTGTAACCATCACTTGTTATCTCCTCTTGAATATGTGTACCACGGCCCTGCATATAGCATGATTTTCATGGATACTTTTCATCTACTTTTAGATGAGATCCCATGTTTTTTTCACCCTACTTTATGAAAAAGATACCTATTCTTCACCTTGGTCAGTTCCATGACTTCAAATCCCTCACATGGGATCCAAATCCTTTAGTCAAACTTCCAATAAAAGGATGAATCCCTCAGAAGGAAATCTTCCTCTCTGCAATTGCTTCTATAAATAGACTACTCCCTCGAAGGATAACTATGTAAATCTCTTTCAAAAAAAGAAAGAGAATATGAAGCTTCCCACATCAATCATATTCATGAAGACCTCAAGGAGTTAATTTCCTCATCCCATATAGACTTCCCACATCGATAAGTCTATCTCAAATATCAGTCAACACAGAAAGCCTTTTTGTCATGGACTTGCCCATTTTGACCTTAGATCTCTTTCCCAAAGAGCGTATTACCTCATGCCATATAAAATTAACCACCTTTCACCCCTCTCACCATTCACACTCTTATTTCCTACTGCCTCAAGGGACCTCTTGGAAACCATGACATTTGGTGATCATGTGACTACTTTTCACCCTTAGATCAATCAATCATGGAATTTATTTTAAAGTCTTACGTCCATCACCTCCTCCAAGGTATGACCTACTCGATATGATCCTAACCAATTGGGTGGATTTCTTGCCCCCTCTTATATTTTAACATTCTTTATTACGTATTGATTACCTTATACAAGACTTCGTCCATGATGCTTACTTTGGGGTAATTTTCTTCTTCTACCACAATCAAAATCACCTATACCAATTTGCCCACAACTCACCCATACCTAGTAGACCTAAACTCAAATCATGCCTACAAGCTACCATCTCATTCTCATATCTCCTCATATCCTTCCCTAGATTATGGGAGAACTACATGAGCTTGAGGTCCTTTTTCGCTGGGACTATGTAGGTAGCACTTCGAGGGCATGAGTCCCTTGGAGGTTAGCTCGGCCATTCACTGCCCTAACCAATTCATCTTTAATTTTTCTAAATTACATTCTACCCTACTTCATTTCCTCTTTATATCAAAAATTGGAAATTAAACCAAAAAAATGACAAATTGCTTCACATTTTTATCATCATCAAAACATAAATTTATTTTGATTACCATTTCTTTACCAAAATCATGCAAGTATTATAAAACATCTTAAAAATGACCCATATCATCATTAATTACAAATATTAATGAATTACAACCAAAACCTAACTCAATCCATGCCTAAAACTACGACCTGACTCCACCATGTCAAAAACCAAAACCTGACTCAATCCATGCCTAGACCATAAACTAACTTGATCCATGCCTACAACCTGACTCAACCATTCCCAAAACCTAACCCCAACTTGTCCCACCCCCGCTTTTCATGTGCCCTACCTTACCATGGTAAATTACCCTATACCAGCATCGGTTACCCTTGACCGACATCAGTCACCATCTCTTCCACATTACCCACACTTTTACCCTACCCCCTACCCCTAATTTTTTCCCTAAATACCTTTTTACCACACCCATCCTACCCTGGGACACTTCACTTGATCTTCTTGACCTTATCATTTTGTACTTCACCTCATCCTCTTTCAGGGACTCATTATTTTTCCCATACCTTGGCCCTACCTGTGCCATGACCTAGATTCTGGGACCTAGAACATCGCTAGTGACCTTTGACCCCATGTGTTCACTCTACCTTACGACACTGTTACCTACGTTGTTGACCTAATGAACCTACCTTGCCTCTTACTGTGACCATTTATCTTGAACCTACCTTTGGTGTACCAGAACACACCTAAACGTTCCTGCACCTGACCCATCTCATTTTTCCTAACCATATCCTATACCTTGGATAATGGAATCACTTTAACCTTGTTTGGATAAACCTATCGACCTTAGAATGTAGAGTTTTCCTACTCTTCAACTTGGTACTGTGTTGTAGTTTATACGTGTGCGTGCGTTTGACTGTCACTACCTTTGACCCTAACCCATTACCTGGATTACCTGAGTGGACCTTTTTTCCTTTTTCCCATTACCCCACTTCTTCTTCCTCACATTCATTTTTTATCAAACCACTCACCGATTCTTTCTTTAGCCTCATCAGTTCCTAGTTTGAGGGGGATCACCTTCACCCACACATGGGGCAACCACATCTTATTTTTTTTAGCGTCGCTTACCAATACAAGCTATGCAACAAAAGGGGAAAAATGTAGACACCAAAACTATGTCACACTCCCCTTTGGTCCTTCATCAAATAAACACCTTGAACATACTCACTTAACCATGGCCCCTTTCATCCCACACTAATATTAATTTAATTAGATTAATTAAATTAATTCATTATCCTCACAATATTTATTATTTAAATATCCTAATTGGGATAATGCCCACATATCCACCTCATCTAGTCACCTCACCCTAATACCTATTCTTATTAAGTTTCCATAACTAACTAAGACCTACCCAAACCCTAAAAATCAATGCTTACATTCCCTCTAACCACATTCCCACCCGTTAGAAGGAAGCTTCCATGCTAATCTATGGAGTAAATGAAATGAGATCCTAGAAAATCAAGAGGATCTACCCAGTTTAATAAACCTAGGAAATCCCATCCTAACCGACGTCAGTTACCCTTGACCACTTTCGGTTAAGTCGGAACCACCGTCGGTTACCATTTAACCCCCCAAAACAACCTTATTTTGAGGTTGACAAATTTATGAGAGATAATCACATCTTTTGAGAACAAGTAACAAAACCAGAGCCACATGCAAATAGAGCCATCATCAGTATACACATCAAAGCATCCATAGCCAATACCTGAAGCAATCACATAGCCATCTACCTTCATGGGAGCATGCAGGGAAGTGCCAACACTACATAAAGTTCATTCCATTTGATCACCCACCATTACCAACTAGGCATCAAGCTTTTACAAACAGTAAGTTTTGTTAACCAACACTTATCCATTTATCATTTGGTATATCCTTTTACATATGTTACTAGTTTCTTCTTTCATTTCTATTCCCCCATCATTTACCTCCATGAAAACTTGACCATATTTTTATCCACACCCTTACATTACCCATACCTGGACCTTAATCATTCCTGTGCATACCTCAGATCCATACTAATCTTGCCATGGTCCTTCCATCTTCATCCAACCTCAGATATGTCACCCAACCAAGTTTTTATTGAGTTTCCTATACCATGACCATATCGATGTCGGTTACCATTGCCAGTTAGCCTAAACCGATACTAGTCATACCAGATCGATGTTGGTCTTGGTGTATTTTACTAGAAACCAAGAATAGAGCTCCTAAACTTCCACCAAATACCCAAAACCACCCAGAATCTCACCCTGACCAATACCAATACCTTGACAGTGACCTTGACCTTCATATTCAATCATAGCCTAGCCTATTGTGAATAAATTTGCTTATTGTAGACGAATGAGATACCTAAATCATTTTAACTATAGTAGGATTTCCTTTATTTCTCACATTAATTTACTTTAAATAATGGATTAACAACCATCTACAAAGTATTGCACTTCCTAAATCTAGTACGCGCTAGGTAGTCCACTGCATATATTGTTTATCTTTTATTTGGTGGTCTTGTGTTCCATTTCAAGAAGTTCCTCCAAGAAAAAAGGAGTCTCTCATTATCAGTTGTGGATTCAGAAGTCATACGCGTGCAAAAACCTATAACTAGCATTTTAACAGGTATTCCTCCTAGCCCATTACCCTTATTTGTTTCATCAACATTCGAAGAAACACTCTAGAATCAGGTGAAACACCATGTTGTACTTGTTGTTGTTTTCATGTTTGTGTTATTCTTGAGACTGTTGCTTCTTATAAGGACAAACCTACAAAAAAGAAGAGAAAAAGAGTATTCAAAGTTATGTATATGAAAAATTTGATCCAAGTATGTAAAAATGTGAAAAGGAACATGAGAAATTGATACATGATGAGCGAAAAGGATAGAAAGTGTCCTTAAAATCTTGTATAAGAATAATTTTCTTACGCGATCTCACGCTAAGAACAATATTTTGGGGTGATCTCACGCCAAGTGCGAGTGTTTTGGGAAATCTCATGCCATGGCAGAAGAAATGTTGGGAAGAAAGGTTTAGTGTTATTATCCAACCATGACTACTTCCCAGTGATTTATACACCACTGCAGATGGTGTGATCCTAATTTTATCTAGTTTAATCCATTTTTATCCAGTTTGATCTAATAAAAATAGAAAAAGGATATAACACACATGTTGATTACTGGAGGATTGTGCATGTTCTATGAAATACATTGTGTAAAATATTGAAAAATGTGTTGATCTAAGTAGGTGCCCATGAAGGGTTAGGAATGCCCAAGCTCTCTTGTCTATATTTGAGCTCTAGTGTATGTGCTATGTTAAAGACCCAAGTAATATTTTTGTTTGTTGTTATAACTGAAGACTGTTTTGTTCATGTGTTGTGCAGGTCTGAACTGTGACTAGGTGCTTCTCAATGGGTTGAATATTTCACCTAATGTATGCTACCTCATTTGGGGTGCATATGACATTGCTATAAGGATGTGGCCCAAAGGAGAGGACCATAAACTGATACCCTATAGGGGGAGGGAATGTGCATGGTAGAAACTAAGGAGCATGCAAACAAAGTGGTTAGAAACATGTGTTAGTGCAATAAAGAAAAATACACATATAGAAGAAACTATGTAAGCTAGCAAGATAGAGAAAAGTGTAGATCATGAAACATGGGTTTCATACATGGGACATCGCTCACAATGTCACAAGACAATCAAGGATGAAGCAACCAAAAACATACAGTGTGCATATAAGACAAAGGGAAATCCCACAAACAATGGAAGACAAAGGAAAACAAAGTGAAACTGTAGCAAACAAGGTAATAAAAAACCATGATGGTAAATAGTTCCTACAAAGCAAATGTTACACATGAAGTACCCATTAACATGTTAGAAAGTTAAAAGTATGTCAATATGTGTATGTATCGATACAGAGTAGTGTGCTAGTAAGAATAAGAAGTAGTATAAAGTGAAAGAATAACACATGTGATGTGTATGAAAGTATATTCCCCCAAGATCAGTTGTGGGATTGGTAAGAAGTAAATTTCCAATCATCTGTGCTACGTGTAAATATATATGTAAAGTATACATTCACAACTAGAAGGAAAGTGAACATGCATGTGCATATAGAAAAGATAATGACATACTGGATATCCGGCTAACATAGTAAGTAAAGTGTAACATATTAGTATAAGTAAAAAAAAATAATGGAAACTAATATATGAAACATGTTATGAATGAGTGATATAGAATGATATGTAATGTTAATGTGATGCCAATAAGAGTTATTCATGAAAAGAGTACATGTGAAAGGAAGAAGCACAGGCACGGGATCCTCATGAGAAGATGAGATGGGTGGTATTACATCCAATGTATTGAAATACCCATTAAAAAGTACAACAAAATAAGGAGGGTGTGAAAATGAAGTGGATGGATGGATGTCTAATGTATAAACAATTCCTTCAAGTGGAGGAAAGTTTTCAAGATAATCCACAGGTCATGTATCAACAACATAATGCACAATAATAGTGTAGGAATAGGTAATACAATAGTTGGATCAGAGCAGAAATATTCATATGGGTTATGATCAATGATAACTATATATTAAAATCCCTCATTTAAGAATTTTATGCACTTATGAACTGTGGAAGGAAATTCATGCATAGCATGAAGCCATGGCCTACCAAGTAAGAAATTGTATTGTACTAGGAAATAGATGACAAAAATTCAACATGAATAGTTTTTTGCCGAATTGTGAGAAGAAAGGTGACAATGTATATACTTGGAGGTGTAGAAGAATCATATGATTGAAGATAAATAGACATGGGGTTAACATTAGTGGTGGAAAGACTGATATTCTAAATGAATGATAAAGTGCATAGATTGAGCTTGAATCCATTATTGACTAAATTTTTCTTAGTACCCAAGTTATTGATGCATACTTGTATGTATAGGGGAGTATCATATTCATAAACAGAAAGATCGACAACTATGTTAGATGTAAAATTAATTTGTTAAGAAAATGCATCTACAAACATCTGATAAACTATGTATGGATGAGTAGTAGAAGGAATTCAATTATTACCCAAGAGTGATATGATTTTAGCTCTATAATAAGGATTGGCTAGCAATAAATCATGAATGGAGATATCCATGATGAGGGGACCCTGAGAAAAATAAAATAAGTGATGATATGAGGACCAAAGAGCGTTCGAATGAGACTGGCTCACCAAATGATTTAACAAATATTTGAATTTGTAAAACGCTAATTGTAGAGTCACAACATAATAATAAGCAATGAAGTATAGATTTGACCTAAGCAATAAGCTAGAAAAAATTAAAACCCTAGGTACAAGAGAGGGAATAGAACACTTATCTGATTTTGAAATTAATCTTGAAGTGTGTTGAACTAGAAGACTGATGAACATGATGAGGAAACTATCACACCTGTGATCAGAAAATTGTGTGACTACTGAATATGCCTGGACTGGGGGTGTTTGTATTAGGTTAGGGGAACATAAGCACTCTATACCTTTCTTGGGTTCATGTGACTATGAAAATGGTTGTAAAATAATTTCTTCTGTATCACAAAATGTTCACTCACCTTAGTTTTTGTCACCTGTGTATCACACTATGTCCGTATAATTCAGCTGTAACATGAAAAACAAATTATCTCTTGTAAAACCCCAAAACATGTCCAATCTCAAAAATAAAAAATATGTAAATTGGGAGTAAAACTAACCCCAATGGTCACTTGACAGATTGAAATTATGACAAGGTGTTGTACTACATTTCACACTCCATGTAGTTCTCGTGTGTGTGTGTTAATAATTGTGCCCTAGGTGGCTCTTGTGCAATATTCACTTGAATAATGAGCAATAGCTAGGTGTAGTAATATAAGTAAATGTGTGGATGAGAAAATGAACTTCCCATCTTGTGCATGTATACAGAAAATGCAATCCCTTGTCCATTGACTGAGTGCTAGATGGATGCTTTAATGCTCTTGAAATTCCTTTGGATGCAACCATAGGTGATGATAGTAGATGCTTAGACCTTGGTCCTTTATTATGGTCACATAGCTTTATATTTATATGATTCCCTTGGTTTAATTTTGTAATTAACAATTGGAAGGATGAAACATAAGAAAATAAGATGCTTAAAAGATAAAACATGCCCAAAATGAGTGAGTAAGATACAAAGAGGTTGAGCCACCCATAGTGGATGAGGGCACCTAGGCACTGACATCTTATCTGAGCACTGGTATTCAGATTCAATAAAGATAAAACAGTAAAGTATGGACTTGGTTGTAGGGTGTAAGGTGCCAAAAAGAATACATGAAACAAAAAAAAAGGTCAAAGATGTCAATTACTAGTTTTCTCACTTAGGAATAATATGAATAGTAGTATGTTCCTAGGACATAGAAATGTACCCAAAGTGTGTGATTTAATGTCTACATATGCCATGATTTTAGGACCTATAAATGTACCCAATTGCATAGATTTTGTGACTACAATAGCTATGTGGAATTAATAATTTTAGGTTATATCTTTCTTTACGTGTTCCCACTATGATGTTTGTCATCTTGTTTTACCCAATACATACCATGCTCATACCTAGGCTATTGATGTGATGCATAATGTATGAAACTATAGGTATAATGGTAGTGTCGAGCAACTTCCAATATTATTTCTTGACAAGTGTACACATGGGATATGGGGCATGTTCTCTAATAATAACTTGGTATCTCACTCTTCTCATTACACATCTTAAATTTACTAGATAAGGCATCCTTGATGATACTCTAATGGGATAGTGATCGAATATGGGTCACCCACCACCTAATAGTTTTGATTTTCAAGGTGTAAAAAAGGGATCTACCCTCTCTTCCCCATTATGTAGGAAACATTCCAGGTCCACCATATATTTATGTACATGTGTAGTCCCATCATATTTTGGGAGTTTTGAAATCCTCCCATGATAGATCTTGAATATTCTCTTTATAATAGGAATGCATCCGTTATAAATAGGTTCCTTAGAGGATGCATGCTTAGGATTCCACATGCTAGGGGGTACACCTCATTATTTATCATTTTATAGGGATATCTATAGCACTTTTCTTCTTATGGACCCTACATGCTTTATTTTTTACTTTCATACATAATATCCTAGTGTTCATACACATATTCTTCCCATTGTTGTAAGCATTTCTTATATACAAAGGATTCCTTATCTATTCAATTAAAGATGTGTAATGAGAATAGGTAATACACCATTATCCTTCAATTCTTGTTATTTTCAAAACCCATGTAGTGATTTTTAAACTGCATGTCCTCATTTTTTTCAAAGAACTATAACCTTCATAATATGGTGGAGTAATGGTCCTCTTATGTATGTTTGACGACCTCAAAGGTTGTTGTGAATCTAGATCCCATGATATCTAAGCTTACTCTTCTAAGAATTCCAAGTGTAACAATCCTTATCTTATTAGCCATAAACAAGGTATTTAGAGTAGGTTATAATAGTGGTCTCCCCATACACATCCATGTAACCTTAGTTATTATATTAACCTTCACATTAGTAATAATAGGGATGTTCCACATATCATATCCATTTGAGGTTGCATCTAATAAAAAATCATTGTCAAATCCATGCTTCACCACCTTTATGTCAGGATTTCCACTTCAAGGACCTTTTCCTATCAATCCTTTAGGATAGATAATACACCATTATCCTTCAATTATTTATTATTCTGTTATCATTTCTTGAGCCTTATGGATAATTAGCTTTTATCTAGCACCATTTGGGTAGTCTATTATATTAGGTCCTAAGTAGATTCTTGAGGAGTTGTTTCTCTCTTTGATTATGCACATGCATTGTTGTGTGTTGTTAGAATCATCTTGGATTTTCCCTTCACGGGGGTCCACACTCCAAGATTTATCATGAACACCTACCCTTTTTTATTATGAACACCTAGCCTTTGGGTCATTTTTTATAGCTCCAAGAAATATTCATTCTTGTGTACTCCCCTAGATAATATCCACAAGTTGGGAACTTGGGAAAATCATACTGGTAATGACTTGGATCGCCATACTTATAAAAAATCCTATAGGTATACCTTCCTTCTCCCCTTCCTATTCTCTACCGAGATGACCTCCTACACCACCATAACCTTGATTCTGTTGGGTAGATATGGAAGTTTCTTAAAATTCACCTCTCATGTATACCTATTTAGCTTATTCAATCACATGACAATTCTGTTTCATTGGTAATTATCTCGCATACCCAATATCTTAAAATATTTTTCCCTTTGTATTTCTAGATAATACTAAACGTCATGTTCCTTATTACATATCTTGTAAACCATTTTTTCAAGTTACATACCTTTCCTTAGGAAAATTTTCTTTGTATTCCCTTTTACCAAAACATATGAGCACCATATTCCTATGCATCTCTGGTAGTGAGGAGTTGTACTTTGTAGTTACTTGAAAATGTTGAGATCCATGCCTCTAAGAATGGGATTAATCCCATATCTAAACTTTTTTTCACTTATGTGTGTATCACTACTTTTAGGGATCCACATGGATATACAAAGTTATTCAATGAGGTGGAATTCCTAAATGGTTTCAAAAATATTCATACAAACCATTGTGCATGCTAAATGAGATGGAGTCTGTAGAACAATTTTTATATCAAGTTTTTAAACATTTCATCATATTCTTACACCATCTTTGAAGGGAATTTCTTGAATTCCTTCAAGAGTGCTATGATTTATTGTTTAAAATATAGACTACCAAAATTCCTTTTGAGTAGGCCATATTACACCACATACTACAAATGATCATAATTTTTATACCACGTATGATCATGGTCTAAAAGAGTGGTGGAAACTTGGATGACCTTCATCTCTGGTGTTATGATTTCTTTTCTGTGCAATATAATTTCACAAGAATTTGTATGGTTAGTAGCACTCTTTACACATCAGTATTCAAGGAGCTTCATGGACTAGTCATATAACTAAGATTGCATGGGCACAAGTGTTTTTTTTTGGGTGGTTTGGTTCCTTGTTGGTGAGTTATGGATTGAAGGATTTTAAATAGTAGGATTATATATATGGGGTTTATCATTGGTTATCTCTGGGTTAAGCCTGCATTGAGAACTCATCCATTGCTTCTATATGCTTCTTGAATTAATCCTTGTGCACTTATTCAAGCTTTAATAATGGATTTTTATGATGACTTGTTATAACATGAATTTTACATGAAAACCTTAGGTGATAGCTTATTCTTCTATCATTGGTAGTGTATATGTTATGGTCTAACATTTGTACAGTCACTAGTTTTTGGTGGTGGGAGTAGTGCAAACCTCCATTTTTGGTTTATTACTGATAGGGGTTCCAAGCTATTTCTTTAGGTGGAGTGTATTCTACCTTAGTTCCTTTTATGGTAGTGGGTATCCCTCCATCATTTGAGGTAATTATATCATCAACACTATATTAGGTTCTCATGGTAACCAACAAAATGATCGTCACATGGTCATATAGATGCCTCTCAAGTTCTCTCTCATACCCCTCCTTCATCTTGGCCTCTTATATCACATTTTCAATCTCACTTCATCCATGTACTCTTTATGACCATCATTTACTTGTGGCACAAGAAGTTCTCTAGTTTCTCATGGATAATGTCTTAATAAACCAATCCAAAAATAACATATTGATGGGAAGCATTAAGGATTAGATGTATGTGCCCATAGGATTGCATATGAATTGATATTTCAATTACTCTAGGAATGAATATGTTGATACTAAAAAATTCTAGTAAATATCTTCCTATGGAACCTTCAGATGAAAAATTAATAACATGCATCCAAAATTCATTAGTATTTTTTAATACCTCAATATTCATTCTCACCCAAGGGTAATTCCTTCCAAGGTTCCTTTTCTTGTCTATAAATAATGCTACAATCCATGCATACAGGTGATGAATATATTCACATAAACATATTGAATATATAAATTCATCCAACTTCTTGTTCACACATTTTATTGGATCTATTCCTCTACGTGATGGTTTGAAATGTAGTCCTCTTTTCATTCATCAAACCATTTTTCTAGTTGCTTGATCATCAAAATATTTAACATTTTCTATTCTATCAATAACAAAGGTCCTGAAAACATAACTATTTTTTTTGGGTTTCTATTATGAACAATCCATTTATCCTAGAAGGTCTCGACCCAAGTGCATGAGCCCTTGTAACCCATTGTGTGAACTGGCATATTAGTTGAGGCACACCCATTATACCACTTCCCTTGATAGCTTGGATAATGGAAGGTGAACTAGAAAATGTATTAATATCTATGTAGTTGAGTTCATATACATTTAGTTAAAAAAAAACACGTACTACTATTTGAAGCACATCAAGATATAGGTAGACAAAAACATTGATAAAAGTAAATATTTATATTCATTCATTTGAGACAAAATTATGGAGTGATAATTAATGGATTACATTCATCAGAGTCAAAGCATGCTATTATCTTAGAAATAATGGTCACAAGTACAATAAATAACAACAATTACCAACCCCACATTCAGGTGTTTAGAAATTCATTTATACACTCTTACAACTTTAAATGCAAACGATTTCCCACTCAAATCAGGTAGTTACCATTAATGAGGTAGATATTATTTACCATATAAGTTATAAAACATGTAACATAATGAATACAAAGTGGGGGCATAGGATGTTCTTTGATCCATTGAAAGGAATAAACACCATATCCCATTACTTCCACTGATGGATCATGAGATTTGTTAGAATAATCAAACCGGCCTTCCTTTTATCACATGCCATTGTATTCCTTTCATCATTGTCACTCTTTTATCTTCTTATTCCATTTGTCACTTATATTGAATTGGCCTTTTATGAAAATCCCATGTGTTAGTATTCTCTTTCATCTCTTATCTTTCTTTATTCATTTTCTGCCCTCTATATCCCTTAAGTACACACATTTTTAAATTATCTTGTACATTTTAGAAAATTATCCAAAAACACATGATTATTTTAGATGAGTTTTTTGCATGCACACTACTTAACCCTTAACAAAAATTTTGGGGCCATTACGCCATATACAATCACAATGCCAACATATGCCATTTTATCTTTTCTCTACCTCCTATTAAGGAGATAACTTAGTAATTTGACTTGGATTAAAAGGGTTGACCACATTTCTATCATCAATATTATTTGTATTCCAATCTCTTAATTTTATACTTTTTTCTTATGAGAATATGTTTGTAGCATAGTTACATTTCTCAATATGTAGTGCTTATTGTGTATACTTATTAACTATACAAGTTTCCAACAAAAAATAATCATTCATAAATTCATCATGTAGTCTATTAATGTAAAATTGTAGTCTTTGGTAAGGTGTCACTTATGGAGAGAAAATTTCTAATCTTTTATACTTAACATTATAATCAGTGATGGATCCTGTTTGTTTCATAATTTTTAACTGGGTGAAGTAACTTACTTTCTATGGATGCTTATAGTCGGCTCCTAGGTAATTAATAAAGTCATCCCAACTTCTCACCTTACCTTTATTTTCCCTCATCATCCACTGGTACCACTAATATGGTTTATATGCTAAATATAGTGAAGTTGTGCCAATATTTATATTATCTTCTATACTATAAAATTTAAAGTATTGTTTGGTGAGTCTTCTCTATGAGATTACACATGCACTATCAAAGTTTTAGATGCCAATTCTTGGAAGGTTTAATTTTTTCCCTTGCAATACTTTCCATATATTTGGTTTGATGTGCCCTCCTAAATGGTCCATTTTTCTATGATTGGTTATATGAAGTTGATTAATTAAGGTTTTCAACTCATAAAATATACTATTCTAAACCTATATAAACCCTCATTAAAATATGGTTCAAATAGTGAAAATAATTTCTCCTAGATAAAATTTACCACCATTTCACATCTTGTAGGAACTCCACCCTCAATTTTAGCGGTGGACAATAAAGAATGTCACAAGGATCGATGGTTGATGAAAATGTATGTGTTTCAAAAGGAATGTATACTAATTTGAATTTATTTCCATCTTTGATTTATTATCAATATAGGGGGAAGTGTATGGAGTTATTAGTAACCATAAACCATCAAAATATGTGTTATATATAACTCACATGCTCTCCACCATTTACCAAATTTGACTAATTTTGACCAGAGAAATTATAAAAATAGAATTCCTCCAATATAAAAATATAAAGGACAGACCCTGCCTAAAATTTAATGAAGATTCAATGTTTTTTTTCATGCTTTTACTTTCCATAATTTGTTTTGGAAACTGTGCATCCATATCCTTTCTAGTGGTTTCCCCTTGGTCCTACCACAATGTCTTCCAGTTTTTTGTTCTCCACTAAGGTGGCGCCACACTTATAAATGGTCAAATCTCCTCCATTTGCAAAAAATGTTGCAACTATTGGAAATGGCTCCCAAGTGCACAAGGAAGTTTGTGTTGAAAGTCTAAGATGAGGTATAGGCTCTGAATCCTCTTTGGATGAAATAATTTTTGATGAATGTTTAGATCTTTTTGTTAACTGGTATCAAAACCATTACCTTATTTTTTATTTTTGTGGTCATATTCCCTCATAAACCTTCCTTTAAAATAGGATAAAATCCCATTGGGAGTATAACAATATCCTAGTCTCAGGTGTCTATAACATCACTAATGGGTTTTTATCTATTTTCCATTTGTGAGCCTTCTCAGCTTCAAGCCCTTTTACTTAAGGCGAAAAGTTGGTATTTAGGTAATACCTTGCTTGTGATATCTCCATGGACCTAAGATTTTAATCCTAGTAGCCAAGTCTCACCAAGATATTTGTTTGGATCGAGCTTCTTGGCCTTCCCATTCATCTTTGGTCCTTTCTACTAGAGATTATGAAACTTATTGATAAGGTGATTTTCCATGAACATGAGTGTTTTTTCTTTACCCATCCTAACAAGTGTGCATGTGTCAAAGTGGACAGTATGAAATATTTACGTGACCATCTAGATATTCAAGTTGGGTCCTTGTGTATCTCTAAAAAGGTGGTTTATTTTAACCTCCCCAACACATGCTTTCATTGTCAGGCCCCAAACCATCACATTTGGGACCGTCCTCTTTTGGCCCACTTCAATCCAACACCATCACAACCCATCATTTTGAAGTCTAAAGTTGACTCTCCAACTGATGGTTGGACTATGGTTGGATCTAAGAAGATCTCAGGGGGTGAAACCTTCTGTTAAAGTTCTACCTCCATCTTCTTCCCCTCCTTCATCCATGGATGAGCCAAGAGTGTTGTCACCCAGCCATTTTGTTTCCATTTCTTCTAATCCCTCACAGAGCTAGGTTATTTAATCCAATTCAGAGAATGTTGGGAATTTTCGCATTAACCTCTCTTCCTCTATGACACTCACGCAGTCCACCTGGAGAGGTTTCACGTGGCATGTGGGGAGAAAATGGGGCCAAACACCACTCCATTCATGTTGAGCATAATACTTCAGAAAAACTTCTTCTTGCCAAAAATTTTACCATTCTTGGTTCCAAAGATAGAATTCTTGATGGGAAGAGGCAACTGTCTATATCTAATTTTTCATGAATTTCATGTCCTGGAATGTTTGGGGTCTGACAGATACCTCATGAAAATTCTCTTTTCATTTATCTTGCTATTTAATTAGTAGTATAGATGTGATTTGTTTACAGGAAATTAAGATTTCTAGTTTTTTGCTTCATAATACTCTAACTTATATTGACCCAGATTTTAAGCATTTCCACATACAACATGTTGAAGGTAGAGGTGGTGTTAGCATTTTCATTGAGCCATTTTTTTTTGCATTAATCACTACCTCAGGATAGGACTCCAGTAATAGGGATGTGTGGGTGATTATGATTATTAATGAACTTACTTTTGGTATTCTTAATATTTACACCCCTAATGATGGTCCCAAACAACAATATTATGGAACTTGTTAGGTGGCAAATTACTCTTTTATTATTGGTTGGTGTGTGGTGACTTTAATATGGTGGAGCACTCAGATGATAAATGTGGTGCCCTTCCTATTCGCTAATGTATTAGTGAACATATGTCTTGGTATTATTTTAAAATTTGTTAGGGAGTTTCATATCCTTTTCTCAGACAACAACAAGAATTTAAAGACCAAGTATGGTTCACTTAGACCAATATTTGAGAAGGATATGATTAGGTTTTAAAATGCCTCAACTGTGCACATCTTTCACAACAACCTTGTTTTTATTTTGACATGTAAGGATCCTATATTATCAAGGTTTGGTCAGAAGTTCTTTTTTCAGACCCCATCTAATCACATTTAAGGTTGTTTCATAGGGGGCCCTCCCAAGGTGCCAAAAAATAAATTATTTCTTAATGTTTCTATTTCACCTGATTCTTAGAGCGTTTCTCAAAATGTGATGAAAAAGATAAGGGTAAAGGGACTAGGAGGAATACTTATTAAAAAGTTGGTTGAAGGTTGTTATACACATATGACTTCTTGATCCATAGCTGATCATGAGATCTTACTTTTGGCTAGGAGGAACTACCTAAAATGAAAAACAATACCACCAAAAGAGATTAAATAGCATATGATAGTGGATTTCCTAGTGTATGCTAGTTCTGAGAAGTGTGATACTCCCTAGAAGGTTGTCAATCCACTGTTTAAAACAATTCAATGTTAATAATAAATGAAATCCTAATAAAGTTAAAATGATTTAGGTATCTTATTCGACTACAATAAGCAAATTCATTCACAACAGGCTAAGCTATGATTGAATCTAAAGGGCAAGGTCTCTGTCAGAGTACTGTTACTGGTCAGGGTCTAGTTTTAGGCTTTTTTGGGTATTTAGTGGGGAAGTTAGGCTCTATTCTTAGTCTGAGGGTAAAACACATAGACTGACATTAGTTTAGTGTAATTGATGATAGTTCAGTATGGGCCGATGATGGTCATGGGTAATCAGTGTCGATACAGATGGGTGATAGAAAATTATTAAAATCTTGGTGTAAGGACAAATATGGGACTTAAATGGAAATGGAGATGGTAATGGAAAGGTCTATGGAGATCTTAGGTATAATCAGAGGAGTTTAACAGTTGGGTATGGGTAATTTAATGGTTTCGGTGAACGAATTATCAAACTTTCATAAAGGTAAATCATGGGAGAATGGGAGTGCCAGTTGAAACTGATAATAGAGATAATAGATCCTACTAAAATGAAAGTAGATGGATGTTGGTTAACAAAATACTTCTTGTTGTATGAGCTTGATGGCTGGATGACAATGGCAGTTGATCAGATGGATGGAATTTGGTGTGGTGATGGCACTTCCCTAGATGCTCCCATGAATGCAAATGGCTCTATGATCACTTCTGATGATGGATGTGGATGTTCAGATGCGTGTGCAAATGTTAGTTTTTCTTACATGTAGCTCTAGTCTCATCTCTTTTCTCTCTCAATGTGCCAACCTTGAAATAAGGTTGTTTTGTGGAATAAATGGTAACTGACGACGGTTATGGGTTGACTGACAGTGGTTTAGGGTGATCAATGTCAGTTAGGGTGGGATTTTCAAGATCTTCTAAAATGGGCGGATTTGCTTGATTTTTTGGATATGGTTCATTTCTTTTTACAGATTAGAACGGAAGCTTCCTTTCTAATGGGTGGGAATGTGGTTAGAGGGAATGTAGGATTTGATTTTTAGGGTTTAGGTAGGTCTTAGTTAGTTATGACAACATACTAAGAATAGATTTGGGGTGAGATGGCTAGGTGAGGTGGTGGTGTGAGAATTATCTTCATTAGGATAATTAAATAATAAATATTGTGAGGACATGGATTAATTTAATCAATTTAATTAAACTAATATTAGTGTGGGGTGAAAGGGGCCATGGTTAGGTGAGTGTGTTCAAGGTGATTATTTTATGAGGGACCAAGGGGAGTATGACCCAATTTTAGTATCCACATTTTTCCCCTTTTTGTTGCGTAGCTTGTATTGGTAAGTGACACTGAAAAAAATAAGATGTGGTTGCCCCATGTGTGGGTGAAGGTGATCCCCCTCAAACTAGGAACTAATGAGGTAGAAGGAAGAATCGGTGAGTGGTTTGATAAAAGGTGAATGTGATGAAAAGGAAGGTGGCTAACGGGGGTAAAGGGGTAAAAAGTCCAATCGGGTAATCTAGGTAATGGGCCAGGGTCAAAGGTAGTAACAGTCAAATGCACACACACGTATAAACTACAGCACGGTACCAAGTTGAAGAGGATGCAAACTCTACATTGTCTAAGGTCGAGAGTTTTATCTAAACAAGGTTGAGGTGATTCCAGTATCCAAGGTATAGGATATGGTTAGGAAACACATCGCAGGTTAGGTGCAGGAACATTTAGGTATGTGTTGATACACCAAAGGTTGTTTAAGGATAAAAAGTCATGGCAAGAAGCAAGGTAAGGTCTTTAGGTCAAACAACATGGGTAATAGTGTCATAGGGTATAACAAGCACATGAGGTCATAGGTCACTAGCAATGTTCCAAGTCCAAGTATCTAGGTCACGGCATGAGTAGGGCCGAGGTACGGGTAAAATAAAGAGTCCCCAAATGATGAAAGGGTTAGGTGGTAACCGATGAGGTCAACGGATAAAGTGAAGTGTCCATGTCAAGTATGGGTGAGGTAGAAAGGATTCAGGCCAGCAAATTAGGGGTAGTGGGTAGTAATAAGACTAAAAAGGATAACCAATGATGGTCATAGGGAATTGATGCTGGTTGTCATGAACCGACCATGGTAGGATAGGGCACGGGACCGATGTCAGTCACAGTAAAACCATCGACGGTTAAGTCAGGAAGGCTATAAAAAGAAAAAAGTTCTACATTTTGAAAATCATTTTTCATTTACCAAATTGGATAAAATGACAAGAGAGAGAGAAAAAGAGGTGGAAAGTGACCAAACAATGAAGAGAGCTAAGTTGGTGAACTACAGAGTGAGTGATCGTTGGTCAATATGCGGGTCTACGAGCACGATGTGATTTGATTGGGGGATTGATTGGATTTCGTTGAGCCAACAAGTAATTGGTGATGGCAGAGGTAGAAGAGGGATTGGGTGGATCTATGCATCGGCCTGAGGTGCCACCACTAGACAGTAACATGATGAGGTAATAGCCTATACTGATTGTTTATTTTTTTGAGTAGGTAGAGGAGGGAAATCAGGTAGGAGGGAAACAGGGTTTGGGGGGGGGAATATTTAAAATTTGAATGGAGGGAATGTAATGAGAAAAGGGGAACCAGGGAGGGTAGGTTTAGGTAAGTGAGGGGTGGGAATGGGTAGAAAGTAGGAGTGTGGGAGAAAAAGGGCATGACATCATGGGTTTTTCATCACGACAGTGACTAATATCAGTTTTCTCTTAGACAACATTGGTGGGTGAGGACCGGTACCAGTTGTAGATGTGGCGATCGATGCCGGGAAGTGTTGGACCATGGTCGGTTGAAGATGACTAATATCAATTGGAAAGCTAGGGAAGCAGGCCCATGAAGATCTAAAATAGATGGGTTGTGGATAGATAGGTAGGGGTAGGGAGAGTTGGATAGGAGGGGAAGAGTTATGAGTATGGGTAGGTGGGTGAATAAGGAAGATAAGCGAGAGTGGAAAAATGAAAATAGGTGAGGGTCTAAGGCATGGTTAGATAGGTGGTGTTGATTCAGGGCATAGAAATAGGTGAAAGGGTGATTTAGTTAGGGTAAGTAGTATAGTATGGGGTAACAAGGTTGCATGTAGGTGTGATCAAGTTTGATTGATAGGATTGGTTATATGCAAGCCAGGGGCCAGCTACAGGTGAGGGATAGAGTACCTCCCTTGCTCATGGAGATACATGGGGAGATGACACATGAGGAGTGGATCCATGTTACATATGTGGGTTTGATTGGTGTCAAAATCTATTGGCACATACTCTAAGAGGTGAGTTTGATAGTTTCCCTCATCAATAGATGGGATTTGGCAACCAATACATTTCATTTACCAATGGGTGAGATCATGATCACCCTAGAAGATGTTTATAGGATTTTGTGACTACTCATAGCAGGTACACATGTGTAATTGATCTCATTAGAGGCATCCAAGGAGTTACTGTTACCAAAGTTTGGAGAGGGGCCAACCTTGTTAGGATTCCATAGTGCTAGTATGAGCTACGGGGTGATGTACCGGGCCTACCCCAAGGAGATGAGGCTAGTAGTGATTTTGATGGAGGCAGTCTAGTGTTTTTCACTTCTAGCGTAGAGGATGGGAGATTCCCATAGTCACTGATGGGGTCCTACATGACATGGTGGAGAGAAAGACTCGGTTTGCATGGGGGCCTGCAATCTAGGTATAACTATATAGGGAGCTATGGGAGTATGGGAGACTATGGTGGTTTAGCCTGTGCTACACATTCTTGTTACATTGTTGGGCCTATGAGCACATTGTGTGTGCACACCCAGTTGGTATGCCCCAGGCCGACGCATTTGAGCCAGGTTTTGTTTGAGTGGGCTACAGGTGATGGATGTTAGTTATGGGAGAGCACAGAGCAGCTAGAGTGACACATGATGTAGCTTATTACAGACAATTAATGGAGGGGTTTTCCAACATGGAAATTATTTGGAGGCCATATATAGGCTATCCTTCATATAGGAAGATGATAGCGGAGCATGATGGGCTACATATTTACAGGTGGATAGAGGGGCGATGGGCCGGGGAGCATGAGATGATACTCGTAGACCGGGTCAGATGACAGTTTGGATTGCCACAGGATATACCCCCACCCTTCCCTCAGTATAGGAGAGATGATGTGGAGAGGCCTATGTCTCCACCATGACCTACAGTGCTGACCAGGTAGGAGGAGCAGCCAGTCAACCGACAGATAGATGATGCCAAGGTGATAGATAGGTACAGACAATGGTGGGCTGCATAGCTACGAGCAGTACCACCGAGGCCGGGGCAGCTGGATTTGGCTACTATCATAGTGCAGAGAGATGCCCTACAGGGGTAGGTGGCTACCTTGGTGACCTAGTTGGGCATAGTACAGGGACATCTGATAGGGGCCAAGGCACAGGTTACGACCCTGCAAGCACATGTGGCCACTTTTTAAGAACAGGGAGTACAAGGACAAACACTCACAATATGGGGAGAGGGAGAGGGTGGAGATGGATATGAGGTGCAGGTAGCCACCCTACAGGTATAGGTGATAGGTTTACAAGGCTAGTTGGCCATGGCGTAAGGAAATGTTACAGGTGTGTAGGTCTAGTTGGCTGCTGCAAAGTCACAGATAGCGGCCATTAAGGACTAAGTACAGGCACAGACTCCGAGGACGATGGCACCACCAACGGGGTAGGGATGGGGTCCCATTATTTAGGAAGGAGCAAGGAATGGTCAGAGGCTAATGGCACCACCAATGATAGTAACCACTGCTAGATTGAGAGACACCATGGGTGAGGTGAGATACTACTAGGATCATTTAATGGAAACGGGGATACATGTCTTATCATATGCCGAGTACAAAGAACATTAGGCCTCAAGTGAGAGTAGAAGATCCCACACACATAGTGTGGAGAGTACAGGGGAACAGTGAGCCCAAGGGTTGGTTTAGGGTGAGGCCACTAGTGCATGGAGGCCAGCTCCATAGGTAGGACCATTGGGGGCCAGACCATGGCGAGGAGGAGGGAGGTCATCCAGACATTGGGCTAGAGGAGTGGGGGATGAGACAGGTTTGGAAATTAGATGGGGAGATGATTGAACTCCATGTATGATTATTTTATTTTTGATATCATATTTTGACATATATACTGACCTGCATACCAAAGATAGTGAGGATGTACATGAGAGGTTTTGAGATTTTGTTATATACACCGGCCTACGTGCCAAAGATATTTGAGAGTCATGTATATGGATACACATGTTTAGATGATTGATTTATAGAGATGATGGTGATTATGACATGATATGTATATGGTTGTGTTTAACTTGCTATTTTGATTTGTATATGTGATGAAAAATAAGTAGTTTAGGTATGATAGAGTCGGGTCATAGGCATGGATTGAGTCAAGTCATAGGTATGGATTGAGTGAGGTTGTTGGTTTAGGCATGGATGGAGTTAGGTTATAGGCATGGATTGAGTTAGGTCATAGGTATGGATTGAGTCAGGTTTGTGGTTTAGGCATGGATTGAGTCAGGTTGACTTAGGTATGATGAAGTTTAGGTTTGGTTTAGGTATGATGAATTTTTAGGTTATCTTAGGTATGGTTGAGGTTTAGGTTTGGTTTAGGTATGATGAAGTTTTAGTTTGGTTTAGGTATGGTTGAGTTGGGATTATTTGAGTTTGTAATTCATTAATTGGTGCAATTAATGATGATATGGGTCACATTAAGATGTTTTGTAGTAAAATTCATGTTAATGGTAAAGAAATGGTAGACATAATGAATGTATGAATGATGATGGTAAAGAGGTGAAGCAATTGTTGTTTGTTTGGTTTAATTTCCATTTATTGATATAAAAAGGAAACTAACTAGGGTAGAATGTGACTAGGAAAGGGAAAGAGGGAATTGGTTAGGGTAGAGAGTTGCCAAGCTAACCTCCAAGGGCCCCATGCCCTCGGAGTGCTACCTACATAGTCCCGTCGAACAGGGACCTCAAGCCGATGTAGTTATCCCATAAGCTAGGGAAGAATATGAGGAGGTATGAGAATGGGTTGGTAGGTTATAGGCATGGTTGAGATGAGGTCTTTTAGGAATGGTTGAATTGTGGGAAAATAGGTATGGGTGATTTTAAGTTGATTGTGGTGAAAGAGGAAAATTTCCCAGAGATAAGCATTGAGGGTCTAGTCCTGTATAAGATGATCAATACGTAATGAAGAATTTAAAAGATAAGAGGAGGAAAGAAAGCCACCTGATTGGTAAGGATCATAACAGGTGGGTCATACCTTAGATAGGCTGGTGAACATAAGACCCTAAAGACATTGCATGATTGATTATTCTAAAGGTGAAGAATAGTCACATGATCACCAAATGTCATAGTTTCAACAGGTCCCTTGAGGTGGTAGGAAATGAAGGTGTGAATGTTGAGAAGGTGAAAAGTGGTTAGTTTATATGGTATGAGGTAGCATGCCTTTTTGGCAAGAGATCCAAGATCACAATGAGCAAGTCCATGATGATTTTTTTTTTCTTTTTAACTTGTATTTGAGATAGATTGATCAATGCAGGAAGTCTATATGGGATGAGGAAATTAACTCCTTGAGGTCTTTGAGAAATTGATCGATGCGAGAAGCTTTGTATTATCTTAAAAAAATTTTTTTTGTTTTAAGAAGGCTTTACATAGCTGTCCTTCGAGGGAGCAGTCTATTTATAGCAGCAATGTAGAGAGAAAGATGTCCTTTTGAGGGAGTCATATTTTTATTGGAAGTTTGACTCAAGGAGTTGTATCCCATGTGAGGGATTTTAAGTCATGGACAAGACTAAGGTGAAGAATAGGATTCTTGTTTAGAAAGCAAGGTGAAATGACCATGGGATCTCATCTGAAAGTAGATGAAAAGTATCCATGAGAATCATGCCATGTGTAGAGCCGTGGTACACATATTTAAGAGAGGGTAAAAGAGTGATGGGTATGCACATGATTCTTGTTTAATCATTGGGGATGGTGTAGTGAAAGGAGGGAAGTGAATAACGCTCAAGGGATGAGCATGAAAAGAGGTAGAAGGTGAGGTAGGACTAAAAGTCAATAGTAGAATGGTCGAAGATGCAAGGCATTAAGGGGCTTAGGTTCTGGTTTACCATCTAGTGAAGATAAATGATAAGCACCTGATCCATAAGCATGAGTCACGATGTATGGTCCAAGCCAATTAGGAGAAAATTTTCCCCATTTACTTTTTTCCACTTTGGTTATATGTTGATTTTCCTTCAGAACAAGATCACCAACTTGGAAGGTGCATTCATGAGCGCATTTGTCCTAGGAACGTTTGATACATTTTTGGTAAACTTGAAGATGGTCAAGAGAATTAGGACGATGTTAGTCTAATAACTCAAGTTGTGCTAAATGGTCTTGGTGAAAGTCATCATCATTGAGCATGTCATGGAGAGTAATGTGAAGTGATAGAATCTTGACTTCAAGAGGTAGAACAACCTTTGTACCGTAGAGCAGAGAAAAAGGTGTGGCGCAGTGGAAGTGTGAATACTAGTATGGTATGCCCAAAGGGTGAAAGGAATGTGTGTATGCCAGTCCTTCCCAGTATTGTTAACCACTTTCATGAGAATTTTGTTTAGGGTTTTATTAGTGGATTCGGCTTGGCCGTTGGTTTGTGGGTAATATGGTGATGAGAAACTTATTTGAATACCAAAGGCATCACAAAGTTTCCATAAGTTTTTATTTTTGAATTGTTTGGTATTATCAATGATGAGATGTGTGGAATGCCAAAGTGAAAAATAATATGATGATTGATGAACTCACATATTTCCTTGGCTTTTGTGGAGATGATAGGTATGGCTTCAACCCATTTGGTGTAATATTCGGTAACTGTGATAATCCATTGATGTTTTTGGTAAGAATGGGGATTGATTTCTCTGACAAGATCCAAACCCCATTGAGAGAAGGGCCAAAGGTCACGAGTGACATCTAAGGTATGACTGGGTGTATGACGAATATTATCATGTTGTTGGCATTTTACACAATGCTTAACGTAGTCACAAAAATCATGGTTAAGGGTCAGCCAGTAATAGCCTAGGTGAAGGATACGCTTAACAACCACGAGACCACTGAAGTGACCTCCACATATGCCATCATGAACTTCCTTAATGGTATAGGGAATTTTAGAACTCATCAGGCACTGTAAGAGAGTACCATCAAATCCACACTTATAGAGGAGGCCACCCATGATGACATAATGAGAGACCCTTTTAAGAAAGGTGCATTGTACATTACGAGTGAGGTTGGGAGGAAATATGGAGAGGGAAAAATAGTCTGAGTATTTTTTATATCAAAGGTCACTCGGGTCAAAAGCGGCAGTTCCGATAGAGTAAACTTCATGGGGTAAATAAGAGGGTGATTGGATTCTTTGTATGGAGAAAAAGATTTTAGATTTGGTGGGTGAAGTGGGTATTTGAGAAGCCAAGTAGGCCATGGTATCTGCAAATTTGTTAGTATAAGGTGGGACGGTTTGAAGGGTGTAATGGTTGAAGGTGGTCAAAATTATGTCCACATGATGCTTATACTTTTAAAGTATCTCATTACGACATTGGTATATACCATTGACTTGGTTTATGACCAATTGAGAATCACCAAATATGTTGATGGACTTGACATATAAGGCATAAACAACCTAGAGAACCAATATGAGTGCTTCGTATTCAGTAATATTGTTTATACAATCAAAATTGAGTTTGAAAGACAAAGGCATGGGCTCACCATCAAGTGGAATGAGGATAACACCAGCCACACCCCCACGCTGACACTTGGAACCATCGAAGAAAAGTGTCATTTGGTAAGTAGGTTCGTCTAAGGAAAGGGTAGTAATTGAATCATATGGAAAGTCAAAGTTAGAAGGTTGATCCCCGAAAATAGGTGCGTCGGCCAATTGGTCGGTAATAGCTTGGCCCTTGATGGAATTTTTATGGATGAATTCAAGGTCGACGTTTGCCAAAAGCATAAGCCAACTTATGACACATTGATTTTGGTAAGGTTTGGCATACATGAAATGTAAGGGGTTGGTGTTGGTCACAACATAGGTTTTGTGGTTGAGTAGGTAATGGCAAAGTTTGGTGGCAACAAAAAATAAGGCTAAGAATTTTTTTTTGGCATGGGTGTATTGGGTTTCGTAGTCCAAAAGAGTATGGCTTATGTAATAAACCACCTGCTCCCTATGTTGTTCATCGTGATGAGCGAGCATGGCCCCTAAGGATTGATCAGTAGTAGATATGTATAGGTAAAAGGGTTGATCATCTTTAGGTGGAATGAGTATGGGTGGTTGGAGAAGGTATTATTTTAGGGCCTCAAAATATTTGTGGCAGTCATCATCCCATTTAAAGGAGACATCCTTCTTGAGTAGATGATGAAATGGTTGACACCGATCAGATAATTGTGAAATGAAATGGTGAATAGACTGCAACTTACATTGTAGGCTACGGAGTTGCCATAGATTAGTGGGTGGAGGCATTTAAATAATGGCCTTGACTTTAGCTGGGTCAAACTCTATACCATGTAAGGAAAGGATAAATCCCAAGGGCTTTCCGGAGAGAACTGTAAAGAAACACTTCTTGGTTTGAAGTTGAACACAATACTTAATGAGGAAATCAAAGATGGTTTTTAGGATGGCGAGGTGTTTAAATTTAACAAGGAGATCGTCTACGTAATCTTCCAATATACGGTGCATGATGTCATGGAAGATGTAATTCATATCCCACTAATATGTGGCACCAACATTTTTAAGGACAAAAGGCATGACTCGATAGTAGAAGGTCCCCCAAGGGGTGATGAATGTGGTTTTGTGTTGATCTTTTGGGCCAAGAAAGATTTGTTTATAACCTGAGAAACCATCCATTAGTGATAGAATTTTGTGATCAACGGTAAGGTCAACCAGTTGGTCAATACCGGGTAGAGGAAAGTGATATTTTGGGCAAGTTAGGTTGAGGTCATAGAAATCTATGCAAATGCAAAGTCCCCATGTTGCCTTGGTGATAGGGTCAATGTTAGAAATCCATCGGGGCTAATCAATGGGTAATATGAAGGAAACAAAAAGAAGGTGCTGAAGTTCTTCCTTGACCAAAAGAGCAATGTGAGGGTGCATTTTCCTTAGCTTTTGTTTGATATGTTTGGCATTGGGAACGGTTACAATATTGTGGAACACTATGGTGGGGTCAATACCGGGCATGTCAATGTAAGACCAAGCAAAAGCATGGTTATGATTTTTAAGAAACGAAGTGATGGCTTCCTGTTCTGCAGCAACTAAAGATTGGTCGATCTCTAGAATGTGTGGGTCATCTTGAGTATGGATGTTGATCTTGATAGTTGATTCATTCAACATGGTTTTTGTCTCAGATGGTAACAACTGATGAATTTATGAGTCTTCTACACCAAGGTAGGTGAGTATAGATTCATCATCCTGACATTGAACGACATTAATAGAAGGTGTATCATCATTGATCAGTTTAGGATACAGGAAGGGAAGAGAAGAGGGAGCCTCACCATCACATTGATAAGTCATAGGCCCTAAGGAAATTGTGTTTATGAAAAAAAAAAGTTAGGAGGAATAGATTTTGGATCCATCAACTCTGTTGGTGAAGGTGGTGAAGAAGGTGGAGAAGGGTCGATATCCTCAATGAGTTCAATGCAAGCCTTCTTGGTAGGTAGTTCAGCAAAGCTGATACCACTATGGTTGTTATGTTTACGGGTAGTACATGGAATAATAGTGTGACGAACTTATTTTTAAAAGCCAATACCAAAACCTTTCCACACACAGCGGTGCAGGAAGGTGTGGGTGAAACGGCGATTGGTAAGTGACTGGAGGTCAGCAGAAAATGGGTGGGTTTGTGATGGTGGTTTAGGTGTATAATTGGAAGCATCAAGTCCCCCATATGTGAGATTGGTGCGAAGGTGGGGAGGACCATAAATGAGATGTTATCCTATGTGGTGATCGTAATGAGGTTGTTGGTGAAGGCTTTCGTACTCTTGTGGAGTAAGGAATGTGTTGACATTGTATAGGTGATACTCCCCCATAGTGAGGCATTGAAAAACACCTTCCAAGGTATCATTGGTCAATATGTAGGTATCTGGGATAGAAAATGTGTTAGAGATTGAATCAGAGGTGGAACGAGATGATTAGGAGGTGGACAGGTTGGCAGTGGAGGTTGTGGCAGTGGTATGAATGAAGGATTTAGGTGCGGTTGAGGAAGTGGCGACACTGGTGAGTGGAGGTGTAGGTGAAGAGGAAGTGTTCATGGATGAAGATGTCTTAATGGCTAAAAACATGTCATTGGGCAGGTAAATCATGTTACAGGTTTTAAAAGGTGATGGGTCGGCTGAAATGGTATAGGTGTGCCCTTCATGCTCAAACTTCACACAATGATGCAAAGTGGAAGGAACACAACCCATAGAACGAATCTAGGGTCTACCAAGCAACAAGTTATATTGAAATTCCCCCTCCAAGATGTAAAATAACTCTAAAATAGTACGGGGGTCCACACGAATATGGAGGATGATGGTGCCAAGTGTAGAGGTGATAGCATCATTAAATGAACGCAACATGACGGGATGTTTATGCATGTAATTGTCGGGTATGAATATTTGGTCGAATGCATGGGAGGATATGATGTTAGTGCTAGCACCCCCCATCGATCATAACACATCGTACATGTATATTATCGATATGGACAAATATGAAGAGGGCTGGATCTGGGTCATCAGTTTGGCGTGGTATGATCTATTCATCTGAGAAGCTAAGGGTAACTACTTGGTGAGTAGGTGGAGATGTAGAAGAAGGTGGTAATTTGGTAAGAGAGGCTACATGATGAGGTGTAATAATGGAGGCTATGGGTGTAGGCTCATTGGGTAAGACCTCAATATACTAAAGAACCTCCATAAGAGCTTGACGATGGGATTCAGAGGTTTGGATGAGGTCATATAGGGACATTTTGAGGGAGGATTGGTGTTATTGTTTGAGCATCGTGCGATGTGTAACTCCATTAGAAATAGGATATGTGGGGCTGCGGATAGTGACTTTAGGTGCAGGTGCAGACGGTATGTTGGGTATGGGGTTGGTTAGTGGGTCAGTTGCGTTTTCCTTGCCTTTATCCTTCTGAGAGCAGGTAACAATGTGAATCATGTTGATTTGAGGAAGGGAGGTAGGTAAAGTAGGTGAGCCATGAAAGGTATAGCAACAGGAAGGGCAGAAGCTAAGAGGTGGGAAAGAACCATGTGAAATGAGTTGGGCACACCGATATTTGGGTGGAGGTTTGGTGAGTTCTCTAATACGAACCATGTTAATTTTGAATCTCAGGGGTGGCTCTAAGAGTTGTGGGGGTGGAGGTCTTGGTCACTGAGTAGGAAATGAGGGAAGAATTATGGAAACTGGTGCTGGTGAAATGGGGTCCTCATCGAGAAGGTCATCATCGTCAAAGTTTTCTTCAGGAGGACACAACTGGACAAGAGTAGCTTTCAAAGCCTTACAGTCCTCTACATCATGTCCTAACACACGATGGTAGGCACAAATTTTGGTTTCTTCAAACCCTTTTGGTTTGGGTTTGAGTGGGTCGTAAGGTCTAAGAGGTGGTAATGTGATGACAGAAGTTTTGAGGAGATTAGTTAATATTTTGGCATAGGATCCCTCTAGTGGATCACAATGGGAAGTGAATGTGGGTTTGGGTGAAGATGCAGCTGATTATATAGGAAGAGTCTTTGCAAGATGAGGAGTGCACTGAGCTATGGTATTAGGTGTTGGTCATGTCTTCTTGGGTAGGGGCATGGTAGATGAACTGACAATAGAGTGTGTCGTTGGTTTAACTACCTTATTGGGGGGCAGTGGATTTTTGCCTTTAGGTTACACCTTCTTGGGTAAAGGTGATAAGGGCTCACACAATTTAGAGGAAAAAGTGGATGGTGGAAGAGGGCGGGTTACCCATGGGGATAACTAAGGTGTTGTGGAGGTATATGGCATGGTTTGTGTAGGAGGTGTAAGGGAAAGGGAAGGAAGTGTCATGGCTAATGAAGATATTATCAATGGTATTGGAGGTATGGGTGGTAAAATGGTTACAGGTGTGGGTGGAGGTTGTGTCGGGCACTTCGTTATATTAGAGGTCTGCAAGGGAGAAATGGGCTACTACGTTTTTGGTTTACCAGTGGATGGGTGTTTCTTAGCCAGGTTCGAGGGGTGAGGTCCTAGGATGGAAAAAAGAGGTGAAGGTGATGAGGATATGATTGGCAAGGTTGGGGTATGAGATCTAAGAGATTTGTTCTTCTGTTTAGGAGTTGGGTTAAATTTGGTGTTAGTTTTAGAGGACATAGATAGATCTAATTTTATGGGTGGACGAGTAAGGCTAGCCATGGGGATGAACCCTAAAGTAGTGATAGGTTTAGGAAAGGAAGATGATGTAGGTGTGGGTTTGGATGTGGATGCATGCTAGGTTATGGGTAGAGGTGTAAGTTGAGCCATGATTTGTATCATGCGAGAAGTTGTGATAGTTATGGTTGTGTTTGATTTGGACAGTCAAAACACTTTTGGATAGATAGTGGAGGTGTCAACGAGTGACATCTACATTTGTGTTGAGACAGGAAGTAGAAGACACCCCCAAAGTAAGGATCTATCCACATAATCCATGAAATCGGCTAAGCGTGATGACGACATTGCTATAGGTGAGGTTGATGAGGATCTAATGGTGATTATCATAAAATGTGTTTTAGAAACAGGGAAATTTCTAGCTTTAGCCTCTATGGGTAAGAGAGCCAAAGTAATTCAACAAGATCTTGGGTAGCTAATGGAGAATGGTCACCTATAGGTAAAGACATTTCTAATGGATTTTTGATAGGTGGAGGAGATGTTGGGTGCTCCTTTGTGGGTGAAGGATATGAAAAAGTGTCTCCCATGGGTCAAAGAGGTACTGTTGGTGATGGATCTCTAGGTAGAGAAGCCAAAGGTGAAGTGGTCTCGATGTTAGCAGAAGGCTCCTTCACAGTGTGAGAGAGAAGATGAAGGGTGTTCCTCTTGTGGGTGGAGGAATGGGTGAAGTGGGTTCATGTGTAGGTGGAGGACTTTGGGCTAGGATTTCCTCTATGGAAGGAATATAAGGTAATTGGGAAGCAACTGGTGTGTCACTAAAAAATAGCATGGACCTCGTGGGTATGGCTATCATTAGTTGAGGTCTCTCCAGTTTGATCAAAAGAAGGGGCATGATTAGGAAATGTTTTCTTGAAGATGTGCAAGTTTTGATTGGCAGGTGCATTTGGGTTATCTAAGACTAAATCGCCATTCTTGAGCATTTCCTGGACAATATTCTTGAAAGTGATGTAATTACCTGTGATTATGACCTTTTACCCGATGATAGTTGTAGAATTCATGCTCTTTGTACCACGCAGGCGTGGGGCGAGAAGGATCAAAACCAGTGTGTGGTTTTATATGAGGGAGGGTAATGGCCCTAGATTTAATGAGATTTTCTAAATCAGAAGAACAAGGCTCCCCAATTGGGGTGTATTTCCATTGTTCTCGTCTAAATTGAATATTCTGGATAAGGAGGAAAGATTAGATGAGGGCTTAGCCTGATTTGATGGATGAGCTGGGATAGCCTTGAGTACCACTGCATTAGCGGTTCCCTTGGTTTTTGAATAATTATTCCATGGTTCTCGAAGAAGAAGAGGTGTCATTTGACTTAAATTCTGCATTTCTTATTTCATATTTGGGATTTTCTTTTCTTCGATGGCCCGAATCTCTAGCTTTCGTGCCATGGTGAATGCCTCATCGAAGGTTCTGAAAGTCTGCACCTGCAAAGTTGAGTGAAATATGTCTAGCACAAGCCTGCTATGAAGAGCTCTATGATTTTAGTTTGTGGTAATTGGAATGTGAGTTGATTGATTAGGCTATGCCAACAAGCGACAAAATCTATGATAGACTCATTGTCATATTGACGTGTAGAGTAGAGGTCAGTCATGGTAACCTTCTTAACAACACTGATGGAGAAGTGATCTAAGAAGGCTTGGGCTACCTGATTAAATGAGTAGATAAAATGTCTAGGTAACCCACTATACCAGTCTAACACGGGCCCTGGTCAAAGACATGGGAAAGGTCCTCAGAAGCAAAGCGTCATCATGGGCGATCAGATAACACCCACATTTAAAAGACCGAAAATGTTGTTGTGGGTCCTCTTTGCTGTTGATGTAGTTAAAATTTAGGTATCTCCCAATGTACAGGATATGGATGAATAGAAATGGACTAGGTGTATGGGTTCATTGCAAATTTCATCGTAGGTGAGAGAGTTGCGTGAGCCAGAAACCAATGCCTCCAGTGTCTGCATCTTTTCCATCATTAACTTGATGAGGTCATTGGTAGGTGGTGATGGATGGGTACCTCTTGTAGCATAAGAGGGTTAATGTTGGACATATGATGGAGGTGGACATTGGAGTATATGACGATGCCGCATAGGTAGGTTGATAATGAGAGAGCGAGATAGGGGGTACATACCCAAAATGAATGATAGATGAAATGGGAGACTACTGATAGTATGTATATGGAGGTGGAGGGGCCGAGGTAACCCTAGTAGCAATTGGGGCTAAGGACTGTGGAATAGAAATGACAATGTTTTGAAATGTGGTAGGGGTCATCGAAACTAGGGGTGGTTGTGTTGCTATGGGTATATGTGAGACAATAGGCACGGATGAGTTTATGTTCTGGGTGGTTGACGAAGGTATAGTGGATGTTGTGGGTGTAATATATGTGGTAGACGTGGCTGTCATAGAAGGTATAGGGCCTAGCTATGAAATGATTGGGGGCAAGGTAGGTGTGAGTAGCGTGGAGCTAGAAGAGAATAATGATGAAGTAGGAATGATAGTTGGGGGATAGATATGGTCATGTCATATATCAACTGACCTGAGGCATCTCGAGTGGACGAATGGGAAAGATAGAACTGTAAGCTGAAAAGGTTCTGGTCAAGGAGTCAAGCAAACTCCTCGTCACCTGTGGCAATAGTGATAGGTTGGGTAGGATCCATGGGTGATAGAATATAAGGTGGTGAAGGACTAGGTGGGATTCATTGACAACTTGTGTGGAATATGAGGGCATTTTCTTGGCTACGAGTCAGCATCATGTGAACAAGTATTGATTTGGTAGGACAACTTTCTGTAAATGACACAAAAATACAACAAAAAATGGGAAAGACAAGCAGTGGTAGGTTGATTGGGTAAAAATGTTAGCTAGAAATTTGAATAGGCTAACTGATTCCAGTTAGGGTAAACTGACGTCGGTCACAGGTAACCACATTTGGTCACTATGGAAAAAGAATAGTTTTCCAAACAAGGTAAAATGCTAATAATCTACCAGGTAGATAAGATGTAGATGGATTTTATCAGGAAAAAGAAGATGATGAGAGTTACAGAGAATTTGAATAACAAAGAACATGAAACATGTGTCCTTTTGGGTAGGTTAACCAAAAGAATAGTAAACTGATGCTAGTTGGGTAAAATCAGTGGCGGTCAGAGGGTAACCGACGATAGTCACTGAACTGACACCGGTTACTATGAAATTGAAATAGAGATGAAGAAAAGGTGGTTATGATTTAAAATCAAATGTGGAATCAAACCTAGAATTATGAGAATGATGAAAATGGGGTCCAAGAACATTCAGATGAAGTTGGAATACACCAACTATGATGAGGAGTGTGTAAGGAGAAATAAAAAAATGAAGAATGTGTCCTCTCACCTCAAAACACAAGTCAAGTAGAAACACTAAGAAAAATACGATCCTAAGAGTGCTCTTTCCTTTATGTTTGTTCAGCTTATGCTATTTATAAGACTGACTCATGAACTTTAGAATATATTTTTTGGTGAGGAAGGCTTCCTACGAAGAAGGCGATAAATAAGGAGAGGTTTCAGGTTATGTTATGGTGGGGGTGGGATGTCCTTTGAGATAACGACTCAATAGAAGTAACGAGATGGGTACCCAATTTGTCGTGATCATGTGATCACCTACAACTTCTTCTGGGTGAGATGTTGTTTAAGAATGTGTATATTTTTCAATTTTGTGATGTTTGGTAAGACTCAGAGAGAGAGAAAGAGAAAGAAAGTGCTTTTCTATGATTTGTTTATCAACCATCAGTTGGGCATGACTTCCAGTGTATAGGTTGCCCTCATTTAATGTGAGCTAATGAAGTAAAGTAGAATTAAATGTAGTTGTTTTTAAGCCCAAATCGAAATATTGAATTCGATGTCACAAAAGATGAACATGAGAGAATATGATCTTTCATTAATGCAATACTGATGAAAGAAAAGAAGAATTATTTTTATAGCACCAAAACATGATTTCTTTGAGACAAATAGAAAGAAGAGAAGATTCCAGGGGAGAATTTTTAATGTGAGAACCTTTCAGAAAGGAAACAAACATACAAATTTTCACCTAGAAATGAAGAAATGCAAGGAACCTTGAATGGGTCCCCCCAGACATGTCAAAATGTTTCACCTGATTATTAGAGCGTTTCTCAGAATGTGACGAAACAGATAAGGGTAAAAGGGCTAGGAGGAATACCTATTAAAAATTTGGTTGAAGGTTGTTGTGCGCGCATGACTTCTTGATCCATAGCTGATCATGAGAGATTCTTTTTGGCTAGGAGGAACTACCTGAAATGAACAACAAGACCACCAAAAGAGATTAAATAGCATATGACAGTGGATTGCCTAGCGTATACTAGTTCTGAGAAATGTGATACTCCCTAGAAGGCTATCAATCCACTATTTAAAACATATTCAATGTTAAAAATAAATCAAATCCTAATGTAGTTAAAATGATTTAGGTATCTCATTCGACTAAAATAAGAAAATCCATTCACAACAGGCTAAGCTATGATTGAATCTAAAAGGCAAGGTCTCTATTAGAGTATTGGTACTAGTCAGGGTTTGGTTTCGGGTTGTTTTGGGTATTTGGTGGTGAAGTTAGGTGATGTTCTTGGTTTGAGGGTAAAACACAGAGATCAACATCGGTCTAGTGTAACCAATGACAGTTCAAGATGGACCAACAATGGTCATGGGTAACTGGCATTGGTATAGTCGGGTGACAGAAACTTATTAAAATCTTGGTGTAAAGATAAATTTGAGGCTTAAGTGGAAATGGAGAGGGTAAAGGAAAGGTCTATGGATATCTTAGGTATACTCAGAGAGTTGTTTAACAGTTGGGCATGTGTGATTTAATGAGTGTGGGTGAAGGAATGATCAAAATTTCATGATGGTAAATGTTGGGAGAAAGGGAGTGCAAGTAGAAACTAATAATAGAGATAACAGAGCCTACTAAAACTCAAAGTAGATGAATGATTGGTTAACAAAATACTTACTGTTGTATGAGCTTGATGGCTGGATGGAAATGGCAGTTGATCAGATGGATGGAATTTGGTGTGGTGATGGCACTTCCCCAGATGCTCCCGGTGAATGCAAATGGCTCTATGATCACTTCTAATGTTGGCTGTGGATGTTCGGATGCGTGTGTGAATGTTAGTTTTACTTGCATGCAGCTCTGGTCTCATCTCTTTTCTCTCTCAATGGGCCAACCTCAAAATAAGGTTGTTTTGGGGAATAAATGGTAATCAAAGATGGTTTTGGGTTGACCAGCGGTGGTTTAGGGTGATCGGTGTCAATTAGGGTGAGATTTTCTAGGTCTTCTAAAATGGGAAGATCTGCTTGATTTTTTGGATCTTATTCAATTCTTTCTACGGATTAGAATGGAAGCTTCCTTTCTAATAGGTAAGAATGTGGTTAGATGGAATGTAGGATTTTATTTTTAGGGTTTAGGTAGGTCTTAGTTAGTTATGGAAACATACTAAGAATAGATTTGGGGTGAGGTGGCTAGGTGAGGTGGTGGTGTGAGAATTATCTTAATTAGGATAATTAAATAATAAATATTGTGAGGACATGGATTAATTTAATCAATTTAATTAAACTAATATTAGAGTGGGGTGAAAGGGGCCATGGCTAGGTGAGTGTGTTTGAGGTGATCATTTGATGAGTGACTAAGGGGAGTATGACCCAATTTTTGTGTCCACAGTTTCTTTGCTGAGTCATCTTGGAGTAAGCCCACTCATTGCCAAAATTTTGAACATGGTGCCACGTCCACATTTTTCTTCCAGATGGATTTCATGGTGGGAGGTGGAGATTTGTTGCACCACTAGGTTCCTCTGCTGGTTTGGTAAACAGGTGCCGGAGTTCGTAGGTGGGCTGATTCAGCACTTCACAAAGAATTCAAAAGGATCTCTATGCTTGTTGAGTCTAATCCTTTTAATTCTCATCTTCAGTTCTATGCTACTGGTATTCAGAAAAATATCAAACTTATTGAATCCCATTTGGCCCATGGTGTGTAGATCCGGTCAAGAATTCACTAGCCTAGGGTGGGAGATAAAGCCTCTAAAATATACTTAAAATCCCTCTAGGCCAAGCATGTTTGTCAACAAATCAAAGATATTTATGATTATCATTAATGGCTTGCTGATCTCCTAGATATCACTGATGGTTTTTTTAAGCACTATCATCTAGTTTTTCAATATTAGGAGGATTCATTTGAGTGTGCTACTACTCTAAAGAAATGTATTGATGTGGTGCATAATAAAATTTCACCTAGAGATCATGCTCACTGTGATTCCACTCTCACTTTGGAGGAGTTCAATGTAGCCTTGCTTAGTCTTGCAGATGATAGGTCTTTGGGTCTGGATGGTTTCCCAAGTTATTTTTACAAAGTGGCCTGGTATTTTTTGGGACCTGATCTATTTCAGGTCTACAATGAAGATCTCCAAACTTGTTCTCTTGGGAGTTTCATCAATAAAGGAAACATCAAGTTCATTTGAAAAGTAGGAAACCTTGAACAAATGAATAATTGACATCCAATCACCTTGCAAAATGTTTCTTACAAAATTCTTTCCAAGGCACTAGCTCTCTGCATTGTAGATATTCTCCCTATAATCATTCATCCTGAGTAGGCTGGTTTTGTAAAAGGTCATTACATCTTGGATAATATTATTGTGGTCTGGGAAGGTATGGAATGGGCTCAGGTTTCTTCGTAGAGGTCTCTCTTCCTCAACATTGATTTTGATAAATATTACGATCTCATCAAGTGGCGTTTCATCCTTT
Source organism: Taxus chinensis (assembly GCA_019776745.2). Lineage (NCBI taxonomy): Eukaryota > Viridiplantae > Streptophyta > Pinopsida > Cupressales > Taxaceae > Taxus > Taxus chinensis. The sequence continues at coordinate 270,531,771 of CM034149.1, read as the reverse complement.
ACATGCTTAAAGCCCTTGGCTTTTGTGATTTATTTCAATTGGACATTAGCAACTTGTTTTTGAATGCTTCTTCCCATCTCACCATTAATGGTCACCAATCCACTTCCATAAGCCATTTCCACTCTATCTGATAGGTGTTACCTCTTTTGTCTTTGTTGTTTTTTCTTTCCGCCGATGCCCTACATTAGTTAATTACCCAACAAGCTACCCAAGGTCACATTTAGGGGATTGTCCTTTTGGATCATGTGACTCAACTTATCAATGGCGACTTTGTTGATGATTCTTTTTACTATTATTGAATCAGAGAAGAGTGTTTCCAAGGTCATTGAATATTTTGACAAAAAATTTATCTTCTGGTTCCAGTATTCAAATAGTCCCTAGAAATGGATTAGCCATGGGGATAAATTCTAATTTTTGGGCATTCCTTTTTCCTTTGATAATGACTCTGTGACTTTGTGGAATTATGTTATTAACAGGGTGGAGCAGAAATTTACCAAATGGTCTTCAAAACCCTTATCTCTAGTTAGTAAATTCAAAATTTACACCAAGATCCTTACCACTACTCATGTTCATTACTCTATGTGTTGGTTCCCTTCTTGTAGTTTGTTTGACCGTCTTTCCAAGCTACTTCGAGAATTTTTATGGTGTAAAATTTTTGGTTTAGATGGTTTTTAATGAGTTTTATGGGACGTCTATTTTCTTCATCATGATCAAGGTAGCATGGGGATCATTGATGTTTATTGACAGAGTGTTGTATTATTTGCTAAATGGGTTATCTGGCGTCTTTCAGGAAATCAGGCCTAGAACATTATACTATTCCATTGTATTAAATCTAGAGCCCCTTACGACAAGAAGTTTTGGAAAAATATTGGGTTGCATATTATTATTATCACCTCAAATCCTGTCAAAATTATTGGTACCTTTGTTGCCAAAAGTATTTGGAAATCCTTTGAGGAGGTGAAGCCTTTGATGTAGTGGGTTTGTGATGGATTTTGCACAGGCATTTCTTTTAATTCACAAAATATATGGTGGTCTTTTATCATCATTGAAGGTGATCTTCTTCTTACTGAAACTATAGGAATCAAAGCAATCTAGCTCTTTTGTGAGGGAATTCATACCATTTAGGATTTAGTGAGTTGTAAAGACTAGATTGCTTGTCTTGAGCTCAAGCTGAAGTTCAATCTGGCCAATTCACACCTCCTATCTATCTGTAAAATTCAATATCTCCTACCAGAGGTTATGCTCCATAAATTTACCTCTTGTATCTTGGAGGCATGACTGGTGGAGGAATCGAAAAATTTCCTTCCTTTGATATAACACTCAAACCATTTAATATTTGTTAATCCCACTCTCGCTAGCCATTGATAAGCTCGATACTTGGTGGGGTTTGCACTCTACACATTCCACTTGGCATCGATGGATTTACCATACCTGGAACTCCCTTCTTGAGCCTAACATTAACCAATTCATTTAGTGTCTTGTCTACTAAGGTTTAATTATGAGTGAAATAATTAGTCATATTGGCATCCCTAATCCTAATTATCCCTTTTTCTCTCACCCTAATTCATTCAAAAACCTCTTTTGGTTTTGTCCCTACACTCACTCAATCTAGAGGTGGATCTATTTTTTGTTTTATCCTTATCACCTTGAGTTTTGTACTTGGTGCCTACCCTTATTTAGTGACTTCATTCCTTGGCCTCGTTAAATTGATATGATTTGGTATTTGTTTCAAGCATGTATTCTATTTCATATCTAGAAAGATCAAAATTATTTAATTTTCAAGAATGACCAATATGTTATTTTCTGTTCCACTAATGACAAAGTGACTATTCTATCTATTGTGTGCATACAAATTCAAGCTCAATCCCCCAAGGTTTCCTTGGAGTTTTCTCATTTGCAAGAGCTTCTTGATCATTTAGGGAGTGTGCCCTGCACTATGATTCAAGTCACATAGGATCCTCATCTTCCTCCACCTCGATCTTTGCCACCCCAATAACAATCACCTGCAAGACCATGTAAGAGGATCCTCTCGTGTAGACAATATTCTTCCTCCCCTCGGGGCCACCCCTCAACCCCATTCTCCTATCGACCTGGATGGAGCAGACCTTTATGGGGGAAATGTGTTGTCAACTCTTTGTATTGGGGTTATCCACCATCATCCATGTAGACCATTGCAAGATCTCCTCCCCTGGTCGGGGAATTTTTGTTCCATTATAGATGTAGTATCCTAATCATGACGGTTGGTAGGTAGATCCTCCTTTGGCAGAGCCTAATAGTGGAGCTTTCATCCCTCCTTAAGATAATCCTCCCCCTCCTCTTAGTGCGCCGGCATGTGTTTGATGGTGTTAGTTTTTTTATATGCTCTCTGGTGTCCTTATGGGCATTTTGACGTAGCCCTTGTGGCAGTTTCTACTTTTTTGGTGCCCTTGTGGAGTTTTGTGGGATTGTGTGTTATCCAATCACCCCTTACTATGTAACTCTATTTTTTATTAATATAAAGGTAATTTCCAATAGTAAAATTTTATGAGGTTTCTAAAAATGTAAATAACTCAAAAAAAAAAAAAAAATTTGGCCTATATAGTGGATTCTTCAAAACCATGAAATCAAAATAAATGAAGAAAATTTGATAAAAATTTGATGAAATATAGAGTGGCACTTATTTATCACATGTACCCATATCCTTGAAAACATATATGCATTTTTTCAGATTTGTGTGAGATATAGTGGAAAATAGATGTTTCTGAAATTTATAAACTTGTAATGAAATTTATTTATAAAAGCACTCAAATATGATCCACTTTGACTAGGAAACCTCCAAAAATTAGAATAAATTATTAAAGATACTTAATAGTATGATATATCATGAATTTTTGAGAATATAACCCATCCATAACCTTTCATCGTGGTGGTGAAAATTAACTTGTAGCAATCAATATGTTGTTCATTAATCTATAGTCATTTAATTATCAGGCCTAGGGATGTAAAATTTCAATATTTCCAATGTTGTATGCACAGTTGCAAATGTTTGAGGAGTGTAAAGGTAAATTTCTATCACTACAATAAAGAAATAACAATACTATAAATGAACTAGATTATGACTGAAATTAAATACTATGGATATGGCAAAGCATGTAAAAACAGAACACAGACAAAGGAATAAACTTCTACAATTCTAACCATGCAATGAATTAAAACAACAAACAAAGGGTGAGGGTTAGAAAACCGCAAGTGGGCCATACCTTGGGTGTTAATCCCTACTAAGGCCCATGTATCTAGAACAAATTAATAGAACTCAGATTCTTACTTCATCATCATGAAGATTACAAATGGAAAATATAGGAAACTCTATATTTGTGGATTGATCTATCTTACTCTATTACTCTATATATTTTACAACATTAATCTTTCCGTTTTATATCCTTCATTACAATAGAGGAATGAAGAGATAAATTCATACTAGGAGTTATAGTCTGCTTTAGTAAAAGATCTTGACCAAGAAATCCAGAATTTTTCATGCAACAAAATTGTTTAGGAGATTTTCTAATACAATCACATAACTTAACTAACTGATCGATTGAACAACCAGTTATTAAATTTTAAATTAAATAAACTAGTTTTTTTTGAGTTGCAACACATAATCAAGTGATGGTGTTGAATCTTATTATTTTTTGCATAACTACTTCTCTATCAACACGTGCAAACCCAGACAAAGTGTCTACATGTTGTTCAAGCTCCTTAGAATCACATCTTTATATATGTGTGTCACCTCTTTTGGCTATGGATGCTTAGCTATAGGTAGGTCCCTTTGGCTTACATGTCAGTTGTTTTGGATAACCTCTATGTTGTGAATGAGTTTCTTTGGATGTATGTTAGTGGATAAACATAACACCTATTTGGAAATCAAGGTTGAAATTTATTCAAATCACTATTTAACATCACCTTTCATCTAGAAGAATAAATGCATACCCATAATCCAAAAAACAAAGTATACTTAGTAATAATTATATCAACTAATATATGTGTCATAAGTTCAAGATATAGTGGAAATGTTCAATAATATAACCGGGAAATATAAGTTCAGGGGTACACATGGATTAAACAAAATAAAGAAGATGGGGTGTTTAAAAAGTAAATAAAACAGCTCATCACACCCCCAGACTTAAGTTCTTAAATGATGCCATTAAAGATTCTTTGGGTTCCTCAGTCAGCTTAGGATCTTCCTGAATGATGCTACATAAGCGCTTGAAGTTAGTGGGTGTAGATGTTCCTTCTGGATTGCTGAAAAAGTACCCTATATTCCTTTTATATCTTTCCAATATTTTTTCATGTATGTCCTCATTCAGTTCCGTTTTTCCATACCAATGTGGTATAGGATAGAGAAAAATTAGTGGATAACAACCAATAGGAAACCAAGTTTTTCCAAATCCCTTAGAGACTTCAATATATGCATTTATCCTCCTGAAATTTGGGATGATATTATGATAAGAATGCATTTCTTTCCTCTACATTTCTAGTGATATTTCCTGTCATCTTGCTCTGCAGTCCTGTACTATTTCTTGGCCATTAAATTTAATGTGTTTTTTGGCTTTATCATGAGATTCATGTCTCATCTAATAAATCCTCTATTTAATTTTCCAAACTTTCATATACTTCCCATATTCTTCAATTATGGATTTTCTATTTATAGCCTTTTCCCTTATCATTGATGGTTGCACTTTACATAAGTGCCTGTAATCAACCATTTTCTTCTCTCTATAAATCTCATTGTTGAAGTAATAACTTAGTGACTTAATTTTCATTCCCTAATTTAGAGCGTATGGATCTAGTCTCTTTCATACTCTAAAGAATAATTATACATATATATCTCACATAGAAGAGGCTAGATCTCATGGGGAATTTTTTAAATACAACCTGAAGAAACTGCATGCAATACTGATGTCAAAATAGAAATATGAATTTATGAAAATAAGATTTAATTGTATCATTTTATCCTTCAAGAAAACAACATAAATATTTTAAGGTGGCCTACATTTGAGTATATCATTTGTTACTTGAATAGTGTCTTCTTGTTTCTTCTTCAGTCTTGTAGTTTTCATTATCTTTGGCCATGAGATGTTTATCTTTTTCTTCAAGATCATTCTGATGTTAGAAGAGTAATTCTTCCTTCTCCATTTCCCATCTAACCTTTAGCCTAGCAACATAGTCTTCAAATTTCTGCACCCAGTAATCTAACAAAGTTGTTTGAGTGCCTATGATTTTGCAAACTAGTTTGGGGGTTCCTTGAAAACTTCTTTGATAAGAACATGTGACTGCAAAATACATGGTGGAAATGTTGGGGACACATGCTCTAAAAAGTCATGAACTGTATCTTGAATAACTGCAGGACTATCCACTTGTATGATCTCAATATCCTCATATTGGGGTTCTGTCTCAAGTTCATTAACAATATTTCCTATTGTTTCCTCAACATGTGGTGGAAAATAATCCACAATATCTCTGTCAGCAATATGTGGTTCAAGCACTGCATGATCTAATATTTCCTCTTTGTGATCTTCATTAACTGTAGAAAAATGTGGTGTGTTTTCAACTTCATCTAACAATGCTTCACCTTCATGTTGTTTATGGGTTTCCCCGGCATGAACGGCCTCTGTCTGAACCCTAATTGGTTCAAGAGGGATCTCATGAACAATTTGTTCATCATATTCCTCATATTTTGTTTCGTCCATTTCCTTAGTGGTGTCGTCCACATCCTTATTTTCACATGTAATTTCATCACCACCCTAATCAATATCCATTGGTGTAGGTTCTTCGGTCCTGTCAACCTCTTCTACATCACTATCTAGTGAGATAGTAAAATTTCTCCTAGGCTTTGAGGTTTTAGGATGTTTGGTGCGAAGCCTCTGGGATCTCCTAGAAGTTTCAGGGGATTTTTTCAAGGACTTTTATTTTCCCTTAGAGGAAGAGGACTCAGGTGTAGATATATTTTGCAAAGTTTCAGCAACAAGAATCATGTCGAGAGAGATGGGCCTAGGGTATTTCTCTGGAGATGGAGGTTTTTGTTGAACATGTGTTTCTATAGGTTTGGAAGTTTCCGTAGGAATAGGGGTTTATGTAGGAATAGAGGTTTCTCTAGGAAGAGAGGTAGAAGCTATGGTTTCAGGCACATGTGTGGAAGAACTATCTGTGCTTCTCCTCTTTTTCTTCCTTTTTCCCAAAAAATCATCAATGTGTTTTTCCCTAGAAAACTCTTTCCATTTTATTCTAGGGTGTTCCCTCTCTCATGTGTGTTTTAAAACCAAGGTAATAAGATAGTGATGAGATAATACAAACCTCCCCCTTTAAGACTCCTTACTCATTTTATTCAAGCTTTCATGTAAAAATTAGGGACATTAACATGTCTATCATTCTTTAAATGATTAAGAAATTTAAAATGCACAATATTTAATTTTGAGTACATACCCTCACAAGTGAATTATTTTATAATGTAGTTTGTAGCATCAGCCCAAAAGAGTTTCAGGGAAGTACGTAATGTACTTTGTCTGTCACTTACAAAATTATCATCATCATTACTAAATTCCATTCGAGCCTCATCTGGATTTTCCTTTCTAGGAAACAGGTCACCTTCTGCCGGAAGTCCTGTTACTGAATCTAGAATTTTTTCATCCACCTTAATTGTCAAACCTTTAATAGTGTCATTTTCATCCTTGAATGTGGTAGCAAACTTTGTCACCATGGACTCGTTGAATCCCTTAATATTATTAATATAGTCCATCCATCTATTGTCATGGAAATAATGTAATATTTTTGGTTGACTATGAAGCTATGATTAGTTTGTGGGCTCATTTCAAATTAAGTGTCCTCCCATTTCAAATTTGGAAAACTTATTGAGCTCTAAGAGGAAAAATCTTGCAGTTTGCGGTGATTATAAAAAAAATTCAAGCAAGTGTAAATATTTTGAGTACTTGATGATTTCAAAGTTTGCAACTGACTCACACGCAGCATGAAAAGTCATGCATCAATTTCATTTAAGGGGTGAAAACATGTGAGGTGAGGTCATGTGACAAAGTGGGGTGACATGGGTGACAACTCATCTAATGAAAGGCAACATAATATTATAGCTTATAAAGTCACTCATGATATGGCACAAATATTAATCACATATAATTATTCTATCACTACTTTATTAAAGTGAATTAAGTGTACTTATCTTGATATGTGTGTTAGATGATGGTGGTGACATGTTCCTTATTGTAATTTGTGCCTTTGGTTGCATGCACAATCATCATGACACTTCAGGTTGAGGTGATGTAATGTAGCAAGCACTGTATAGAGTATTTCCAATGTATATAGAGGCATGTTTAAGGATCCTTAGTAAAATCAATTAATTCCCAGAAAGGGAAGAATTAATTTTTTTCTCTGGTACCAGTCATCTTCATAAGTACTTGCAGGTGCAGTTTGTTCCTTATTTTCTTCATGCAATCACAAGTTATTTTAATAGTAAAACAAAGTGGGAATTTTTTTCATGTTGTTGCAAGTGGAAATTTAGTCTTTACGCCATCTAATTATTTCAGAGACCATGCACTTATTTCAAAAAATACACCAAATACTCTAAAATATAAATTCTAATAAAACAAAACATGTTAGTTAAGTGGTGTTGATCATCAAGAGGGCTGATTACAAAAATTTTATTCACCCTTGGAGTATTCAGCAAGTTTAATATACCAAGGCCACTGAAAATATCAGTTTTTAGAAACTTGAGAAGATGAACTAAAAGGTTCAACTTCTAACCTTAACTTTGATGTTCTCATCTCCATCCTGCTTTGACCTCCTCTAAATTATGGCATAAAGGTGCTCTTATCAATTGTATTTTTGTACAACCTCAACCTATGACGATTCACCAGAAGTTTGAATCTCATAGGATCTATAGTAGTGAGTTTCATAGATCCATTGGGAAATAATTTCTCAATCTCATATGATCCTAGCCACCTTGTCCATAATTTTCCCATGCGGTCCTTGTACTTAGAATAAAATAAGAGATCCCAATCACCTTCTTTAAATTGTCTTGTCTTGATCAATTTTTCATGCCATTTGATCCTTTAATTTTGTATCACTTTTGTATTATGCACAACATATCTCCCCATTTCATCCATCTCATTGAATTGGAGAATCCTCTACCTTTGAGTTTTAAAAAAATCTATGCCTAGTTCAAGTGCACTCATTAATGTCTTATGCTCAAATTTAATAGGGAGAACAATAGTCTTATCATATAAAATCTCGAATGGTGTGAAGCATGTTGTTTTCTTCCAAGTTGTGTTAAACTCCAAAACCACCTCTGGAACTCTTTCTGCCTAATCTCTCTTGTGGTTTGCAATAATTTGTGTCAAGATAGCTTCTATTTCTCTGTTTGTTACCTTAACTTGACTATTATATTAGTGGTGATGAGGTGTAGACTTCCTGTAACTGATTTCATATTCCTTATCTATATTAGAAACAACTTCAGAAGTGAAGCGTGTACCTTGATCTATAATAATTTCTCTTGGTACTCCATACCTTGTGAAAATGTGGTCGTATAAGAATTTAGAAACTTTCTCACTCTTCTGATTTGACAGTAATTTCCTTCTGTCCATTTAGTGAGGTAATCTATACACACCAAAATGTACACTTTCTACTGAGATTTAGGATCTATTAGACCAATGAATTCCAAACCATATTTGTCAAATGGATACAATACTAACTGAGGCTGCAATGACATTTCATTTGACTTGGTAGGCCTACGCATTCTTTAGAATTTATCAAAAGAGGGATAGGAGTGTCCAGGAGGAAAAGAGCACTTGGTGCTAGTGTCCCAACTAGACATTAGTTTCTAAGGTAATTGAGAGATAAAACAATAAATTTCTGGCAAGAGTAAAATACGTATAAATCCAATAAAAGTGTAGAAGACAAGGGAAAATGATAAACAGAGTTGTTAATTACTAGTTTTATTTCTTAGGAATCATGTAAATGCTAGCATGCTTTTATGACCTATAAATGTACCCAAGGGTATATATTTTGTGACTACATTTTTCCACCAATTTATTTTGTTGAGTGAATACTCGATAAAATAAAGTACTAAGAAGATGTGTACCTTAGGATTCTGTAGAGAGTATGGTGAATAGCATGTCAAGTAGACATGTGAAGCATGGAGAATAGGAAAAGGGGAGTGGACCCTAGGGGTAAATAGTATGTGTATCTTGTAATTTTTGTTGTGCTTTTATTTGATGATGTAGGTTATTTCTTATTGCGTATCAAAGACAAACCTACAAAAGAAGAGTGAAAGAGTAGTCAAAGTCATGTATATGAAAATTTTGAATAAATTATGTATGAGTATGTAAAAGTGAAAATATGTAAAAGGAAAGATACACCTGATGTATACAAGTCTAAATGATGGAAATATGTCCTAAAATGCTACAAAAGGCAATTTGTTTGGGCAATCTCATACCAAGAGTGAGTTTTTTGGGTGATCTCATGGAAAGTGTGAGTTTTTTGGGAAATTTCATGCGACGGGAGAAGAGTGTTGGGGGGAGAGGTCTAGTTTTACTCTTCTTCCATGATTTCTTACCCAATGACCACCACTATAGATGGTGTGTCTTGTGTTGTTCTTTGTTGTTCTATATTTTTCTTTATTATAACTGATTGTAGGAGATAAAATGCATTCTATAATTAGAGGCAAGTTCCTGTTACAAGAGAACTATGTTGTAAACTATTGAAGACTATGTTGAACTTATAAAACTATATATTTCTTCCCCTAAGACTTTATCACTTAAGGGAGGATAGGAGCACCCAGGCACTAGCGTCTGGTTTTGGGCACTAGTGTCTATACTATGTGTCAACTCAAAGTTTGATTCTAGATTGTTTCGTGACTGTATACATGTGTTGTTTCTATAATATATTGATATGAACTATATCTCCAAGCTTGTTATAGGGGTGATTTTTTTACCCAATGTATGCCCTCTTGTTTGGGGTGCACACAAAAACTGTAGGAGAATGTGGCCCAAAGTAGAGGACCTGATGCTAATATAAAATGGATACCTATAGGGGGTAGGGGATGTGCATGGTAGAAACCAAGGAACATGCAATCAAATTAGGCTATTATAAGTGTTAGTAGTACAAGTATCTAACATGCAATAGAAAACATTGTAATAGGTAAATAAGAAGATAAGATAGACTGGAAAAAGTGGGTTTCATACATGGGACATTGCTCACAATGTCACAAGACAATCAGAGCCAAAGTGGCCAAAGGAATAAAATGATCACATAAAACATATGGCATAGCCCACAAAAAATAACATAAAACAAAAAAATAGAAAGGAAAATGTATCAGATAACCATGGTTGTAAATAGAATTGCAAGGAAAATGCTACACATGAAGCACCCATTAGCATGTTAGAAAGATAAAGAGTATATCAAAGGATGTATAAAACAACAAAAATTAGAGTAAACGTATTAAGAAGTGGTGAATAATGCAGCAATAGAACCTGTAATGTGTAGGATGTGAGAATAGTAAAAGTAGATGCCCCTAGGAGCCTCGGTGGGACTGGTTAAAGATACAGTGCCAAACATCATGCATCATGTAAGGAACTATAAGAGATATACATTCACTTATATAGACCAAGTGAAAGTGCATGTGTGTATATAAAGGGATAATGACATACTTAGTATCTAATTAGCATAGTAAGCAAAGTGCAACATGTAAGTAGTATAAGAAAGAAAGAGTAAATGCAACCAAGATATGAAAATGGTGTATGATCGTGGGCTTATGTGATGGTTTGAATGTAGATTTAACTTGAAACCTATTGGAAGAGGATGAGGTACCAACATGATATTTTAATTTTTCCTTAGATAAAAGTTTTACTTTACGCATCTTGAGTGTATAGCACACTTGATAAAATGATGGAGAAGTATCAAAGATGTTAGTCTATTGAAGTGGAGGTAAGATACTTTAAAAAAAAATTCTTTCAATTCTGAATCAGCTAGTACATTAGTCATCTTAGTAAGGTTGTTATTATAGTGTAACACATTATCTGTGAGATGATCATTTGATTCTTGTTTGATTTGAGCTAGTTGGGAATAGGATATTTTAGTACCAATATTAATTGAAAATTTTACAAGGAAAGCACCATATAAGTGTGTAAAATATGTTATCGAATGAATAGGTAGACCATAGAACTAATGCATAGCGTAGTCCTGCAAAATTATAGGAAAACACTTATCTAGTAAGGTATGGTTGTCCGCATAGTCAAGGCATGACAAATGGAAAGATAAAATATTCTCTTGAGGGTCATCATGGTCATTGAATGTGATAATCTTAGGTGTAACAAAGTTAGGAGGAAGTGGATAAGAAGATAGGGTGGGCGCAAAAAGGGTGTGAAGGAGTAATGAGGAATCAAGAGATGGAGATGAATGGGAAGTAGCCTACTATAACTAAAAATTTTGAACTTGTAGATTATATTATAAAGAATCTAGGTCATGGGTTCCTAAAGAATTGTTTTTTATGTGATCTCATGCTAAGAACAAGTTTTTGGGGTGATCTCACGGCAAGTACGAGTGTTTTGGGTGATCTCATGCCATGGCAAAAGAAATGTTGGGGAGAAAGGTTTAGTGTTATTATCAAACCATGACTACTTCCCAATAATTTATACACCATTGCAAATGGTGTGATCCTAATTTTTTCCAGTTCAATCCATTTTATCCAATTTGATCTAACAAAAATAGAAAAAGGAGATAACATGCATGCTGATTACTGGAGGATTTTGCATGTTCTATGAAATAAGTTATGTAAACTACTAAAAAATGTGTTGATCTAAGTAGGTGCCCATGAAGGGTTAGGAGTGCCCTAGCTCTCCTATCTATATTTGGGCTCTAGTGTTAGTGTTGTGCTGAAGACCCAAGTCATATTTTTTTCCATTTCTATAACTAAAGATTGTTTTGTTCCTATGTTGTGTAGGTCTTAACTGTGACTATGTGCTTCTCAATGGGGTGACTATTTCACCCAATGTATGCCCCATCATTTTAGGTGCATGCGACATCGCTTTAAGCATGTGGCCCAAAGGAGAGGACCATATAATGATACCCTACAGGGGGAGGGAATGTGCATGGTAGAAACCAAGGCACGTGCAAAAAAAGTGGTTGGAAACATGTGTTAGTGTAATAAATACAAATACACATAGAAGAAAATGTGTAAGGTAGCAAGCGAGAACAATGTAGATAGTGAAAAGTGGGTTTCAAACATGGAACATCACTCACAATGTCACAAGACAATCTGGGCCAAAGCTGCCAAAAACATACAGTGTGCACACAAGATAAAGGGAAATCCCACAAACAATGGAAGAAAAAGGAAAACAATGTGAAAGTGTAGAAAACAAAGTATTATACAACCATGGTGGTAAATATTTCCTACAAAACAAATGCTACACATAAAGTACCCATTAACATGTTAGAAAGATAAAAAGTATGTCGAGATGTGTATGTATCGATATAGAGTAGTGTGCTAGAAAGAATAATAAGTAGTATAAAATGGAAATAATAACACATGTGATTTGTACAAAAGTAGATGCCCCTAAGAGCTGTTGTGGGACTGGTAAGAAGTACAATGCCAATCATCTATGCTACGTGTAGAGATCTATGTAAATTATGCATTCACAACTAGAAGGAAAGTGAATATGCATGTGTATATAGAAAAGATAATGACATACTAGATATCCAACTAACATAGTAAGTAAAGTGTAATATGTGAATATAAGTAAACAAGAATACTGGGAACCAAGATATGAAACATGTTGTGAATGAGTGAGATGGAATGATATGCAATGTTAATGTGATATAAGAAATGTGTCCCTTAAGTGAATGTGTATGAATGTGTATTAGATGATGTTGATTTCTAAAATAACCCTCAACAATCAATAATGAGCCATAGAATAAGAGTGTGTCATTGGGAAATGGTTTGACATTGTGCACTAGAAAGATAGATCAATGAAGCATATATTGTAAAGAGTGAATGTGGTGAGGTTCATTTAAGATTTAGACCCTCAACAATCGAGTATGAACCATGGAACTAGAGTGCGTCATCAGGGAATGGCTTGGATTGTGTGCTAAAAAAATATGATCAATGAAGCATATAATGTAAAGTGCATGAATGAGTGTGGTAAGGTTCATTTCAGATTTATACCCTCAACAATTGAGTATGAACCATGGAACTAGAGTGCATCATTGGGGAGTCTAATACTAGAAATATGTATCATGAATGTGTAGAGTGTGCTCTCAAAAGTAAAGTGTGAACCTTAGAACAAGAGTGTTTCATAGGGTAGTGATAATACAAGTTGCATGTATCAATATGTGTAAGATGTGTGTGAAATACTACATGTAAAGTAAAAATGTGAGACACCTGAGAATGATAGGAGGGGTTAAATAAACATGATTCCCCGAAGTGTATAATGATGATAATGATCAAGTAACATCGTCTAAAAGATCATCATTGTCATGGTCAAAGTCAAATGGAGATGCGCTAAATACTTGATAACCTATAGTATGAGGTTGATCACGTAAAGATCCATTGCAATGTAGATTACACATGCCCATTGCATATTATTCATTAGTGAAAGGTGATATTGGACATCCATGTGCTTACCATTGAGTAAGATTCTATGAATAACTGAGAAATGAATCATTGTAGATAAAAAATTCCTAAAGGGCATGGGGAATGAAATGTGGATATGATTAGGATTTAAAATTCCTCCAATATAGTCAAGCCAAGACTTCCCAAGAGTAATTGGGGAAGTATGTGCAACAAAGATGGATAGATGGAAAACACAAAGACCATAAGCAGCCGTAATATGAACATATCCATGATAGAGATGAGATTAATGAGGTGGAGTTAAGATATCATTGAGTGTAAACCTAAGTAGATTCAAGCCATTATGTGTATAGACAGTGTCAAAGAAAGTGGTATCAAATGGAATGTGATTTCAATAATAGTTATTCATGAAAAGAGTACATGTGAAAGGAAGAAGCGTAGGTGCGAGCTCCTCATGAGAAGATGAGATGGGTGGTATGATGTCCAATGTATTGAAATACCCTTGATAAAGTACAACATAATTAGGAGGGTGTGAAATTGAATTGTATGGAATGATGTCTAATGTATAAATAATTCCTTCAAGTGGAGGAAAGTTGTCTGGATAATCCATAGGCCATGGATCAACAACATGATGCACAATAACAATGTAGGAATAGGTAATGCAGTAATTAGATTGAGGCATAAATATTTGTATGGGTTATGATCAACGATAAATACATATTCAAATCCCTCATTTAATAATTTTATGTACCGATGACTATGGAAGGAAATTCATGCCTAGCATGAAGTCATGGCCTACCAAGTAAGCAATTGTATTATACTAGGAAATCGATGACAAAAATACAACATGAATAGTTTTTGGATGAACTGTGAGTGGAAAGGTGATAATGCATATATATGGATGCATAGAAGAATCATATGATCGAAGATAAATAGACGTGGGGTTGACATTAGTGGTGGAAAGGTTGATATTCTAAATGAATGATAAAGTGCATAGATTGAGAAAGGATCCATTATCGACCAATTTTTATCTTAGTACCCAAGTTATTGATGCATACTTATATGTATAGGGGAGTATCATATTCATAAACAAAAATATCGACAACTATGTTAGATGGAAAAGTAAGTTGTTAAGAAAATGCATCTACAAACATCTAATAAACTATGTATGGATGAGTAGCAAAAGGAACAATTATTACCCAAGAGTGATATGATTTTAGCTCTATAATCAGGATTGGCTAGCAATAAATCATGAATGGAGATATCCATGATGAGGGGACCTTGAGAAAAATAAAATAAGTGATGAAATGAGGACCCAAGAGCATTCGAATGAGACTAGTTCACCAAATGATTTAACAAATATTTGAATTTGTAAAACGCTAATTGTAGAGTCACAACACAATAATAAGAAATGAAGTATAAATTTGACCTAAGAAATAAGCTAGACAAAATTAAAACCCTAGGTACAAGAGAGGGAATAAAACACTTATTTGATTTTGAAATTAATCTTGAAGTGTGCCGAACTAGAAGAATGATGAACATGATGAGGAAACTATCACAACTGTGATCAGGAAATTGTGTGGCTACCAAATATGCCTGGACTAGGGGTGTTTGGATTAGGTTAGGGGCACCTAAGCACTATTTACCTCTCTTGGGTTCATGTGACTATGAAAATGGTTGTAAAATAATTTCTTATGTGTCACAAAATGATCACTCACCTTAGTTTTTTTTCACTTTTGTATCACACACTATCCATATAATTCACCTGTAACATGAAAAACAAATTATCTCTTGTAAAACCCCAAAAACATGTCCAATATTAAAAATAAAAATATGCAAATGGGGAGTAAAAGTAACCCTGATGGTCACCTGAAAGATTGAAATTATGACCAACTGTTGTACTACATTTGACACTCCATGTAGTTCTCATGTGTGTGTGTAATAATTGTGCCCTAGGTGGCTCTTGTGCAAGATTCACTTGAATAATGAGCAATAACTAGGTGTAGTAATATAAGTAGAAGTGTGGATTCCAAAATGAACTTCCCCTCCTATGCATGTATGCAGAAAATGCAATCCCTTTGCCATTGACTGAGTGCTAGATGGATGCTTTGATGCTCTTGAAATGCCTTTGGATGTAACCATAGGTGATGATAGTAGATGCTTAGACCTTGGTCCTTTATTATGGTCACATAGCTTTATATTTATATGATTCCCTTGGTTTAATTTTGTAATTAATAACTGAAAGGCCAAAACGTAAGAAAATAAGATGCTCAAAAGATAAAACATGCCCAAAATGAGTGAGTAAGATATAAAGAGGTCAGGCCACCCAGAGGGCTTGAGGGCACCTAGGCACTAACATCCTATTTGAGTGCTGGCATCCAGAGTCAATAAAGATAAATCAGTAAAGTATGGACCATGTTGTAGGGTGAAAGATGCCAAAAATATTACATGAAACACAAACAAAAAGGTCAAAGATGTCAATTTCTAGTTTTCTCACTTAGGAATAATATGAATAGTAGTATGCTCCTAGGACCTAGAAATGTACCCAAAGTGTGTGATATAATGTCTACATATGCCATTCTTTTAGGACCTATATATGTACCCAAGTGCATAGATTTTGTGACTACAATAGCTAAGTGGAATTGATAATTTTAGGTTATATCTTTCTTTACGTGTTCCCACTATGATGTTTGTCATATTGTTTTACCCAATATATACCATGCTGATACCTAAGCTATTAATGTGATGCATAATGTATGAAACCATAGGTATAATGGTAGTGTCATGCTGCTTCCAATATTATTTCTTCACAAGTGTACACATGGGAGATGGGGCATGTTCTCTAATAACAACTTGGTATCTCACTCTTCTCATTACTCATCTTAAATTGACTAGATAAGGCATCCTTAATGATACTATAATGGGGTAGTGATGGAATATTGGTCACCCACCACCTAATAGTTTTGATTTTCAATGTGTAAACAAGGGATCTATCCTCTCTTGTTCATTATGTAGGAAAAATTCCAAGTCCACCATATATTTATGTACACGTGTAGTCCCATCATATTTTGGGAGTTTTGAAATCCTCCCATGATATATCTTGAATATTATCTTTATAATAGGAATGAATCTCATATAAATAGGTTCTTTAGAGGATGCATGCTAAGGATTCCACATGCGAGGGGGTACACCTCATTATTTATCATTCTATAGGGACATCTATAGCACTTTTCTTGTCATGGAACCTTTATGCTTTATTTTTTACTTTCATACATATTCTCTCAATGTTCATAGACATATTCTTCCCATTGTTGTAAGAATTTCTTATATATCAAGGATGTCTTATCTATTCAATTCAAGATGTGTAATGAGAATAGGTAATACCCCATTATCCTTCAATTATTGTTATTTTCAAAACCCATGTAGTGATTTTTGAAGTGCATATCCTCATTTTTTTCAAAGAACTATAACCTTCATTAGATGGTGGATTAATGGTCCTCTTATGTAAGTTTGACGACCTCAAAGGTTGTTTTGAATCTAGATCCCATGATATCTAAGCTTACTCTTTTAAGTGTGCTAAGTGTAATAATCTTTATCTTATTGGCCATAAACAAGGTATTTAGAGTAGGTTATAATAGTGGTCTCCCCATACACATCCATGTAACCTTAGTTATTATATTAACCTTCACATTAGTAATAATAGGGATGTTCCACATATCATATCCATTTGAGGCTGCATCTAATAAAAACTCATTGTCAAATCCATGCTTCACCACCTTTATGTCAGGATTTCCACTTCAAGGACCTCTTCCTATCAATCCTTTAGGATAGATAATACACCATTATCCTTCAATTATTTATTATTCTATTATCATTTCTTGAGCCTTATGGAGAATTAGCTTTTATCTAGCACCATTTGTATAGTCTATTATATTAGGTCCTAAGTAGATTCTTGAGGAGTTTTTTATCTCTTTGATTATTCACATGCATTGTTGTGTGTTGTTAGACTTATCTTGGATTTTACCTTCAGTTATAGTCCCTTCACGGGGGTCCAAACTCCAAGCTTTATCATTAACACCTACCCTTTTTTTATTATGAACACCTAGCCTTTGGGTCATTTTTTATAGCTCCAAGAAATCTTCATTCTTGTGTACTTCCCTAGATAATATCCACAAGTCGGGAACTTGGGAAAATCATACTGGTAATGACTTGGATCACCATACTTATAAAAAATACTAGAGGTATACCTTTCTTCTCCCCTTCCTATTTTCTAATGAGATGACCTCCTACACCACCATAACCTTGATTCTATTGGGTGGGTGTGGAAGTTTTTTATAATGTACCTCTTATGTATACCTCTTTATCTTATTCAATCATGTGACAATTCTTTGTGTCATGGGTAATTATCTTGCATACCCAATACCATAGTAATATCTTAAAAAAATTCCCCTTTGTATTTCTAGATAATACTAAACATCATGTTCCTCATTACATATCTTGTCGACCATGTTTTCAAGATACATACCTTTCCTTAGGAAAATTTTCTTTGTATTCCCTTTTACCAAAAAATATGCACACTATATTCCTATGCATCTCTGGTTGTGAGGATTTGTAATTTGTAGTTTCTTGAAAATGTTGAGATCCATGCCTCTAAGAATGGGATTAATCCCATATCTAAACTTTTTTTCACTTATGTGTGTATCACTACTTTAGGGATCCACATGGATATACAAAGTTATTCAATGAGGTGGAATTCCTAAATGGTGTCAGAAATATTTATACAAACCATTATGCGTTCTAAATGAGATGGATTCCATAGACCAATTTTTATATAAAGTTTATAAACATTTAATCATATGCTCACACAATCTATGAAGGGACTTTCTTGAATTCCTTCAAGAGTGCTATGATTTATTATTTAAAATATAGACTGTAAAAATTCCTCTTGAGTAGACCATATTATACCACATACTACAAAGGATCATAATTTTGATACCATGTATGATTGTGGTCTAAAAGAGTGGTGGAAACTTTGATGACCTTCCTCTCTGGTGTTATGATTTCTTTTGTGTGCCATGTAATTTCACAAGAATGTGTATGGTTAGTAGCACTCTTTACACATCAGTCAGTATTCACAGAGCTTCATGGACTGGTCATATAACTAAGATTACATGGGCACAAGTGGTTTGTTCTAGATGGTTTGGTTCCCTGTTGGAGGGTTATGGATTAAAGGATTTTAAATAAAAGGATTATATATATGGGGTTTACCATTGGTTAGCTCTGAGTTAGTGTTGTATTAAGAACTCATCCAGTGCTTCTAGATGCTTCTTTAATTAATTGTTGTACACTTATTCCAGCTCTTAATAATGGTTTTTTTATGATGACTTGTTGTAACATGAATTTTACACTAAAATCTTAGGTGATAGCTTGTTCTTCTATCATTGGTAGTGTATATGTTATGGTCTAACATTTCTACAGTCACTAGTTTCTGGTGGTGGGAGTAGTGCAAACCTCCATTTTTGGTTTCTTATTGATAGGGGTCCCAAGATATTTCTGTAGGTGGAGTGTATTATACCTTAGTTACTTTTATGGTAGTGGACCTCCCTCCATCATATGGGGCAATTATATCATCAACACTATATTAGGTTCTCATGGTAACCAACAAAAGGATCCTCCCACGGTCATATATATGCCTCTAAAGTTTTCTCTCATAACCCTCCTTCATCTTGGCCTCTTATATAACCTTTTAAATCTCACTTCATCCATGTACTCTTTCCAACCATCATTTACTAGTGGCACAATAAGTTCTCTAGTTTCTCATGGACAATGCCTTAATAAACCTATCCATCAATAACATATTGATGTGAATCATCAAGGATCAGATGTATGTGCCCCTAGGATTTCATATGAATTGATATTTCACTTACTCTAGGAATGAATATGTTCATAATAAAAAATTATAGTAAATATCTTCCTATGGAAACTTCACACCAAAAATTAATAACATGCATCCAAAATTCATTAGTATTTTTTAATACCTCAATATTCTTTCTCATCCAAGGGTAAGTCCTTCCAAGGTTCCTTTTCTTCTCTATAAATAATGCTAAAATCCATGCATACTGGCGATGAAGAAATTCACATAAACATATTGAATATATAAAGTCATCCAATTTCTTGTTCACACATTTGCTTGGATCTATTCCTCCACATGATGGTTTCACATGTAGTCCTCTTTTTATTCATTGAACCATTTTTCTAGGTTCTTGATCATCAAAATATTTGACATTTTCCATTCTATCAATAAGAAAGGTCCAAAAAACATAACTATTTTTTTTGGGTTTCTAATATGACCCATCCATTTATCCTAGAAGGTCTCAACCCAAGCGCATGAGCCCTTATAACCCACTCTGTGAACTGGAAAATTAGTTAAGGCACACCCATTATACCACGTCCCTTGAAAGCTTGGATAATGGAATGTGGAATAGAAAATGTATTAATATCTATGTAGTTTTTTATATACATTTAGTAAAAAAACAACACGTACTACTATTTGAAGCACATCAAAATATAGGTAGACAAAAAAACTTGATAAAAGTAAATATTTATATTCATTCATTTGAGACAAAATTATGAATTGACCATAAATGGATTACATTCATCAGATTCAAAGCATGGTATTATCTTTGAAATAATGGTCACAATTACAAAAACTAACAACAATTCCCAACCATTCAACCAATTACTAATTACCAACCCCACATTCAGGTGCTTAGAAATTCTTTTATACACTCTTACAAATTCAAATGCAAACCATTTCCCACTCAAATCAGGTAGTTACCATTAATAAGGTAGATATTAGTTACCATATAAGTTATCAAACATGGAAAATAATGAATAAAAAGTGGGGGCCTAGAATGTTCTTCGATCCAATGAAAAGAATAGACACCATATCCCATTATTTACACTGATGGATCATAATATTTGTTAGAATAATCAAACCGACCTTCCTTTTGTCAGATGCCATTGTATTCCTTTCATCATTGTCACTCTTTTATCTTCTTATTCCATTTGTCACTTCTATTGACTTGGCCTTCTATGCAAATCCCATGTGGTAGTATTCTCTTTCATCTCTTATATTTCTTTATTCATTTTCTGCCCTCTTTATCCCTTAAGTACACACATTTTAAAATGATCTTGTACATTTTAGAAAAAATATCCAAAAGCACATGATTATTTTAAATGATTTTTTTGCATGCACACTACTTAACCCTTAACAAAAATTTTGGGGTCACCATGCCATATACAAATACAATGCCAACATATGCCATTTTCTTTTTTCTCTAGCTCCTGTTAAGGAGATAAATTAGTAATTTGACTTGGATTAAAATGGTTGACAACATTTCTATCAACATTATTATTTGTATTCCAATCTCTTAATTTTATACTTTTTTCTTGCAAGAATATGTTTCTAGTGTAGTTACATTTATCAATATGTAGTGCTTATTGCATATACTTATTAACTATACAAGTTTCCAACAAAAAATAATCATTCTTAACTTCATCATGTAGTCTATTAATGTAAAATTGTAGAATTTGGTAAGGTGTCACTTATGGAGTCCAAATTTCCAATCTCTTATACTTAACATTATAATCAGCCATGGATCACATTTGTTTCATAATTTTTAATTGGGTGAAGTAACTTACTTTCTATGGATGATTATAGTTGGCTCCTAGGTAATTAGTAAATTCATCCCAACTGAGCACCTTACCTTTATTTTCCCTCATCATCCACTGGTGCCACTAATATGGTTCATATGTTAAATGTAGTGAAGTTGTGTCAATATTTATATTATCTTCTATACTATATATTTTAAATTATTGTTTGGCGAGTCTTCTCTATGAGACTACACATACACTATCAAAATTTCAGATGCCAATTCTTATTAGGTTTAATTTTTTCCCGTTGAATGCTTTCCATATATTTGGTTTGATGTGCCCTCCTAAATGGTCCATTTGTGTATGATCAGTTGTATGAAGTGGATTAATTAAGGTTTTTAACTCATAAAATATACTATTCTAAACCTCAAAATATAGGTAGACAAAAAAACTTGATAAAAGTAAATATTTATATTCATTCATTTGAGACAAAATTATGAATTGACCATAAATGGATTACATTCATCAGATTCAAAGCATGGTATTATCTTTGAAATAATGGTCACAATTACAAAAACTAACAACAATTCCCAACCATTCAACCAATTACTAATTACCAACCCCACATTCAGGTGCTTAGAAATTCTTTTATACACTCTTACAAATTCAAATGCAAACCATTTCCCACTCAAATCAGGTAGTTACCATTAATGAGGTAGATATTAGTTACCATATAAATTATCAAACATGGAAAATAATGAATAAAAAGTGGGGGCCTAGAATGTTCTTCGATCCATTGAAAAGAATAGACACCATATCCCATTATTTACACTGATGGATCATAATATTTGTTAGAATAATCAAACCGACCTTCCTTTTGTCAGATGCCATTGTATTCCTTTCATCATTGTCACTCTTTTATCTTCTTATTCCATTTGTCACTTCTATTGACTTGGCCTTCTATGCAAAGCCCATGTGGTAGTATTCTCTTTCATCTCTTATATTTCTTTATTCATTTTCTGCCCTCTTTATCCCTTAAGTACACACATTTTAAAATGATCTTGTACATTTTAGAAAAAATATCCAAAAGCACATGATTATTTTAAATGATTTTTTTGCATGCACACTACTTAACCCTTAACAAAAATTTTGGGGTCACCATGCCATATACAAATACAATGCCAACATATGCCATTTTCTTTTTTCTCTAGCTCCTGTTAAGGAGATAAATTAGTAATTTGACTTGGATTAAAATGGTTGACAACATTTCTATCAACATTATTATTTGTATTCCAATCTCTTAATTTTATACTTTTTTCTTGCAAGAATATGTTTCTAGTGTAGTTACATTTATCAATATGTAGTGCTTATTGCATATACTTATTAACTATACAAGTTTCCAACAAAAAATAATCATTCTTAACTTCATCATGTAGTCTATTAATGTAAAATTGTAGAATTTGGTAAGGTGTCACTTATGGAGTCCAAATTTCCAATCTCTTATACTTAACATTATAATCAGCCATGGATCACATTTGTTTCATAATTTTTAATTGGGTGAAGTAACTTACTTTCTATGGATGATTATAGTTGGCTCCTAGGTAATTAGTAAATTCATCCCAACTGAGCACCTTACCTTTATTTTCCCTCATCATCCACTGGTGCCACTAATATGGTTCATATGTTAAATGTAGTGAAGTTGTGTCAATATTTATATTATCTTCTATACTATATATTTTAAATTATTGTTTGGCGAGTCTTCTCTATGAGACTACACATACACTATCAAAATTTCAGATGCCAATTCTTATTAGGTTTAATTTTTTCCCTTTGAATGCTTTCCATATATTTGGTTTGATGTGCCCTCCTAAATGGTCCATTTGTGTATGATCAGTTGTATGAAGTGGATTAATTAAGGTTTTTAACTCATAAAATATACTATTCTAAACCTATATAAACCCTCATTCAAATATGGTTCAAATGGTGAAAATAATTTCTCCTAGAAAAAATTTACCACCATTTCACATCCTGTAGGAACTCCACCCTCAATTTTAGCGGTGGACAATAAAGAATGTCACAAGGATCAATGGTTGATGCAAATGTATGTATTTCAAAATAAATGTCTACTAATTTGAATTTATTTCCATCTCTAATTTATTATCAATATAGGGGGAAGTGTATGGAGTTATTAGTAACCATAAACCATCAAAATATGTGTTATATATAACACACATGCTCTCCACCATTTACCAAATTTGAATAATTTTGACCAGAGAAATTCTAAATATAGAATTCCTCCAATATAAAAATATAAAGGACAGACCTTGCCTAAAATTTAATGAGGATTCAGGTTTTTTTTTCATGCTTTTACTTTCCATAATTTGTTGTGGAAACTGTGTATCCATATCCTTTCTAGTGGTTTCCCCTTGGTCCCATCACAGTGTCTTCTAGTTTTTTTTTCTCCACTAAGGTGGTGCCACACTTATAAATGGTCATCTGTCCTCTCTTTGCAAAAAATGTTGCAACTATTGGAAATGGCTCCCAAGTGCGTGAGGAAGTTTGTGCTGAAAGTATAAGAAAAGGTATGGACTCTGAATCCTCTCTGGATGAAATAATTTATGATGAATGTTTGGATATTGTTGTCAAGTGATATCAAAATAATTATCTTATTTATTATTTTTGTGGTCGTATTCCCTCATAAACCTACCTGTAAAATAGGATAAAAACCCATTGGGAGTATAACAGTATCCTAGTCTCAGGTGTCTGTAACCTCACTAATGGGTTTTATCTATTTTCCTTTTATGAGCCTTCTCAGCTTCAAGCCCTTTTTCTTAAGGAAAAAAGTTTTTATTTAGGTAATACCTTTCTTGTGCTATCTCCATAGACCCGGGATTTCAATCCTAGTAGCCAAGTCTAGCCAAAATTCTTGTTTGGATCGAGCTTCCTGGCCTTCCCATTCATCTTTGGTCCTTTCTATAAGAGATTATGAAACCCATTGAT
This sequence comes from Taxus chinensis, assembly GCA_019776745.2. NCBI lineage: Eukaryota > Viridiplantae > Streptophyta > Pinopsida > Cupressales > Taxaceae > Taxus > Taxus chinensis. Next base: position 270,507,506 of record CM034149.1, on the reverse strand, counting down.
AAGGTGATTTTCCATGAACATGAGTGTTTTTTCTTTACCCGTTCTCACAAGTGTGTGTGTGTGTGTGTCGAAGTGGACCATGTGAAATGTTTATGGGACCATCTATATATTCAAGTTGGGTCCTTATGTATCTCTTAAAAGGTGGTTTATTTTAACCTCCCCAACACATGCTTTCATTATCAGGCCCCAAACCATTACATTTGGGACCATCCTCTTTTGGTCCACTCCAATCCAACAACATCACAACCTATCATTTTGAAGTCTAAAGTTGAATCTCCAATTGATCATTAGACTATGGTTGGATCTAAGAAGAGCTCGGGGGTGAAACATTTTATTAAAGTTCCCTCTCCATCTTCATCCCCTCCTTCGTCTAGGGATGAGCCAAGAGTGGTGCCACCTAAACCTTTGGTTTCCATTTCTTCCAATCCCTCCCAGAGCCAAATTATTCAATCCAATTAAAATAATGTTGGGAATTTTACATCAACCTCTCTTCCTCTTTCCTTTGATAGTGACTCTTTGACTTTGTGGAATTATGTTATTAACAGAGTGGAGTAGAAATTTACCAAATCGTCTTCAAAACTCTTATCTCTAGTTAGTAAATTATAAGTTTGAACCAAGATCCTTACCACTACTCATGTTTATTACTCTGTGTGTTGGTTCCCTTCTTGCAGTTTGTTTTACCATCTTTCCAAGCTACTTCGAGAATGTTTTTGGTGTTAAAGTTCTAGTTCAGATGGTTTTCAATGAGTTTTCTGGGATGTCTATTTCCTTCCTCATGATCAACGTAGCATGGGGATCATTTATCTTTATTGATAGAGTGTTATATTATGTGCTAAATGGGTTATCTGGTGTGTTTTAAGATATCAAGACTAGAACATTCTACTATGCCATTGTATAAAATCTAGAGCCCCTTATGACAAGAAGTGTTGGAAAAATATTGGGTTGCATACTATTATTATCACCTCATCTCTTGTCAAAATTACTTGTACCATTGTTGCAAAAAGTATTTGGAAATACTTTGAGGAGGTGAAGCCTTTGATGCAGTGGGTTGGTGATGGATTTTGCACAGGGATTTCTTTTTATTCGCAAAATATTTGGTGGTCTTTTATCATCACTAAAGGTGATCTTTCGCTTACTGAAAATATGGGCATCAAAGTAATCTGGCTCTTTCACAAGGGAATTCATACCATTTAGGATTTATTGAGTTGTAAAGACTAGATTCATTGGCTTGAGCTTAATATGAAATTTAATCTGGCCAATTCAAACCTCTCATCTATTTTTAAAATTCAATATCTCCTACCGGATGTTATGCTCCATAAATTAGGGCTTCAACCTCTTGCAGCTTTGTGGCATGATTGGCACTGGAATCAGGAAATTTCCTTCCTCTAATACAACACTCAGACCATTTACTAGTTGTTGAGCCCACTCTTGCTATCCATTGATAATATCAATACTTTGTGGGGGTTACACTTTGCACATTCCACTTGGCTTCGCTAGATTTCCCATACCTGGAACTCTCTTCTTGAGCCTAAAGTTAACCAATTTCTTTAGTGTCTTATTTACCAAGGTTTACCTGTGGGTGAAAAAATTAGTCATATTGGCATCCCTAATCCTAATTATCCTTTTTTCTCTCTCCTTGAGTCATTTAAACACCTCTTCTAGTGTTGTCCCTTTACTCAGTCAATCTAGAGGTGGATCCTTTTTTTGTTTTATCCTTATCACCCTGAGTTTTACCCTTGGTTCTTGGCCTTATTTAGGGAATTCATTCCTTGGCCTCATTACATTGATATGATTTGGAATTTGTTTCAATCCTTTATTCTATTTCATATCTAGAAATCTCAAAATTCTTTAATTTTTAAGAATGATCAATATGTTATTTTATTTTCCATTAATGACAAGGTGATTATTCTATCTATTGTGTGCATAAAAATTCAAGCTCAAGCCTCCAAGGTTGCCCTATATTTTTCTCATTTGCAAGATCTTCTTGATCATTGGGGGAGTTTTCCCTGCACTATGAGTCAGGTCCCTCCAGATCCTCATCTTCCTCCACCTTGGTCTTCACCACCCCAACAGTAGCCACCTTCAGGACCACTAAGATGAGCCTCTCATGCAACCACTATTCTTCCTCCCCTCAGGTCCACCCCTTAACCCCATCCTCTTATCAATCTGTATGGATCCAACCTTCATGGGGGAAATACATTATCAACTCTCTGTAGTGGAGTTCTTCACTGCCAGCCATGCAGACCATTGCAGGATCTCCTCCCACTGGTTGGGGAATTTCGGTTCCATTATAGATGCAATATCATGATCATGACAGTTGGCAGGTATATCCTCCTTTGGCAGAGCCTAATAGGTTACAGGTATATGCCTCCTTAGGATAATCCTCCCCTTCCTCCTAGTGCGATGGCATGTGTTTGATGGTGGTAGTTTTTGTAATATGCTCTCTAACTATCTATGTTTCTCCTATTTTTATTCCTTTTTCCTAACAAATCATCAATGTGTTTTTCCCTATCAAACTCTTTCCATTTTATTACAAGGTGTTCCCTCTCTAATGCATGTTTTCCAACCAAGGTAAGAATATAGTGATGAGATAATGTATACCTCCCCCTCTAAGAATCCTTACTCATTTTCTTTAAGATTTCATGTAATAAATTAGGGACATTAACATGTCTACCATTCTTTAAATGATTAAGAAATTTAAAATGTCAAAGTATTCAATCTTGATTACCTACCCTCACAAGTTAAGTATTTTATAATGTAGTTAGAAAAATCAGCCCAAAAGGGTTTCAGGGAAGTGCGTAATGTACCTTGTTTGTCACTTACAAAATTATCATCATCATCACCAAATTCCATTCAAGCCTCATATGGAATTTCCTTTGCATGAAACAACTCACCTTCTGCTAGAATTCCTATTACTATAGCTAGAATTTCATCATCCACCTTAACTATCAAACCCTTAACATTAGCCTTTACATCCTTGAATGTGGCAGCAAACTTTGTTACCATGGACTCTTGAATCCCTAAAACTTATTAATATATTCCATCCATCTGCTGTCATGGAAATACTACAATATTTGTGGAAAACTATGAAGCTGTGAGTGGTATGTAGGCTCATCTTGAATTAGTTCTCTTCCCATTTTGAATTTGGAAAAATTCTTGAGCTTTGAGAGGAAAAGTCTTACAGTTTGTGGTGATTATACAAAAATTCAAGTAAGTGTAAATTTGTTGAGTACTTGATGATTTAAAATTTTGAAATCGACTCACATGTAGCATGAAAAGACATGCATTAATTTCAGTTGAGGGGTGAAAGCATGTGAGGTGAGGTCGTGTGACAAAGTGGAGTGACATGGGAGACAACTCATATAACGAGAGGCAGTGACATATTATGGCTTATAAAGTCACTCATGACATGGTACAAATATTAATCACATATAAGTATTCTATCACTACATTATTAAAGTTAATTTAGTGTAATTATCTCGAGAGGTGTGTTGGATGATGGTGGTGACATCTTCCTTGTCGTAATTTGTGCCTTTGGTTACATGCACAGTATTCATGACATTGCAGGTTGAGTGATGTAATGTTGCAAGCATTGTATAGAGTACTGCCAACGTATGTAGAGGCATGTTAAAATATCCTTAGTAAAATCAATTAATTCCCAGAAAGGGAAGGATTAATTTTTTTCTGTGGTACCAATCATCTTCATAAGTACTCACAGGTGCAGTTTGTTCCTTATTTTCTTCATGAAATCACAAGTTCTTTTAATAGGAAAACAAAGTGGGGAATTTTTGCAAGTTGTTGCAAGTGGAAATTTAGTCTTTGAACTATCCAATTTTGTTAGAGACCATGCACTTCTTGCAAAAAATACACCAAATACTCTAAAATAGAAATTCTGAAAAAACAAAACATGTTAGTTAAGTGGTGTTGATCACTAAGAGGGCTTATCAAAAAAATTATATTCACCCTTGGAGTATTCAACAAGTTGAATATACCAAGGCCACTGAACATCTCATTCTTTAGAAACTTAAGAAGATGAACCAGAAGTTTCTAATTCTAACCTTAACTTTGATGTTCTCATCTTCATCGTGCTTTGGCCTCATTTGAATCATGCCATAAAGGTGCTCTTATTAGTTGGATTTTTGTACAACCTCTACCTATGATGATTCACCAGTAGTTTGAATCTCACAAGATCTATAGTAGTGAGTTTCACAGCTCCATTGGGAAATAATTTCTCAATCTCATATGATACTAACCACCTTGTCCAAAATTTTCCCATGTGGTCCTTGTACTTAGAATCAAATAAGAGAGCCCAATCACCTTCTTGAAATTGTCTTGTCTTGATAAATCTGTCATGCCATTTGATCCTTTAATTTTGTATCACTTTTGTATTATGCACAACCTATCTCCTCATTTCATCCATCTCATTGAGTTGGAGAATCCTCTACCTTTGAGATTCAGAAAAATATATGCCTAGTTAAAGTGCAGTCATTAATGTCTTATGCTCAAATTTAATAGGGAGAACAACAGTATTACCGTATAAAATCTTGAATGGTGTGAATCATGTTGTTTTCTTCCAAGTTGTGTTAAACTCCAAAACTACCTCTGGAAGTCTTTCTTCCCAATCTCTCTTATGGATTGCAATATTTTTTTTCAAGATGGCTTCTATTTCTCTATTTGTTACCTTATCTTGACCATTAGATTGGGGGTGATGAGGTGTAGAATTTCTATATCTGATTTCATATTCCTTATCTAGATCATAAACAACTTCAAAAGTGCAGTGTGTACCTTTATTTGTAACAATTTCTCTTGGTACTCTATACCTAGTGAAAATGTGGTCATATAATAATTTAGAAACTTTATCACTCTTCTGATTTGGCAGTGATTTCCTTCTATCCATTTAGTGAGGTAATCCATATACACAAAAATGTACTCTTTCTACTGATATTTAGGATCCATTGGACCAATGAATTCCTAACCATATTTTTCAAATGGCTGCAATACTAACTAAGGTTGTAGTGACATTTCATAGGACTTGGTAGGCTTATGCATTCTTTGGAATTTATCACACCTTCTTTGTATATAATATGCATCTTTATGTAGTGTAGGCAAGTAATACCCTGTTTCAACACTTTTTGTGTTGTTCTTTTTGCAATAAAATTTCCTCCACATGGCTCACTATGACAAGATTTGAGGACATCATATATGCATCTCCTCATAACATTATCTTTCCCCCTGTGAAATAGAAAACCAAATATCCAAGAACAATTAACACTTTTCTCAACAATTTATTTCTTTTTAAAATATAAATAGTGTGGAGGTGTCTTATTTGAGACTAAATAATTAGCTATATCAACATACTAAGGTGTTCTAGTGGAAATGGCAAAGAGGTTCTCATCTAGAAAATATTCATCCACTACTTGTTCTTTGTTATTATTCTCCAATTTTGAAAGAAATTCAACTACAACATTTTCCTTACCAAGCTTATCTACAATGGTGACATCAATCTCTTGCAAGAGTAGCAACCATCTGATTATCTTGCTTCTTACAACTAGTTTGTTGATCAACTATTTAATTGTTGCATGATCAGTATGAATGAATACTTGATAACCTGTGATGTAGTTCATGAACTTATTGATCACATAAACCACTGCTAAGATTTCTTTCTCTATGACTGTATGGTTGAGTTCAGCATGCTGCAGGTGTTTACTGACATAGTAGATTACATAGTTTAGGATTCCATATTTCTATCCTAAAACAACTCTAATGGCATGATCTGAGGCATCAGTATGAATTTGAAATGGAAAAATCCAATCAAGTCCTCTTAACATAGGTGTTGAAGTTAACATTTTCTTCAAAGTCTGGAATGCAACCTCACATTTCTCAGTCCACTCAAAGGTAATATTTTTGTCCCAGAAAGACAAATATTGGTGTTGCAATCTTATTGAATTCGTGTATACATAATCTATAATACCCAACATGTCCCAAGAATATCCTTACATATTTTTTCTTCTTTAGTGTTGGAAAATTTATAATCACATATATTTTTACTGGATCTACCTAAATTCCAGTAGGTGATAGATAATGCCCCAACACTATTCTTCCAGATATCATCATGTAGAATTTTTTATTACTTAAAGGCATGTTATGATCCTTACATCTCTTGATAACTTTTTCCATATTCTTCATTACTTCATCAAAAGTACTTCCATATATTGTAAAATCATCCATATATATCTCCATGCAGTCATTAGTTAGATCTAAAAAATGCTCAAAATTGCTCGCTGAAATGTAGCAGGTGCATCACACAAACCAAAAGAAAGAAAAAATATACAAAGGTTCCCCATGGGAACAAGAATGTGGTATATTCCTAGTCCTCTAGTGCAATCTAAATTTAGTTGTAGCCACTATAGTCATCCTGAAAAGAAAAATATTTCTTTCCAGTAAGAGTGTCAAGTACTTGATAAATGAAATGAAGTGGAAAATGATCCTTCTTTGTTGTTGTGTTTGGATCTCTATAGTCAACATAGATTCTCCATTTTTCATTCTTATTAGGTAAAATGAGAAGGGGTGACACCCATTAACTGTCTAAAATTGGATATATGAATCCATCATCCAATAATTTTTTTAATTCTTCTTTCACTATATCCCTCACTACTAGATTCAATCTTATTTGTGGTTGTCTTATTGGCTTGTAGCTATCTTTGATGTATATCTTATATGTACAGAGATTAGGGTGTATCCCATGCATATCTCCATAGTCCCATACAAATGATGTCTTGTTTTTCTATAGAAAAGCAATTAAAATATGTTGTAGTCATTTTTACCCCTATCACAAAAGAAAGGAACCCCATGCACACCGACCTATCACCCAACGGATGTTGGGTGCTCACCCGAGGCATGTGCGGGTGCCAAGTCTCTCTTTTATGTGAGTTAAGTGGGAAACATCATCTATGATTTGTGTCTAAGAGATTTAAATAGGATTTAAGACATACAAGAACCATAGAGCTCAGAACAACCTCTAGATCCTTGATTCCAGATAGATAGTTCTTAATAGACTATATAACTTGTACCATAACAGAAAGAAGTATATAAGAATCTATAATTAACATAAAATGAAAGAGAACCTATGAAAAATATGTATGCATCAGAATCATTGATATTCATATATATATAAATTGATAACCTCATTACATCCATGGAGCCATTTACATAATGTCACAGAGAAGAAGACCATAATCATGCATTACAACTAGACTAATGTAACTATACTACCAAAAAGAAAATTTACAATCCCCTTACCCAGTACATCCTTTTCTGAATGCAATTACCCACTGACAGAGTTCTTGCAGTATTTCTGCAGAGCTCTTCCCACTATCTAAGTCTCTTCTCCTCTCTCTTTTTACTCTGTAGAAGCTTGTATTTATAGCCTTTCTGGACTGCCAACTCATCCTCCAACACCCTTAGATCTGATGCCAAGTGTCTGAATGTGGTCCTCCATGCGAGCATGCTCCTCCAGGCCCGAGCTTTCAACTTTATACCATGATGTGCTTCTAGAAGATTCTACCGCATGCATTCTCCTTCCTGGGCCAACCTGTCACCAGGATTGTACCTTATCCACGCACATTCGGGTCATTTTTTTCACGTGTTCTACCCCGAACGTCCAATTTGACTAATTCCTGAACCCTTGGTTCTATCCATGTGTGCCACACGTGCCAAGGGTTTCCTTAAACCCTTTTCTTAAGCCCTACCTTGCGCGCTTTGTCCTTACACGCCTTTCCTTAAATGGGACCTTAGTCAATATTTTATGGGCCCAGCATCACCCCACACTATGCTTGTTCTCCGTCTGCGAGAACACTTCCCTTGGTGAAAGAAAGAATGCAATAGGCTTACGCCTAGGAGAAAGAATAAGGGGATGAAAGAATGGAGGAAGAAGAAAGAATGGGAGAGTGAAAGAATCACTACAACAAAATAGGAAAATCCTTTTGTAATTCTGCCTCCAATTTATTCCAGGCATCGACTTCATCCTGTACTCTCTAACAGAGGTCACTGACCAAGGTGCTCACCTCCCCAAAATTTAGCCCATCTCCTTACACGCTCATAGTATTCATGATATTCTCCAATTCTTTGCATATATCCTCTAGCACATCCATTCTTCATGTGATATGTGGATATAGCTCCTTCAACTAGTTTTTGATTGAAACCCTTAAGGTTTTAATGGCCTCTAATTTTTTCTCAACCTCAGAAAGGATTTTGTCTCTTTCTGCCCTATTCCCCTTGTTTTTCTCTTGGAACTCCTTGAGTTATACTTCATGAGTGGTGACCAAGGCACCTACCTCTCTGTCCACACAATTTTCATACACAGCCTCAACAGTCTGGGAAGTAACCCTTACATTAGTAAGCACTTTGCTGTATTCCACGATGAGCGCTATGATTTTCAACTTATCTTCCTTCTCCAGGTGCGCAGAAACTTCTTCTGCAGTTTCAAAGGATAGCAGTCACCTTTCCATGGTGATGACCCTTGTTAAATCCCGGCATCCCAAGGAAGATCCATACTTCTTCGTAGGTGATGCTAGGCCTGGATGCTTTAATAGTATGACCTCATTGATGGATTCCACCTTCTTGTACACAGTGCTCACCTTGTCCTTTTCATTCTTCAATTCTCGCTACCACTGGGCACTGATTAAATTTTCTTGGCTTAGCTCCTTTGTCAAAGAAATGAGTTTTTTCTCTTTCTTATTTAGCTCCCCTTCCAGTTCTTTGACCCCATCATTCCACCCGAAGAGCCTAGATTATATCTCAATGAAGAACTTGTTGAGCGCATTGCATAGTTGTTCATCTGAGAGCTGCTAGGTATCCACCATTGGGTTGTATTCTCTTAGTCCTGGCAATGCTATTATTGCCCCATGGCTTACCTAAAACTTTAGCTCATCAAGGTGGGACTCTATAGCCCATGAGAGCATCTTCCTTGTCCATGGATATGTAGCCTCCTTGTTAAAAGATGACATTGCTACAAGCTCTTCTACTGGAATGGTACTATAGAACCATGTGTGAAACACTTTTGTGGGGTCATCAATATAACCCATCTCCGACCTCTCCCCCTCTATGTGCCTTCCTCCCATGTGCGTTCCCTTAGGTATACTTATAGTTAAAACCGGGTCTCTAGTGTTGCCACATTCCTCTTCTGCGCTCTCCTTATCCTTGTTCAATATTGGCTCAGCATTGTGTTCCACTTTTTCCTTTACCAAGGTCTCAAATTCCCTTGTCTCTTCTTCTTTTACAACCTTGGTTGTCTGTCTATGCACAGAACTTGGAGACTCTTGCTTCTGCATGCTAGCCTCCTCCTCTTTTCCCATATCCTAGGCACTTCCTCCTACCTGGCTATCCTTGCACCACACAAAGAGGAACCCATGTTCTTCTTCTTTTCCTTCCTCCTCTAAATCATGTACATTGAAAAAAAGTGGTGCTTGATCTTTCCCAGGGTCCTCTTCCCCACTTACTTCTTCTTCACTATCATCTTTTTCTCCTATACACTTGTCCAAATTTCCAACTTCTTCCGAAGTGGTCTCCTCTTCTACCCTCCACTTATTCCTAACCAAAGATTCTAGTGTAGGTGAATTTGTTTCTTCTTCTTCTGATGACTCCTTATCTGATGGATTTTTTGGCTCTGGAGTATTCTCTTTTACTATGGGATTTTTCTTGCGTGCATACATACTGGTTCTGGAACTTGTCTCGGTGAAACCTATTGCCTGTGTCTCCACCACACTTGGTATTTTCTATTCTAGTTCATTTTCCTCTTGTTTGGGCGTGGGTCTCTTTCTCTTAGTTAGATATTGAGGTATAGATACCTTGTTTTCTAGATATGTGCCCTTTTCTGACTTGGGTCTTATGTGAATGTATACGTGCATCGTGGATCCTTCTGTAATGGGTAGAGTCATTGGCCTTGTCATCTAAAATTCATGTGATACGTACTACTCCACATATGTGTGCTTGTTGGGGTACACTAACCCTTTTTGCATTTCCCTGTGGTCCTGGTCTAGATTACCAAGGTCCAACTTAAACTTTTTAGACTCTTTGAACCTGTTTACTCCCGCTTGGAAGTATTGAGCTGTGAAGGCAAAGGGGAGATTGCACCATGGGCTCCATGTTCCATCTGATAGTTTGAATCTTCCCAAATAGAAATGCTAGTACAAAACAAATTCCACTTCTCCCCTGGTGGCTGCTAGTAATTGTTCAGGAATTATCCATTCTACCCCAAACGTGTTCCTTAGGCACATGTACCACTTTTCCAAATGTGCTTTGTGCATTGTTGTCATAGTGTCACAAACGTATTTCTCAAACCTTTTGGAAAGTGAGGGGTTTTCATCAGGTTACTCCCATACAAACTTATCTGATGCATCCGATACCCCGATCTCCAAAAACACAATGGTTAGCAACACATTTCCAAAAAGGATCCTGTCACCTTCCTTCGCACGGTTGATAATTTCATCTACGATGAATGTGGACAAATTATAGATGGTGCCCTCTGAAATATTTTTGCAAATATTCAACCATGGCTTATTGACCTAGGTCCATCTCTCTTGGCCATTTAGCTTTGACACCAGGTGCACGGCCATCTTCATCACCAGATCCTTAATGTCTGCGACATCATAATACCTTGACCCCTTCTTACATGTGAAAGCGGCGATAGTTTCCTTAATGACTTTGTTGTCAGTCAAATCATCCTCCAACCCATATCCTTCACAAACGAGGACTATGAAATGTGAAATGACCTAAGGAGTTATGCACATCTTGTGCCCTGTGAAGTGGAAATAGTCCTCATGTACGCACGACATTAGCCACTGATATAAGCGCTCAGTTTTCCCGAAGTAGGGCAACTCAAAGAGTTGTAATAACCTTGCCTTCTCCAATTTGACCTTCACATTATCATTATATATGGGCAAACCCTCTGGTGTCCTTTTGTTTGTTGGGTGCACTAAATCTAGCTCCAAGTCCTTTTTGATTGTGCTTTTCAAATGATTATAATCATTTAAAAACATGTCCCTAATATGGGACTCCCATTCCTTCCCCAACAACACTCCATCTGGGTACTGAATTTTTTCATACCACTCCTCATTTGTGTGTGCTTCAATTTCTTACTGATTTCCCTTGCCCTTCTTGGGTGTACTAGCTGGTTTCTTGGATGCCATTCTCTAGGTCTTCTTCCCACTTCAATCACTTTGTGTTACTCTATTCTTCTAGTCTCTCCAACCTTAGATCTCGAACTTGTGAAGAAAATTACTTAAACCCATGCCCTAGTTCTTCAAACCCTAACTGAGATACTCCCTTCACAAGACAACACCTTCTCATAACTTCTCCTACGCTCGTGAAATCCCTTCCTCTTGGTTCGTAAACCTGAACTAGTTACTCATGCTTCAATCCCTCTGAATTTTTCTTCACATGGATCAATTTTTTGGAATCCCTAGTCTATAAAGGTGTAAAAAGTGCTTTATTATCTTTATACGTAAAGTGAAAAATGAAGTGCCTCGACCCCTTTATTTATAGTTTTTCCCTTTTTGAGCATTAAGTGCTACTTCACCTACCACTATAATTTTTTCATTTAATGCGGCTTTTTTAAACAAAGCATGACTTAAGAACTTTTCCTCATGTGCCTAACCTGTGCAGACAATCCTCCAACCTTCTGGCTTACAACCAATCCAACAAGATAGGAGACTCTTACGCGTGTGTAACTAGCGCTAAAGGCACTTCTTCTATCCTTATTTTTTCTCTTGCCTACCTCATGTTACTTAATGTGCTTTATCCTCATTTGTACGTGGCATATGAAAGTAGCTTTATCTTGACATGAACCATCCTTTTTCCATATTTTATTTTCAAGCAAATCTTTTAACAGGGCCATTCAATTCAGATTTTTAACACAACATCCTTGGCACTTTAACCATGCACTCCTTCACATTACTCCACCCCACACTAAAACAATGTGCGGTCCTCTGCACACTCACAGATTCTCAAAAAGTAGCAATAAGGTTACCGGTGCCCAAGGCGCAAAACAAAACAAAAACGTGAAAGGGAAACAAAAGAAAAGAAACACATAAAGGAAAATTCTAAACTAACTAGCAAAACTACCTTAATTACAAACAATGAGAAGACTTATTTATAGCAGGGCTTCAACCTAATCCCATTAAAGTATCTAGGCAACTTTGTCCCATCCAACACTTGTAACTAGCACACGCATGAATCAAGGATGTACGAGATTGTGTAAGGACCCAACCAATGGACTTCAACTTCCCAAGATGGCATAGAAATTTGGAATCATCAAGTAAGACCATCTTCCCAACCCCAAAATTCTTATTTCTTATGTGATGATCATGCCAAGCATTCTATTTTGCTTTCTCTGTTGTTTGGATCCACCTGGTGAGTGATCATCTCTCATCTAGTTTCATTAACTCATTAATTATTTCTTCCAGGGCTTGATCATCAACTAAACCTCCTGCGTGAGCTATTCATAGAGAAGGTAACATGAATTCATATGGCAGAAGAGCTTCCATGCCAAACACCAACTGAAATGGTGTGGCTTTGTTCAACCTTTTATAAGTTTTCCTGTAATCCCATAACACTGTTGATACTTTTTCATCCCAATCTTGTCTGCCGACATCACAAATTTTGGTCAGGGTATGACTCAGTATTATGTTGAATACTTCCATGGTTCCATTTTCTTGTGGATGATAGGGTGTAGTCTTGTGATGAGCCACCATGAATTCTACTAAGAGGATCCTCATGGTCTCATTCAAGAAATGTGTACCCCTATCGCTGATCAAACTCAATAGACATCCATACCTCATGATAATGTTCTCCCACAAGAATCTTGCCACTGTGGTTGTTGTGCAGTCTATAGTTAAGGCTCCCTCAACCCACCTTGTCAGATAATCCATGCAAGTGATGACATAGTGTGACCCATTCCTACATGCCACTGGTGTAGTAGGGCCTACAAAGTCTATTGCCCACTTTTCAAAAGGCTCCGTGCTAGGTATAGGGCACAAAGGTATTTCATCTCTCCTTCTTGGCTTGCCAATGCACTGACAATGGTCACACACTTTACAATAGTCTTTACAATCTACAGGGTTTTCCACCACAAACCTACCATTAATATCTTATGCGTAGTGGCATCACCTACATAATTTTCACTTGCACTTCCTCTGTGTGCTTCCTCCATGATGGAGAGGCACTCATGCTCTAATACACACCTGTGCAACACCTCATCATGTCCCAACTTGTACAAGTATCTACTAATTAACATGTAGGGCATGGTGCGTATGGCTAGTTACTTCTTCTCTAACACCTTCATTCCTTCTGGCACCACACCTTCCTTTAAAAATACTGTAATTTCCTCCAAATCTGATGGCACTCACCACAACCTAAAAAGTTGTGCCTCTGGCATTATCTCCTTAATACTCTGCGCATCCTCCCCTGAATCAATTCTTGACAGATGATCAGGTCCATAATTACTCTTCCCAGGCTTCACTACTATGGTGAACTCAAACTCTTTAAATAACAATACCCATTGACATATGCACCCTTGTAGAATGGGCTTCTTCACCAAATACTTTAATGTCATGTGGTCAGTGTAAAACATGAAGGATGTTGCCAGAAGATATTGTCTGAACTTGAAAAGCATGTAGATCATTGTCAATTCCTCACACTCAGTCATGGTGTGATTCTACTCTACTGGTGTCAACTTCCTGCTTACAAAATATAGAGGATAATCAACAATTCATTCACTTGGTTGTGTAAGCACTACTCCAATAGTGGTTCTTGAGGCATCTACATAGACATGGAAGGGCTTGTCCTAAGAGGGAAAATGTAATATAGGTGTGGTGATAAGCCTATCCTTTAATGTATCAAATTCCCTCTGTCGCGCCTCTACCCAATGGAAGGTACTTCTATGTCTGAGTAGCTCTTCTAAAGCCATGACAATCTTGGCATACCCCTTGATGAATTTTTTGTAATAACCCATATGCCCAAGGAATCTGTGCACTATGCTTTGGCTAGTAGGCTCCCCTAACCCCATAATAACTACAAATTTAGTGGGATCTACCAGCAAGCCCTCCTTACATATGATATGCCCTAATAACATGTTAAAGGGTGTAGCAAATATGCATTTTTAATATTGAGGGATATCCTCAACTGTCTACACCTCTCAAACATTAAACTCAAATTGTCACAATGGTCTTTTACTAGACCATACACTGTCTAATCATCCAAATAGATCTGAAGAAACTTATGGATGGATTCCTAGAATGCTTGCACCACTATGCGCAAAAAAAATAGTAGGCACATTCTTCAATCCAAAGGGAATGATCGTATATGCAAAACTTCCCCACTCAGTGGAAAAATTTGTCTTCTCCTAGTCTTCCTTTGTAATCTAGACCTGGTGGTACCCCGAGAATCCATCCGTGAAGGAAAATATTTTGTGCCCAGTGACTCCTTCCAAGATTTCTTCAGTGAAGGGGGTTATAAAAGGATCAATGACACAAACTGTGTTCAGCTCCCTATAAGCCACGCATATCCTAATCCACCCATCCACTGCTTCAATGATCCCAGAAGCTATCATTTTGTCTATCTCCTCCTTAACCTTTACGCATAAATTGGGATTCATCTAGTAAGGCCTCTTCTTTTCTGGGTGCGCACTATCCTTTAGCTTCATCTTCATCTACCCCAAGGAATGGTGAATGTCTTTGAGCTCATGGTACCCACGTTGGAATAAATCTTCAAATTTTCATAATAGATCAATGATCTTAGAGGCTTCCTTCTCCAACCAGTAATCTCCAATAATAGCTTCCTTAGGTTCTTCTCCTGAATTGATGTTAACCTTCTTTGTCTTTAAGGGCTCATGGTAGGTGTGCGCGTGAGTATCAAAATTTTACACTACCTCGTACGTCCCTATAGAATGGCTAACATCCAAATTTTTTGCTTCCTCCCCATAAATTACATACACCAACTTCCCTTTCTCCTTTTCCAATCACGCGCGCTCAATATGTAACTCTTATGTTTCCTTTACTTCTTCTTCAAAGTGTGCCTCCAAACTTGGTCCACCTAGTAACTCCAATAGCCTATCCTCTGCCATGGCACTATCTCCCATGGTAAGGTTCTTGATACCTTGTAAGGCCTTATCAACTGATGGCTTGGTACTCTGATACTCAAAGGTTTGAATGAGGTCAGCCACGAGCTCTTGTCAATTCCCTGTCTGGCGGTGTGTCTTTGAATGAATGTACCATGCACACGCGCAACCCTGTAGTGTAGAATACAACTTGTGCACCCAGAGGGATGGTGGTAAATCTTCTGCACCTTCTCTCTAGGTCCTTTCACACGCCTGGATATGGAAAGAGGTGGGCTCCTTCCCATGGTAGTCCTTGATGTTGGTGGGTGCATTGCTGCTAAAGAATCTAACAGACAGAGAAATTATTACCTTGTGCCATTTGAAAAGGCTCTCTTGATGGGTAGCCAACCACCATGCCACTGTGCCAAACAGGACATAGCTTAACACCCCCCTCCATTCCTTCTTTTTCTTCCACTGAGCTTCCATTTCCTGCAAAAATATCTCAAGGAAGGCTCCTCTTGAATACTTAGGTAGCTCCTTTCCTCCTAGGTGCCAAACTATGTGCACCTTTGTTACCTTGGTCACCGACCCTCTCAACTATCATCCCATCAATTCATAAGTTCCATGCGCCCAATTTTCACATGCTAGACTGGTGGTATCACTTTCTGAATGAGCATCTTCAAACTAGATAACTCCATTCGTAGGATGTATTATCTTTGGGTCCCTGATTGAGAGCACATATATCGTATCCAAAACTTCTTCTCCAGGGGTTCAATATAGGGTGTCAACTTCCCATCAGCCAGGGGTATAATGACCCGATCCTCCTTATTTTTAAAGCTGATGTACCCTTTGTTGAACCAAAGGTCCGTATTGTTCTTGTAACACCATGGGCACCCAAGTAGTGCTGGAAAATTGTCTGTCTCAGAGAGTGCCAAGACTTTGAAGTCCCCAGTAAACTTAACTCCCTGGATAGTGATAGCTACATCCTTTAAGAAACCGATGGGCATCACCTTAGTCTTATTTTCCATATACAACACATTCGAAGATGGCTGTAATACAGGTTTTCCCATCTAATGCCATGCATCCAAAGTTAGAACATAAACCTCTGTGCCAGTGTCAATGAGGATATTTCTAAGGAGCCATCCATCCACAACTGCATTCAATGTGATCTTGTTATCATAGTCAAGGTTGTGAGGGGGAAGGTTTGCATGCAAGACCTACCTCTCGCACTCTCCTTCAACGTGTGGTACCTTCTCTCTTAACCATGAGCCTAGCAAGGGAATGATATTCTCTCACCTTAGAATTTTACACACCTCCTTGACCTCATCCAGGTCATCCTTTGGCACCTTGACTCTCCTCCCTTGTTCCTCCCTCTTGGAATGCTCCTTTATACACTGGATTTCCCCTTGGAAACTCTCAATAACATCCATGGTGTCTTGGTATAACTCCTTTTGATGTGTAGGGTCTAGGTACTTTCCATGAACTACTTCCTCCCTCAAAACTAGGTTCTTCTGCCTTGGTATCTCTTGTGCACATGTAGCTTTTACTCTTGTTGTTACCAAGACATGCTCCAAATCTACATCCCATGTTACTCAAGGTATCCACTGTGTGTCTACCTTCTTAATACTGACCATTGTAGCACCCTTGTCTTTCTGGTGCTGCTGATTCATGTGCTCAAACAACTCTGGACACTCCTCATACTTATGCTTCTTTCCACACCATGAGCACTATAACAGGTCCAGGAATTCTCATTTGTAATGCTCTATAGACCCACAATTGAAACAAGTTCCACACAGGAAATTAGTCCTTCCTCCTCTGTGGTTACCGCAACCATGGAATCCTCCATGAAAACCCCTTCCACACGTGCCTCTATCTGTGCACTCCTCATAATAGAGATCATCACCCTTGGAACTACTAGAAACATTGGTTTTGTGCACCCCATGATTAATGGCCTCATGGATCTGATCAATGAGCCTACAGTCCTTAGTATCATGGGTTATAGAGGTGAAAATCTTGTAGTAATAAGATACATTCTTTTGGATTGCATGTTGTAGCAAGGGGTGCTTACTTGCATCATGATCCCCATGAAAAATTTCATAGTCTATAGCCACGACGTGTACTATCCTCCAGGGGAAATTATCCTTAACATGCCCCTCTACCTCATAGTCTATGCACCATAAACCATTGCGAGTCTTATGGGCTAAGTTCACTGACAACTTTTCTAGCTGCTTGGCCATAGTAGTAATCAGAGCCTCCAGGAACAGGTTAATGCTAGATTCAACACTACTAACAACCTCAGTGCACATAACAACTTCCAATGCCTCCTGTGGGTCTGTAAAATTTTTATGAGATAAGGACCTTCTAAAAGGTGTGATCAATGTGCCAAAAAACCACTCAGTATGTTGTGAAGGGTGAATATCATATGAAAACTTAGACAAGAGAGTTTTAAAGTGTGCATCATACTCCCGAACACTCTCTACCATTCCATGTTGAATCTCCTTCAAAGTGTTGATGCTCTTCTATTCAAATTCAGGAATGTGGAATTCTACCAAGAATGCATTCTTTAAAGCAATATAGCCCACCACTGTTTGATGAGGGTCATATTTCATATACCAGCTATGCACGCACCCTTACAATGTGGTTGTAAACTAACTAGCCTTCCGTTCTAGGGTTGTGATACCCTTTGTGCACCATATTAGTTCACACTTGTGAACATGTTCCATAACATCCTCAATACCTCTATAATTGAGAACATGTAGAGACATTTCAAAGAAAACTTGTGGGGGTGGTTGGGGCCCGAATCCTCCTGAGCCAGAGCCTTGTTTTCCACTTGTGTTTCCTCTGTCACCTAACCCACCAAGTCCCCCAAGTCTTAAACCACCATATCCATCAGGTCCACCAGGCCCTAAGCCACTAGAGCCACTAGCTCCTATTCCTCTTGAACCACCAGATCCACCAGACTGATCAGGTCCTAAAGTGGTCATGTTAAGGGTCCACACAGTTCCACTGAGTTACATGCCTATGGTCTATGACAAAACCCCACTCCCAGATGTGAGACCAAAATCTTGTGTGTCTATACCTTGCCTGAAAATTCCTAACACTGGGTTGGTGTTTGCAGCCATAGAAGGCCCAAATGAGAAATTATACCTCTTGGGTGTAGACCGATCACCTCTAATGTAACCAACTGGACTAGAAATATTTTCCCCCTGATTTAGAAAACCAAGCGTAGGGTTCAGTCACTAGGTGGGCTCAGATGTGCACCAATGGTTCTTCTTTCTCCACTTGACGAATGCTCATCAAAATTGGAAAGGGGTCTCTCTTACGTGCTTGCCAAGATGGGGTTGCATAGACTGCTCAGGTTCCACATCCTCCACATGAACCTCAAATCCCTCCCACAATGTATTCCACCATACATCCATCACACCTGTAACCTTTTATTGTCTAGAAATCTCCCTTTCACATGCTTCACCATACTTGAGTCATCTCTCCTCCCTTTCTTTCTCCATCGCAACATCTGCCATCTCCCTCCACTCTAGCTTCCTTGACCAATGCTTAGAATGGTTTAGCCAGCCATTGGGAATGCCTCTAAACTCATGGTAACCATCAAGATCTTCATAGCCAGAGGGACAACACATAGAAATGATCCCTTGGGCTCCCTCAGAAACTCAAATTCAGCAACCTCCGGACAAGAATATGAAAGATCCCAAACCTATTTTTATCTGAATATTTTATTTTATTATTATTTTTTATATAATGCTCTGGCTCAAATCTGAACTGATAATATTAAAGGTATTCATAAAACATCACATTGAAACTGCATAGATAAATAAATACAGAAAGCCCGCAAACCGGGTGAGTGTAAAATAGGTGCCCAAGGCAAATCTGGTAGATTTATTTGTAAATACTTCAGCTGAATATTTAATAATGGTTTCTAAAGCTAAATATTACAGCTAGATAAATATAAATCTATAGAAAGATTTAATAACAAAGATAATCCAAAAATCCACAGTAAATGAACCAAAACCCTAGCCGATTTGCTTTATTTGCTGCTGGGAATTACAATAGATATCTAACATGAAAAATACCTCTGACACAGTAATGAATAACTGTAGAAGAAGCCACCCCCACTTAGATAGATGTGTAAAGCCCACAACTGCAATTTATTTCTTTCCCTGAAACTGCTGAAATGTTGAATAACTGATGTAAACAATGAAGATTCCTGGATGGAAACTTCTCTCACTACTCCTGGGGTTTTCATCCGCAATAGGAATAATCCAGAGGGTTTCCATCCTTGGATTCTGTCTACAAAAGATCTGTGCTAACTACTCTGTGAAAATAATAATAATGAATTGGCCCCTTTACCCAGGCCACATTTTTCCTCATATAGCCAAAAACCCTCCAAAGGCTAAATCGCACTTTTTGGCTAATATCATATAATTAATATTTAATTAATTATTTTTGCTTCATTAATCAAGTCACACTTTTGGGTATATTTGGCCATCACCCAAACACGTCACATTTTTGGCTAGGAAGGAAATTTAAATAATTTATTAATTTATTTAAATGCACTTTCCTAAGTCAAAATCACTCAAACAGTCTATTAATTCATTATATGCACTTTAATGATATTTTACTTTAATTCGAGTTCCATATAATAGATTATTAAACTGAAGCCACCCTTGAAAACACCCTTTTGGCCGTCGGGTAGACAAAATAGGCCAAAAGGTCTTCGACTGAACTAATCAAGAAAGAGGAACATTACAGTCCTCCCTTCCCGAGATTGCTTGTCCCCAAGCAACTATAGAGCTGGATGCTGTAATATAATCTCACCTTCCCATGTAGCATCCTCCTCTGGTAATTCTTTCCACCTCACCAGGAACTCCTGAATGACCCTGTTCCTTAGTCTCCTCTCTTGGATATCCAAGATCTCCTCTGGCACTAGATCTAATCTCCCTTCCTCATCTAGGGGTGGAAAATCTATAGAGGAAATAATGTTCTACCCCAAAGCCTTTTTCAAGCAAGACACATGAAAACATTATGTATCTTACTCTCAGAAGGTAACTCCAGCTCATATGCCACTTCACCAACTCTCCTCAACACCCTATATGGCCCATAAAATCGTGGTTTGATATTTTCAGCCCCACTCTTCTTGAGAGTAATTTACCTGTAAGGCTGAATTCGTAGAAAAACAATGTCCCCTATCTCAAATGATCTCTCCACTTGATGCCTATATGCATATATTTTCTACTAATTCTGGGCCCGCTGCATGTTTTCCTTAAGCACCTTAAGGATTTCCTGAATATCCTGTAAACTCTCCTGAACCTTGGGATCTCTACTATCCCCAAATGCCATATCAACAAAGGATCTCACATCATACCCATAAAGAGCTCAAAATGGAGTCATACCAATAGACATATGGTAAGTGGTGTTATAGAAATACTCACATAAATACAACTTAACCCATGCCTTTTGCTATCCTGCAACGTAGTTGTAAAGATAACCCTCTATCCATTTGTTCACAATCTCTATCTGTCCATCCATCTAAGGGTGATAACTGGTACTAGGAGTCAGCTTAGTGTAAACCAGACAGAAAAGCTCCTGCCAAATATGCTCATAAACGTGCTATCCCGGTCACTAACTATGTTCTTCGGAAGTCCATGTAACCTGAATATCTAACAGAAGAACAAATCAGCCACATGAGGTGCCTCTTAAAGCTGGTAGGGATAGTGAAAAAAGTGTGCATATTGTCAAATGATCCACTACTGCGTAAATGCGATCATTCCCTTGCACCACAGGAAGACCTGTAATGAAATCCATTGAAATACTCTCCCACCTTCTGCTCTGGAATTGGCAATGGCTTGTAGCAAACCTACTGGGAAAGTATGCTATGACTTGTTCTACTGACAAGTCATACACTCACGGACATGGCGCAGGACATCATCCTTGAGACCCTTCCAAGATAATCTCTCTCTAATCTGCCTGTATGTTTTTAAATACGCTAGATGTCCTACCAGTGGTGCATCATGGAAAGCATGCATAATCTTCTCTTTAAGTTCAGATTCAGGAACTAGGTAAATTCTTCCCTTATACAAAATCAAATCAGTCATTACCTTATACCAATCATCCAGAAATTTTCCACCATAATGTCACATGCCCAAGTGTTTTTGGAATATTCAACTGATATTTGAGATTTCCAATCTGCTGAAATCTCACTCAAAGAACATAGGACAGCGATATGGGGTTTCCGGAAAGTGCATCAGCCACTACATTCTTTGTCCCCTTGACATACTCAATGTCAAAATCATATGCCTGGATCCTTGCTGACCCATATTTTTTGCCTCTCATTGAGTTCTTTTTGTTCCAGGAAATATTTCAAACTGTTGTGGTCGGTTCTCACCACAAATTTTCCACCCACAAATACTGTCTATAAACTTTGCCAAGGCATGCATAAGTCAAGCATCTCCTTATCAATAAGTGGAATACAGTCTCTCATTATCTCTTAGATTCCGGCTCTCAAAGGCAATAGGATGGCGATATTGCATAAGAACTGCACCAATCCCCAATCCGAAGCATCACACTCTAAAATGAAGGGCCGTGAGAAATCTAGAAGAGCCAAAACTGGATAGGTACTCATAATTACCTTGAGCCTCTCAAATACCACCTGTGCCTCATCTGAACAATTGAATGCACCCTTCCGTGTAAGATCTGTCAATGGAGCTACCAACTGGGAATAACCCTTCATGAACCTCCTTTAATAACCACATAACCCTAAGAATCCTCGCAATTCAGATATATTCTTGGGTGGTGGCCAATCCTGCATTGCCTGTATCTTCTCCTGATGAACCTTGACCCCATTGGCCCCAATGACATGCCCAAGATACAATATCTCCATAAGTCCAAATTCACACTTGGACATCTTAGCAAAAAAAGACTGAGTCTCCATTATGCTAAGTACCTCATCAAGATTCCTCAAATGATCATCCATGTCTTGCTATAAATCATAATATCATCAAAAAAACCCAACACAAACTACCTCAACTACCTGTTGAAGAGATGGTTCATACATGAATGAAATGTAGTAGGTGCATTAGTGAGTCCGAATGGCATCACCGAGAACTCGTAGTGCCCATAGTGACATATGAAGGTTGTCTTGTGGATATCCTCATCCCGAACTCTAATATGGTGGTAACCTGATGAAGATAAATCTTCGATAAATAGATAGATCCATGCAACTCATCTAATAACTCATCAATGTGGGGAATGGGATACCTATTTTTGATGGTTTTCTTGTTTAGTGCACGATAGTCAATGCACATCCTCATGGTCCCATCCTTCTTCTTTACCAACACAACTGAAGAAGCAAAGGGACTAGAGCTAGGACAGATGTGTCCCATCTCCAAGAGCTCTCTAATGGCCTTCTCTATCTCATCCTTGTATGTCTTAAGATGGTGATAAGGTGTAGTAATCACGGGCTTAGCACCCTCCTCAAGCTCTATAACATGCTCAAACCCTCTATCTGGTGGTCTACCTGGAGGAATGTCACCAAACACTGAACCGTGCTTATCCAGTATGGAATGGATGTCAATATGATAAGGCTGCTCATCGTCTGAAGAATATTTGGACTAAATAAAACATTGGGCTGCCCATGCAACCTATCCATGTCTCACTATCGACTCCATCTTGCGTGTTGAAACAACTCTAGGCCCACCGTCAGAAAGAGCCTGAAGCACAATCTTCTTCTTATCCACCATAAACTCCAACTCCATCCTACGGAAATCCTGCACATATCTACCAAGGGACTTTAACCACTGAATACCTAATACTATATCAATCTCACCAATTCCAATAACATAGAAGTCATCGGTCAATGTATAGTCCCCCATCTGAATACTAAGTCATGGAATCCTCTTAGTGCAACTGATAGCAAATACATCTACCACCCGTACACTAAACCCATCAAAATTCCTCAACCTGTAATCCTCGCTTCGCCACCAACCCCTCATCAATGAAGTTCTACGTAGCTCCACTGTCAACTAGACAAACAATCCGTTGTCCCTTAAGCACTCCCTTCAGCCGAAAGGGATGGTACCTAGGAACGCCTAAAAGTGTGGCAATAGTAACATTGGATGAATCCAATGCCTCACCTTCACCAAGCTCTATTTGGGGCTGCTCCCCCTGTTCATCATGGTCACTGCCCTCATTCTCTACATTTGTACCTGGCGACTGATCATCCTCTCCATTTGAAATCACCTCAATGAGATGCACCTTGCCTTTACCAAGGCAATGATGTCCAGGCTCCCAATGGTCTTTTTAATGAAAGCAAAGCTTCCTCCTCCTTAACTCGTTACGAGTCTCCCGATCCACCTTAGGAGGTGGTGCACTCTTTTGCGGGGTGGTAGAGTGCTGAAATGGCCTGGAGCTCGTGGGAAACTTCTTATTGGGCTGATAAGAAGTGGGTTGATAGGAAGTGGGGGATGTGTCCAAGTCCAATGCCATCTGAATGACATCATGCAATGTCCTAGGCTTAAGAGCCTTGACCAATCCTCTCATCCTGTCATGAAGGCCCTCTATAAATAACATCACCACCCTCTTCTCAGGAATCTCTGGAACCATAACGGCTATCCACTGAAATTCGTTGATGTAAGAATCAACATGTCCACTCTTTCTGAGCTATGCTAAATCCCTGTAATATAACTCCACATCCTTATGATCAAATCTCGCAATAAATCTATCGCTCAAGTCCCTGTATGAATGTAGAAGCTCATGACCCTGCGTAACTAACCCATGGTGCCACCAATCATAAGCCACCCCCTCAAGGTGCAATGTAGCGAACTGTATGGCCTCCTGCTCCCTCATGGGTTTGAGGGTAAGTAGGTGTCGAGCTTGTGAATCCAAGCCCTGGCACTGATCTTTCCACTACCATCAAAAGTGGAGAGGGTTACCTTATTGATAACCTACTGCAAATATCTATTCTGTTGTGCTCTAGGTCTCCTATCCTGTCTAGCCCTCATGTTGTCTCTCCTCTGAGCACAATACTGTGGGAGGGGAAATGCATCCCTCACATGCTGTGGCAAACTCCTCCACTCATCACTGACTGCCATGATAGTATCTTGGAAAGCTGCTTCTTCTAACCGTCCCTCAATCTCTGGTGGGTCAACTCTAGGCAAGAAGTTAGGCTGCATGGGCCTATCTGCCATACGTGTAGGTCTCCTCTCGTCCGTATGGGTATGCCTCCGCTCATGGCGTGGCAATCCCCTAACACTCCCAACCTCTGAAGGTGATCTGCTATGACCCCTGTGTAGCTACTGGAAATTGATACGGATCTATCCCTCCTGCCATGCCTATCTCGAGGCCTATCCAATGCCAACCTATCCAAAATAGTACCCATGCACTCCATGGTCTGTAATAATTGCCTCTGTGTAGCTGCCATATCCCGAATAAAATTCCTATCTAGATCTGCATGTTCCTCTCGAGGAGGACTCTCAGGCCTCTTGCCCAAATGTTCCATTCTGTCTCCTCCTGCAATACCAGCTTTGAGTCATGCTTGTCTGGAATCGCCTCTACATCATAGGTAACCATCAAGATCTTCATAGCCAGAGGGACAAACACATAGAAATGATCCCTTGGGCTCCCTCAGAAACTCAAATTCAGCAACCTCCGGACAAGAATATGAAAGATCCCAAACCTATTTTTATCTGAATATTTTATTTTATTATTATTTTTTATATAATGCTCTGGCTCAAATCTGAAACTGATAATATTAAAGGTATTCATAAACATCACATTGAAACTGCATAGATAAATAAATACAGAAAGCCCGCAAACCGGGTTGAGTGTTTAAAATAGGTGCCCAAGGCAAATCTGGTAGATTTATTTGTAAATACTTCAGCTGAATATTTAATAATGGTTTCTAAAGCTAAATATTACAGCTAGATAAATATAAATCTATAGAAGATTTAATAACAAAGATAATCCAAAAATCCACAGTAAATGAACCAAACCCTAGCCGATTTGCTTTATTTGCTGCTGGGAATTACAATAGATATCTAACATGAAAAATACCTCTGACACAGTAATGAATAACTGTAGAAGAAGCCACCCCCACTTAGATAGATGTGTAAAGCCCACAACTGCAATTTATTTCTTTCCCTGAAACTGCTGAAATGTTGAATAACTGATGTAACAATGAAGATTCCTGGATGGAAACTTTCTCTCACTACTCCTGGGGTTTTCATCCGCAATAGGAATAATCCAGAGGGTTTCCATCCTTGGATTCTGTCTACAAAGATCTGTGCTAACTACTCTGTGAAAATAATAATAATGAATTGGCCCCTTTACCCAGGCCACATTTTTCCTCATATAGCCAAAAACCCTCCAAAGGCTAAATCGCACTTTTTGGCTAATATCATATAATTAATATTTAATTAATTATTTTTGCTTCATTAATCAAGTCACACTTTTGGGTATATTTGGCCATCACCCAAACACGTCACATTTTTGGCTAGGAAGGAAATTTAAATAATTTATTAATTTATTTAAATGCACTTTCCTAAGTCCAAAATCACTCAAACAGTCTATTAATTCATTATATGCACTTTAATGATATTTTACTTTAATTCGAGTTCCATATATAGATTATTAAACTGAAGCCACCCTTGAAAACACCCTTTTGGCCGTCGGGTAGACAAAATAGGCCAAAAGGTCTTCGACTGAACTAATCAAGAAAGAGGAACATTACAGTCCTCCCTTCCCGAGATTGCTTGTCCCCAAGCAACTATAGAGCTGGATGCTGTAATATAATCTCACCTTCCCATGTAGCATCCTCCTCTGGTAATTCTTCCACCTCACCAGGAACTCCTGAATGACCCTGTTCCTTAGTCTCCTCTCTTGGATATCCAAGATCTCCTCTGGCACTAGATCTAATCTCCCTTCCTCATCTAGGGGTGGAAAAATCTATAGAGAATAATGTTCTACCCCAAAGCCTTTTTCAAGCAAGACACATGAAAACATTATGTATCTTACTCTCAGAAGGTAACTCCAGCTCATATGCCACTTCACCAACTCTCCTCAACACCCTATATGGCCCATAAAATCGTGGTTTGATATTTTCAGCCCCACTCTTCTGAGAGTAATTTACCTGTAAGCTGAATTCGTAGAAAACAATGTCCCCTATCTCAAATGATCTCTCCACTTGATGCCTATATGCATATATTTTCTACTAATTCTGGGCCCGCTGCATGTTTTCCTTAAGCACCTTAAGGATTTCCTGAATATCCTGTAAACTCTCCTGAACCTTGGGATCTCTACTATCCCCAAATGCCATATCAACAAAGGATCTCACATCATACCCATAAAGAGCTCAAAATGGAGTCATACCAATAGACATATGGTAAGTGGTGTTATAGAAATACTCACATAAATACAACTTAACCCATGCCTTTTGCTATCCTGCAACGTAGTTGTAAAGATAACCCTCTATCCATTTGTTCACAATCTCTATCTGTCCATCCATCTAAGGGTGATAACTGGTACTAGGAGTCAGCTTAGTGTAAACCAGACAGAAAAGCTCCTGCCAAAATATGCTCATAAACGTGCTATCCCGGTCACTAACTATGTTCTTCGGAAGTCCATGTAACCTGAATATCTAACAGAAGAACAAATCAGCCACATGAGGTGCCTTAAAGCTGGTAGGGATAGTGAAAAAGTGTGCATATTGTCAAATGATCCACTACTGCGTAAATGCGATCATTCCCTTGCACCACAGGAAGACCTGTAATGAAATCCATTGAAATACTCTCCCACTTCTGCTCTGGAATTGGCAATGGCTGTAGCAAACCTACTGGGAAAGTATGCTATGACTTGTTCTACTGACAAGTCATACACTCACGGACATGGCGCAGGACATCATCCTTGAGACCCTTCCAAGATAATCTCTCTCTAATCTGCCTGTATGTTTTTAAATACGCTAGATGTCCTACCAGTGGTGCATCATGGAAAGCATGCATAATCTTCTCTTTAAGTTCAGATTCAGGAACTAGGTAAATTCTTCCCTTATACAAAATCAAATCAGTCATTACCTTATACCAATCATCCAGAAATTTTCCATCCATAATGTCACATGCCCAAGTGTTTTTGGAATATTCAACTGATATTTGAGATTTCCAATCTGCTGAAATCTCACTCAAAGAACATAGGACAGCGATATGGGGTTTCCTGGAAAGTGCATCAGCCACTACATTCTTTGTCCCCTTGACATACTCAATGTCAAAATCATATGCCTGGATCCTGCTGACCCATATTTTTTGCCTCTCATTGAGTTCTTTTTGTTCCAGGAAATATTTCAAACTGTTGTGGTCGGTTCTCACCACAAATTTTCCACCCACCAAATACTGTCTAAACTTTGCCAAGGCATGCATAATGGCAAGCATCTCCTTATCATAAGTGGAATACAGTCTCTCATTATCTCTTAGATTCCGGCTCTCAAAGGCAATAGGATGGCGATATTGCATAAGAACTGCACCAATCCCCAATCCCGAAGCATCACACTCTAAAATGAAGGGCCGTGAGAAATCTAGAAGAGCCAAAACTGGATAGGTACTCATAATTACCTTGAGCCTCTCAAATACCACCTGTGCCTCATCTGAACAATTGAATGCACCCTTCCGTGTAAGATCTGTCAATGGAGCTACCAACTGGGAATAACCCTTCATGAACCTCCTTTAATAACCACATAACCCTAAGAATCCTCGCAATTCAGATATATTCTTGGGTGGTGGCCAATCCTGCATTGCCTGTATCTTCTCCTGATGAACCTTGACCCCATTGGCCCCAATGACATGCCCAAGATACAATATCTCCATAAGTCCAAATTCACACTTGGACATCTTAGCAAAAAAAGACTGAGTCTCCATTATGCTAAGTACCTCATCAAGATTCCTCAAATGATCATCCCATGTCTTGCTATAAATCATAATATCATCAAAAAACACCAACACAAACTACCTCAACTACCTGTTGAAGAGATGGTTCATACATGAATGAAATGTAGTAGGTGCATTAGTGAGTCCGAATGGCATCACCGAGAACTCGTAGTGCCCATAGTGACATATGAAGGTTGTCTTGTGGATATCCTCATCCCGAACTCTAATATGGTGGTAACCTGATGAAGATAAATCTTCGATAAATAGATAGATCCATGCAACTCATCTAATAACTCATCAATGTGGGGAATGGGATACCTATTTTTGATGGTTTTCTTGTTTAGTGCACGATAGTCAATGCACATCCTCATGGTCCCATCCTTCTTCTTTACCAACACAACTGAAGAAGCAAAGGGACTAGAGCTAGGACAGATGTGTCCCATCTCCAAGAGCTCTCTAATGGCCTTCTCTATCTCATCCTTGTATGTCTTAAGATGGTGATAAGGTGTAGTAATCACGGGCTTAGCACCCTCCTCAAGCTCTATAACATGCTCAAACCCTCTATCTGGTGGTCTACCTGGAGGAATGTCACCAAACACTGAACCGTGCTTATCCAGTATGGAATGGATGTCAATATGATAAGGCTGCTCATCGTCTGAAGAATATTTGGACTAAATAAAACATTGGGCTGCCCATGCAACCTATCCATGTCTCACTATCGACTCCATCTTGCGTGTTGAAACAACTCTAGGCCCACCGTCAGAAAGAGCCTGAAGCACAATCTTCTTCTTATCCACCATAAACTCCAACTCCATCCTACGGAAATCCTGCACATATCTACCAAGGGACTTTAACCACTGAATACCTAATACTATATCAATCTCACCAATTCCAATAACATAGAAGTCATCGGTCAATGTATAGTCCCCCATCTGAATACTAAGTCATGGAATCCTCTTAGTGCAACTGATAGCAAATACATCTACCACCCGTACACTAAACCCATCAAATTCCTCAACCTGTAATCCTCGCTTCGCCACCAACCCCTCATCAATGAAGTTCTACGTAGCTCCACTGTCAACTAGACAAACAATCCGTTGTCCCTTAAGCACTCCCTTCAGCCGAAAGGGATGGTACCTAGGAACGCCTAAAAGTGTGGCAATAGTAACATTGGATGAATCCAATGCCTCACCTTCACCAAGCTCTATTTGGGGCTGCTCCCCCTGTTCATCATGGTCACTGCCCTCATTCTCTACATTTGTACCTGGCGACTGATCATCCTCTCCATTTGAAATCACCTCAATGAGATGCACCTTGCCTTTACCAAGGCAATGATGTCCAGGCTCCCAATGGTCTTTTTAATGAAAGCAAAGCTTCCTCCTCCTTAACTCGTTACGAGTCTCCCGATCCACCTTAGGAGGTGGTGCACTCTTTTGCGGGGTGGTAGAGTGCTGAAATGGCCTGGAGCTCGTGGGAAACTTCTTATTGGGCTGATAAGAAGTGGGTTGATAGGAAGTGGGGGATGTGTCCAAGTCCAATGCCATCTGAATGACATCATGCAATGTCCTAGGCTTAAGAGCCTTGACCAATCCTCTCATCCTGTCATGAAGGCCCTCTATAAATAACATCACCACCCTCTTCTCAGGAATCTCTGGAACCATAACGGCTATCCACTGAAATTCGTTGATGTAAGAATCAACATGTCCACTCTTTCTGAGCTATGCTAAATCCCTGTAATATAACTCCACATCCTTATGATCAAATCTCGCAATAAATCTATCGCTCAAGTCCCTGTATGAATGTAGAAGCTCATGACCCTGCGTAACTAACCCATGGTGCCACCAATCATAAGCCACCCCCTCAAGGTGCAATGTAGCGAACTGTATGGCCTCCTGCTCCCTCATGGGTTTGAGGGTAAGGTAGGTGTCGAGCTTGTGAATCCAAGCCCTGGCACTGATCTTTCCACTACCATCAAAAGTGGAGAGGGTTACCTTATTGATAACCTACTGCAAATATCTATTCTGTTGTGCTCTAGGTCTCCTATCCTGTCTAGCCCTCATGTTGTCTCTCCTCTGAGCACAATACTGTGGGAGGGGAAATGCATCCCTCACATGCTGTGGCAAACTCCTCCACTCATCACTGACTGCCATGATAGTATCTTGGAAAGCTGCTTCTTCTAACCGTCCCTCAATCTCTGGTGGGTCAACTCTAGGCAAGAAGTTAGGCTGCATGGGCCTATCTGCCATACGTGTAGGTCTCCTCTCGTCCGTATGGGTATGCCTCCGCTCATGGCGTGGCAATCCCCTAACACTCCCAACCTCTGAAGGTGATCTGCTATGACCCCTGTAGCTACTGGAAATTGATACGGATCTATCCCTCCTGCCATGCCTATCTCGAGGCCTATCCAATGCCAACCTATCCAAAATAGTACCCATGCACTCCATGGTCTGTAATAATTGCCTCTGTGTAGCTGCCATATCCCGAATAAAATTCCTATCTAGATCTGCATGTTCCTCTCGAGGAGGACTCTCAGGCCTCTTGCCCAAATGTTCCATTCTGTCTCCTCCTGCAATACCAGCTTTGAGTCATGCTTGTCTGCGGGTGTAGTATCTATGTGTACCATCCTCTCTGTGATGCATTCAAAGCTGATTTCTGTTTTAATACCCTGTCTATTCCTTCCCACACAAGCTGGGAGGATACACTGCTCTGATACCACTGAAAGATCCCAAACCTATTTTTGTCTGAATATTATATATATTTTTTTATATAATGCTCTGGCTCAGATCTGAACTAATAATATTAAAGGAATTCATAAAACATCACATTGAAACTGCATAGATAAATAAATACAGAAATCCCGCAAACCGGGTGAATGTAAAATAGGCGCCCAGGGAAAATCTGTCATATTTCTTTGTAAATACTTCAGCTAAATATTTAATAATGGTTTCTAAAGCTAAATATTACATCTAGACAAATATAAATCTATAGAAAGATTTAATAACAAAGATAATCCAAAAATCTACAGTTAATGAACCAAAACCCTAGCCGATTTGCTTTATTTGCTGCTGGGAATTACAATAGATATCTAACATGAAAAATACCTCTGACACAGTAATGAATAACTGTAGAAGAATCCACCCCCACTCAGATAGATGTGCAAAGCCCACAGCTGCAATTTATTTCTTTCCCTGAAACTGCTGAAATGCTGAATAACTGATGTAAACAATGAAGATTCTTGGATGGAAACTTCTCTCACTACTCCTGGGGTTTTCATCCACAAGAGGAATAATCCAGAGGGTTTCCATCCTTGGATTATGTCTGCAAAAGCTTTGTGCTAACTGCTCTGTGAAAATAATAATAATGAATTGGCCCCTTTACCTAGGCCGCATTTTTCCTCATATAGCCAAAAACCCTCCAAAGGCCAAATCACACTTTTTGGCTAATATCATATAATTAATATTTAATTAATTATTTTTGCTTCATTAATCAAGTCACACTTTTGGGTATATTTGGCCATCACCCAAACAAGTCACATTTTTGGCTAGGAAGGCAATTTAAATAATTTATTAATGTATTTAAATGCACTTTCCTAAGTCAAAATCGCTCAAACAGTCTATTAATTCATTATATGCGCTTTAATGATATTTTACTTTAATTCGAGCGCCATATAATAGAATAATAAACCAAATCCACCCTTGAAAACACCCTTTTGGCCATCGGGTAGACAAAACAGGCCAAAAGGTCTTCGACCAAACTAATCGAGAAAGAGGGACATTACAAAATATGTGGAAATGGTGTACTCTAGAGTGTAGCTAGCCAGTACTCTTTTCCCCCAATGATCTGTAGCATAGGTCCACGTCAGATCTACATCCTACAACCTCTTGTATTCTTCTTGGGTCCACACACACAATCCATAATGCTAACTTGATCTAGATGCATAAGTTGAGAGCCATTCATATAGTTCCACTGGGAAGCAGCAGAAAAAAGTTTCATATAGATCATGGTAGAGGTTCTCTTCTACCCATCTAAGTGCATAAAACTCAGGTCCAATGCTAAATATCTGATCAAATTCATCCTCTGTGCTCTTGAACCATGATTCAACACTTTCCAATGTTAACCACTCTGTCATTACTCATGACATAGATCATTATGAATGTTATTTCCCACTACAACTCCAAAAAGAGGCCAGCAATGGAACCAAGATGTAGTCATTTTTACCCCTATCACAAAAGAAAGAAACCCCATACATGTCGGCCTATCACCCAGCAGATGTTGGGTGCTCACCTGAGGCACACGTGGGTGCCGAGTATCTATTTTATGTGAGTTAAGTGGGAAACATCATCTATGATTTGTGTCTAAGATATTTAAAGAGGATTTAAGATATACAAGAACCATAGAGATTAGAACAGCCTCTAGATCCTTGCAGCCATTCCAGACATATAGTTCTTAACAGACTATATAACTTGTAACATAACAAAAAGAAGCATATAAGAATCCATAATTAGCATAAAATGAAAGAGAACCTGTGAAAAATATGTATGCATCAGAATCATTGATATTCATATATATATATATATATATATAAACTGGTAACCTCATTACATCCATGGAGCCATTTACAGAATTTCATAGAGAAGTAGACTACAATCATGCATTACAAATGGACTAATGTAACTATACTACCAAAAAGAAAATTTACAATCCCCTTGCCCAATACATCCTTTCCCAAATGCAATTACCCACTAATAGATTTTTTGCAGTATTTCTGCAGAGCTCCACCCACTCTCTAAGTCTCTTCTTCTCTCTCTTTTTACTCTAGAGACACTTGTATTTATATCCTTTCTGGATTACCAACTCATCCTCCAGCACCATTAGATCCGATGCCAAGTGTCTGAATGTGGTCCTCCATGCGAGCATGCTCCTCCAGGCTCGAGCTTTCCACTTTATACCATGATGTGCTTCTAGAAGCTTCTACCGTAGGAATGCTCCTTCTTGGGTCAACCTGTCACGAGGCTGGCACCTTATCCATGTGTATTCAGGTCATGCTTTTCACGTGTTTTTCCCCGAACGTCCAATTTGACTAAGTCCTAAACCCTTTGTTTTGTCCGCGCGTGCCACGAGTTTCCTTAAACCCTTTTCTTAAACCTTGCCTTGCATGCTTTGTCCTTGTGCACCTTTCCTTAATTGGGACCTTGCGTGCCTATGCACCTTTTATACTTAGTCAATATTTTAGGGGCCCAACAGATGCTCTTGCTACATGCTCAACATATTTTTCACATTAAGTGGCTTTCCGAGAGAAATTTTCACTTAATTAGAGAGATCGGTCATGGAGCATACATTGTTGCTTACAGAATTCAATATATAATCATGTGTAAGAAGTTAGTGTAGGATGTAATTCTTACTTGGAATGTTCATAGTGATTTTCTGCGGTAGGATTTGATTCTCAAGATAGCTTATACACCGTAATTTTTCATGTACTTCTTCATTGTTCCCATTATTATTTTGTAGAAAGTTAAAAAGAACAACATACTCTTCTTTCCCTTTAATTGTGCATGACTTCTCCAACATCAGGAGTTGCTTAACTAAGCTTTTGTATTCTTCTAGATCTTTAACCCAAACTGTTTGGTCTTATTCATTGAACAGTTGCATAGTGTTAGGCCTTGGAATATTGGCTAAGTACTAAAGGGGGCACACACACAAGACTAATAAGGAAAATGGCGCACAGGAAGAAGTGCAAAAGACAAATGTTTAGGAAGGGTTTAGGAGAAACCAGGGCACACATGAAAGGAAGAGCCTTGGGTTTAAAGGAATTACCATATTAGGCATTCTGGAGGCACTTGAGGAAAAATGTGACCCGAATAGGCATGTTGAGTGGATAAAGGCCATCCTGGAACCTTGAAGGTCAAGGAAAGGATATTCCACTCAGGAAATATTCCTAAGAAACATCATTACAGAGAGTGAAGAGTTTTCAAAAGGATAAGCATTTTCCATTGGAGGACCACATTGACACTTGGCATGTAATCTACTCAGGAGAGAAGGCATGGAGGTAGGTATTGATCCTATAAAAAGAGGTTCTTAGACTAGGGGAAGTAGTACCTGATGATAGATGGTTTGAAGAGCATGCTAGAGGTAGAGATAATTCATTGAGAATAAATGTTGAATAATAGAGGGCTACAATTGTGCTAGGGTTATAGCACTTAGTTTTGAGGGTTCTAAAGGATGTAATAGGCCTTTGTATGGCATTAGGGTCTACAAAAAGGATCTAAATGGGAGGGTATAACTAAGATCTCTCATTAGGGAAGATCTGTATGGATTACGTCTCTGTTATTTAAGAGGTATGGTCTTTGATGACCTCCTTTGAATGTAATATGGCTACCAATGAATATATATAAGGGTTCATTCTATATATCATGTCTAAGGGTACAAACCCTTGTGTTATATAATTTTCATGGTTCAAATCTGGTATATTATGATTTTTACATTGTTATTAAGTTTCTGTAATGCATTGATATATGGATCTATAAGTTATCCCTTTCACTTTTATTTTAACTAAATGTTTGTATTTATCATTCTACAAATAATCCTCCTTCAATGGAAAAACCTTGTCACAATGATCACATAAAAGAGGGCCTTGGAGCCTGTGAATGCCTTGATTGAGTGAATAGCGCCCACTGGGTGATAGGATGGTGCACTTGGGGTTAGATAGTTATATTGAGGGTAGTTAAAAATGACTACATATTGGTTCTGATGCTTGGACCTCTTTTTGAAGTTGTTGTGAGAATGATGCGTGATGACAAAGAGCTTGACCTTGGATAGTGTCGAAGTAGGTCCTAAGAGCACATAGTATGATTTTTCTTAGATATTTAGTAATGGACCTAAGTTTGATGCACATAAATGGGTAGAAGATCACATTTATCATGAGTTGTATGGGACCTTATTTTGTTTCTTTCCAGTAGATTTGTATGGGTGGCTTTTGGTTTATGCATCTAGATCAAGATGGTATTATAGATATCACACGTGGACCCAAGATGATTATTAGAGGCTACAGGATGCTGATCTGACTTGGAAATGTGTTTTTGATCATTGGTGGAGAAGAGTTTTGACCAGTTCTACCTTGAAATACATTATTTATATGTATTATTGTCTAGAGGTTGATAAGTTTGAGTTCTTAAGGGAGCATAGATGATCATTTTTATGTTTTATTCCCTTAGCCATAAATATCTTGATCATTACACTAAGTTTAGAAATATTTCCTATGACTGGCTAAACTTCTTTTGAGCACTGGGAAAGGAAGCTAGGGTGGATGAAGATGGTGGACCTTGTGGTTGAAAAGGAGAGGGAAGAGAGATGACTCAAGTATAGTGAAGCACAGGAAAGGGAGTTGGCTAGAAAACATAAGGTTGTAGGACTGATGGATCTATGGAGACAGACATTGTGAGAAGGAATTAAGGTTCCCGCAGAGGACATGGAGCTTTAGCAATTTGTGATACCCCATCTTGGCAAGTGTGGGAGAGATACCCCTTTAGCTTCTGATGAGAGTTATTCACTTGGAGAAAGGAGAGCTATTGGCGCACATCTGAATCCACCTAGTGACCACCCCCTAGCACTTATTTTTACAAATAAAGAGATAAGTATTGCTAAACTAGTTGGTATTGGTGGAAGTGACCGATCAACATCAAGGAGGTATAAATTTTCATTTGACACAGCTATGGTTGTATAGTCATTTCTGGTGTTTGGAGATATATTGTCTGGAATGAAATTTGGGCAAAGTATGGGTACACAAATCTTGGGTATTACATTTAGAAGTGGTGTGGGACACACAGTTGGTGGTGGTGTAATATCATAAATTATTGGCACATAGTTCAGTGTGACAATAGGAACATTAGGCGTAACCACATCAGGGCCTTTACAAGCTACAAGAGATGGATATAGTGGAATATGAGCTAGTGGACCTAGTGGATCAGGTGGATCTAGAGGACCTGGTGGATCTAGTGGAGCAGGAGGAGTAGGTACTGATGAATCTAGTGAATCTGGTGGTGGAGGAAACACCAGAGGGAATCAAGGTTATGGATAAGGCGGACATGGGACTCAACCACCTCAACAAGTATTCTTAAAAATTTCTTTGCATCTACCAAACTACAAAGGTGTTGAGGATGCTATAGATCATGTACATAAGTGTGAGTTGCTATGGCATACAAAGGGGATCACTAACTCGAAATGGAAAGTAAGTCATTTTTCAATGACATTGAAAGGATGTGTGCATAGTTGGTACAAGAATTATGAACTCCAATAGACAGTGGTGGATTACACCACACTGCGGAATGCCTTCTTAGCTAAGTTTCATATCCCTGAGTTTGAACAGAAGAGAATTAGTGTGCTAAAGGAGATCTAATAAGGTATGGTAGAGATTTTGCGGGAATATGATGATCATTTTAAGACTCTCTTGTCCAATTTGTCTAATGATATTCACCCTTCCTAGTATGCTCAATGGTTTGTTGGAGGGTTGATAACACCTATTAAGAGAGCGCTTTCGCACAAGACTTTCACACATCCACACGAGGCCTTGGAGGTTGCCCTACATGCTGAGTCTGTTAGAAGCATGGATATCAGTGTTAGCCATTTTCTTGAAGCTCAGATTTCTGTAATGGCGAAACAACTAGAGAAGCTATCTGTAAACTTAGTGCATGAGACTCGTAGTGGCCTATGGTGTAAAAATTGTGAGGTAGAGGGGCATACAAAGGAAAATTTTCCTTGAAGGTTGGTACGCACCATAATTGTGGACTATGATATTTTCCACAGAGATCATGATGTGAGTAGGTGTCCACTAATGTAGTGCATGATCCATAATAATGTGTCCTACTATTGCAATATTTATACCTCTACTACTCATGACACTAAGAATTTTAGATTTATTGACCAGATAAATGATGCCCTTGATATTGGCGTTTTCCAAACTAGCCTTGCAAACAATTCAAAGGATGATGGCCATCACTATAAAGGGTGCACATATGGAGGGGCATGTGGAAGAGGTTTCAGAGGAGGATTTTATGGTCGTGGAAACCATAGAGGGGGAATAATTGAGTTCTCATGTGGAACTTAATACAATTGTGGATCTACAGAGCACTATAAGTGTGAATATCCTGATCTGTGCAATTCTCTTGGTGTGGAAAGAAGCACAAGTATGAGGAGTTCCCAGAGCTGTTTGAACATATGATCCAACAACACCGTAAGGAAAAAGGCATCAAAATGGTAATAATTAAGAAGGCCAACTTGCAATGGATGCTAAGGGTGGCACATGAGTTAGAACTAGAACCTGTACTAATGATTATACAAGTTGAAACTACACACGCCAAGGAGACACTAAGGTAGAAACCACTGGTTACAAGAGAAGAGGTGGTGTATGGTAAGTATTTAAAATGTACTCATCATAAAGAGGTGTATCAAGAGACCATGGATGTGATTCAGAGCCTACATGGAGAAATCCAGTGATTGAAGGAGTAGTCAAGATGGTTAGAACAAAGGGAGAGCATTGAATCTTCATAGAAGGATCTAGATGAGGTCAAATAAGTGAATAAAATGTTGAGGCAAGAGAATATCATTCCTTTTCTAGAGGAATGGCTATGGGAGAAAGTACCATGCGGTAGAGAAGATCACGAGAGGAAATTTTTGTATTCTAACCTTCCTCCCCATAACCTTGACTATGATAAGGAGATTACCTTAAATGCGGTTATGGATGGATGGATCCTAAGAAATAGTCTGATTGACACAGGAAACGAAGTCAATTTTCTCACTCTAGACACCTAACATCAAATGGGAAGGCCCCCATTAAAACCTTCCTCGAATGTGTTGCGTATGGATAAAAATACAAAGGAAATGCCCATTGGTGTCTTGAAGGAGGTTGTTATCACTATCTAAGGGGAAAATTTAACTGGGGATTTTGAAGTCTTGGCTTTAGCTAAGGTAGAAAATTTTCTAGCATTACTTGGGTGCCCCTGGTGTTATAAAAAAATGCTGACCTATGATTATATAAAGGGCACATAAGGTTTGAAAACAAGGAAGAACGGATAATCATCCCCTTGACCAATGGGAAGTCAACACCCTATACTAAGCCCTTGGGTGAAGAAGTTCTTGAAAGGATCTATGTGCATTCTATCAGGGACCCCAAGTTGGTTAATCCTACGAAAGGAGTTATTTAGTTTGAAGATGCTCAATCCATGAGTGATATAACCAATGTGGCATGTGGCAATTGGGTGCATGAGACTTATGAGTTAATTGGGAGGAAATTAAGATGATCTGTTACAAGAGTAATGAAGGTACATTCAATCAAGCACCTAGGAGGAAAGAATTTTCCAAGTAACTTTGGAGGGGCCAACCTTGATGTTTTTCTTACAGGAGATGGAGACCCATTAAAAGAGTGAGATCAAAAGAAGAATTATGCTTAGCTATAACTTACTTGGAACCGCAACACATTGGTGGGTGACCCATCATGATAGCCTTCTAGAGTGACACAAAGTATGAATCACATTCTATGCCAAGTTTTATTGAAGCAATACAACCACTATCATATAATACTATCATTGGAAGGAGCTTGATGTGTTTCACATCCAAGCATGTGAGAAGGCTTGGATGGAAGGTGCATAAGCATTTCCACCTTCTCTATGGGTGGATAAGTTGTACTCCACTTTACAAGGCTATGCACGTGCATGGTAAATTCACTCAGAAATGTGTCATCAAACAGGAAATCGGTAGGAGTTAACGAGTGACCTCTTTCAATCTTTTGAATATCAGAGCAGCAATCCATCTGTGGATAAGGTATTACATGTTGTTAAGTGCATAATTATGAGAGACAGTGCCATGGTTGAAGATAGAATACTGGAGTTATTGGGTGAACCTATTTGGAAGCACGCTTTGATGAGGAAGAGTCAGAAGAGATGCAACTTGAGCACACATGCATGGAGAAAGAGAAGGGAAAGATGGTCTATTTGATAGTGGGAAAAGAGATGGAGAATTTGGATGTTAACCATAATGAACGCACGCAAAAAATTATTGATAGTTATAATGAGAAATCACACGCCTACCATGATCCCCTAAAAAACAAAGAAGGTTAACATCAGTTCAGAAACAAAACCTAAGGAGGCCACTATTAGAGACTTTTGGTTAGAAAAGGAGATTTTGAAGATCATTGACCTATTGCACAAGTTTCAAGACTTATTCCCATGTGGGTACCATAAACTTAAAGGCATCCACCACTCCTTAGGTGAAATGAAAATCAATTTAAATGAGGGTGCGTGCCCAATTTGAAAGAGACATTACCAAATGAATCCAAATTTTCACATCCAGGTCAAGGAAGAGATAGACAAAATGATCGCATCAGACATCATTGAAGCTATGGAGGAACCAAAATGGGTAAGCCCCATGGTCATCAAAATTATGAAGGATGGAAGGATAAGGATCTGTGTTGACTATATGGACTTAAATGTGGTATTTTTAATTGATCCTTTTCCAACCTCTTTTATCGAGGAAATCCTTGAAGGAGTAGTTAGGTGAAAAATCTATTCCTTCACGGATGGATTCTCAGGATACCATCAAGTTATAATTTCCAAAGAAGACAGAGAAAAGAAAAATTTTTCCATTGAATGGGGAATTTTTTCCTACACAGTCATGCCTTTTGGACTGAAGAATGTGTCTGTTGTGTTTTCACGCATTGTGTTGCAGGAATTTCAGTATTTTATCCATAAGTTCCTTTAGGTCTACCTTGATGATTGGACGATGTATGGACTAGTGATAGACAATTGTGAAAAATTTTGGTTGATGTTTAAAAGACGTCGGTATTTGCACATATCCCTCAATATCAATAAATCTCTCTTCACTACTCTATTTGGAACCTTGTTGGGGCACATCATATGTAAGGAAGGCTTGTTGGTGGATCTTACCAAAGTTTCCATTATTTTGGGATTGAGGGAGCCTACCATCCAGAGCGTAGTGTGCGGATTCCTTGGGCATATAAGGTAATACCAAAAATTTATTAAAGGGTATGCCAAGATTGTTGCGCCATTGCAGAAGCTACTAAAACACAAAATTACATTTCACTAGGCAGAGGTGCAGCATACAATGTTTGATACATTGAATAATAGGATTATCACTGCACCCATATTATGTTTTCCCTCTTGGGAAAAGCCATTCCATGTACATGTTGATACTTCAGGGATGGCGATTGGGCTAGTCTTAGCACTGTCTAGAGAAGGGATTGTTGACCACCCTGTATGTTTTGCTAGCAGGAAGTTAACACCAGCAGAGAAGAACTACGTTACTAATGAGCAGGAAACACTATCAAAGATCTTCATGTTTCACAAGTTTAGGTAGTATCTTTTGGCAATGCCCTTCATATTCTACACAAACCACATGATATTGAAGTACTTAGTGAACAATCCCATTTTAAAAGGGCACATATGTCGATGGGTCTTGTTATTCCACGAGTTTAAGTTTACAGTTGTTGTGAAGCTAGGAAAGAGTAACTCAGGTCCTGACCATTTGTCAAGAATTGACTCAGGGGATTATGTGTAGAGAATTGAAGATACAATGTCAGATGTGTAATTTTTTAGGTTGTGGCATGCACCCTATGATTTAGAAGATATTTTTGTGTTTCTCAAATAGAGTGTAGTGCCAGAGGGAATGAATACTCTATAAATAAAATAGTTAGACATACGCACCATGCTCTACATGCTAATCAATGGAGATTTATAAAAACTAGGCCGCGACGAGGTTTTGCGTCGGTGTGCGATTGAAGATTAGTGCAGTGCAATCATAGGGGAAGTGCACGGTGGGATTTGTTGAGCAGAAATAATACGACACTAAGGAGAGGTTACATAGAAGATCTACATGTGGTAGCAAGAAATATTTGAATGTGGGAAAGGATAAGGAAGGAAACATGCATAAAAGACAAATTGATTCGAGACTTAGCCATTTTCATGGTTACGGGCTAGTTTTTGAGATAGCGTATGAATCACATAAATGCTATTTTGGGAAGAGCGTCGACTAAGAATTATGCATGATTTCAAGTTAATAATAGGATTACTTCTACCAGTTAACTATAAAAGATGTATTATTAGCACAATTACATGTGTGTATGTTATTATAAAGGTGTATGACTATTTTCAGCATGCGACCTATTTCTGTAAATACATAAGCGGTGAAGGGCAAGTCCTCACCCTTATAACTATGTATTAATCTATGTAGTTAGATATATACTGTGTATGAGCTATTGTGGAGTTATGTTGCCATATCTAATGCATGCATAAACTTATGAAACTACGAATTGTAAGAAGCTTCTATATTTACTGTGTTTTAATAGAATGGAGTGTATTGGGTGAATAATGGTGTTAAACATGACTGTAATTGAATCTTGCATAGATGAATTCATTATGTTTATTTCTTAACTCATTATTATTTTAGATCTAGATCTGGAATATGATTTATGGAAAAGTTTATGTTGTTTATGGATATGAATACATTACATCTTCATCATGTTCAAATCATGTACAAGAAAATCTAATGAGGGTTATGGTACCTTTGCATGCTTCAGGTGAGCACTCAACTCAGGCTGGGTGATGTGTTAGTGCTATTGGGTTGTTTGTGGTAAATTCTAGGCTACATCATTGGTTCCATTGACGAGACCTCTTTTTTAGTTGTTTCCAAGATGGTTCACGAGGAAGACATACCGGTTGGCCCTACCAAGTGTTGAGGAGTGGATAAAATATCTAGAAGAAGATTACACATGGAGGTTTAACACTAGATCTGAGTTTGATGCACACATGTAGGTGGGAAATAATTTGTATGACTTTCTGTATGAGAGCTTCTTTGCTATTTTCCTGGTATAATTATACGAGTGACTGATTTTTTATGCATCTAAATAGAATTGGATGCATCACAAACTTTTTTGGACACAAGAATAATTTCAGGCCTTATATGATGTTGATCTGATTTGGACACACGCTATGGATACTTGGTTCTGTGGTGTTTTGAACAACTATATATTGGAATACTCCATTTCCACTTATTCTTGCCCAGAGGTAGCTGAGTTACAATTTTTATGGTATCCTAGGGAAATTACTTGCAAGGCATTCCACTGGCGATCAAGATCTTGATGGTAACCCTGAATTTAGAGGAAAATCCAATGGCTAGATGAACCCCACCACACACGGGGGTAGGAGCAGGTTTGGTTAAAGATGGTAGACCTAGCAGCAGAAAGACATAGAGAAGAAAGGTGACTTAAGTACAATGAGGTGTACAAAAGGGAGATAGAGAAGCATTGTGAAATTACAAAGTGGATGAAATTAAGGAGAGAGATGGCTCATGAAGGATTTAGAGCTCATGCAGAAGGCATGGAGCCAAAGCATCAGGAAATATCCCATTTGGGTAAGCATGATAGGGAACCCTCCTTGGCTTCACATAGGAGAACGCCAAGAGAGATGACC
Organism: Taxus chinensis; assembly: GCA_019776745.2. Lineage (NCBI taxonomy): Eukaryota > Viridiplantae > Streptophyta > Pinopsida > Cupressales > Taxaceae > Taxus > Taxus chinensis. The sequence continues at coordinate 270,465,021 of CM034149.1, read as the reverse complement.
TAGGCCTCGGGAGTGCATCTCAATCTTCCTGATAACCTAGCCCTTGTGCTTGGTTTTCCAGTACCTAGTACATCCAATAGTCAACAAGATAATTTGGGTAGTAGGGAAGCAAGAGTAAGTCACATAACAAGTACATCTATGGCAGGACAAATGTCTTCATTATTTTTTGGAGGTACATTTTCAGGGGCATCATCTACATAGAGTTTGAGCATGTAGAATTTGGGGCTCACTTCTAAGAATATTTCACCATGCAAAGTGTAGGAGTTCAGTATAGTACTACTATTCAGACACAGGGAAGTAAATCTTCTGGTTCACTTCCAGTTATAGGTGGAGGATCAGGGGCAGTAGGTGGTTCTAGTTCTAGTGGATTTGGTGGTTCTAGAGGTAGAGGAAACACAATAGGTTATGGATTAGGTGGGTAGGGTCCGCACCAACCCCAAAATATTTACATGTTGATGTCTCTTTGTCTTCTAGAGTATAAGGGCATAGAAGATGTTATTGAACACGTGAACATGTGTGAGATACTCTGGCATGCAAAATGAATCATGGCTTCTGAGCACAAGGCAATTCAATTTATAACTACATTATAGGGATGCACACATAATTGTTATAGGAATTTTAACCCTGATCAAACTTGCGTAGATTATGTAACATTCAAAGATACATTCCTTAAAGAATTTAATATCCCTAAATTTAAGCATAATATTATAAGCGCGCTAAAGGATATTAAACAAGGCACTACTGAGAGTGTGTGGGAGTATGATGCCCATTTCAAAACACTTTTATCTAATCTTTCTTATGATATACACACAAGAGATCATGTATAATGGTTTGTTGGAAGTCTGATCACACCTTTTAAAAGGGTGTTGCCACATAAGACATACATTGATCCACGTGAAGCACTTGACGTGGTTTTGTGCGCTGAGGCAGTCAATATTATAGACACTAGAGTCAACCCATTCTTAGAAGCACATATTGAAACTATGGAAAATCAGTTGGAGAAACTATCGGTAAATTTAGCACATGAGACGTGTATTGGGATTTTGTGTAAAGAGTATGAAGTGGAGGGGATCACTAAAGATAGTTGTCCCCACATAACAGTATATTCATTGTTGCTAGATTGTGAGATATGTCACCTGAATCATGACACCAGTCATTTCCCATTATTACAACACATAATAAGGAAGAATGTATCCTAATATTGTGATATTTTCCGGTCCACAAATCATGATACAGAAGACTGCAGGTTGATTGGTCAGATCCATGATGCTATAGATATTGGTGTGAGACAGAAAGGAGTACCAGATAACTCTAAAGGTAAAGGTGAACACCAAGATTAGAATCAAAATCAAGCACATTGTGATCAGAATGGGGGTGCTATGAAGGAGGACATGGCAGATATCAAGGATACCATGGTGGATTCAGAGGTTAGGGATGTGGTAGTAGATGAAGTGAATTCCCTCATGGAACATGCTTTACATGTGGATCATCTAACCACTACATGTGTGAATGTCCTCAGAATATTACATGTTCTTTATGTGGGAAGAATCATAGGTATGAGGAATGCCCAGATCTCTATGAGCATCTTAGTAAGTAGTATAAATAGGAGAACAAAAGCACAGGGATGGTTAGGATATAATGCACTATGGAAAATTAGTGGATTCCAAAATTTGCACCAGAACCTAAGGTATTTCCTGTGAAGAACACTACATGGGTTGAAGTTGCACATGCTAGAGAGGTGTTACCACATAAGCCTACCATCCTCACTAAGGAGGATGTTTTGCATGCAAGGTACCCGGATCATGCGCACTAGAAGGAGGTTTATCAGGAGACCATGAAAGTACTCAGAGACATTCAAGGGGAAATACAATGTTTAAAGGAGCAATCACAGAAGATGGAATAGAAGAAGGCAGCCGAGATGGTCCAGTCAAATATTGATGACTTGAAGGAGATATGTAGAATGCTACGCCAAGAGGATATTATTCCATTACTAGGGAGTTGGCTAAAGGGAAACACTCAGTGCTCGAATACTGAGAATGGGCATTAGATCCTCCAAGTAAATCTCCCCCATAGCTTATATTATGACAAGGAGATCACTTTAAATGATGTTTTTGATGGATGGATCTTGAGTAATATATTGATTAACATAGGTGTGGAAGTAAATGTGCTTAATTTATATGCATGGGTATAGATGGGGAGACCTAAATTATAGACATCTTCTAGTTTATTGTTTATGGTTAATCGAATTAAGGCCACTACTAGCGGAGTTTTAAAAGATGCATCCATTACTATACAAGGGGACAGTTCACTAAGGATTTTGAGGTCTTAACACTTGCAAAAGTAGATATTTTCCCAGCTCTACTTGGGTGCCCTTGGTGTTACACAAATAATTTTGATCTTTGGTTCAACAATGGATTCATCAGTTTTGAGAACAAGGAGGAAAGAGTTATTACCCCTTTAACAAATGGGAAATCTGCACCCTATGTTGAGCCTTTGAGTGAGGAAGATCTGAATAGGATTTATGTACGTGTCATTTGGGGCCTAGAAGTACTCGAGCCATCTAAGGAAGGAATCCTTTAGTGGGAATATGCATAGTTTATTAGTGATACTACAAGTATTTCTTGTGATAATTAGGCTCATAATACTTATGAGATAGTTGGGTGCAAAGTAAGGAGAAAATTTGTGTGAAAAAGAAAACCTCGTTATGTCAGGAGGATAGGTAACAACTCTGTACCTTGGTACACTAGAGAAGGAGACCCTACAGTATTCCTATGTGCCATGGAGGAACATTGGATAGACCAGTTGGAAACAAGAAATATTTTAGCATATACCCTACATGGGACAATAGCACATTAGTGGGTGGTTCATAGGGATAATATTGTAGAAGTTAGGATTGCTCTTACAACTCAGTTTTCCATGAGTAATGCACCTACTCAAATCTGAACAGATCACGGTAATCAACCTATTTAGCACCATGTTCAACAATTTGAGAGGCTCTAGATATAGGAGTAGGAAGTTTTACCTCTTTCTCTATGGGTGCACAAACTTTATTCCACTTTATAAGGTTGTGCAAATGCTTGGTATGTATATACGGAGCTACATAGAGAGACATGAAATTGGTAGGATTTGATTATAGGTATGGTCTAGAATTTTGAATACTTCTCTACTAAACATCCATTATAAGAGGCATTAAGGGTTATAAATCGTTTAACTATGGGAGATAGTGTGAAGGCAGAAGAAATCATTCAGGATTTATTTAATGAGAACGAATCAGTAGCACATTTTATGAATGAGTAGAGATAAATGTCACACTACTTAAGCGTGCTTGCTTTGAGAAAGAAAAAGGAAATATGGTCTACATAGTGAATGATTAAGAAGTAGAAAATCTGGATATAGATCATTCAAAAAGTACATGCGAGGTCTTATACAGTGTGGATAACAACATGTGCAATTATCATGAACCTGTGAAGATAATGAAATTGAATATTGGTACGGATTCCGAACCAAAAGAGGTAATAATTGGAGATTATTGGTCTGAATCTGAAGTGGCAAAAATAGTAGAGTTTCTTCATGATTTTTAGGACTTATTTCCTAGGGGCTACCATGAATTAAAAGGATTGCATGAATTATTAGGGGAGATGAAGATAAAACTTAAGCAAGGTATGTTCCTGGCTAGGAAAATACCCTATAGGATGAATCCTAATCTGTGCATAAAGGTTAAAGAAGAAATTGACAAGATGTTGAAGTCTAGCATCATCAAGCCCCTAGAAGAATCAGAGTGGGTTAGCCCCATGGTTATCAATATAAATAAATATGGTCAGATTAGGATTTGTGTGGATTACAGAGAACTGAATGTTGCATGTGTGATTTATCCCTTTCTTACACCTTTCACAGAGGAGATATTAGAAGGCGTTGTAGGGAAAAAAATCTATTCTTTTACAGATGGATTCTCTGGGTATTATCAGGTCTGAATTGCATAAAAGGATCAAGAAAAAACAACTTTCACCATTGAATGGGGAATTTTTTCATATATTGTGATACCCTTTGGTCTTAAAAATGGGCATACTGTATTTTCACGAATAATTTTTCAAGCATTCGAGGATTTTATTCACATTTTCTTTCAATTTTACTTGGATGATTAGACAGTGTCTGAGATCGTTAAGGATCATTATGAAAATTTGTGATTAATGTTTGAAAGATGTAGGTAGTTAAGAATCTCTTTGAAGTGCATGTTTTCTACACCTTTTGGCACTTTGTTAGGGCACATCATCTGCAATGAAGGTTTGTTAGTAAGTCTAGCTAAGGTTTCAGTTATTGTAGGCCTGGAAGAGCCTACCAGTCAGAGTGAGCTGTGTATATTTTTGGGTCACAATGGTATTATAGAAAATTTATCAAAGGATATGATAAGGTTGCAACAACCTTAGAAGAGTTACTAAAAGGAAAAGGGACATTTTATTGGGGATAACCACAGTAGCGCGCATTTAAGACATTGATTAAGACATTGAAGGAGAGACTTACTATAACGCCTATTATTTGTTTTCCCTCATTGGACCAACAATTTCATGTACATGTGGACACCTCTGGCATGGCCATTGGTGTGGTGTTAGCTCAACTTGGATAAGGTATTATAGATTATCCTATCTACTTTGCTAGTAGAAATTTGAATCCTGTAGAGTAGAATTATGCAACTACTGAGCGCGAATCCTTATCAATGATTTATGCACTACATAAATTCAAACAATACCTTTTAGAAAAATCATTCGTATTTTACACTAATCACATGGCATTGAAGTACTTGGTAAACAAGCCCATTTTACATGGGTGCATATGTTGATGGGTGATCTTATTCCAAGAATTTTATTTCACAATTACGGTAAAACTAGGTAAAAGTAATTCTAGCCTAGACCATTTATCGAGATTTTTGTCATGGTGGGACACGTAGACAATTGAAGATACAATGTTGAATGTACAGTTGTATAGGTTACAACATGCGCCTTTGGAATTGGACGATATTAATATCTTTTTACTTACAGGTGTGGCACTAGAAGGAATGAAATCCTTGGAGAAGAAACAACTTACAATTCGTGTGAAACCTTGTATGTTGATTAGTGGTGACCTATACAAGATAGGCCGAGATGAAGTATTCTGCCGGTTTTTTCTAGAGCTCGAGCGCACAAACATCACGGAAGAGGATCATGGTGGTATTGCAGGTGTGCACTATGCAGGTGATACCACTGCGTGCAAGATTCTACTCACTGGATTATGGTGGGATACTCTCTAAAAGGAATGTAAAGTATATTGTAAGGTGTTTTATCATTTTCAACACATTGGTAAACCTAGGAAAGGAGATGAAATTCCTTTAAGAACCATTCCTAGTGCAGAGACGTTTGAGAAATGGGATATAAACTTTTTGGGTCCTATTTCAGCAGTCACACGTAGAACTAGATCACACTACATTATCAGTTGCACAAATTATCTTACAAGGTGGGTAGATGTAGCACCTACCAAGAATTGTACAGCCACTATAGCAGCCAGGTTCTTATGGTAAAATGTTCTTACAAGCTATGGATGCCCAATGAGCTTGACTAGTGATAGGGGCACACACTTTCTGAATGAGATGATCTGGATACTCTTGGATGAATTTATGTTTGTGCACCATAAGACTACACCCTATCATCCTCAAGAAAATAGGACTACTGAGGCCTTCAATAAGATTTTGAGCTAGACATTGATAAAAATTTGTGATGTTGGAAGGAAAGATTGGGATGATAAAGTTTCTACCATGCTTTGGGTGTAGAGAATAACATACAAGAGGTTGAATAAAGACACACCCTTTTATTTGGTGTTTGGCACAGAAAAAATTCTTCCTATGGAATTCATGTTACCTTCTTTTCCTATTGCGTGCATTGGAGGTCTAGCTGATGAGAAATATTTGGAAGAAAGAATTATTAAATTGATACAGTTGGATGAGAGGCATGCCATAGCATGTTGGATTCAGAAGCAGGAAAAGGCCAGGAAGAAGGCATGGCATGATAGACACATTAGGGAAAAAATATTGAGATGGAATGGTGCTTCTTTATGACTCTAAGTTTATGCACCATCCAGGAAAGCTTAAAGTGCATTGGTTGGTACCGTATATTATCACTCTTATACTTGAATCAGGTGCTTGTCAGTTAGATACGCTTGATGGAATATGGTTACCTAGTTCCTTTAATGGGAGTAGGCTGAAGCCCTACTATAAATAAGTCTTCTTGGTGTTTGTTATAAGGCAATGTTGCCATTTAGAATAGGTTTTCATTTCTATATTTCCTTTTTCGTCACTATGTTTTTTACTTTAGTTGGTGTGTTGTGTAATAAGTGCTTTTACGCGCTGGAAGCTAATTACCATTTGAAGAAATTTTATGCACAAAGGACTACATATACCATTGGTGTGGGTTGGCTATTTATAATTGGGTACACACAAAGGAATAAATTGCTATATGTACTATTCAAGTTTTTAGAGGAGTTGTTATAAAGGAGATTTCTTTAAAAATATGACCATAGATGAAGATAAATGAGGGAACAATATAACATAAGGTAAGCAACGGTCATGGAGACTACCACAGGAAGGCATAGCGGTGAGTTAATCGAGCATATGGAAGTGAGCTAAAGAGAAGTATGTAGCCAGAAGGTAGGAAGGTGTGTTAGAAGGTTAAAGCTAGGGTGCGAAGATGTACCATGTGAATATTGTGAAAATGGTCAATTAATGAGAGAATTGTTGATTAGTGAAGGAACAATAAATGCACTCAATTTTTCAAAATCCATATAAGGACATGACGTAGGTTCATTTTTACCTTTGTGATCACAAGTATTTGAGTGATTTAAGTGTGATCGAGTGCAGAAATTCATATTGAGGTGTAGAGAGTGTGAAACCAGACGTGGAAAGAGGATTATTACATGGAAAAGGCTTACATAATGATTGGTGAAGGGTTTGAGTGAAGCAGAGGCATTGAAAATAAGCTAGGGAATGCGGTTTCAAGCTAGGGCATGTATATTTGAGCTAGGGTTTGAGTTTTCCTGTTATAGACAGTGAAAAGATGGATTTTTATGATGGTACCAAAGAAAGCACCTATGGTAGGCATGAAAGGAAAGAAAAAGGTACAAGATGAAGTTGAAATGGTTCTTGAGATTAATGTTTTAGAAATGTAGTACCCAGAAGGTATGATAGTTGGAGAAGATTGGGATTCCCACATCCGCAAGTGCAAAATAAGTGACAACAACCACCATACATCTGACAACAAGAAAGAGTTGGATGCATTGTTGAGTACAAAGACCAATAAGCGCACTGTGGAGGATATGCCATTATATGACGATGCTGGGGAGAAATTCTTGAACTAGGTAGGATTCTATCAGTTGTATGAGCTCCCAAATTTTGGAAAGTATGAACCATTATACCAATTGTTGATGAGCAGGGTCCATGAAGGGTTAGAATCACAAAACCCTAATTTTGACACTGGTAGGATTGAAGGGCACATGGGTAGACCTTGTTAGTGATTTGAATGATAAAGCAAAAATCATAGAGACAAGAAAGGAGTTGGGGTATATTAAGGGTCCGCATAGAATGGACATTGATAAATTGAAGAAGTATCCAGTGGTGTAGGCAAAAATACATTTGGTAACCAAGTTGAATGATGAAGAGATATGGTCACAGGTGAGTACCATGTGGCTGCATGTTGTGAAGAAAATGTCTCAGGGAGTAGTCTACAACCTAGAAGGATACATTAAAAAACACCATTATTGAGGAATCATGCATAAGAGAGAAGATAATTTTTAGTGCTATCCTCCTTTCCCTTATGTTTGAAGAAATTATAGTTCCTGATGGGCCAAAGAACAAGATCTGGGAGTATCCCATGGAAAACAAGTCCCTCGTGGAGAGGTTTGAAAACTATTTATGTGAAGGGTCAATGATTAGACTGTTTAAATAGAGGATGGAGATGTGGTATGATTGACTTCATGTGGAATTTGAGGAAGAGTGGTGCATTCCCAAGGAGCTACCTTCGGTGGTTGGCAAGGTGGTACATTTTGTAGTGTACCAATACTTCTACATATCGCAATTTTCTATGAGGGATGGGTCCTAGACCCCATGGTACAAACTACCATATAACTTCACAACACGCTACTTCCAAACATCAATCCACCAATTTACTAATGCGTACCACCTGAAATTTAATGCAAACAAGGTAGACTATGACTACCACACTCTAAGGAAGCATATGTGTATCCAGGTCAGGGTGCCTATATTAAAAGGTTCATCTTAGATGTCATAAGTATGAAGCCAGTAAGCTTGGCTATTGGAGACAATGGAGGCTTACTCGTATACCTTTAGCTTAAGCCTAAGCTGGATAATAACAAGTATGTATAAAATGATTTCATGCTCCCATGGCCACCTAAATGTAAACATAAAGTGCAAAATGTGTCAGTATCACAGCCTACACAAACTATAGTGGTGGATGAGGAGGATGAAGAACATGAAGATAATGGTGGCTTAGATCATAGAGTCTAAAGGCATCCCACATACAGAGTAGAGATTGAGCACATAGGTACTCCACCTCAGGTACAAGATGAAGATGAAGACTTGGATGTAGAAGTAATCCATTGAGAGCACCACTTTAAAAGGGTATTCAAGAGAACAAGGACCCAGGGTGTAGAAACCCCACAGAATGTGAGGAGATCACCAGTACTATATCCTTAGAAAGAGACAACTGAGAGGAAGAACATAAAACTAAATATGAATGAGGAGGTGGAGGATTCTGTAGAGAGAGTTCCTAGAACCCCTGTACAACTAGAAGATGTGCAAGAACCTAGGGATGAGTTTATGAAGGACGAAGAGGAAGGTGCAAAGGAGGAAAAAGAAATAGAGAATGATATTTCTCAAATAATCAAATATCAAACCCCAAACCTTGGTACTCAAGTTCCTAAGGGGCCAAGAACAAGGAGATCCATTAGGAAGTATGTTGGGCCAAGCATGGGATATGTTGAGGACACAAGTAAAATTGTTCGTGCCCATTTCTAGAGCACAATGGACCTTAATGGGTTGTATGGATGGGAGTTTATGGACCTATACATGGCCACTACGTTCTCTAGGAAAAAACTATCCTAGTCTATGAAAAATCATATAGACAAGCCTTATTTTGATGTATGTGAGATTCATGTGTGTCGTGAAGAATGAAGAAGGCACCACAGAGTAGGCACATGACTATAAAGGCCACTCACATGTCTGATGAGTAGGTAAGCAATGTATTGGTTAAGGTGTCTATAGAAGTGGTGTAGAGGAACATAGATAAGGTTGCCACTATAAGAGTGATACGAGAAGATAACAAGGAAAATGCTATAGAAATAACATGTCTAAAAGGGGAGGACTTAGAGCAGAAATAGAATGAAGCCTTCATCAGCATGGTAGAGGAAATTAGTGATTATGTCATGAAAGAAAGATTTCACTTAGAGTATAAGGTTCCTAAAAAGTTTCCTTAAACTATGCGTTATAGGGTTCATTTTAAGAGACCTCTTAGACATTAGAGGTGGAAAATACCTGGTGAATATCCTCAGAACTGGTTTCACGGGAAGGAAATTTTTTTGCGAGTCCGACAGCAAAATTTTCACCTAATTTTTAAGTGGTGTGATAGAAGGCTACAGACGTGCGACATGATATTTGTTATCATGCATTAACAAGGTTGTTGACACACATCAACGAACCTCATTGAAGCATGTCAATAAGGTATCTTGGTGTGCGATAGGAGTACGGAGGAAGTAGAGCACGACAGAGAGTTTGTTGACGTGTGACATCAAATCTTCTATCACACATCTATAGCCTCCACCCTTTGGTCACATGATAACAAAATATCCATGTCACGTCAAAAAACTCTCTGTCGTGCATGTAACTCCTCTGCACTCCTGTCACGCATCAAAAAACTCTCTGTCACATGTCAACAAACTCTTTCTATCACACATCAACAAACTCTCTATCGTGCATCTGTATTCTCCACCCTCTTGTCATATGTCTATAGCCTCCACCCTCCTGTCATGTGTTTACTATAATTTATAATACATATGCCCCCAGGTGGTATGAGTGAGCTAGTAGTGTTCTACCTAGTGAATAATCTAGGATTTTATAGGGGATAGTTTCAAGGGTAGGCAAAGCTGACCCCTATAAAAAAATTAAACTGTAATTTTTAGGAAAACAGGTCACTGACCCGCGCCAGAAATATTGCCTTTTCAAATTTTTCAAAAATGGAATATTTTCCATATTACGAATATTCACCACTAAAATTATCCCCGATGCATTATGTGCATAGGTTAGTTGATTTGGTGCTTGAGGATGAACCGATTTACATGTCAGTGCCAAAGTACCCTGTACAAGATGTAGAGAGAATAAGGGTCTCTGTGATTAGAAATATTTCATCAAATGAGGCATTTCCCCAGACTTTACATGATGAATTGAAGAAAGTATATCAAGCTTTAAACATCTGCGTAGATCTAGATGCAGTGATTAGAATCATAACTATATTGGAAGATAATGAATTTCTGAAAGCAAGGATGGATGAGACTTTAGGACACGTAGAGAGATATGCGTTAGTGAAGAAAAAGTATGAATCTCTTATAACAACACAACATTCACATAAGGAGAGGTTGGATGAGCTTGGAAAGCTCATAGCACAAAATATGGATCTTCTGGAGGGAATGATTTCTGCTATGGCTAACGTTGTCATAGTATTGTAAAATTAAAAGGGAGAGATGACCTAGGACAAGTTGGATTCCATCATTGCAAATGTTCCAAAAAATACTAGAAACGTGTTGAATGATTGGGAAGCCTTGGAGGATGAGATTAAGGAAGAATATCCGAAGTTGATCCTGTCGGTTGAAGCAGAGGGTGCTGTAGAATAGAATTCCATTCTTTGTAAAGTAATTCTGTATGTATTCTTTCATTCTTATTACTTATTCTTTGGGAACATCAGGAGGAACCCCATTGTTGGGAAAACAATGTAGTTTAGTGTGGGGTAATCTTGAGCAAGTAGAATATGGTACTAAGGAGAGGGTACACAAAAGATTCATGCATAGTAGAAAGGAATATTTGAAGGTGTGAAAGGATAGGGAAGGAAATGTGCACGAAAGACAGATTGATTTGGTACTTAGCCATTTTCATTGTTATGGACTATTTTTGGAGATAATGTACAGAGCACACAACAAGATGGAGACTTGCGTGACACACAATTGCTATTTTGGGAAGAGAGTCTACTAATAACCATGCATGAGTTTGATTTAATAATAGGATTACTACTTCCAGTTAACTATAAGAGATCTATTATTAGTACAATTGCATGTGTGCATGTTATTGTAAAGGTGCATGACTGTTTTCAGCATGTGACCTATTTCTGTAAGTGCGTAAGTGGTGAAGGGAAAGTTACCACCCTTATAAATATGTATTAATCTATGTAGTTAGATATATAATGTGTATGAGCATGGAGTTATAATACCAGATCTAATGCATGCATAAACTTATGATACTACTTATTGTAAGAAAAAATTGTATTTACTATTTTTTAATATAATGGAGAATATTGGGTGAATAATGGTGTTAAACATGACTGTAACTAACTCTTGCATAGATGACTTCATTATTTTGATCTCTTAACTCATTATTCTTTTATATCTAGATCTGGAATATGATCTGTGGAATATTTATGTTGTTTATGGATCTGAATACATTACATCTTCATCATGTTCACATCATGTACAAGCAACTCTAAGGAGGGTCCTGGTACCTTTACACTTTTCATGTGAGTGCTCAGCTCAGGCTGGGTGATGTGCTAGTGCACCTGGGTTGTTCGTGGTAAATTATAGGATCCATCATGATTGCAGGAGGACACTATGCAGGGAATGCAACTGTGCACAAGATTCTATTGGTACGGCTTTGGTAGGAAAGCATCTACCAGGATTGCATTGAGTTTTACAAGGCTTGTGACCATTTCTAGCGCCTTGATAAACTAGGAGGAAGGGATGAGATTCTGAGGAGGATAACTAGCACATAACCATTTGAGAATTGGGGCATTGATTTTATAGGACCAATTTCACCTACTGCACAAAGGACTGGTTTGCATTATATCATCACTTGCTTTGACTACTTAATAAAATGGGCAGAGGCAGTGCCTACAAAGGACTACACAACAACAACAACTAGATTTTTGTGGGAAAATATAATCAGCAAATATGGATTTCTACTGAGCTTAACAAGTGATAGGGGTACCCATTTCTTGAATGAGATAGTTAAAATCTTGTTGGAAAAATTCATGATAACCCACCATAAGACTACCCCATATAACCCACAAGCTAATGGAAATACTGAGGCATTTTATAAAATTCTAACTCACATGCTGACAAAATTGTGATGTGGGAAGATAGGACTGGGATGAAAATGTTTCAGTTATATTATGGGCGTATAGGACTACCTATAAGAAACTGAAGAAGGTGACACCTTTTCAGTTGGTGTTTGGTACGGAAGCAGTGTTACCTATTGAATTCATGTTACCATCCTTACGTATTGTATGCACAGGAGGGTTAGATGATGAGAAAACACTACAGGAGTGCATGGAGAATTTAATGCAATTAGATGAAAGGTGATCACTTGCTAGGTGGATTCAGAAGACTAAAAATGTGTGAGAAAAAGCATGACATGATTGGCATATTTAAAACAAACTATTCAAGGTTGGGAAGATGGTCTTTCTTTATGACTCCAAATTTATACACCATCCTAGGAAACTATATTTCCATTGGTTAGGACCATGTATCATCTTGTACATCCTTGATTTAGGCACATGCCAGTTACAAGCACTGGATGGGATGATATTACCAGTCCATTTCAATGGGAGTATGTTGAAGCTCTACTATAAATAAGGATTCTATGTAATCATAAATAATGCAGTATTGCCATTTAGCCTAGGATTTTCCCTTAATGATTTTCCTTTCTTTGTGTTTCCCCTTCTCGTTACTTGTTCCCTTTCTTTTTTTTTGTTTTTTGTGCATTGCGTGCTAGAAGTCACTTATTATTTTCAAAAAAACTCTATGTGTATAGGACCACACATCCATTTTAGAGTGGGATGGAGTAATGCGACAAGTAATGTAAGTTGGTAGTGGAAGCTATGTTTCAATGGCCCGGATTAAAGTACCAAAAGTGTGTAGTTTGGAAGAACATGCATATAAAAGGTGGACATAAGAAGTTTTGTGTCATGAGAGATTTACAAAGACCAAGTATAGAGGATGAGAAGTGCAGGAACAACATGAGGTAGGTGATGTCAAAAATCAAGGTAAGGACAGAAGAAGTGCTTTTGGTCTTGAAAGCGCATGTGAAAGGACCTTCAGTTAGTAAGGATTTTTGCGCACCAAAAGGTTGTAGATGTTTTTTGCGTAGGATTGGGTGTGGGAGTAAAAGGAGATGAAGGTTGGATTAAAGGGGAAAATATGCCTTTATTGCAAAGGTATGATGGTAGGTGGCATTACATTTATTGCAGAAAAGAAGAAAAAAAACTATAAGGAAGAGGTCAGGATACATTATTGTTATACTGCATTTGTGATATCAAATAACTCTTGCAAACTAGGGCATCCTTAAGAAAATTTTGCATGAAAGAAGGTTGTAAATATCTGAGTGCATAACAAGTTTAATTAACAAACCAGGGTGGAAAAACAATACACAAATGTGAGGGAAAGGGTTGTTGGATTTTTCAAAACTTGTAAGGGAATACGCTGTCTTGTGGAAGGAAGAGTTTTTCTAGGTTAGGGTTCCAAAGCTAGGGCACAATATTGAAGGGATTTTTGCGTAAGAGTAGAGCCACAAAGTTAAGCAAAGATGGGATTAGAAGGAAGAAAGAGTTCTTAAAATAACCTAATAAGAGAAATGAAACCAAGGAAAGTAACCACTGTTTCACCAAAGAAGGGAAAGGGAAAAGGGAACAAGTTGTTTCCACCTATTTGAACAAGGAATAATATGCGAAGATACAATACCCATATGGCATATTGCTTAGAAAGGAATGGGTGTCACATGTGAGAAAAATGGTTGTAAGCGACTACAACCATTGAAAGAGCACCAAAAAGAAAGAGATGGCATTGGAAATGGTTATACCTATAGACAAAAGGACACCAGATGGAATGCCCATCTACAACGATGATGTAAAGATGAAGATGGAGAAGGATAGATTATTGTAACCCTATGAGTTTCCCTATTTTGACAAACCCGAGTGGTTGTACCAATGGCTAATGTCATACATTCATGAAGACCACTTTAACTTCGTAGGGAAAAGGATGAGGATGAGTCCCTAGGTAATTTCCAAATTTACTAGTCTTACCTATAAGGGAGATTCATTTGATGATGACTTGGAAGACAAGGAGGCCATAAAGAAAAATATGGAGGCCTATGACTATAAGAAGGGGTCATGGTACTTTGACATCTCTATGATTTTAGACCCTATAATGAGGAGGGTCATAGGCTTGGTTAATAAACTAAATGGACAACAAATATGGAACCAGATCAAAGAGGCATGGTTGAACGTTTTTCAGAAGATCTCAAAGGGTACCATCTACAACCTTGTAGCATTCATAGAATAGGATATCGCCAGTTCTGTGCGTGACAAGGAGAAGATCATGTTTGGGAACATCCTCCTTACCATCTTGTTTTAGAAATTAGAGTGCTTGATCGACAAAAAACATTTGTATGGGAGTACCCAGATGAGAACCCCTCCCCTGCAAAAATATTTGAGACATACACTTGCTAAGCAATTACGACCACCCATAAGTCATGCCTAGAGAAATGGTATAAGTGAATGTGTGATGCGTTCAAGGATGTGTGGAGAATACCTGAGCAATTTCCAACTCTAGTTCAAGGAGAAGTTGATTTTGTAGTATACTAGCATTTTTGTATTGTCAGGATCACTTTGGAAGACAACACCAAGAGCCCATAGTGCAAATTACCTTTCTCCTTCACTACACAATACTTCCAAGCTGGGGTCAACTGCTTCAAGGAGGAAAAATGGCTGAGGTTTGATCTCATTACGGTGGACCAAGACTACTGTGAGCTATGCAAGACTCTGATATACCTAAAGAAGCAGACCTATTTGGAAAAGTATATCTCCCATGCCATGCATATGATAAAACCAGTAACCTTACCTGTTGTTGGAAGAACCACAAAAAGGGTATATCTACACATAATCCTAAAATATTAGAAGGGTGCCTATGTGGAAAATGATGTCTCAATCCTAGAAGATGGTACTACAAGAAATAATGTTATGCCAAGGAAGAGGGAGAGAGAGGAGGATTTGGAGAAAAAGGCACCAAGTGTGCAGACAACGCAATCTGCAGGTGCACAAGAGAAGGAAAAAGAAAATAAACCTAAAGAGGAGGTGCCATACCAGGAAAAGCCCCCTGAAAAAGAAGAATAGTCAACAAGGAAGGATTCACCTACTGAAGAAGAGAAGAGTCTCCTATAATGGAATCACCAGTTAGGAAGAAGAAGAAGGTATCAGAAAAGGCAGACTGAGAAGAAACAAAGAGCCTAGAGGCTTACAAGGGTGACAGGGATGCTGAAAAGCATGAAGAGACTCAGTACCATTCCGTGTATGATGTACATGACTCAAAGGATGAAGGTGATGAAAATAAGGATGAGGGAAAAGAAGGTGCTCATGGCAAGGGGGGAAGTGAGGAAGTAAACACCAAGGATCAAAGGACCCCAAGCCTAACCAAGGAATAGATAGAAGATGTCACAAAAAGGAAGGTAATGAGGATAATAAAGGACTTGGTGGAATAGGAGGTGTAGAACACTAATTAAGTGCATAAGGAGATAGAGGATGAGAGTGTAGAGAAGGAATATGGAAGCATGGGCAGAGATCCCAACCTAGTGGTAAGCTTTTCAGAGGAAATATGCATAGGAGCAAGGAATGGGTTATATCAATGATCTAAATAAGGTACTACGTGTGTGCTTCCAAATTATCACGCCTTCCAATGAACTCCTTGCATGGTATTCATTCTAAGAAGAGGGTGCATACCCTCGTACAAGAAAGATGTTATCTTGGGATTTTGATTCCCATGTTGATGAGCCAGAATTTGAAGTCAATTATTAGGCACTGATGAAAATACCAGAGTCCAAGGGAGTAAACCCTCTGGTGAATACCCAGCAGTTATCTGATGAGAAATTTTGTAATGCACTCAACAAGGTGTCAGTGGAGGTTGAGGTGAGAATATTTGGGAGGAATGATAGAGTAAGGGTCATGGAGAAATAATTAGAGAAGAAGAATGAATAAATCATTGAGAAAAGTGAGGATTTGAAGGAGGAGGAGTTGATCAGTGCACAATTAATACATGAATTAAGGGAGGATAAGGCGAAGGTGCATGAGGTGTATAAGAAGATAGAGATGATCAAAAACTCTATAATATTGAAGCACCCAAACCTAGACCCACTTGAGAAAAAACATGATTCAACCTTGCAATTATTTGAAGACTTAACTCGCATCCTCACCATGGAAAGGCAGTCGTTCACATTATAATCAATAGAGAAGCAATTTGCGTGCCAGAAGGAGGAATAGAAACTAAATATTAGGGAAATAGTTACTCAGTATTCTAAGCTCCTTGCCACTATGAAGACCATCACATGAATGGATAAGGCCGTGTATGATAACTGTGTTGACAGAGACAGGGTAGCAAGCATACTAGTTGTTGCACATGAGGTGGGTCTGAAAGAGTTTTAAGAGAAGAACAAAGAAAATAGGACAGAGCAGGATAAAATCCTAGCTGAGGTTGAGAAGAAGATAGAATCAATTGAAGAATTATGGGGTTTGATTAAGAACTGACTTAAGGAGTTATACCCCCAGATCACCCGTAAAATGGATGCGTTAGATGACCTTAGCAAGAAGCTAGAAGGAATTATAGATACGCTGAATTCTAAGGGTGACAAATTGAGCTTTGAGGAGGTGAGAAATCTAGTGGGTGACCTAGTTTAACATGTGCAGGGTGAAGTAGATGTGAGGGAGAAGATTGAGGTGATAGTAAGGAAGGAATTCCCACTCCTCTTACAGCAGTAGCAAGTTCTTTGATTCTTTCATTCTTCTATTCTTCATTGTTCCATTTTTTCATTCTTCATTCAAATTTTCTAGGTCCCTTTATTGTTTATTCTTTAAAGAAGCAGTATGTTTCCGAGGATGGAGAACAAGCTTAGTGTGGGGTGATGTTAAGCCTTGTAATATTGGCTAAGTACCAAAGGGTGTGCACACACAAGACCAGTAAGAAGAAGGGCATGTAGGGAGAAGCATGTAGCACAGAGGTTTAGGAGAAACCATGGTGCGCATGGAAGTAAAACCCTTGGGTTCAAAGGAATTAGCCATATTTGGAATTTTGGAGCAACTTGAGGAAACACATGACCTGACTAGGCATGTTGAGTGGATAAGGTGCCATCATGGAACCTTGAAAGTCAAGGAAAGGATATTCCACTTAGGGAATATTCCCAAGAAACATCATTACAGAGAGTGGATATTTTGCAAAAGGATAAACATTCACCATTGGAGGACCACATTGACACTTGCCATGTAATCTACTTAGGAGAGAAGGCATGGTGGTAGGTTTTAATCCTATAAAAAGAGGTTCTTAGACTAGGGGAAGCAGAAGTATGCCAGAGGTAGAGAGAATGCATCGAGAGTAGATGCTGAATAATAGAGGGTTGCAGTAGTGATAGGGTTAGATAACTTAGTGTTATAAAGGATGTAATAGGCCTATGTATGGCATTAGGGTTTGTAACAAGGATCCAAATGGTAGGGTATAGCTAGGATCTCTCATCAGAGAAGATCTGTAGGGATTAAGTCTCTGTTATTTAAGAGGTATGGTCTATGTTGACCTCCTTTGAATGTAATCTGAATACGAATGAATATATATAAGGGTTCATTCTGTATATCATGTCTAAGAGTGGAAAACCTTGTGTTATATGATTTTCATGGTTTAGATCTTGTTTATTATGCTTTTTACATTGTTATTAAGCTTCTATATTGCATTGATATATGGATTTGTAAGTTTCCCCTTCAACTTTTCTTTTAACTAAATGTTTTTACTTATCATTCTGCAAATCATCCTCCTTCAATGGTAAAACCTTCTCACAATGTTCACGTAAAGGAGGGGCTTGGCACCCACGTATGCCTTAGTTGAGTGCCCAATTCCTACTGGGTGATAGGATGATGCGATTGGGATTAGATAGTTATATTGAGGGTCGAGAAAAATGAATACAAACATGGTGGTAAAGGATGGTCGTTTTGGTTCCACTTCTATTAGAGATAATCATATTACTAGATCTGCATCCTATGAATGCATCAGTAGTTTCAAACCATGGTTTTCCTAGCATGATAGGATATCCTCCCAAGCTTTCTTTTGGATGAAGAACAATAAAATCAATAGGGTACTCTCAAGAGTCTACCACTACTACTACATCCTCTAGGACTCCTTCAAGCTTAATTGTTGATCTGTCTGCAAGTTGCAAGATTGTGACTATTGGTCTTAGTCCCTTTAACTTCAAGTCATCCATAATTTTTTTTTCATTACATTTATTGTTTCCCCCAAGTCAATCAATGTGTTCTTCATCATTGTATCATTTATTGCAACATTTACTAAAGGACTTCCTGGATCCATATATTTGGGTAGAATTGAGTTCCCAAGTATAATATTAGCTAGTTGTCCAATGACTTGCATAGTAGTTGGATCTTTCCTTTTTCTGCCTAGTTTCTATATGCATAAATATTTAACCAATTTGATATAGATGGGAACATGTTTAATATCTTGAATCAATGGAATTTTGATACAAATGTCTTTTAGATGGTTGAGAAAATAAGAGTCATATTTTTATTTGAGGTCAGTCTTCTTTTATTGTAACCTTTCAAGAAATGGTGGCTCATTACCCTGCATTTTACCCTTGCTGGAATTTTACTCAGGTTGCTGTAGATTAACATTCAACATATTCATTTTTGATGTAGATCTTCCTACAATATTTTATTACTTTTTTGTGGGTCAACCTACAGTGCATTTGGTTCCTCGACAATATCAATAATGATGGGTCTTGTTGGTGAAGGAAGTGCTCTTCTTGAGTGGAGGTGGATATTGTTGACATCAATAGAATAGGTAGGGTATTGAGGTGGTTCAGTGGAATAGGTTGATTGAGTAGCTTTATTGTCTGGGTTAGGTGTTGGTTGGGCTGGTAGTTGGGTATTTTTTAGTTGAGAGCCTATTTGGGGGTTTGGAACCAAAGCTTACTACTATGGATAGGGAGATTGTTGATAGGATTGTTGATAATTTGGAGGTGGGAAATTCCAATGTTGTCCTCCCCTACAAGGTTTTTTCCATGATTGAGGAGTTCAATTCCATTTTTGATGTGGTTGGCCTTGGAATTGAGGTTGGCACTATTGTTGGTATTGGTTAGGATATGGGGTCCAACCTTGAGGGTTATCCCAAGGTGGGGGCTACATATATGAATTATTAGACAAATTTTGAAATGAATGCATATGGTCTTGTGTCATACCTCCTTTCCTCGATGGCCATGGTTTTATTTGAGAAATATAAAAAAAAATTCCATCCTCTATCTCCAACATCTTGAAATTAGGTGAAGCCTCCCTTTCTTGAGAAATTTTGGCCAATTCTCTACATCTACATTCAAATTTCTTGCTTCTACATGTATAGCAGTACTGTTTGAGTGTTGCTTTTGCATCTTCCTTTTTATTTTTGGTGTGTAGAGCATTTAATTGATTGGACATGTCATTGACAATCTCCTGCTTCATATATTTAAACATGTTGACAATATTTGAATTGGATATGTCCCCAATTGTTTTGATAGTTGATCCACCTCTTTATCTTACACTTCTTACCCTCTTCATAGTAACTCTTAGTAATTTTTACATGCTTCAAAAATTTCTGTAAAGTATCTTTTAAAATGTCTCCTACTCCTATAAAATCCAAAGAGTCCATATCCTCCTCATTGAGTACCTTCAAAAAGTGAAATTTAAGAGATTCAGGTGGTATTTCAGTGTGCCTTTACTTCTGAATGCATAACATGAACATTTCTAAATAGTCTTCCAATGGTTCATCATCTTTTTGTGCCATTATGTAGATTTCAGCACTCCATCTGCTACTTGGTCCACACTAATCTTGGTACTTATCAAGGAATTTATCCTTCATTTGTTCCCATGTGGTTACAAAATTTCTTCCCAATCCTATGAACCATATCAAAGCTGCATCCTTGAGTGTAGTAGGAAATATATTTAATTTATGTGCATCAATAGTATAATCATAACTCTTGTACAGAACATATAACTCAAACACAAAGGTGTCTTGGTCTTCTAACATGGATCCATGAAAGTTGGGAAAGGTTGAGGGAGAAATATTCATCATAATAGTAGTTGCATTGTTATCAGTGATGGGGAACTCAAAGGTGGTTAACCCATTTTGAACATTTTAAAAATTCCCATTTACTTCTTTTACCATCTTTGGCTGCTCAGGAGCAGCTTCAAAGCTTTCACTTGGAGGATTGTCTTTGAAAAACAAACCTATTACGAAGGTTTCTTCTTTAGAATCCTCATAGGTATATGAAGAGATATGTGCTACTTATGGATTAGGTAAAAATATACCATGGGAATCCCTTGGGCGGTGCATGCATCAACTAACTCAACTCATTCAACAAAAATTAGTGGGGGTTTGGTTTGAAGTGAAATTCCTAAAACCTATACTACTCTTAAGAAATAAAAACTTCTTCAAAAACCTTATAACTTGGAAGTATCCCTGAAAAATGACGCCAAAAATGGTGGTGATAATTAACTTGAAACAATTAATATGGTGTTCATTAATCTACATTCATTCAATTATTAGACTTTGGGACATAAAATTTCAATATTGCTAGTGATGTATGCATAATTACAGATGTTTGAGGAGTGTAAAGGTAAATTGTTGTCACTACAATTAGGAAATAACAATACTAGAAATGAACTAAACTATGACTGGAACTAAATACTATGGCTATGGAAAAGTATGTAAAAACAGAACACGAATAGAGGAATAAACTACTACAATTCTAACCATGCATTGAATTAAAACAACAAGCAAAATGAGAGGGTTAGCGAACTGCAAGTGGGCCTTGCCTTGGGTGTTAATCCCTCATAAGTCCTGTTTCTACAAAACATTAATAGAACTTAGATTATTATTTCATCATCATGAAGATTACAAATGGAAGATTGCAACAAAATCCCTATCTATGGATTGATTTGTCTCACTTGATTACTCTATATATTTTTACAACATTAATCTTTCCTTTTTATATCCTTCCTTATAAAAAAGGTGTGAAGAGATATAATCATACTAAGAGTTACAGTTGGCTTCAATAAAAGATCCTAACCAAGAAATTTAAAAAAATTCATGCAACAAAACCATTTAGGATATTTTCTAATACAATCACATAACTTAGCTAACTAATCAATTGAACAACCAGTTATTAAATTATAAATTCAATCAACTAGCTCTTTTTTTGAGTTTCAACGCATAATTAGGTGATGGATTTGAATATTCATCTTGTTTGCATAACTGCTTCTCTATCAACATGTGTTAGCTCAGGAAAATTATATACATTGTTCAAGCTCCTCAGAATCTCAGCTCTATATACGTGTGTGACTTCCTTTGGCTGTAGACACTTAGTTGTAGGCAGGTCCATTTGGCTAAATGTCAGTTGTTGCGGATGACCTCTACATTGTGAATGAGTCTCTTTGGCTACATGTTAGTGGATACAAATAAAAAATATTTGGAAATCAAGGTTGATATTTATTCAAATCACTATTTAACATCACATTGCATCTAGAAGAATAAATGCATACCCATAATCCAAAAAATAAAGTAAACTTAATAAAAATTATATTAACTAATATATGTGCCATAAGTTCAAGTCATAATGGAAATGTTCAACAATATAATTAGGAAATACAAGTTCAAGTTTATAAATGGATTAAACAAAATATAGGAGATGAGGTGTTTAAACAGGAAATAAAATGACTCATCACATCCTAATTAAGTCAACTTAACTATTTATTAAGAAATAATAATGGTATAGAAGTCATTTTCGGGCATCAAAATTTCCCAAAATCTCCCTGAACTGGCACAATACAGAAGAGAACTCTGTTATATTTCCAAAGCCTATTGAAACACATGAAATAGACATGTATATGCAAGATACCGGTTGTGTGGGATTATAGTTCTATTGATGACGCAGAGGACAGATGTGTCACTATCCAGGGAACTATTTAAAGTTGTTAGGCAATGCATCGTGTGGCCAACAAGTTAGAGAGTGGAAAAATGTGGTTTGTAAATATCTGGTCTTTGATGGGCATAAAAGGGATGTTCAACTAAAGGGCCCAACTCTTGTTTTAGAAGGGGGCCTAGTTGTCGTGTTATTTAAAAAACTCATTATTTTCCCAAGCTACTCTTCAAGTTTCAAATTGATTTGGAGTACCAATCTCTACATCGAACTAGGAGACTGAGTTCTAAATATCTACCAAGTAGATAAAAAATTGTGAAAAGACAACTCATCACATCAATGGAGTAGACCGACTGTCGAACTCCATTCTAGGGTGAGTTCCACGAAGAGCCCATAGGGCTAAGAAAAAGGGAGTTAGACACAACTAAATCCACGATTACATTATACCAGCCAAGGTTATTTTAAGCCTTCACTGAACTTACCCGTGGAAAATGTGGCATAAAACCCATGGAATGGAAAAGTAGATCAAATGGGAAGATTGAAAATATAGCGTGTTGGTCGAGTGTTGAAAACAACTTGGCAGAGGAAAAGGTGGGGGATTCAAACCTATGACCTATTTGATCTAACTCGAGCACCCTAAATTCTCCACCATCTTCCCATATGTTATTCTTAGCATGATAGATATGGGTTTTAACCCATTCTTGTGGGCTTCTTGCACTATATAAAGACCCTTTAAGCCTCATTTCAACAGCAAGCCATGTAGTTATTTTTAGGCTATTAAACCTAAACTTTAGGCAACACTAGGAGCTCAATAAGTTCACAGAGATTGAAAAGGAGAGAAATAAAAAGCTCGTAGAGGAGAGTTAGTGTAGTGGATAAAGGAAAGTGTAAGGTCCTTTAATGGACTATTTTTACATTTTGTCATTTTTGAGCAACCAGATGTTGTTTTTCAGGATTTTTTCAGAACAAGAGATATTTTCAGAATTTCCGTACGATTGATTTGAACCATAGATTTTTCTAATTTGTGTTCGTTTGAAGTTGATTTGAATAATTTTCCATTGCTTATGACGTAGATCATAGGGAAATCAATTTTTTAAGTGCCACAGGAAGGTGGAGGAGATTACTGATCGAGTTTAGATTCCCTCAAAGGTCTGTTAAGAAAATTTATTGCAAGTTTAGTTCCATTATTATTTTGTAATGGTTTGATATTGTAATTGCAAACAATTTATAATTGATCGGTCATAATAGTGGACCTATAGACATAGGAATTCATCAATGAACTCTGTTATTGATCTCTTTTGCATGTTTTAAGGTGTTTTGATTACATGTATGCTATTTTTATTGATGATTTGTGGGGTTAATTTATGGGAATTTTGTGATAACTATTTGAGAATCCATTTTTCAAAATATTTAATAGTAAGGGGTCTACTAAAATTTACGAATCAAATTTTGGTATTGGAACTGGTAGAATGTTGGATTAGCTTTTGATTAATTTTTTAATATTATATTTCAGTTGGTTTTGATTCAATTTTTGTAGACATTTTGACTTGTTGATCTTCCATTTGCAGTGTGCAGTTGTTGGGAGTAGATGTTGTTTGTAGAAAATAGGGAACCATGTAATGAAAGGGCTACATGGGTCTCTCTTGATCTCACTTATAGGGTGGTGGATATGGAAATGGAATCTATTCAGAGTTAGCATTTTTCATAGTGCTTTGGACAATGAAAACCATATTGTGAAGCTTTCCTTTCTAGTATGATATTTGTATCTAGTTTTATCCCTATGTCCTTTAATTATGAGCAAGTGAAAATTCCATTCCATTTTAAGATATGGAAATTAAATTTGGACATTGTTAAGGGATTGGAAATTTTTTTAACACTCATTTCATTTAGGTATTAATTGGTTATCAGTCGATTTTAGATTCACAACTATTCTTAATAATTACAGAGTGCATTCTTAAAGTTGTTTGAAATTCAACGATTTGTTAAAATTTTCTCACAATGTGTATAATTCTCAGTTTCTGAAGGTAAAATTAATCCAAAGTTTCTTGTCTAAGATAAGTAGCTATTTTTACATAGTTTTAGTTTTCATCTCCATGTTTGGATAACTTTTGTGTGGCCTGTTGGAAAGGTATTCCTTATTTTGGAACTATTTCAAAACTATTTGAAAACATGGGGTTTCATTATTACCTCATTAAACAGGAGGATTTGTGTGGTGTAGCCTTATATTCAAGTTGTTAAACCGGAACTATGGATCAACTCTTGTATTTTTAAAATGGATTTCTTGGATAGTTTTTTATTGCATAAATGATATTGTTGATTAACATGCATATTTTCCAGAGCATACTTTTTTGAAATTCATGTTGTATGTAGAAAGGATATTTTTCCCATATGATTTTTGATTTAAATTTATATAATGATGTCACATGTAGTGAAGAGATGAGTGATAGGTTTAACATGATCACATCTATCTTCTCAAATTTATGGTTGAAAATTTCCATTATGATTCATATAGCAGTTTATATAGATTTAGTGGGAATTTTTTAGTATGCCTAATTTTAGATTTGTATTTATTTTCATTTTTAAGACCCACATTTGGTCACATCATGTTTATAGTTACATCAAGTTATCTTTTGTAGAGATTGGCAGTCTCACTGATTTGGATGTGAAATTTGGTAGACAGTTTTGATCTATCCCTAATTTCACATTGGATAGATATTTTTATCTTCACTTACAGTTTCAAGGATTCAGACTAACTCTCAGCATATTTATAGGAATTTTTTACATCTTGATTTCTTAATCATTTCCATGATATTTATTCCTGATTGAAAATTTCATAGGGATTAGTGGATACTTCCTATTGTTGGCATTTTGTATTCTATTTCATACTGACCATTTACAAAACTTTATAGTTCACATGATCAATGGACACTCACCTATGTTTGGCATTTAGTTGTCTATTTCATATTAATTGATTTCATTTATATTGGTGGAGTTGACATTTTTACAAGGTTAGTGGACAACTTCCTATTGTTGGCATTTTGGTCATCTATTTCATACTAATATGATTTAGGTAGTTGCGGTATTGGACAATTCACGCATGTTTAATTAGACATTGCCTATTTGGAAGGTTCTTTGTGTATATTTAAACTAATCCATTTTTGTGATATTTTTGGAATTTCAATACATTTGGAAACCTTAACCACTATGATATACTCTAGTTTTTGGATATTGGGGTGATGTAGAGAGCCATTTAGCAAATTCAATGGGTGGATGGTTCCATAGGGCTTTTGGATCAGAAACAACTTGTCAATTTTTTGATTAGCAATATTAAAGACCATAGAGTCCACTAAAGAGATATCCATGGAAAATAAAAATTTTACCAAATCTAATTGAAGATTTTAGTGGAACAAAATCATTCTCAGTGGGTAGGTTTGATCTAGAGGTAATTTTTTGGGCATAAAAGGTTCCTAGCATCTCATTGAATTGGTACAATATAGAATATCACTGTGTTACATTTCTAACACCTACTGGAACGTGTGAAACAAACATAGTATGTGCAAGATATCATTGGTATGGGATTAGAGATTATTTGATGATGTAAAGGGCACATGTGTCATTATATAAGGAAATATTTAGAGTCACTAAGAAATGTGTCATGGCCCAACAAGTTGGTGATTAGTAAAAGGTGGTTTTTGAATCTCTAGTATTTTACAGGTGTAAAAAGAATTGTTTAACTAAGCAGACCAAATCTTGTTTCAAAAGGGGACTCGACCGTCATGTTATTTAAAACAACTCATTATTTTCCCAAACAACTTGTCCAGTTGCAAATCAAGATGAAGAACTAAACTAGAAGACTGAGTTATAAACCAAGCTAGGAAAATGAGTTCTATATATCTATTAAGTAGATTTAACACTACAAAATATATAAATTTCCACATCGATTGAGAAGACCAACTGCTGAGCCTGAGTCCAGGGCAAGTTTCATGGCGATCCCACGGGGATGAAAAAAATTAAGTTGGATTTGATTGAAGCCAAAAGTACATTTCAATAGCCAAGGATATTTTAAATCCTTCACCAAAATTCCTCATGGAGAATGTGGGATAAAATCCATGACAATGAAAATTGGATTGGATAGGAAGCTCGGTAACATAGTGTTTCATTCAGCGTTGAAAATAACTCGACAAAGTTGATGATAGGGGATTCAAACCCATGAAATATCCAATCCAACTTAGGCTCCCTAAATTCTCCACAATCCACCCATATGCTATTATTAGCATGAGAGATATGGGTTTTAACCCATTCTTTGGGGCCACTTACACTAGATAAAGGCCCTCTAAGCCCCATTTCAACAACAAGCCATGAAGTGATTTCTAGGTTTTCAATCCTAAACTCTAGTTAGCGTTACGAGCTCGAGGATTCCATAGAGCTCACAGAGGAGATAAAGACAAAGCTTGTAGAGGATATTTAGCACAATGGATCAAGGATGGTGTAAGGTCCTTTAATGGACTATTTTTGCATTTTGTCAATTTTGAGCAACCAGATGGTGTTTTCAAGATTTTTTCAGAAATGGAGATATTTTTAGAATTTCGAGACAATTCAACTGATACATTAAGTTTTATGATTTGTGTTCATTTGAATAATTTTATACAAATTCTAATGTAGAACACAGGGAACCAATTTTACAAGTGTCATAGGAAGGTGGAGGAGATTACTAATTGAGATCAAATTCCTTCGAAGGTCTATTGAGCATATTTCTTACAAGTTTAGTTACATTATTATTTTGTAATGGTTTTATATTTTACTTGAAAATTATTTATAATTTATTGGTCACAATAGTGGACCCGTAGATGTAGGAATCCATCTCCAAACTTAGTTATCAATCTATTTTTCATGTGTTATGGTGTTTTGATTACTTGCATGTTATTTTGATTGATTATTTGTGGGGTTAATTTCTGGGAATTTTTTAATGACAATTTGAGAATATGTTTTTCAAACTATTTAATAGTAGGGGGTCTACTAAAATTTACAAATCACATAAATTGAACTATAAGTTTAAGAACTTAACTACATAATCTTTGTAATCATATGAATATATAATGTTAGGGCTATAGCTAATTCACAAGAAAATTACAATTAAGGTACAAGTGTTGCATAAAAAAGAATCAATGTCACATAAAAATATAGGAATAGTGCCACAAATATATAATCCTAAATGTTTTGTAAGACAATAAAGACACAAATGTTAAGCATCATTCATGGAGTTAAGAAATCTAGTATTCAAGTATAGAGAATAGTAGTGAAAAGGCACATGGATCAAGATAGGTTAGCATTACACAATACATATGTTTTAGTAATGTTAGCCAAAAATATAGAATATACAAACTATAATAAACTAAGCATAATGAAGAGGTGGAAATAACTAAAATTAAAAAATAAAATTGTATAGTATGGGAGATTCCCCCAAATGATCAAATTCACTAGGAAGGGATTAGGCTAGCCATTGTCATAGTGTATTAATCTATGTGTTTCTTGCATCAAGATAAATGTACCTTGTGATCACATGTGTGTAAATAATATATAGAAAAATATCTTATCTATAAAACTAATATGGAAAAAAAAAACGTAAAGTAAAGATATATCTAATTAAGTCATATGTAGGTCCTAATTTTATATTATATGAAAATATTAGATTTTTTATATTATGTGCTTATTTAATTGATTTTTTATTTTTAAAATAGGCTATGTACATGGATAAGGAAACATAGTTTATAATCTATGAGGGCCTCATTATTAGGTGGGTGAGACCCATAAAGTGAAGGAGGAGGATGCCTCAAATGTGTCTTAATAGAAGAAGGATGGTCTTTTATAATTTGTGTAGGACCCATAGTATGTTCCAAGGAGACCTGGGATGTAAATACACACAATGAGCAGTATGTTCCATAGAAGGCATAATAGATGGCCTACGAGTGAGGGAGCCATGAAAAATTCTAAATCAATAGTAGAAATAATATTAGTATCTCAAATGTTATGTTGGGTTCTTGAATGTTTTATCCTTTAATTTTAAGTATATAAGCAAGAAGGTGGTACCATAGGAACTCATCTAGATGACGAGCAGGTAAATCTACTAAGGTGTTATATTTGGATGGTTTTGTAACTTTATACTTAGCACCAAGATGTTGATAGAAAAATAATTCTTCTTAAGAACTAGAATTATCATCATTGATGGGGTTTAAATTTAATGTGCATAGATGCTCATTTGACATATCAAATTTCTCAACTTCACTATCATACTATTTACTTTTAAATTCATATTTTTTATTTGTATTGAATACTAATGGTAAATAAGGAGTATCCTAATAATTGATCTTTGTGTTTCCCCTTTTTTGTATGCTTTAATTATTCTATAACCATGCACAATTTTTCTTGATCAAGACATTTTTCCTCATATTTTTCTTTTTTCCATGTTTTTTTTGTGAAATTTTCTCTTTTGTGATGGATATTGGTTCCTTATTATTTGGCACAATAGTATGAGGTATCTCTTGTATTAATATAGACATTTAAGGATGATGTATCACTTGTATATCTTCTTAGGGTGTATATGTATCTTGCATTGTAGAAGAGGATATATGGTTTAGTATAGCATTATGCTCATTTGATATTGTAGACACCAAAATTGGCATAAAATCATTATTATGTATCATGCTTGTAGAAAAATTTATAGATACTATTTTTTTATATTTGGTAAAAGAGGTTTTTGGCAAGATCCCTACCCTATTAGAAAAAGGATCATCAATCTAGATATATCCATAAAGATCTCATGAAAGCAAACAAATATCAAATACCAAAAAACAACTGGTGAAGGAATAGAAACAAGAACAAAACAAGAAAAATAAAAACACAAAACCACCTAAATGCCTACAGGAAGTCATATAGAAATCCAAAGAAGCCTACGATCCAACCATCCAACATAACAGGTTTAAAAGAGCAAACCCCAGAAAGGCAACAAACCACCCTGGAGGCACCTTCTTTCTGCATTTTCCTTTTTTCAATATTAATGGAAGTTAAGATCTCAGGAGTAGTGATATCATTCCTAGTCCAATTTTTAAGATTATCAGAATTCACTCCAATATTTGCACAAAAATCATCAGGCTTATTTCCTTCTTTGAAGGTGTGAGAGATTTCATATCTTGAGAATTTCTTTAGAATGATGATGGATTCTTCAATGATTTTGTTGATTATCCAACTTAATGGGGACTTTCTTTGAAAATAGTTCATAATTTTTGTGGAATCCCATTCAACCCAGAGGTTTGAGATACTCAGGGATTTGACGATTTGGATTCCCAATGAAGCAGCTAAAGCCTTTACATAATGATTATTTTGAACTCCCATCAACCTAGTGTAGGTTACAATGAGGTCACCTTTATAATTTCTGGTGACTCCTCCTCCCCCACCTCTTTTTGGGTTACCTTTGGCCACCTCATCAAAATTTAACTTTTTCCAACCTTCTTGAGGATGTGTTTAGGCAATCTCGCTCCAAAAAAATTTAGAACTTTGTTGCTTAGGATATTGTGTGAGATGTAAGTGTCATTTATTGAGAAATGTTATGTATGAGTATTTAAGGATTCCTTTTCTGCATTTGATGCGAGTTTTGAATTTTTTAGTTATCATCCTAATCAGATGTTTGAAGAAAAATTTCACCTTTAACTCTTTCCCTTCAAAAATTCTCTTATTCCTCTATTTCCATATATTCCAAACCATGTGGGGTAGGGTTAAATCCCATAAAATTATGACTGAGAATTTTTTTATGGTAATACTAGTTCTCTTTTAGGTCTTGCACTATACTAGGGTGGAACCATTTAAATCCCATTTTTCCAAGAATGAGGCCCTAGAGAGTGTACACAAATTTACAATGTATGAAGAGGTGATCAACAGTTCTTCTGCCTCTTTAAAAAGGATGCACTTGCTATTAAGAATATGGCCTTTCTTTCTTAGATTGTCAACTATGAGTATATTTTTTTGGAGTGTGAGCCACTAGGATAAGTTAAATTTAGGTATCATCTCTTTGCACCAAAATTTTTTCTAACAATGATGAGGATTAGGTGGCTGATTCTGATTGTTGTATCCATATTTGACACTATAATTACCATCACCCAAATATTTCCATATTAGTTCATCCTCAACATTTTTGTTAGGGATATAAATGTTTACAATATTGTTTTGAATTAGAGAGAGGTTATCTATTTCCAACTTGTTTAATTCCTCAAGTGATAGTATTCTCCAAGTGGTTTTCTTAATTCTATCTTCAAGGTAACCACTTATCTTCTCTCTATACTTAAATCTAGATATTAGTGACACAAGTCCTTTTTATTTTACATTAATAATGTTTTATTATATTTTTTCACTAATTTGACTCTTTCATTTTTGTATATCATGACGTAGAGATCTTTGGCCTTTATAATTGATTGCTTGATTTTTTATATATATAAAGTTTTGGAAAGGCTCCAAGGACTATATAAAAAAACATATTACAATGTGAACCCATCAACAACAAACAAACCATATATCAAAAAAACAAGCCCAAAAACAAAAACCATCTCGATTCAAGAAGATATTAACTCTACAACAGAGCTGTGAAACAGAAACAAAGAGGAACCAGCCTAAATAGACCAAAGACCACAAGATACAAAGAAAATTTTTCAGCAAAGGAGTCCTGAAAAGCTCCTCAGGTACTTTTAGCCAGTGTCCTTGAACTAGGGCCTGCAGAGACGTCTTGACCAGACCCCCCATCTTCATCCTCCAAGATACTAACAACACACATTATTTTCTTCCCTTTACCCTCTACCACCATCTCCTGAAGCACATTAACCCTACTTCTTAGCAACCCTAGCTCAGCCCCCTGTCATTGCACCCTCAAATTAAGATTTTATTTTCCACCTTAAGCCGCAACACCAGATCCTCCAAAATATCAATTTTATTTTCTAAAAATCTCATGAACACATTGGTTTCAGTATTCCCCTCATCATTACTTATTTCCTTACTCTTACCTATGAGAAAATGAAGGGCCTCCATAGCATCCAAATCCTCCCTAGCTCTATCCTTTAAAGCCATAATCTTACCCCTATCAGCCAAACTAACATGATCTTCCCAATCATCCCCAAAATTGATAGAAACATCTTTAAAAGGAACATTGGAACCAACTTTAAAGTGTAACAAGATTAAACCTTGATGCAATGGCATAGTGAATTGAATAAGTAAAAGGGAATGATAAAATTCTTATTCCTTCATAAATGATTTAACATAATGAAGTGTTGGGTGGGTAGTTTCCTATATTTTCCTTCAAGAGTAATATATTTCATAATTTTAAAACAAACCTTAGGCCACGACCATGGTAGAGAATTACGAGCAATCCCATCCTGCATGTATACAATCTTTTCATCTACACTTAAGAAATTAAAAACCTCTTCCTGAAACCATGTCCTATCTTTGAAAATCTTGCAACCAGTACACTTTATATCATTCAATTTACCTATAAAATCTTATGAGACCAAAAAAATAACTCCATACATAACTACAACCCCATTCTTCGATGCCTCTGTGAACTCCTTGGAAATATTTTCATTACAACCCTGAAATTTCTGAAAGATATGTGCCACACCTCCATTTCGAAAGATATCCCATATCACTGAATCCCTTTCCAGAGCAGTGCAAGAGGATGGTTATACCATAACACGATTTCCATCCATAATGGTAAAACTAGAAACACACCCAACAATAATCAGCCAGAGTAAAAAACTGACTATATAATTTCCAACCTAGGTAATAAAGAAATAGAAGCCCACACAATTAGAAATAATGAAAAGGATTACATGAATCCACCTCTCACACTTAACATTAAAATCCCTCATCTTTCTGTATAAAGGAAAAAATTTGTATCCGATGGTAAGTCCATCTCATTAATCCATACATGCTCATGATGGGCTCGAACTCCCACACTTGCTAACGAGTCAACACCAACATTAGCTTCCCAAAAAACATGTGCGACACCAATCTCCTCAAATTTTGATACCAAATTCCTAACTTCTTCCATAATGGGTTTTATATTAATATGATACTTTAATTCCCCTTGTATAGCTTTGATAATATACAAGGAGTCCCCCTCCACATAAATATTTTTAACCTGATGTCTATTAGCCCATCTTAGACCATAAAGAGCTACAAATGCCTCAACATAATTACTAGTTATATTACCAATGGGCATGGCATAATCCATAGCTAAGGAACCCCTATCATTTCTAATAATACCTCCAACACCCACCAACCCCAAACTACTCTTAGCAGCTTCGTCAAAATTTAACTTCAACTAGCCGTTCCTTGGTCTTTCCCACTTCACATTATGCCTGTCATTATTCTTTATCACCAAAGTCTCCAGGACACAATTACCATATCTAAAAGCTTTAATAATCTCCCTTTCCACACTTGATACATCCTTAACTTCCTTATATCTAATAATAGATAGGTTACTACATAGAGCTCCTAATATCAAATTCCCCACCCTTTCCGAGGATTTCCAA
This sequence comes from Taxus chinensis, assembly GCA_019776745.2. Lineage (NCBI taxonomy): Eukaryota > Viridiplantae > Streptophyta > Pinopsida > Cupressales > Taxaceae > Taxus > Taxus chinensis. The sequence continues at coordinate 270,432,171 of CM034149.1, read as the reverse complement.
TTTTCCCTGAAAACTTGATGATTCCTTTCTAGCCAAATACCCCATAATAAATGAGGTAGCACCAATTTCTAGGATTTTTTCAAACACTTAGAGATAAAAGGACCCTTCCATTCATCATAACATTTAGCAAGAGTTTCTAGAAGCACCCAGGAAACCTTAAAAAACCCAACAATTTTAGAGCCCACTTTTCGAGCATAGGGGCATTGAAGAAACAAATGTTGTACAGTTTCATTATTTGATTTTCATAAAATGCATCTATTTGGAATCATCATACCTTTAACCTGTAGATTATCAATTATAAGAATTTTATTTTGTATGACATGCCATAAAAATAAATTCACCTTAGGAATGCGATTCTTATCCCATAGCGATTTCCACCATAAATTTGGTTGTGAACCATTATGTACAATTTCATACCCAAATTTCATTGAGTACTCCCCATGCTTAGTTCCAGCCCATATACAAACATCTAGTTTATGCCTTTAAGAGATACAAACACCTCCCATATTGATATTACTATTTTGGAGAGCCTCCTTAATGTCTTCTTCCTCTCCCTCCAATTGAAGAAATCTCCATGTCTAACTTGCATCCAACCTAATCCAATAGTCCCTCAAAAGGCTTCCCATAGTAGATATAAAGTAGTTTGTAACATTTCTCCATATCATTTTATTTATCAAAGGTTCTTCATTAATCCACCAATCCTACCAAAAATTTATCCTGTTACCATCCCCTATTTCCCATTTACTTTCTTTTATCAATAATCCCCTACATTTAGTCAACCCACTCTAGAAACAGGAACCCTGTGGAAGGATATCATCTAACATAAAATCATCTTGCTTACCAAACAAATATTTATCTTTAAAGATATTAGCCCACGAACCATCCTCATGATGAGCCTCCATCCCACTTTAGCCATTAAAGCCCTATTCATACATTTTAAATCCTTTAAACCCAAACCACCTACCTTTTTTACCAAAGTGACCCTATCCCAGGCAACAAGGGGAATTTTATCCTTTGATTTTATACCTGACCATAGAAATATCCTCTGGATCCGAGTAATAACCATTCTTATCTTAGCAGGAATTTTAAATATAGACATACAATAGACAGGTAGAATTTGTAAGGAGCTCTGAAGAAGCTGAAGTTTTCCTTCCTGTGAAAGTAAGGTCCCCTTCCAAGTAACCAACTTCCTCTGAAATCTACTAACAAGAGCATTCCAACTCTCAAGACCCATCCTTCCTTTAGACATAGGCATACCCAAGTAAGAACCAAGTTGAGAGGTGATTAGACATTCCAACATAGTAGAAATTCTATTGTGAACTTCAACATCCACATTCAAGAAAATTATAGAGCTTTTCTAAAGGTTAAATAACTGGCCAATAACTTCCTCAAAGTCTTTAAGAATTTTGTTAAAATCCATTGCCTCAAAAATAGTAGCTTTACCCAATAAAAAAGTATCATCAACAAATTTCTGCAATGTTATAGGATCAATCCTATTAGATATAACAAGACCATGAAGACTCATCTTGTCTCTATGGGCAGCACAAAGTCTACTCAAAGTATCCGCCACAATGATATAGAGAAAGGGAGACAAAGGATCCCCTTGCCTTAGACCTCTTCTTGAAGGAAAATAACCTTTAGACTTACGATTAACCAAGATAGAATACTTGGGAGTAGTTACACATTCCATGATCAACTTTATAAAATGTTCATGAATTCCCAACCGATGCAAAATGATACTTAGAAATCTCCAAGAAATCCTATCATAGGATTTATTCATGTCCAGTTTAACTACCATAGTTTCCCTCTTAGAAACATCCACAGAGTGAATAGTTTCATGAATTGTAATAACATTATCCAAAATTGTCTACCTTTAACAAAATCTCCCTGGTTTGGGGAGATAAAAGCATTCAACACATCCCTAAGCCTGAAGGATATTTTCTTGGTTATTATTTTATAAACAATATTGTAAAGGATAATAGGTATAAAGTCAGTAACCTTACTAGAACCTTGAATAGTTGGCATGAGGGTTATAAAAGTACTGTTAACTTCTTTCAGTAGTTTTCCATTTCTAAAAATTTCTTGGACAACTTCCTCCACATCCTTAGCACAATATCTCAGAACTCCTGAAAGAAAAAGGCTGAAAACCCATCTGTTCACAGAGACTTATCTCCTTCACTATCAAACATAGCCTCCTTAACCTCCTGAGTAGAGGGAATTTTCACTAACTCCACATTTTCCTGTTGAGTAATAACTGGTTGAAAAAGATCTGCAATTTTACTCTCTTTAAGAAGATCTAGTTGTCCTCCCTCCGATAACAAATCCCTGAAAAAATTTATAAATTCACTTGATATCTCAACCTAATTTTTCAGTTTTTCACCTCTTTTATCCTCTATCTCCAAAATGGAGTTCCTCTATTTATGGATAGATGTAGACAAATGAATTTTTTTTGTGTTCCTATCCCCCTCCTTTAACCACAAAGATCTTGATTTTTGTTTCCAATAGGATTCTTCTTTGGCTTCTAAGTTATGAAACTCCACCAGTAACCCTCTTTCTTTATTATTTATTTATTGATCATAGTGCCCACTCTCAATAAATTCCTCAATATTCTTTAAAATCCTCAACTTTTTCTTTTTGGGAAAAAAATATTCCCAAAAACTTCCTTATTCCAGATTTTCATTTTAGCCTTAACATTGTTTTTCTTGAACATAAGTTTAAACATAGCTTTACCTCTAAATTGAATTCACCAGCATGATTGAATCTCTTCCCTGAACAATAGATGATGTAACCACATTCTAAAGAACCTGAAAGCTCTCCCAACAACAACTAAACCACTATTAGATTGAAAACAAATAGGACTATGATCAAACCCAATTCTGGGCAGAATAGAGAGATAACCATCAAGGAAAAATAACCAACTTGTATTAATAATCAACCTATCTAGTTTAATCTAGATAATATCCTCTGTATCCTTCTATTAGACTAAGTAAAGTTCCCCCCTCTTAACTCCATATCCATCAAATTACAATTGGCAATGAAATCCACCATATCTTCCATACTCTCACTAAACATATTTGACCCACCTTTCTTTTCTCCAGGACTAAGAGGATTATTAAAATCCCATCTAATCATCTAGTCAAACTCCTTATACTTTTAACAGAACTGCACAAAATCATCCCACAACTTTCGTCTATCGCACACTGAATTAGGGGCATATATATTAGAACATATCCAAACCAAACCATTTTCCTTTTCTAAAAACAAAACAGCAAGATGATGAGCTGAATTAAAAATAGCCAAACCTTCCCTATCTTTTGAAAGCTAGAAAGTGACAATCCCCCCAAATCTCCCATAGAAGACACGCATTGCGTTTCCACATCAAAACACAACTTATGATTTATATCATTCATCTTTTCCAATTTCACTTTTGTTTCTTGTATCAACAAAATGTCCAACATATGTGTTTTTATAAAATGTGACATAATACTCTGCTTATTGGGATTATTTAGACCCCTATTATTCCAAGAAATGAGCTTCATTTAAATTTAGTTGGATAAATGCTCTGTTCAATAGAGCATTGCCTACCTGAATCAATTTCTTTTGCTGCCACTTTCTCCCTTTTTTTCCTATTTGAACATACCCTCTTTTGGTCCAGGGCCTTCCACAGTTAGCTTTAAGTTTCTCCTACTTCTAGGAACTCATAGTATTAATCTTTTTGTCTTCAAAATTATTTTCAAGATTTAAATAACATAGCACAACCTCTGAGTCCAAGGGGTCTTCATTTTCAGTTGTTAACACAACATCTCTTTTTACCTTATCCTTCTCCAGAGATTATAGGACCAAAATATCCTCTTCTCCTTCCTCCTTACTAAACTAACCTTCCTCTTCAAATATTTTTTTCAAAATATTCTTATCTTGACTATCGCTAAAAAAATGGTCTAAAATTGGGCTTGGAGAGGGCTTCTCAATCTTATCCTGTTCTACACTTAGATTTGGTTTTGGAATTAATTCCTCCAAAGTAGGTTGTTGATCTCCTATTTCAATCTGTTGAAGAATAGTTTCTTCCACTTCAAGAACACTAAAGTTAAATTTTTCTGAGGAAGAACCTTGTTTCATTTCCACTTCCTTTTCTTTTTTCTCCCAAAAAATATGTAGTTGTTGCTTTCCTTTCTTGACCTCTTTACATTGCCTCTGTTCATGTCCCATCTTCCAAAATTTATGATAGAACAACGGAGAAAACTCATATTCAATTTTTTTATTCCACACCAAAAACTTTGATTCCAATTCAATTTCCTTTTGCAGAATAGTCCCAATTTGGACATTAACATAGAACCTTGCATACATTAACCTTGTTCGCGCCCTAGTAATTGGGTCAAAAATTACCAATGATCTAATTGCATTGGAAATAGCCTTTAAAATTTCCTCCTCCAAAAAATCCATAGGAATCCTAGGAAGTTTGACCCAGACATGCATCTTATCTCGAGTTTCATTATAGGGATCAAAACTAGGGCTCCACTTCTGGACCAAAAAATTAGATCTCCCCAGAAACCAAGGACCTCCTAAGAGGATGTTTTTACAATCTTCACCATTAGAGAGATTTATTATGAAAAAACCATTAACATAAGAAGATATTTACATAGATCCTTTCAGTCTCCAATTCCTTTACACCCATTCCCTGAACCATTCTACATTTGATCAAGACCCATAAAAATTTCCAACCAGGGAGTACTCCATCTGAGATATAGATTTCTCAACCTAAACATTCGAAATAGCCAAACTCAAAAGAACATTCTTATCAATATCCTGAATAGTCATACCTCTTGACTGAGGCCCAACACCTCTAAGATGACCGAAAACCTTATCAGCCCAAGCATGAGAACATAATGCATTACCATTATCAAGCCATAGAAGTGGGTCCCTAGTTTGCGATAATGTCCTGTGACAGTTCCCGCCCATTAGGTTTTTGAAAACCTCCTCCTCTCTCCTACTCCTGTTCCTGCATCGTTTCACACCATATAATTAGATTGCTTGATTTTTTTTTAATATGGTATGGGAATATACAACTCACACAAGACCATAGTGTGGTCATGTTACAAGGTATATATTCCCTTCCCCTTTTAATATTGGGTATAATTTACTAGTTGGGCCCTTTTTTAATCTTTTTACTTTCACACCTTATTTTTTGGGTTGGATTTACATGCCACTAGGATTCAAATTTCAAAGTAAAGGAATCCTATATATAAGTTAGATTTATTAATTTATCATGTAGAAAAAAATTATCCACATATGATCTAAAAGTTAGAAAAATCAAGAATTACTACAATATACTACATAACACAATAGAATGGGGAAAAATTCTTAATTTTACATTTGTATACAAAACACACTATTGATATGGAAGAATAAGAGAAAATATAGATCAATTATTTTGTTACATGTACACTTTCATAATGCACTACAATAACTACATTGAGTTTGAAATGTAGTGTAATGTTTGGTGAATCATAAATGAGGTGACCATTGAGGTTAGTATGACTCAAACGCTTCATATTTATTATTTATCTAATGTATGTTTTAGGTTATTTACAAGAATCTAGGGTTATTTGTAAGTATATTAAAATATCTAAGGGTTATAATGAATCTAAATATATATTAAAGTGTGACACATATGAAAGTGAAGTTACATAGGAAAATCTTGATTTTCATCAATCAAAGGTTTGAAACCATACATGTCAGATCTATAGTTTAGTATAGTCCTTAATATAGTTGTACGGTCATGAATATTTATATTCAAGTAGATATTGGATTATTTAGATACATTCCATGCACATCATTTACTCTATATTTATCAACACAATCATAAGTCAATCTAAACTAGATAAATCATCTCTCAAACTATTATCGTACTTATAATTTCTTTATTAATTTACCATGCTTGTAATGCCCTAGTTATCATTATGAAAAAATATTGTATGTAATTTGTTTCAAGTATTATTTATTCAAATCTATTAAAATTAATTATATAAATCTCTATTTAATTAATTTAGATATGAATCATTTGATGAACCCATTTTTTTCAAACCCTTCACCTAGTTTGAGTATAAGTTGTTTACTATTTTCACCCTTTTTGAGTTTGATTAGGGTTTATAACTATATTCAAATAAGGAATGAAATGAATTTAATAAAGGACTATTATGACTAATTAACTTCCAACATTGACCATTCAATATCATAGTAACACATTAATACTTGCAAAAAATGTACATGATATAATACAAGTTCACAAACACAAGGTATTAAGTGCACTTAGCTGATTATAAGTGATTTTGGGCTGATCTGGGTAATTTGGATATTATAATAGGGTTTTCTAGACCTAAAAGTGATTTATAAATGATATTATGTGGTGAGGATATCATGGGGGAGTGATGTAGGTGCATTAATACATGGATCATGATCATGAAAACATTTTCCTTAAAAAAGTGTGAAAATTATTCACAAGATTCACTAGGAATTTTAGGACCATAGTTGCATTTTCCCTCATTTTTTAGAAGTATAAAATTTGAATAGTAAATAGGTATAAGTATGTAGAAACTTGATTTAAAGTGCAAAACATGGTGTGAGGCCTTTGAAGTCTGATGAGATAAATTGGGTGGTAGTTAATAACAAGATTGTAAAGTTGGTAATGGAGTTAAAACTTTAAGAATGCCTTGTTTTAGTTTAATCTCGGTTGGTTGAGAGGATCATAATGATCCTCAACAATTTTAATCCAATTTTAGGCATCAAATAACCTTATATACTTCAGATCACGAGGGTTGAATTGGATGTATGAAGGAATAACTCAATTTTTTTGAAGAAGGTGGTTAATGTGTAAATAGAAGGCATAGGGTGCATTATTTTTTATAAGAATCAATAAAAATAAGGATTTTATGAGTTTTTTTATGCTCCCACGTGTGTTATCAAACTCAATTTTATGATGATTTAACATATTATTACATGTATGTTGTGGTTTATGAAGTATAGGGTTTAACAACACAGTTGTTGATGGTTTTCCAAGCACAACATGCTGGCAATTTATCTTTTAAGTATTTTTGAATCAAAATGTGTTATTTTGAAATTAGAGTTCGTGTTTGGATTATTATCTATGTTTAACAACTTTATTTGATCATATTCCATGTTTTTATCAGTATTCTATCCCTAGAACTTCTTAAAACAAAGCTTTGAGAACCTAGTCTTAAAAAAACCACATATAACCTTACAATTCATACAAGATCATCCATTATTCATTAAAATTAATTTTTTAGGAGGATAAAATATATTTTGGTGTGTTCTATTTATATCTTGAAATTCAAATTTATGTAAGTTATCAAATTTTATCCTTCTCGGGTCTTGGATTAATTTGCCTAGCGTTTGTATAACTTGAATTCTAACAAGTGAAAAATCATAATATTTGAAACACAAGTGCATTTAGTAGTAACTTAATGTATTTTTTAGGTTTTAGAGTTCTTAATACCGTAAAATAATAAATATTCATGACAATCCTTCTCTATGTGCAATTAGAAACCTAATTAGGCCGAATTTCAACAAGTTTTGCATTTTTTGTGGCTCTTAAAGAAAGGTAAAGGTATTTTTTAATTTTGGAATAATTTTATATGTTTGGTTAAGTTTTCATAATATTTTTAAGGTTTTCCTAAGTCATTTCATAATCATAATAATAAATTTATCCTTTTAGGCCTTGTAGCCCTTCAAGTTAGCTTACACAATTTTGAGGTAAATTTGATGTTGAATGAACATAATGGATTCTTAGTTTTGTATACCATATAAAAATTAATAATAAAAATGTACAAACTTTTTAATCCTTGAGATATTATAGGATCTAAAGAAAGTGATAATCAAGAAATGGAAATAATGATCTAGTTAAGCAATTTAAGGAAACTATTTTGTGTTCTTGAACTAGGCTATTGAAAAGAAGGTTGTAACTTCATATTGGGAGTAATATAACATTGATAAGGGGATGATAACCATAGATAAATATTACCTCCATGTTTAATCTATTTTACTCTATGAAATTTCAAAGAAAGTATATAGGAATCCATAATGGAAACTTGTCAAAATTGTCAAAGCTGAGCAAGTTTGTGAAGTTTTGTGTATAGCCCCTACATCAGGAAGGAACATACAATAAGGGAGGAGTGGTAAGGGAGGAGTGGCTATATGATATTTACCTATTTTTATAATTTTTCATCTTCTTAGAACTGTGATTTTTGAATTTTTGTGTTTTTCATTTGTTTGATTCACTTTTTCATTGTTTGTCAGCCACTCTTGATCAAATTGTTGGGGTGTCTGGATACTCTGTTGAATCCTTCAAAACCCTAACAATGGATGAATTATTGAAAAATAAACATTAGTTATGTTTTTGGTGACCCTATACAACTTTGACATTGGCACTACTATGACAAGGCCTTAAACCATACATCGTTCTCCACCTAGCATATGATATCTAGTTGTAGTGCAATCAAATTTGACATGATTTCTTTGACAATGATTGACTTGATTTTATCTCTTGTGCAATCTAATTGAGTGGGTGAATTTGAGTTCTTGAAAAAGTGGGATTAGTTCTCTAGACCTAGTGGTAAACTTCAAACCAATAAATAGTGCTACCCTAATGAATGTCTAGAGGTATTTTCACAATTTAGAAAGCTTTGGGTTCTTTTTGTGTTAGATTTTGCAATAGGAGTACATAAGAGTGTCAAGTTGTTCTAGGTACTAAATGAGGTTAGTTTCACTCAATTATATATGTTTATGAAGGTTATTTAAGTTATAAAGGTTGAATGAGGGGAAGTAAGTGACCCAAAGAATAATCTACGATGGGAAGTTAATGACCAAAGTAAGTTGGGTCAAGATTGTACAATAGGGTTTGGACCATACAGACGTTCATGAACCTATTGTATGTATTTGGCCAAAGGATGGAAATATGGAATGTGAATTTTAGAAGATCACAAGTGGCATTTCTTACTATGTTTCATGCATTTAATTCTAAAAAACTATAGACAAATGAGTGTGTAAGAAAAATCAAGTTACACAAGAAACCTAAGGATGTACCAAATGACAATGTGTAAAATGTACTTGTTTGAGAAATAGAGCAATGTCAAAAAAAAAAGTTTCAAAGAGTATAATTACCAAAAAATTTCTTCTACATTTCCCCCCTTTAAGTATGAAATGAAATTACATGCTTAAAGGAAAAAATGTTTGAGCGTGTAGACACACTTTGACGTTGCTCGTTGTTTTTTTGAAATATCTCATTATATTGGTGTTGGCGCTCTCCATGATGATACTTGCAACACAAAGTGTAGTCAATTCCCATGATAAACAATTAAACTTTAACTCAAATGTAAATATGCAATGTAATGAAATTTGAAACTATAAATAGTGAAATAAAGAGATGAAAAACATGGAAGGAATACACTTATTTGTTTTTTGAAGGGAATGGTTTGTCTTTATTTGCTTGTACTTGGAGATTTGGACTATTTAAATTTATTAAATAATTTGGGGTGATTAGTCCCTAATTGTTCTAAGGATATTTCATAGTATTGGGTGTATGGAACCCAACACAGGAATTATGAATAGAAGGAAGAAGAATGAGGATTCAAAGCACCCCGTGAAGGAAGAAGACAACATATCAAAGTCATTCAACAAATTTTATATCTTCCCCATTAGGTATAGGAGTAGAGAAATTACTACCTATAAAGAAATTATCCACTCTTCTACCTTCTATAACCCCATGAACCATACCACTGTATAAATATGTAGGCCCAATTTTGTAAATTAGGACACATAGTACAAAAGAGAATGAATTACCCTCATACTCACCCCATGAACTACAAAACCAAGTAGAATATTAATAGAACCTAAATGTGGTGAAATACAGCTAGAGAAATGATACACATGGCTCCAATATCCTTGAAATTGGAAGTGAAACTATGTATTGTGGTGAATAAGGAATTAAACCTTTCATGCCCCTGAAACTGATCTAAACTGAGTCATCTGAGTTTGAAATTATTCCAAACACTTATACCTATAGATGAAAATTTGAACCTATTTGAGACAATTTTTGTAACTATGAATAGGGAAAAACATGGGAATGGGTCATGATGATTCGTCAGTATTGACCCTATTGTATGGTTTTGACCTTGTGCTTTCTTTTCTTAGTTTTTATGTCTAATATTGTTTATGAGTAATGTTACATGTTTTGTGCCTGTTTCTGAGTCTAAAAACATATATATATTTTTTGTAGGTGTATAATATACCTAGATGAACTCCCTCTCTTTTGAGGTGTGTGTGAAACTCAAAAGAATATATGTGTATCCATGTCTAATAAGTGTAATAATCTATGTAGGAAACACATGAAGGGGTGATGTTGTGACCACCAAGTAGAACCTATGCCTACAAATAATATGAGAATTGTGGAGACCATGGCATGTAATCAAAATAAAAAATAAAAATAATAAGAATAGTATTAACAATATAAATAAGAGAATTAGTAGTAACCAACAATAGTAATACATATGTAAGTGAAAAGATAATATTGCAAACAATGTCACACAAAAGGATTGATTTCTACAAACATTGGAAACCAATAATTTTTCAAGACAATCAAGGCTCGTGATCTTAGAAAAAAGAGATGAATCATCACACAAACACATAATGATGCCACAAACATGGAACACATATGATTTTGAAAGACAAACAAGTCCCTTAGAGCACAATCAAAGTAACAAACACATAGTTACACACAAAACTAACAAGCATGTATAGAAAACTAGAGTACCATAATGTGATAAAATGACATAATAACTGATATAGAAGAGTATATGAAACTAAAAAGTTTCAACACCACATAAGACACATGTGTTATTCATGTTATCTAAAAAGAGAGAAAATAAACTATGTATGTAATCAATCATAATAATGAAGTGAAAAGGTACTATAATGAAATAATAACACTTGGTTTGTGTGGAGGGATTCCCTAAGAAAAATTATATAAGAAATAATGATATATCCCATAAGCATGTATCAATCCATATGTCTTGCATCAAATTAAATATACCTCATGAACTCATGTGTGTGAAGAAAAGCATTATCTATCACCCCATAAGGATAAAAAACATTTGTAATGTAAAGTACAAAAAAAATTATGCTATTGAAATAGGTTCTGAGTCTTTTGTTTTTGAAAATATGTGAATGTTTTTGTTGTTTTTTATTATATCAATGTTTTTGGATTTTTCTAGTGCATAGCTATGTACAATAAGAGGGATAGAATGAAGGCTACACAATGAGGACATTCTAAGGAGGTGAATCAATTTATATAGATGATGGAGGTACATGTCTCATATTTATCACATAATGTGACTAAAATGCCAATGGAACATTGGTAGTAATATGTTCCAAACAGAGCCTAGGAGAAGAGTAATGTATAATAGTTTCATGGACAATATGTGTTGTATGATATCTATATGCTATATTAGATGAATGAGCATGCCTTGAAGTTTTATGAGGATATGTAGAGTGATGTAGGGTACTAAATTATTTATAGGGCATCCCATGAGAATATAATCCACTATATACAATATGTCTAGATGAAGGGATATCCCATTGTTTAGGAAGACAAGATCTGTGTGAATAAACATATGTAACCAAAGGAATAGAAAGAAAACTAGAGCTATGTGAATTAGTGTGTGCATCCAAGGACCTACTATAAGTTCTAGGAGGATTAGAGCTATGTGAATTAGTGTGTGAAAAGATACATTTGAGACATTTCTAAAAGAGAGGATTCATTAGATGGATGGTCATGAGAAAGCTTATAAGAAAGAAGATTTTTGATAATACGATCAATGTGATGAGGGTTATCATGAATTTGAGCATGAAAATTAGATAGAAGTGTAACTTGGTCTTGGTCTATAGCATTTTCATTATTATCATAAGAATGATCACTATGGGTTTCAATGTCATGTAGTGGGACATCATGAGCATTGTCGAGGACAAATGGATTGACATCAACAAACATATAAGATGAGTTCATGATGGTATGATGTTTATAAATAGGATGGGAAATATCAATATGCGCAATAGGTTGATCTGTGAATTGAGCACTACATTGCAAGGAAATGGGAGGAAGACATATACAAACTAAAATAAAATGTAAGTATAAAAAATTGATAGCAGTATAAAAATTAGAAACCTTAGGGAAATAAAGGAAAAATATTTAATTCGGATGTTGGGTTCACTAAATGTTTTTACCATTTTTATTTTGATTAGGGTACAACTATAATCAAACAAGGAATAAAATGAATATTATAAGGGGTTATTATTACTAATTAACTTCTAGCATTAACCATTCAATATCTTAATAACACATTAAGACTTGTAACAAGTGTACATGATATGATACATGTTTACAAACTCAAGGGACTGAGTGGACTTAGCTGATTATAAGTGATTCTGGGCTGATTTAAATGCTACAATAGGGGTTTATGGACCTAAGAATGCTACTAAAATAAGACTTTGAGTTAAGGATCTCCTGGGGAAGCACCATATAGTAGGGGTGGGAGAAGTTATATAGTCTTGACCTATTTGTATGGTTTTGCATCTACTGATAACTATGATCTGTAAATTTCTTGGTTTGTCACTTTTATAATTCACTTTGTCATTTCTTATCAGTCACTCTTGATCATAATACAAGAGTCTCTAAATACTTTTCTTAATCCTTCAAGACCCTAACCATGGATTAAGTCCTGTATAAAATCATTAGTTGGGTTGTGGACACCCATGTGTAATGCCAACATTAGAACTACTTCAAAGATTCCTTAAACCACATGCCATTTTCCACCTAGCATGTGATATCTAACTATAGTACAATCAAGTTTGATATCTTATATTTAATAATTATTGAATTAAGTTTCTCTCTTGTGTAATTTACTTGAATGGGTGAATTTGAGTGCTTGAAAATGTGGGAATTAGTTCCATAGACCTATTATGAAGCTTAATACCTATACAAAACCCTTTCCTAATGAATTTACATAGGAATTGTTAAGATTTTAGGGATCTTTGGGTGCCTTTTTTTGGTAAAAATTTATAATAGAATTCCATAAGAGTGCCATGTTATGCTAGTACTAAATGAGGTGAGTTTCACCTGCTTATATATGCTTCCGAAGATGATTTACATTGGAATGGATGCCTAAAGGGAAGTAAGTGACCCAAAGAATAATGTGAAATGGGAAGTGAGGGATCAAATCAAGTTGGGTCAAGACCATACAATAGGGTTAAGACCATATAGAATTTCTTTCCCCTAATATATATTTTGATCTACGGGTGGTAATATGGAATGTGAAGTTTGGAAGATAACAAAAGGAGTTTCTTATTATGTTTCATGAATTCAATTCTCAGAAACTATCAAAATATGAGAGTGCAATAGAAAGAAAGATAGAAAAGATACCTATGGATGTACTAGATGATAATTTGTAAAGTGTACTTGTTTGAAAATGAAATAAATGTCAAGAAAAACATTTCCAAATATAAAAATAAAACAAATTTGAGTGGCTACATTTACCCTGTTTAAGTATGAAATGAAATTACATGCTTAAAAGGAAAGATACATGAGTGTGTAGACACGCTTTGATTCACTTGATGTTTTCTTACAAGATCCAGATGTATTTTTTTTGGCACCCTCCATGATGAAACTTACAACATAGAGATTAGTCAATGCCCACGATAAAGAATTGAGCTTTAACTCAAATGTAAATATGCAATGTAATGAAATTTTAAACTGTAAATAGTGAAATAAAGAGATACAAAATGTGGAAGGAATAGACTTGTTTTTTTATGGAGGAAATTTTTCTCGTTCTTTTCTTATGCTTGGAGATTTGGATCATTTAATTTTTTTGAAGGATTAGGGGTGATCAATCCCCAACTGTGTTGAAAAGATGCTAGATTATTGTGTTTATGGAACCCAACATAGGAATGTCAAAGAGAAAGAAAAAGAATGAGATGAAAAATCACCCCATGAAGGAGAAGACCATGTATTAAAGTCATTCAAAAACTCTAATATATTCTTCCTTAGGTGTATGAGGATAGGAAGGACTTACTATGAATAACTTAGTGACTTTGTTATGTTCCACAACCCCATAAACCACACTAATGCAGATGATTTTATAAAAGATAATAAATTTCCCCTATACTCTCCCCATGTTTTGCAAAATTGATTAGAAGCTCAATAGAACTGAAAACTATTGAAATTTTGGTAGAGAAAGGAGACCCATACCCCCAATATGCCTAAAACTATAAATTAAACTGAGTATTATGGAGAATAAGGAATGAAACCTTTCATGGCCCTTGAAACTTATATAAACTGAGTATTATGGAGAATAAGGAATGAAACCTTTCATGGCCCTTGAAACTTATATAAACTGAGTCATTTGATTCATAAATTATTCAAAAAACCTATACATGTAGGTAGAAATATGAACCTATTGATAAAATTATTGTCACTATTTTTTAGTTTGATTAGGTTTTTACAACTATAATCAAAAGTATTAATGAAATGAATGTTACAGTGGGTTATTATGATTAATTAACTTCTAAAATAAACCTTTCAATATCATAATAATTGAAAAATATGTAATGATACAATACAAGTTCACAAAAATAATGGATTGAGTGTAGGTAGATTATTAGAGGTGAATCTGGGATGATTTATGTGATCTAGATGCTATAACAAGGGTTTATTGACCTCACACTACTTCAAAAATGAGATTTTTAGTTGAGGATCTCCTAGGGTTAGATCGTATAGTAGGGGTAGGATTGGATTTACGGCCTTGACCTCTTTCTACATTTTTACACCTTATCAGACCTATGACCTATAAATTTCTAGTTTCGTCACTTATTTTATTCACTTTGTTGATGTTTATCAGTCACTCTCGATCAAATTGTAGGGATCTCTATATACTCTACTTTATCCTTCACAACCTAACCATGGATTTATCTCTACAAAATAAACATTAGTTGGTTTTTGGTAACTTCTGTACACCACTAACTTCATCACTAATTCAAACAGGCCTCAAACCATACATCATTCTCCACCTATCATGTGATATCTATTTATAGTTCTATCATATTTTACATCATTTCTTTAACAATAATTGACTTGAGTTTCTCGCTTATGCAATCTACATGAGTAAGTGACTTTATGTTCTTGAAAATGTGGGAATCAGTTCCCTAGACCTAGTGGGAAGCTTCAAAATTATAGATACTGCTTCCCTAATGAATGTCTAGATGTATTTTTAGAGTTTAGGGAGCTTTGGGTACCTCTTATGATAGCTTTTGCAATAGAAGTCCATAAGAGTGATAAGTACCAAATAGGTGAGTTTCACTTGCTTATATATGCTAATAAAGGTGATTTAAATTGGAAAGGCTAGCTAAGGGGAATTAAAGTGACCCAAAAATACTGTGTAATGGGAAGTTAGGGACCAAAGAAGTGTGGTTCAAGACCGTATAATAGGGTTAGGAGTGTATAAACATTCTTGACCCTACTATATGTTTTTTTATTTAAGAGTGATAATATAAAATTTGAAGTTTGGAAGATGACAAGTGGAACTTCTATGTTTCATGCATTCAATTCTTATAAATTGTCAATAGTTGAGTGTGTAAGAGAAAGAAATATGGACAAGAGACCTGGGATGTGTTGAAGAATGTGTAATGTGCACTTGTTTGAGCAAGAGAGAAATGTCAAGAATAGAAGTCTCAAAGAGTAGAATTACAAAATTTGAGTGTTTATATTTACCCCCCTTTAATTTTGAAATGAAATTACATGCTTACAGAAAAATATTTGTCTTTACTTGATGCTTTTTTCAAGATCTCATTATATTGTTGTTGACACACTCCGCATTGAAACTTGTAACATAGAGTGTAGGCAATGTCCATGATAAATAATTGACCTTTAAATAAAATGTAAAGATGCAACGTAATAAAAATTGAAAATGTAAATAATGAAATAAAGAGATACAAAATGTGGAAGGAATACACCTATTTATTTTTTGGAGGGAAGGGTTTCCTGTTCCTTTTTTGTGTTTGGAGATTTAGATTTTTGAGCTTTACTTAAGGCTTGGGGGTGATCAGCCCCCAATTTTTTTGAGGAGATGCTAGAGTATTAGATGTATGGAACCCAACACATGAGTCAAAGGGAAATAATAATAATGAGGAGCTAAATAACCATATAAAGGAAGAAGACCACATATCAAATTCATTAGACAACTCCGATATATTCCCCCTTAGGTGTAAGATGAGAGGAAGGGATACCTATAAATAAATTAGCTACTTTGATTCCTTTCATTACCCCATGGACCACACCATTGAATATGAATATATAATTTTGTAAATTAGGACACATATTATAAAAGAGAATGAATTTCCCCCATAATCCCCAATTTTTAGAACAATTGGGCAGAAACTGAATAGAACTAAAATGTTCTTAAATGTAGCTAGATAAAGGAGACCCATACCCTCAATATCCTTATAACCAGAACTACAACTGAGTGTTGTGGTGACTAAGGAATGAAACATTTCATGCCCCCTTAAAATAATATAAATTGAGTCACCTGAGTATGAAATTGTGGCAAAAAACATATACCTATAGGTGAAAATTTAAACTTGTTAAGAAAATTGTTACAACTTCCCCTAGGTAGAAAATGTAGGAATGTGTCAAGAATATATGTACAATCCTTAACCTACTATACAGGTTTTACCATGTGCTTTCTTTTTTTGATTTTTTGTGTCTAATGTTGTTTCTAAATGATTCTTCCTTTTTTTTTCATGTTTTTGAGTCCAAAAACCTATTTGTGTCTAATCTAGGTGTAGAATATTTTTAGATGAATTCCCCCTCTTTTGAAGCACATATCATGAATAATTTTACAGTATGGCTCAAAATAATAGATGTGTATCCATGCCTGATAATATTCTTAGGAAACACATGAAGGTTTGATGTGGTGGCCACCAAGGAAAACATGTACTTGTATAGTGGATGCACATGGTGGATACCATAGCACATAATAAATAGTAATAATATAAACAATAAGAATGGTAGAAACAATTTCAACAAGTTAACTAGTAGTAATTAACAACAACAATGCATATGTAAGTGAAAATCAAATGGTACAAACAATATCACATATAAGGATTAATTCTTGCAAACATGGGAAACCTACAGTGGCACAAGACAATAAAGGATTGTGGTATTGTAAAAAAGAGATTTAATGTCACATAAGTAAGACATGATTCCAAAAACATGAGATATCCATATTGGAAAAATACAAACAAGGCCCTTAAGGCATAATCCGAGTAGTAGAAATGCAAGTACACACATAACTAATAAGAATGTATAGAAAACTATAGTATCATAGTGTGATAAAATGGAATGGCAAGTGATATAGAATAACATATGAAACCAAAAAAAATTCAACACTACACAAGACACACGTGTTATTCTTGTTAGATAAAACTATCAAAAATACACTATGTATGTAATCAAGTGTAATGAGAAAGTGAATCTGCACTATAATGAAATAATAACACTTGGTTTGTGTGGAGGGATGCCCTAGAAGAAGTATGTGAGATACAATGATTGGTCCTATTAGCATGTATCAATCCATATGTCCTACATCAATCTCAATATACCCCATGGAAACATGTGTGTAAAGAAGATAAATGGTATCTATCAAACCAAAAGGATAAACAACATGTATAATTTAAAGTGAAAATAAAGTATGCTAAAGAATCAGGTCCCAAGTTTTGTGCTTTTGAAAATATGTGAATGTTTTTGGTTTTTGTTCTTATATCAATGTTTTTGTAATTTTCTAGTACATAGATAAGTACAAAAGGGGGCATCACAAAGGATATCAAATCTCATGGATAAGGGCATCCATGGTTGATTGAAATATAATCGGTCTGGTATCAGCCTTGTTAGTAAATTTCTAAAAGTGGGAGCTAAGGAACAATCATGTCTCATGAAAGTGATGTAGTTCTATAATTTATTCTTCTTCTATGTAAGAAGGACCTTGTATTTTCATGGTATGAGTCTAATGTTTCATGTTATGTTGATAATCAAGGAAAAATTTACATCGGCTTCACCAAAAAAATTCATCATTTTTGTGTTTGATTGGGGTTTTACAACTATAAACAAACAAAGAATGAAATGAATGTTATATGGGGTTATTATAAATAATTAACTTCCAAAATTATTTGTTTAATATCATAATAACACATTATAACTTGCAAAAAATGTACATGATACAATACAAATTCATAAACATAAGGAATTATATGTACTTAGCTACTTACAAGTGATTCTAGGATAATCTAAGCGATTTGAATGTTACAACAAGGCTTTCTGGAACTAACAATGCTTTGGAAATGAGAATGTGAGATGAGGATATCCTAAGGTAGGACTATAAAATAGGGGTAGGATTGGTTATACAATCTTGACATATTTTTACGGTTTTACACATACTTAGAACTATGATCTATGACTTTATGAAATTTTCACTTGTTTGATTCACGTTTTCATTGTCTTTTGGTCACTCTTGATCACACTATAATGGTCTTTGAATAATATTATCAATCCTTCAAAACCATAATCATAGATTAAGTCCTGTAAAAAACATTAATTGGGTTGTGGGCACCCTTGTGTATTGTCTATATTGGAATTATTCCGAAGAGGCCTCAAACCACACATCATTCTCCACCTATCATGTTATATCTAGCTATAATGAAATTCATATTTGACATACTTTCTTTGCAAATTCTATACTTTATTTTCTCTTATGTGTAATGTACTTGAGTGGGTGAATTTGAGTACTTACAAATGTGGGAATCACTTCCTTAGACCTAGTTGTAAACATTAGATAAATAGATAGTGTTGCCCTAATGAGTGTGCATAGGTATTTCTAGAGTTTATGGACCTTTGGGTGCCTTTATGTTAGATTTTTCAATATTATTGCACAATATTTCTAGGTTGTACTAGGTATAAATGAAGTGAGTTTTACGTGCTTGTATATGCTTCCGACAGTGATTTAAGTTGTAAAGGTTGACTGAGGGGAAGTAAGTGACCCATAGAATAATGTACAATGATAATTTAGGGACCGACATAAGTTGGATTAGGATCATACAATAGGGATAGGACCATAAAAATGTTCCTTCCCCTATTGTATATTTTTGATGCCAGGGTGGTAATCTAGAATGTGAATTTTGGAAGCTGACAAGTGTATTTTCTTATTATGTTTCATGCATTCAATTCTCATTAACTGTTGATAGATGAGTGTGTAAGAAAAATCAAGCTAGATAAGATGCCTAATGTTTCACCAAATGAGAATATGTAAAGTTCACTTTCTTGAGTAAGAGATAAATTTCAAGAATAACAGTGTCAAAGAGTAGAATTACCAAATTTGAGTGTTTACATCTACCCTATCTAAACATTTTGTTTATAAACCCTAGTGTCTCTAGGGTTTCCCATTTCTCAATGAGTGTAAAAATTTTCTTCTATGGTTAGTTATCATTTTCATAGTCATGTCATGTGCTAGATATTTGTCTATGTGAACTCATAAGGGCTGGCATCCCTTTAATTAGGTCAATGCCTCTTATGAGCTCCCAAGTAAGGATCTATCTACATTACACTCTACTAGTTCTTTTGATGATTTTAATTACCTTATTAACACTATGGATGCTAATTTTTTTACATATAGTATGAGATCATTCCTATCACTACAAAATATCCTCCACACTTCACATATTCACCTATTGCTCCACCAACCACTCCATCGATCCCTTTTCCTCTGTATTTTCTTTGCAATATAATTAATATTTTTTTTTCTAGCTCTGAACCTATTTTATATGTTCCTCATACCTCTCCTCCCATAAAAAAATCATTTACTTGCGAAAAAGTAGTTAACACTCGCCCTATTGATAATCCTGAGCCATGTTTTGATGAAAATTCTTTTGCATGCAATACTACTAATTTCAATTATTGGAATAGTAGTTTTAATAATTATCCTCCCTTTATTTCTCATGATAATATTATAGATGAATACAATACTATGATAATTACTAGGTAAACTAGAACCTAATTCTTGTGAATGGGGTTCTCTCTCTCCTCCTCCTCTTGATATGAATAATGATAAAAGTGATTCCTATTTTGATGATGATAATGATTCACATGACTGGCATATTCTTATGATTAATTCAATAGTTGATCATGTTTCTTAGTATTCTAATGTTGACATGGAAAGTAAAAATGATGTTGAATGTACAAATGAATGTTATTTTCCTTCTCCTCCCATATATTCTAATGTAAAGACAATTTCTATTATTACAAGCGACAATGATACTTCTATTTTTGTTCGATATCTTTCTAGTGAATGCAAAAATGATGGTTCTACTTATATCTCTTCCCTTCCTCTTAATTTGGATAATCACAGTGTGTCTTATATATATCTTAAGGAAATTGAACATTTTAATGTAACACCTTCTATTCCACCTTGTATTGAAACAAATTATATTCCTTATACTAGTTTTATTATAAAAGAACTAGAAGTCTTTAAAATTTCCAACTCTTTAAATCCATCACGTGAAATTAAAGCTATAGTACATGATTCTCCACCTTATATCAATGATAAAATTCCTTTCAGAATATAAGTGTTCCCATGGCTACATTTCATGAAAAAGTGAAACCTCTCAACGATTCCATTGACATATATTTTATCCCCTTATCAAGATGTCTTATCTTTAATACATGGAATAGGTGATTTGTAACATACAGTACACATTTTAACCTTAGAAACCAAAGTGTATTATTCTTTGAGTGACTCTAATGCTCTTTATGGAAACATAATATCACATAATATATTCCATTCTACTTTCCAAAGAGATTTTATCATTCCTAAATTTAGTTATTTAATGGGAATTTTTATCCTTATTTTCATTTTAAGCACCATCATCTTGTCATATTCTTATAAAAATGATATTTTATCACTAAAATATTTCTTGAAAATCCTTATAGGTGATGTAATGTATTGGTTTAATCATCTCTCTGGTGGATTTTTTAACACAATTTTAGAACTTAAAAAAGTTTTTCATCTATAATTTATTGACAATTAAGGCCATCATGTTACTTATGATCACTTTCCTTCTTTGTATGAAGGAAAATTTGAGATAGTTTCTGATTATATTTTAAGCTTTAATTCAATATACCTTTTTTGTTCCCCATTTTCCCTCTTAAGGAGAAATTTATTTATCACAAGTGTGATTCTTTCACACACCTTTTATTTCATGTTATGTATTTTGAGCAAGATATTTCCCCATCACATATTCCTATACCTTCACATTCTCATATTCCTACTCCTTGCATATATCTCAATGCCTATGTTTTTAATGGTTCATCCTCTATTTCGGGACAATTTAGGTTTTACATCACAATAATACTTCCTACCATATTACAACCAAGCCTAAAGATCATATGAGGCATCCTCCTATTTCTAATAAAAACCCACAACACCTTGATAAATCATTGGATCATCCACATGAAATTTTTATTATTCTACTTAATAAGAACTTGATTAAATTTCAATCTAATGATCATCACCATCCTCATCAATTGGAGAAAGAAGAAGGATGCCATTTTTATAACATACACCATATTAGGGGACTGAAATAATATTTTTTTATGCATTACATTATAAGCTTAAGTTTTTAAAATAAAAAGGAATTATAAATTTTGATCAATGATATCATGATATTTTCCCTTCTCCTCCTTTAAGGAAACGATATGTGAAGGTTGAAATCACCTAATACGATCCCTGTAAATACTAGTTTCTATCCTTAAGAGATATGTTTGTTAGAGTAGAGATCTTACTCATAAATCACTATAAAGGGATGAATAAAAATGGATCACAAAATATAAGACATTTTTGCTACATGATAATCAAGTTGATACTACGTCTACATGTGTACTACGCAAAAAATAATCTATAATATCCATTCATAAGCTATAAATAATTAACAAATATACATATTTGGAGATTTGACTGACTAAACATCATTTATTTACTAAACTTAATATTTTTATGGCACACCTTTAGGAATCTATCAATTTTTATTGACATCAATCTAATCTAGTCACATCACACACCAATGATCATCACTTACTATAAGTTGATCAAAAATTATATAAAATTAAGTTAATCATATGTAATTCTAATAATAAATTCACACCAACATCAAAAACATCCAATCACATTAAATACAATATGAAAATCCAACATTCTATAACTTAAAATTCACCACACAAGATGAAATAGTTCGATAAAAAAATCCATGTATACACACACATACACACCAAGTAAAAAATCATAATACAATCAGGGTCATGCCTTTACAATCCTCTATATCTCATCATCAAGATCCTACTCCTCACAAGATACATTAATTATATCTAAATAACTAGAGGCCCCCTACATATATATTACCATGGTACAATTATCACAATCTATATTAGTACAGTCAGTATCAAAATTTCCCTATCTCTACTATGACTTGGTCATAATGTTCCTTTACGCATGTTAATATCCCTACTAAAACATGCATTATATTTATCCCATGTGGATGTTAGGGTCTCTCACCTATATTTCCATGAATCTCATCTCACAATTTTCTATTTAATAATGTACATGTGGCCACCACCACAATAACAAGATTAAGCAAAAAAATCAGGACTCACTTGTGAGATCATCAACACACTCTAGTAGGCCAATGATAAAAAATCATTTTGAAGGTGCGAGTCATTATTTTCACTTATTCATATAAAATATTTGTCTAATATGAATAACCCATGATAAAAAAAAAATCACACTCATATATTAGATATCAATCAATAAATAATCAAGAATTTACATATATTTATTCAATCAATAAATACTTAAATTAAAAATTAATTACACTGTGAAATTACTGCCAAAATGGCATCATCTGTAAGGGAATATCCTCATGGTGACCATTCATCTCATATGGGTGGGATCATAGCTCCCTCTCCTCCTATAGGTATAAATTCACCTCCTAAACCTCCTACTAACACAAGAAACATTAATACCCATCAGTTCCCTATCTGTCATTGTATATATGTTGTAGTGCATCCCCCATCATTTATATCAATTAAATAAACTAATGAAAATAAATTGATTGGGGTTGGTCCTGGTTATCCCCTATCTCACAATGTTACATGGCTAGACCTACTCCATAAATAGATATTTAGGGGAGCATCGAGTTCCAATCTAAATTTGTGCATGACACACTCATATTGATATATTTCCTCTAACTCAAGAAATTGACCCTCAAAATAAACATTATTTCTAATCTTCTCCAACTCCACAACATCATCTATCTACCTAAAAATATCTATATAGTCTCCATATGATCTCTCTTTTGGTAAACCTATCCAACATGGCCCTGTATGACATAGTATTCATGCACCAAATCTTAGGAAATTCCTATCGAGTTGTAAATATCTCAATATGGGCCCAATAATTATGTATTACTCCTACCATTCACATCATTTCTACTGTTACACCACCTTTGTGACCCTCTAATATAAATTTGTAGATATATCTATATATATGCTTCGACATCAATGGCCCTAATCATAGCTCATTTCATCATCCTTTATAGGTTGGAAAATCATCCGCATCATATCCACCACCATCCATAGCTAAAAATGAAGCCAATAGTACATAAATAGACTTCCACAGTTGCTAAATGTTATTTTTAATAATAGAATTCAATTATATGGTAAAATATGTAATTCCAATGAGTCCCAATAAAATGTATGTGCATTGTGAATATTATATAGAACATGTTTCAAAAATACCCATACTCTCTATTCAAATATCATAAATATTAATATATGATACATGTCCTCTAAAGTAATAGTCATCTCTCTTGTTGGGAGCTAAAATATGTAGGTGGTGTAAGTCCTCCACTCATAAAATGTATTAATCAAGTGCATTTTTAGTGTAACTTTCCATAATTTGGTCACATGTCGTAATATCAAATTATCCAAATTTTCCCAGTTATGCTCATATAGAAATTTTCCATTCTAAAACAAAGCTAACACCTAGTAGCTTCTAAGAAATCGATCAAACCTACTATAGGACCATCAAAATAAGAGCTTATGAGAAATAACTTCTTTCATTCATGAACAATCTCAAATTAAATTCCTATCTATTTATTACTCTCTAGATTGTTAATCTCACAAATGAACCTATTCAGATCACTTTTACAATAAAAATGGAGTGGTTCCTCAAGATTTTGAAGATGGAATCTCACCAAAACTTGGATACAAGGCCATTTTTGGATCTTCCCATGCTCTTAAATTTGAGAGAATGGATGCAAGATGGAGAAGCTATTTCCTTTAATGGAATGGCTCAAGATCAAAATGCATATAGTTTATCCTAGGGAAAATAAGGTGTAAGAAGAAAGGTAAGGGAGAGGGTTTATTATATATATTTCTTGAAGAGGCAAGGATAGCAAATTGATGAATGTGGGATAAACCCCAAAGAGGAAACACAAAGGTCATGTATGTTTAATAAAGTATGTGCACTTTATGGGAGTTAAAAGGGGGTTTAATTAATCAAAGGTGATTAATTAATAGAACGGGGTATGCTTATAGAATATTTTGAATAAAGTTAGTATGATTCAGGATATTTTAAGAGAGGAAATGGTTTAATAAATGATGATTTATTGATTTATATTAATGGTCATAATTAATTAAGAATAATTAGTTGACCTAGGTAGAAGTGGACGTTAATTAATGAAAGGTTGTTAATCGGCATCCTGAGTGATAGGAGGGCTAATTAATTAGCAAAATGTAATTAATTAATAATGGTAGAGAAATAATGATGTTCCATTAACGAAGTGTCGTCAATTTATGGGAAAGAGGACAGTTAGTGCAATTTAGGTATTAAAATGGCTTGGCCCAATTCTAGGTGTCTACATTTTCCCCTCTTTGGGTGGCATAAGTGATGCAACTTCGAAGAGAGTATACAAGTATAAACAAGTGAATTTTTGAAAGGATAGAAGAAAAATTAGAAGAGTGAAAGATTCCCCCTCAATTTTTATGGGGTGATGAAAGAGGTCAATCGACAATTGAAAAGAATAAGAGAAAAGGTGAAAGCGAGAGAAAATCCCATTGCAATGGAATAAGGACAATGATATACCAAAAATGAATATAGAGGAGAGATGCAATCACTGATCCCTACATAATACCAGTATGAACTCTTTTGTTAAGCACAAGAAATGGTTTTCTTAGCAGATCTGTAGAAATGATTTATAACATGTGATTCCTATTGTCCCAAGTGAGTTGGAAGAATAGTGTTGATAGAAGAGAATGATAATGAAGAAAGAATAAGATTAAGGGGATGAAAATAACTTACATGTAGTAGGTGTAAAAACCAGTTTATGTCATTATATTGCATGTGATCTACATCATCGATCCTTATTAAAATACATGCATACAATAAAAGTGTAAAATGATATAAAAATCCATAATACAAACATTTGTTTATTACCAAAGTACTAACGTGATGCAACATACAGAATGCAATGCAATACAAGAAAGTAAACAAACTAACCTAATAGGGAAACAAGTACGAACACACATACTCAAACAAACAACATTCAAGACAGTTGCACAATTTTTTTTTATCAAGCTATGTCATGACCTGTGTGAATTAATGACAAGACTTAAGAATGACACCCCAAGAAAGGATACATGCAAGGTGAATAAGTGAAGGATGTAGAAGTCCAGTGAAAAATCAATCATTCCCTAAGAAACTTCCCTAAGCAACATGATCGTACAAAGGACGACAATGATAATGAGAAAACTAGCTTTTGTTGATGGAGGATAGATCTTAATGGTCTGCAAGTTGCGGACAAGAACATGTGAAATTCAAAGAAATATGTTTTGTAGGAAAATTTTTGATGTTCGAGTATAATGCATTTGACACAATTTCATCTACGTGCATCCTGTTTACCAATTTTTGAAAAAAAAAAAAATATCAATTTTTTTGAATTTTTTTTAAGAATCTTTTTAAATTTTTAGGATTTTTGAAGATTTCCAAATTTTTATGTTTTTTGATTTTTTTTTTGCAAATGTTTAGGATTTTTGAAGATTTCCAAAAAAAAATTGATTTTTGATTTTTTGCAAATGTTTAGAATTTTTCTATTCTTTTAGAAGAATTATCATAGATAAGATCACCTAGAAGCAAAAAAATGCTCCATGGACAAGAAAGGGGTGCTAGGTAGCAAAAAATTCACAAGTGTAGCGAAAATGGCGGAAAAATTATTATTTAATAAAAATAATCATCAAGATGGGTGGTAGAAGAAAATAGAACGATCACGGTGGTCACACTACCTCCCACGACCATTGCGATGGGTGAAAATCACCAGGGGTAGGTCAAAATAGCATGTGTGTGTGTTGGGGGGGGGGGGGAGTAGATCATCAGGGCTAGTTATTTGATACTAAAATTTATCAATTTGTTGATTGATTTTTCTCTGACATGTGGGAGATATGGCTCGAGTTAAGTTCTGAATGATACGTGCATACATCATTTGATAGTACATGCGGCCTCCTAGAAATGGACCTCGAGTATGTGAAGTGAAAACTTTACATGTTTGTGTCATTTATTTCATTTATTAGTATGTAGAAAAATGTGTGGCAGCGTATGCGTGGCCCTTGTGGCGCGCTTTTGTTGTCGAGGGAGCTCATGCATGGATGGGTCATACATGTGTTACGGGCATGTATGTGTTAGGGTTAGGGTAGGTGGGTACGTCGGCGTGCATGCACCGATGTGGGACGTGTATGCGCAAATAGGTGCACACATATTCTAGGGTAGATATGGATAGGTACATTGGTGTGTATGCACCAAATGAGGCACACAGACACTGAAAAAGGATGCATATTTGTTAGGGCGTGCATGCACTAAAATGTGTACATAGGTGCTTAATAGCACACGCTGGTGTGAAAAGGTAGTTTTTAGGAAACCTTATAAAAATTTAGGAGATGTTTAGAGGAATGTAGGGATGAATAGAAGAAAATTATATGTTACATGTTAGAATAAATGAAGTTGATGAGAATTTTTCTTGATCCTGTAGAGTGACCTACATATCTTAGAGACATGCGAGTGGCATGCGAGGTTGTGATCTTTCCAAGAGACCTTCACTCAGTATGAGAGGATCTACTTGGAGATGACTTTAGACATGACTGTACTTTCCTATGTGATGTAGATGCCATAGATTACCTTGAATCATAGCCTTCTAAAATCCTTAGATGAGAGATGACATAGTGAGAGTCAATGTTTTGAATTTGTTTTTGACAAGATGGCCATCACCTTAGAGGACGTGTGGCGGATCCTTAGGGTTCTGATCTAGGGCTGACTGATATATTATGATGGAGATGGTGCCCATATTACACAGTGTCTTATTGAGATGTTTGACCTCCAGGATATTCCTTGGAAGGATATGGCAGTAAAGTTATACAGGTGCTTTTAGGATCATTGGTTATCTCGTGTAGCTATATATTTGATTTATCTTGTCATTAGAATTCTTCTAATTGACAAGATGGCTACTTATTTTCCATTGATCTTGATTTTTGTCATTTATGGTTTAATCAATAGAGAGAGATATTAATGGGGATAGTGTCTATTAGCACACTTATATTGGAATATTCATCTTATTACCTACAACGGTTAGAATACTGTGGGCCCAACAACTCTTCTTTAGATATGGGTGTGGTACCGTATTGCCATTGGTCGGCCTGCAGGAGACTTCAAGTTTGGTCTCCAGATGAGCCTTTGATGATGGGATGGGTGTCGGATTGGTGATGAAATTTGGGGTCACATTGGAGATACAGATTATTATCTGTGTATTTGATGAGTTGTAGTTGTGTATGATTACATGGCATCCTTATAGAGCTTATCAGTGGTCTGATGATGTACATAGTTGAGTGTAGCAGCAGTTGAGCATTTCTTGATCAGCAGTAGAGATTACATCACAAAGTGGTATAGGGTGGATCATGTTCAGTGACACTTTGGTTGAGTTTCAGGTATCCTTGGTGATGATATGTGGTATGGTTTCTACTCTAGTGAGACATTTGACATTAACCCTCTCATTAGACTAACACGAGATTGAGATAGCTTCAAATAGATGGTACCACAACCATTGGGTACCATTACCACATGTTGTTGATCAAGGGGAGACAAAAAACTATCATGCATGGTAAATTTTAGTGCTCCCAGGGAGGTTGACGATTCCACATGCCACCATTGATGTAGGAGTTGTGATAGCTACATAGGGATTACAAGGTAGAGCTCGTAGAGCTAGAACTTGGAAGCTAGTACAACAGGGTGTCCAGGGCCAAGGATAGGGATAGGATACAAGGCAAGGGCATAGGTAAAGGGACAGATTCCTATACAATAACAGATCCTAGTTGTCATATACCCTTACAACATGTTGGCCTACAGGGCTTAGTACATATGCAGATACAACATGTGTCATTTTCACTTCCACATGCAGCTAGTCCACCACACAATCCACCTAGGGATGGAGGTGGAGATGGAGATGGATGGAGGAGGTGGAGGTTATGATAGAGATGGATGAGGGACTCCTTAGTAGAGTCCCATAAGGGAAGGATGGTTGAGATGGAGGACACCCAAAGGTTAAATGAGCTTGTTTCCTTACAACAACGGCTGACAACAGGTTATAACACAAAGAATTTCATGTTGTTGTTGAGAGAGATTGGATTATTATAAATAGAGACTAGCTGGCAGAGATCTTACAGTGGGATTCTTAGAGGACCGACTTATTTGAGTTAACTAGTGTCAGAGTAGAGCGTGATACGCTCCAACAAGAAGGGGGAGTAGATGGAGTCCTAGAGATGGTTTTGGAGTGCCCTACAGCCACTGGGGAGGCCACCTACTACAGGATTTTATACCATTCAAATGTGCCCGCGGATCAGAGGGCTATAAATTATAGTCAGTTAGCTGATAATCGGTTGTGATCTAGGTCATAGAGGCCATTGCGATCTGTGAGAATCTGTACTAGGTCCTTTAGAACAACAGGTAACTTTATCCCATCAGATGCCACCTCTACAGTGTCCACAACATATGCTACCACCTGGTGGTAGACCATGGCAATTCACATATGGGAGAGATTCATAGTTGACTCATTTTATTGATGTATATGTACATATGTATATTTTTTATGTATGCCTCGATATGAAGGCACACTTTTGAAATTATGTATATGTATTGTGTTTGGTTACGCCTTGATATAAAGGCACATTTTTGATCTATGCCCATGATGACATAATTTGTATCTGATGATTATGTACAGATACACATTGTATATGGACATTAAAATGTTTGACATATTTACATGTATATGATGATGTTCTTTATTATGATGTATGATTGTATCACATGTGTTTGATTTATGAGATAACATTAGATGATATCACATTTTTTTTGATGAGATACTTATGATTTTCCACATTTTAAATTTTTTATATTGGGGAGGGGGGACAGGAGGCACTCCCTATTGCCCCATTTTTGATATGGTAGGATGATAGTAGTTTAGCATACATGTCAGATATTTATTTTCATGATGATGTAACTTAGTTGTTATTGATGTTATATATTATGTATGTGATATTAGACATGATGATATAGATGATGATGTGATAACAAACAATGTACAAGTATTAACCAAGCACAAGAAAAAGTTAACAAATCTATCAAAATTACACACTAAACAAATTGACAACACAACTACGTACAAATATAAACAAGCATGCAAAACATACTAAATATAAACAAGAAAGAATGAATCTAATATAAGAAAGAAAATATCAATCATAGGAAGTATATTAAGCAACACACTATACAAAATGTACAATCAAGTAAGGGAAAGATATACAAAAATGTACAAAACAAATAAGCACAACAAGAAACAAACAAACAAACAAGTAAGCAAAGCACTCCTATGTTTTTGTGAGACAATTTTCAATGCGTTTTATGTTGTTTTCGGGAGTTTTTTGGAAATATTGTTCTGTTGTTTTTGGTATTTTCTATGAGATTTTTTTTCTAATGTTTTGAGTTTTTCTAACCATATTTGAATGTTTTTGAAATATTCTAGCATATTTGAATGTTTTTGGAATTTTCTAACATATTTCAATGTTTTTGAAATTTTCTAACCTATTTAAATGTTTTTGTGATTTTCTGAAAGTCTTTCAAAGTTATGTACAAGAAAATAGAGAAACGTGGATGCCCCCATCATTAGATGGGAATATACAAGGGTAGATGCCACACATTATGTGTAGGAAGGTGAATATGTGAAGATTCTTCTAGTGTTAGATGGGTGTAATGCCCCGTTCAACATTTCCCCAGTTCTTGGCATAAAGACCCTATTGCTAAGCATGGGAGGGTTGTGTGTGTGCTCCCGTTGACCTTTTTGACTTCATCATTTTCGTAGTGAAGATTTTACACCCTCCCTCTCCTTCTTGCCTTCTTGGGTCATTTTCGACACCCCAAACTGTGGACCTTGTAGCGTCATGCACGATTATCCTGTTAAAGGAAAATATTGTTCTTCCTTCTTTGTGCTTGTCTGGTTATCGTCTTTAATATGATGAATAATTATTTTATTTTATTTTAGCCATAAAATCATTATAATAGTATTAATAATAATATTATAATTTAAATTATCGTTTGACGATCTTTGGTTTAGGTGTTAATTTTATCAATATTGTTATTGATTACCTTTAAACTATTTTATTTCAATGATAATTTCCCTCATGCTCGAGCCTCCTTTCACAAAAAAGAGGAGGATATTTTCATTAGTGGCATCTTTGTTTAGGACGTGGTGATCGTGTTTATTGTTATTATTATCCTCCTCGGCCATCTAGGCGTCACGCATTATTTGTAATTTTAGCTTTTGTTGACAAAACATTTTTTTTTATCTTTGTTCTTGTGGAGGCATCCACCCACCCTCCACCAATTACTCATTCCTTCTAGCCACTCACACTCACCTTTATTTGGTTGAAAATACCTGGCCATTAGTAATGCGTGGAGGAAGAGCACCTACCACTTCCTTACTTTATATTATTTTTTTTAGACAAGACGTGCTGGTTTGAATGCCAAGTGGGGGGGTTAGCCACCTATCCTTCCTAACTGATTTTTCAACCACTCCTGACATGTTCAGCCTTTTCTAACCTACTATGCATTTTTGTCTTCCTCACACCATGTTTTAACACATTTTGGGGGAATGAAACACCTGACCTAGGAGTGTATTAATTGGTTTTTAACTATTTTTTTTGGTTGATGTGTTGGTTCTTTTTTTTTTGTAGTTGGAGACATTGTCCTGGCCACGTGAGTGTGGTGAAGGAGAATTTTTGTGGTCTGTTGATATGCATGGAAGCTTCCAGAAAATACACCTTACAGGCCGCTTGGAGTTGGAGGAAGAGTATATGGGTGTTGCGGCCTCCTCCCAACCTCCCAGCCTGCGCCAGCATCCTCCCAGCCTTTGCCAAACTCTAGCCTATGGACCTGCATAGACTTCCATTGAGTAGAATGGAGAGAGAGATTTTTTTCAGATGTGGTAGTTTTAAATGCATTGGTGGATGTGTTTGTAATGTTTGACCAAATGAAAGAACGAGACATCTGCTCATGATATATTACCATGGTAGTGTACAGAAAACATGGATCTCCTCGCGAGGTAGTCACGTTGCTTCTCTTTATACAGTTAATTGGTCTCCAACCTAATGAGTTTACATTTTCCAGCGTACCTCTAGCATGTGTGAAAATGGTTTTGTGGTAAAGGCCTGCGAACTACTTGATAGAATGCCTCAAAGAAATGCGGTCTCATGGAGTGCTATGATTGCAGGACCTGCACAAAATGGATTTGTTAAAAAGGTGTTTGAACTATTTGACAAAATGCCTCAAAGATATGTGGTCTTATGGAACATTCCCTGACCATGTAAGATTCATTTTTTTTTAATTAGCTTTCAGCCATGTACGTTCAGTGCATGAGGGTTGTAAATACTTCGATGGCATGAGTGCCTCTTATAGAATCATGCCTAGAATTAATCATTATGTTTGCTTGGTGTTTGATGAGCACATGAGAATGTGAAAAAATGTGGAAGCATGCGAACTATTTGACAATGCTTAAAAGGAATGTGGTTTATGGGTTGCAATGATTGCAGGATGTGTAAAAAAATGAGTTTGTTGAAAATGCCTTGGAAACTTTCAAGCAAATGCAATTGGTATGTATAAAGCTAGATTCCACAACCTTTGTCAGCATCCTCCCCACATGTGAAAAATAAAGAGCTTTAGAATAGAGCATGGAAAACCATCAAGGCATAGAAAACAAAATGTTTTTGTTTGCAATGCAACTTCCCTGGTAGATGTGTATGCAAAATGGTGGAGCTGAGGATACTCGTGAACTGGTTGACGAAGTGCCCAAGCAAGATGCTGAACCAAAGCCTGCAGCTTCGACCGACTTCATTCTCCAGGAATGGTTCTTCTTCCCTTACCTCTCATAATTCTCGTGTTTTAGTTCGCTTTTGCAACTAAATAGAAATTTAAATTATTAGGATTTTTTAATACAGTTAAATGTCCCTTTAACTCATTGCAAAACAATAAATTGTCATGTTGTAATTCACAAATTCATTATAACTCGTCTACTTTAAACCATGAACTATCACCCTCACTTCAAGATGATTTAGAAAAATATTACCCATCTTGATCACTCCAATATTGTTTTATCGACCAAACAAATTTGACTCCCCATTGATAAAATCAATCTTCTCCTTGTTTGAAATAGTTAAATTTTGTATTTTTTTGGAGACTCACTAAGTACCCTTCGTAACTCTGGAAATGAGATGTGAAGTTTCATTCATGTACCTTGGTATACGAGGAGTCACCTTGACCTTTGGTTTGACCCAAAACGAAAATATGACATCCTTTTGACGCTCTTATAGGAGCCCTATTACACTTGTTTACAATAGTAGAAAGCTATTAAACCTAGAAAGTTGGCTTTCGTTTTGAACCACCATTTGAAACCTGGATGGAGAAATTACTTCTCGTCTTCGCAAACCTCTAGTGTTTATACTATAAAAATGCATGGAACATTCAGTATAGGAAAGAGCACTTTTCGGGATAGTTTGGCGAAGCCATTTTGTAGGCCTCCGATCACAGTTTGACAAGGTCAAACTGGACCAATTTCATCTTATCGCTCCAGAAAACTTGTCGCCATTTGAAAATGGTTTTCTAGTTCTCAGTCCCATCGAATCTGATGAATTCTCCTTATATAGGGGAACTAGTAGGAGATGTCTTGTTGCATGCTCCTCCATTGAACATCAGTTATGAACACAGTTTTCTAGGCCCTCGAGATAACTTTTTTCATTTTACAACTGGGTGAACTATGACCAGTGGCCCCAGAAAACTAGCCACCAAACGTAAACCATTCGCTTTTTCCCAATTCCATCAGTTGCTATGAATTCTTGGTATATCTGGGGACATGTAGAAAGTTAATTGTGGTGTGCGTTCTCATCAGAGGATTACTTTTAGAAGTAGTTTCTTATCCTCTAAGCCCGTTTTGATCATTTGTAGCTAGTAAGAAAATGTAAAAATAGGAAGTTGTGGGACCCTCGTAGGGTTGCCAAATCACCCTAGAAACTTTTAACACATGTAAATAATTGTTTAAAACACTATAATGTAACTTGTTGTGTGCATTAGAACTTTTGACAAAACAATGTTTTCTCTCTCTACCCTTCTCTTTCTCTCTCCTGGGTTACAAAAAGAAGTAAAATGAAATGTAATGAATACATGTCTCTAAACATTTTTATTTCGATTGCAAATTGTAATTTTTATCTTATGTAAATGGGAAACTGAAAAATGATAATTATGATTGATTAGGGTGGATGCCATGTCAGCGAATTATCGTTGATATCATGTTCACGTGGTTTTTGCAGGATGAAAGAATGATGACGTAAAGGCATTGAGTAATTCTTTGTTTATTTTTGGTAATATATTGAAAGACTTATTGTGGAAATTGGTAGTATGTAAAAGTCGTTAGATTATTAAGTGCTCGAGAAATTGGTATTTCTTTCATGGATGTTATTTTTGATCCCAAAATTTGTTATGGTAAAAGTGGAATACAAATTTCAAAAGGAATTGAAATTATTACCTTGTAGTGAAATTTCATTGTGTAATTATTGGTTTCATAATTGGTGTTGCGCTTCTTACCTTGAAAATGTAATAAAGGAACCTGACCACAATAGTCAATCCTAGTTCAAAATTTGAATATATAACTAACCTAAAGATGTTAATCCCTTAGCGTAGAAAACTATGACCTTCAAACGAACCTTTACACTCGATGGAACATCCTAGTGTTAGGCAAATACGATCCCAAGAAAGGGTTTTATCGTCCTAGTAGGTACGTTTAGGGACATCGACATAAACCAGACATATAGGAGAAACACAGTCAAATAAATCTTCTGCATCAAATGAATTTCTTGTGGGATCCAGATGACATCATGGAGCTAGTGAAATAGTGGTTCTATCACTTAAAATTTTGTTAATGAATAGATCCTCTTAGCTATATGTACTATCTTTGGCTAGTGACAATATAGTGCTTTGATCTTTATGGAGGGTTTATAGGGTGAATATGATTTGAACCTTAATCTAATCTATAATAGAGCGTAAAGCCCTAAGTGAAAATTGGAATTAAAACTAAACCCTAGTCGTTTAGGATGTTAACTTGTGGGTAGAAAACTATAATTTAACTCCTTGTATACAAAATTGTTTTAAAAGATGTTGGTTTTAGAGAACCTTAGAAAATGAAATATTGTCCCAAAATACCTTGTTATGTCATTTTATGGCATTAAGGAATAAAGAATATTCCTTATGCAGAATCGTGAAATGCAGAGACATGGGATCTTCGTGAACATGGGTCACTTGTGGTTCATGGGTAGCTTATAATGCTTCTAACCATGTACGTCCTTAAGATGTCAGACAATTTCTTTCGTAACTCTTTTGTTATAAAATGATGGTAAAAATGTGACCATAGTGTAATGTAGAAAAATAAAGCATATAAGAGTAAAAATGAGAATTGAGGTTAGGCATACTGCCACTCTTGGAGTCCTTATAACTCAATTAAGTATCATTATGTGTTTCAAAGAATATGTATTGCCTTGGTGTGATCTAACTTTGAGAAAACAAAAGATATATAAATATAAATGGAAGTCAATAAGTTATTAAAATTTATTAACTATGGTAGCGAAATAACTATTCCGTGATCGAAGGATGTTCTTGGAAAAAAAAAAAGCTATCTCAAATCTATGTCTTCCTAAATCCCAAGATTTCACCTTGACATCACGTAAATTCACTTGTGTAGCAAGGGTAAATTTTTAAACATTAAATAAACGTTTGAGAAGCATATTCTTAACATAAGAACAAGATAATTGAGTACTTTATATGTGATTTGAATTGTGCCAAATAAGAAAGTAAGTTATGGAAATTTCCATGATGCATAACGGAAACCAACTTAAGATGGTCAAACTGTAAATTAAATGTGATATGAACTTAAGATTTTGTAGATGGAAAAAGGAGAAAGCTATCCTTTCACAATAATGTTCTTAGAATGCTAATCGTAACTAAGATGCAATTAAAGAAATGATGTGTTGTGGGTTTACCAATCCTTGAGTCTTTTGTCTTGTGTTTGGGTTTTTGCTAGTACTCATTCATTTGGAAAAGTGTGGTATAAACAGGTATATGGTGTTGTCATGTGTCTATGTGATTTTATGATTGATGTAAGTGTCGTATATGTTGTCGAGTTTTCCTACTTGGAGTCCTTGTGGCGTTTTGCAGTGAGCAATGTAAGTCAAAAAAAAATATCCTGGTATTTTACTGTTGTAATTGTGTGTGTAAAGTGTGGGCACTATAATGGGAATGTACAAAGGAAACTACTTCATAGATTTACAAGAGGAGTACTAGCTAGATCAAGGATTTGAAAGGACATGCTCAAAAGGAATCTCATATGTAGGTGAAAAGCTAGCTCTAGAAAAAGAAAATGTACCCCCTAGATGTGAGATGCTTGTGAACAAAGAATCCTCTGAAGGTGCCGGAAACTAGTTTTGACCAAGGGACCTATCTAAAGTGCCACAATAGTGTGGTTTTCACACTTGGATGACCTATTTTCTCTTTGATTTTTCCTTTTTTGATTTTTTTGTTTTTTTATATTTTTATACTTTTTTCGTTGTTTTTTATTTTTGTGTCATGCTTAAGTATATAAGAGTTTGAGGTGCATGGCATTCATAGGCTCGCATAACTAATCTCTGTCAAGATAGGCAAGTTTGTATGCTCCTGACCCATATTTTTCCACTATCACATAAGGTCCCAACCAATTGGGTTTGAATTTACCCTTTTTTCTCATTCTTTCACAGTGTTAAACTAGTTTTCCTTCAAGACGAGATCTCCTAGATCAAACTAATGAGGTATGATCCATTTTTTGTAGCTCCGGGACACTTGATTCTAATAAAATTTTAAGTGATTAAGTGTGTGGGGGCATCTTTCATCTAGCAGTTCAAGCTTATCCTATCTAGCCATGCGGTAGTCTTCATCTTTATCTAGATAGTCTCTGAGAGATATTCTTAGGGAGGGAATCTCAATTTCCAGGGGGATGATGGACTCAATGCTAGAAAACTAAGGAGTAGAGTATCACATTAGTAGGAGTGTGGATGGAATTTCTATAGGCCCATAGGGCGGGATGTATTTGTAAATGAAAATTGCGGCCAGTCTTACTTACCATATTTTCCATAATTCCAACAAGAGTTTTATTAGAGGCCTCTTCTTGTCCATTACCTTGAGGGTAATAGGGAGTAGAATAATTTAAGTGTATTTAAAAGAATTGGCATAGGGCTTTCACAGTATTTTTCTTAAATTACTTGCCATTTTTAGCTACAATGGAAGAATAGATGTCGTAATGGCAGATGAGATGATTCATGATGAATTTTGTAATCTATTCCCTAGTAACATTCATGAGAGGAACAACTTCCACCCATTTGGTGAAGTATTATGTGGTAGTTATGATAGGAGTATGGCCATCTGAGGAGGTAGGTGTGAGCTTCCCTATGAGATCTAGTCCCCACATAGATAATGGACATGGTGTTGTGATTAGTTGCAAAGGCTATGTTGGCGCATCAATAAGGTTCCCATATTTCTGGTAAAATGAACACTTCTTACAATACTAGAAGCAATCAGTTTCCATAGTAGACCAGTAGTAACCTACTCTCAATAATTTATTTGCCAAGAACATTCCATTGGTATGGGCTCCACAAAATTCTTCATGTACTTCCTTGATCATTTGGACT
Organism: Taxus chinensis; assembly: GCA_019776745.2. Taxonomy (NCBI): domain Eukaryota; kingdom Viridiplantae; phylum Streptophyta; class Pinopsida; order Cupressales; family Taxaceae; genus Taxus; species Taxus chinensis. The sequence continues at coordinate 270,394,664 of CM034149.1, read as the reverse complement.
GACTCCATTACATCTAGAAAACATAACATATTCCCGTCATATCTATGGCAATAGAGGGTACCCCCAAGGCGGGTGTAACGGGCTATCTTTTGGATAAGGTTCCTTTTTTCAAAGTGGGTTATGTTCTAAGGAAACATATCATCTTGTATGTAGTTAAAGATATGATCATAACAAGGGGATAATGGACCAACAACCTCATAGGCCAGGCATTATTTCGGTATGTCATATGTAGTTTTTCATAAGTTTTCAACAAAAAATGACATGTCCTTAATTTCTGTGGAATCCGTAGCAAGGAATCCACTATCATCGTAGCATCTGTAAAGTGATTTTGTGCTCTTGGTATCTTTTCAAAAGTGATACACACAAAATATTCTTTAAGAGTCTCCATTAACTTCTTATATGGGATGAGATTCTTGTTTTTTACCTTGTATTCATCGTTGACCTATTTGATGATCAATTATGATTCTTTAATGACTTTAAGTTGATGGATGTTCTATTTGATAGCTAGCTTCATCCCATTTATAAGAGCTTCATATTTTTCAATGTTGTTTGTACATGGAAATCCGAGGTGAAAATCTTGAGGTATAAAGACACTTGAAGGAGTGATTAGAACCACTCCTACTCCTAAACCATAGAAAGTGAATGATCCATAAAATTGTACTTGCCACATGACAGACTCCTCGATATAAATTAATGATGCATCTGGTAGATCCAGACACACTGGTTCTATTCCAGGTAAAGGTTCCTTAACTAGTCAGTCTATAAGCACCTATCCTTTAACTGACTTCTGATGCACATATTCAATATCAAACTCATTGAGTAGGATGATCCAATTAGGCATCCTACTAGTAAGTGTTGGCTTTGACAACAAGTATTTTAGAGGGTCAAATTTAGATATAATCTTGGTTTTTTTGTTTAATAGGTAATGGTGAAGCTTTTGGAAGGTAAAGACTACAACTTCAATTTGAAGGTAGTTGAGATCATAAGTGATCAGAGTACGACTGAGATAATATACCACTTTCTCTTTCTAGCTAAGATCATATTGAGCTAGTAAGGCACCAATAGTAAATTGGGTCGCGGATATGTAAAGAAATAGTGGTTTTCCTAAGGTTAGAGGCATGAGGACTAGAGGATTTTCCAAATAATGTTGGAGTAAGGAAAAGGCTTGTTTTTGTTCAGGTCCCCAAAAGAAATTACCATCCTTTTTTAGCAGATGAGTGAAAAGATGACAAATATTGGCGAGCTGCGATATAAAGTAGTGAATGGCTTGGATTTTTCCCTAAAATATACACAATTTTTTGAGGTTTTTGGGAGGAGGCATTTCAGTAATAGTAGTTACCTTAGCATGATCAACCTCAATCCCTCTTCTAGATATAGTGAAACCCAATAGTTTACCTAATAATACCCCGAAGCCACATTTCTTTGGATTAAACTTGACTTTATAATATTTGAGACGTTGAAAGATGTATCTTAAGAGTTCAAGGTGTTCTTCTCTTCTCTTTTATTTTCCTAGGATATTTTCAACATAATCCTCCATAATTTCATTAAGCATTTCATGGAATATCACTATCATATCCCGTTGACATGTTGCACTGGCATTTTTAAGGCCGAAGGGCATCACCTGATAATAGAAGGTCCCCCAAGGGGTTGTAAAGGCATTATTATGTTGGTTCTCCTCCACAATATTAATTTTATTGTATCTAGAAAATCCATCCATGAGAGATAGCATTTTGTAGTTAGTGGTTGAATTGACAATAATGCTGATGTTGGGAAGCAGAAAGTTGTCTTTTGGACATGCCTTGTTGATGTCTCTAAATTTGGTACAAATTATGATTCCTATAGAATTTTTCTGTACCAAGAATATATTGGATATCCATTTTGAGTAATCGATTAGTTTGATAAATCTAGCTACTAAGATTTTTTCAAGATCTTCCTTGATTGGAAGGGCCAACTGCAGATGCATTATTTTTATCTTCTATTTGATGGGATTTTTGTTTGTGTGCACAAAAAGGTTATGCACTACCAAATAAAGGTCTAGGATGCATAAGACCAAGCAAATATGTCTAAGAATTCTCTGAAAATCATTATAAATTTTTTTTTTCTTTTGATGGAAGCGAAGCTCCCAACTTAACTATTTTAGGTTGCTCTTCTATGCCAATGTTGAAATCAGTAGTGTCTTCTACTAACATTCTAGATGTATCCTCCATACACATAGAATTAGGAGTGAGGTTAAGATAATCTTCTAATGGTGTCTCAACAATATTTTCACCCTTGGCATGGTCACTTTTTATGTCCATATATTTTTTGATTTGTTTGTCAGCAAGTGCCTCAAAGAGGTTTTCACTATGTGACTTGGACTTTTGTTTTTGTTGAGGATTTTTGGAATAAATTTTTCCCTCACTTTTTCTTAAATTTTGTTGACCACATAATTTAGCCTCCTCCCTGAACTACATGTAGGTATCAAGGTCAATGTAAAAGCCTTTTTATGGTCCCAAATAGGAATTCTATCATGAATACCCATGAATTATGTAATTTCCTTGTCATTTTCAAAGAGGTCCACAAGTGCGTGAAGTTTTTGGTCCCAATTAATGAGGGTAGAGTAGAAAAGGTAAAATTGGGGTTTAACAGGGGTTATGGTAAAGACAATGGTGTCTAGGAAAAAGTTCATAGAGGCAATATCCTTGTATTGGCTATGACAGGAACCTGTGTCACTATCTAAATAAGAAGATATATCCTCGTTTTTAGAGGAGGTAGCTTCTTGTTCCAGGGGGGTTATATCCATAAGGTCTAATTTCGATGTCATATATTTTTATTTTAAAGTGTGGGGTTGGGACATGCTCCCTTATACCTTGTTCATTTTTACCACACTTGTGTCCTTTGTAGCCCATGGAATACATCATTTTGTTGGATTTGGTGTACTCTAGAGTTTGGTAGCAAGAAGACATAGTTTCTTCAAGGAACCAAATTATGGGAGGATCCAAAAAAAATTCTTCTACTAATAGGCCACCAGGCTGGAATTTTCCTATAGTTCACTCTTTTTTGGGTCAATTATATATGAAATTTGGCTTTCCTCTTATCTTGGGTGACAAGGATAGATCTAAAACCTAGAGGTCCTGTTGAGTATCATATTCTCCATAGCCGTATTCAAGAACCTTCATATCCCATTAATCAAATGGAGAGACAGACGTAGAAGTACTGAAGCCACAAGAAATTAATGTATCTAAATCCACACATCAGGAAAGAGCTTCAGATTGAATAGGTATAGCAATGTCAGTAGAGGGACATTCATAAGCACCCTTGCATGAAAAACTATTTAGATCTCTGTAGTGAGCAAATCGTTTTGGATATCCTTGAATGGTGATGGTGTGTCCCTCATGATTAAATTTAATGCATTGATGGAAAGTTGTTGGTATGACCTGCATGGCATGAATCCATGGGCTGCCAAAAAGCATGGTATACAGAAGCTCCAATTCTAGGACATGGAACTTGGTGTTATGAAAAGTGGGTCCTACTTCCATTGGAAACATTATGGTGCCATCCGATTCATGCTCCGCATTGTTGTATGTTTTGATTGTGATGATGTGGGATTCTAGATATTCTTCTATTTGTCCTAACTATTTGATCAGCTTCAATGTACATATGTTCAACCTAGACCCGTTTTCCACAAGCACCCTATTTATATTTCTACAGGTAATAAATACTTCGATGTAAAGAGGAAAGTTATGTGTGTGATCTTTGTTTGAGATCTCATTATGGATAAAGGTGATGTGTTCACTTGGTATGATATTTTCCACCACATTTTGAAGGTGGGAAGGATCTATATCCATTGACACTCTTGACCCCTGAAGTGTTTTGTATAGAATGTCTTTATGCATATTTGATATCTTGAGAAGATCTAAGATCAAGATATCAAATAAAGCAAGGGAGTAGATCAAGTGGGGTTGAAAAATAATTGGCTTCACTGTGGCAGAGTTTCACCATGCCTTATGGTGATTGAAAAACAAAGACAAATTAATGCTTCGTAAATTTCATGACGAATGACGCTTGGCTAAAACTTTAATGGACTCTCCCCTTGTTCGACTAATAAGGTTTTGATTTTGAAAAATTTCTTTCTTCGTAAAAGCTCTTTGAAAAATGATTGGTTTTGAGTTAGTCAAGTTGGCTCCAAGACAAAATGGCTTCCTAATTGGTTCTCTCTCAACTAGGTGTTACAAATTACCTCTATGAGCATGGTTTTACAAGGAATTTTAACTGACTAAACCTTGGAGTATCCTATATTTACTTTACCCCCTTCAATACAATGATAAATAAATGCGTTCGATTGTATTTTCACTAGGGTCACGTGAAGATAATTTTGACGATAAAACTCACAAGTGTATACTAAAAAAGTAGGTAAGTGGAGCATTTTTCATTTCATCCACAAGGTTCCCTCTTGCGTGGACTAATTTGGGGTTCCTGAGAGCACCCCTTTTGTGATTTTAAGGCTTATGCCAAGGGCACTTATCCAAGTTCAAAGTGGAAGAACCGTAGCTCTTAACCAAAACTTGCATATAAAGTGTTTTGAATGTGGTGTTTTTTCTTTTCTTTTAGCTTAGTGTGGTTTGGTTATACACTATTTGGAAACTTGCATCAAACTATATTAGTATTTTCTTAGATCTTGATTCTTTGACTTGCAGATTAGGTCATGCACATCAAATATTAGTAGTTCTCCACAAGACCAAAATATCATGAATAAGTATTTAAGTGTTGTTTTTGATTCCCAAGATCACCTAAAAGGTGCGAGGGAAGAGCATACGCAACACAAAAACCCAACTATAAAAAAATGGAAAATACTTGCGAAACCAAAGTGCAAGCTAACTCATTTTAACCAATTTTTTTTTCATTCTCTTAACCAATAAATTTAATGAAGTGTTTTGAAATCATGAAAAAGGCCTAGAGTTGTTTTTTATTCCCAAGATCACCTAGAAGGTGCAAGGGAAGAGCATACGCAACTCTATCCTAACAAGTGAAAACAAAAAATTCATAAAACTTAATCAAACAAGTTAGTACAAAACATGATCCAATATATATCCTGCAATAAATTGTTAGCTTCAAGAAACGTGCAAGATGTTAGCCAAAAGCATAGATCAAAATTATGCAAACTATGAAAAAGGTTCCCAAACTCCAATAGAACACACATGCATGGACTTGAGAGCACCTATGCGCCACTTATAACACATGTGTGCCCTTAACATCAATTACATAGACTTGACATCACACATGTGGCTCTTTTAAAAACACAAACAACGACTCACACACGCGGCCAGAGAGATGAGCACACGGACTTAAAAGCACATGTGCAGGTTTAACAAAACAATATACTACAAAGATACATAATTATGCATGTGCAGATAGACAAGCACCTGTGTGGACCTAGAAGTATATGCGCGGATCTGATAGAGAAACACATGAAAAAATAACAATGCAACATATGCACGACAATAGAATCACCTATGTGGACCTTATAATAGTAGTGCGTGCCTAAATATGTATGTGTGGCCCAACCTAACACATGTGCGTGTACATGGAATGACGTCAAAAATACGGAATTTTGATGCAAGAAACTTCAAAAAGGTAAAATTTTTACTACCCGAGCTCAAAATTGACAACAACCCATTACAATTAAACTTGCAAAGAGACTCAACACATGCAAAGTTAACAAAATACATAAAATAATTTGAGTTATTCAACATGTGCATGATTAGGGTTAGTCCAATATTGAAATAAAACTAAAAAAACTTGACATCAAATGCTAATGGACTAAGAATCCATCCCACCAGGCATGCCAAATGTGCTCATATAGAAATTTTCCATGCTAAAACAAAGCTAATACCTAGTAGCTTCTAAGTAATGAATCAAACCTACTATAGAACCATCAAGATAATAGCTTATGAGAAACAACTTCTTCAATGCATGAACAATCTCAAATAAAATTCTAAGCTATTTCTTACTTTCTAGATTACTAATCTAACAAATGAACTTATTTAGATCACTTTAGAAATCAAAATGGAGTGGTTCATCAAGATTTTGAAGATGTAATCTCACCTAAACATGGCTACAACATAATTTTTGGATCTTCCCATGCTCTTCAATTTGAGAGAATGGATGCAAGATGGAGAAGCTATTTTCTTCAATGGAATGACTCAAGATCAAAATGCATATAGTTTATCCTAGGGAAAATAAGGTGTAAGAAGAAAGGTAAGGGGAAGGGTTTATTATATAGATTTTCTGAAGAGGCAAGGATATAAAATTGATGAATGTGGGAAAAAACCCAAAGAGGAAATACAAAGGCCATGTATGTTTAATAAATTATGAAAACTTTGTGGGAGTTGAAAGGGGGTTTAATTAATCAAAGGTGATTAATTAATATAAGGGGGTATGCTTATAGAAGCTTTAGAAGAAAGTTAGTATGATTCATGATATTTTAAGAGAGGAAATGGTTCAATAAATCATGACTTATTGATTTAGATTAATAGTTGTAATTAATTAAGAATAATTAATTGACCTAGGCAGAAGTGGACGTTAAATAATGAAAGGTATTTAATCAGCATCCTGGGCGATAGGAGGGATAAATAATTAGTGAAATGTAGTTAATTAACTATGGTAGAGGGATAATGGTGGCCCATTGACTAAGTTTTGTCAATTTACGGGAAAGAGGATAGTTAGTGCAATTTAGGTATTAAAATGGCTTGACTGAATTTTGGGTTTCTACACCAGTCCTCATCCTCTAAGCCCAAGGAAAATAATGTCTCCATATTCCTTCCCCCATAAAACTCTCTTGTGTTCACATAATTATGTAATCAAAATTCAATACAAAATGACAAAGTATTATAACATCAAGTATTGAGTAACAATCATAATCTATCAAAAAGTATTCTATTTAATAGAATAAAACACATTTGTCATACACTACATTAAATTTTGGCCTAAACGTATAACTTACGGTAGGGTCGTATAGGAAAGGGTGGAAACTATCTCAAATTGTATGGTTCCAACCTCTGAGTTAAAACTCAACCATACAATAATATTGATCCTATTCTACTCAAATTCTAAAAAATCAAAAACAATTTTTAAGATTTCCAAAATTTATTTATATTATCACCTAAAATCACAATTTTACATTGTTTACCAGATTACTAGGCATATGCAATTGAATAACATTGACCACATATTCAAATTGAAATATTGAAGCATACCTAGGAAATGGCATCATGTTTATCCCATAACACAAATAACTATCTTTGATTATTTAGATTATAGTACTATATACTTTTCTAAAATAGTATTTATAGTAAATTACCCTCTTTCTTATTATTATTATCATAATAAATATTTATTATTAAATAATTACATATATTAGTGTTATCCAAATTCACCCCCCAGGGTTAATTTGATAACATGCATCAGAATTCTCAAGTCCCAGGAAAATGGATTGATTCAGGGAAAAAATCATGTTCTCTAGGGTCCCCTTAGATTTTTTCTAACTCCCCTGGATGAAGAAGAAAAGAGAAAGCTCTGAGAAAATGCAAAAAAGTTACAGAAAACAAGCTTGGGCCAGGAAAAATTGTGAAAATTGGCTAAGTCCTAGTCCTCGCAAGCAGTCAGAGACATTTGGGATGTCAGAGCGCGAATCGTCCGAAAGGGTGCCAGGCAGTCTGCAGAGCAAAGGAACATCCGGGCCGTCGGGACGCGTGAGACGTGGAAAGCCAGTTCAGCTGAAGGAGAAGAAAATCAACTAACTGCTCTGGGACATTTGGGAGAAGAAGACACAAAGGACATGAACCGCCTAGATCGACCCGAAAAGGAGAACTTTCGCACTAAGCAGTTCGGGACATTTGGGCTGTAAGGACGTGAACTAGGCCGAATCGAGTGAATCAGAAGAATTTTTCCCAAAACATTCCAGGAAAAGTGGGACAAAGGGATGCAGAAGATGTGGATAGCCAAAAAAGTCGAAGAACCAATCAAATCATGACACGTGTCACTAAGCAGAAAAGGGACATGGAAGCCCATTTCGGGCGGATTGGAAGTTTTTGTCCCGCGCAGCACTGGGACATCTGGGACAAATGGACGCGATGGATGTGAAAATCCAACACGCCCAAGAACCAATCAAATCATGACACGTGTCACAAGGGAAAAAGTCCAAAAGTCAAAGGGCAAGTTTTGAAGGGTCATGCCTGAGCCAATCAGAAGAGGACACATGTCCAATGGAACAAATAAGCTCAGAGCCCGGGAAGGAGTTATAGAATTTGGGAAGAAGTTCACCCAAAAGCTAAAAGTAAAGGTCTACCCCCGTGCCCCCTGACGACCAATCAATGCATGCCACGTGTCATCTAGCTGGCAAGAGCGCGGGAAGAAATTTAAAAATCCATTTCACCTATTTTCTGCCCTAAATCTTCAGATCTCCATATCTTTTGATCCAGAGCTCAGATTTGCACGTTCTTTATATCAACAGAAAGCTTATGAAATTATCTACATGATTCTAGGGTTTAATATCTGAATTTTGATGCATTTTAGAGAGAGAGAAAATTGAGAAACAGGCTCTGACACATGTTCATAGGCCAGAAGTGACATTTTAGCGACCAGATTTAATGCAGAATGTGTCCGCATTCTCCTATAATTCAGTCAAAATGACAGGGTATGGGTTTGTAAGGTCTCCCATGCCATTTTAATGCATCTGTAGTCAAGAAGGAATGGGCTCTCACCGTTTTTTGTATGTTTCTGTCTCTTAGGCTCGACCCTTGCCACTGTAAAAAGCCAAATTGGCTCATTTCTAAGGGGGGGAACAATTTTTGACATAGCAACTTCTTCTTTCACCTCCAGCAGGTGGTTGATGTAAGAATCAGACCTCTCCAAAAGATTGTAATAGTTTTTACCTCTCTGAGGTTGTAATGCAGTGATTTGGGTATTGGAAATGATAATGCAAGCTTTGTGAATGGTTTTCAGTCCTTTGTTTGTATTATTTGCTTCATTTCAGATCCTAAGTTATATCTTATCAGCCTGTGTATGTTTCATGTTGCAAATCTCTAGTTTGTGTCTATTTGCTTGATATAAATGTTTCACCACTCCTTTTGGTGCATCACCATCTTTATTTAGTTTCAATTTCTTGCACTTCTACCCCTGTCTCTTTGCAAGTTAGAGTAGGATTAGGATCTGAACCTTTATAGTTTTGACAAAATATAGATCTAAATCAGAGGAGTTTGACGAACCAACCTCTAATCTGGAGATTCCTATCTTATTTTCACAAGTCCCGACACTTAGAGAGAGGTTTCCATGTTGTGCAATCACATTGGATGCTAGAGTGATCAACCTAGAAGCTTGATCTGCATCCAGGGGTGCTGTGAGTCTGTAAAAAACAGTTTTGGCATGCTCCGGTGGGACCAAAGGTCTCATTTTTATTGTAGAAAAATTGATGTACATCTGCTGTAATTTTCTTGCTTGAAAAGAGCTATTATTTGCATATCTGGCGACTCTAAGGGGAAGAACCAGCTGGTTCCAAGTGCAGGCCTGAAAACTCATGAGAAGAATCACCACAAGGTCAAGAGTTGGAGAAGAAGAAGTGCTGTTTGAATACCTACAATTATCTCCGAGGAGAAGGAAAAGAGGAAGAAGGATTCAAAGGTCTCCATCTCCACCAAACATAACTCTCTCAACTCCTCCACCTGGTAGACCTTTCATTCAGTCAACAAGGGTTTTTAAGACCAATCAGAATGGCTCAAAACAATCCCTATGTCAACTTCACAGGCAGCAGCCCACTTGCTCTCAATGCACAACATCCAGTTCCTATTGCAGCCTTGAAGAACATTCCCTACTTCACTGGAGAAAATCAGACTACTCCAGGTGATCATGTTAAAGATATTACTAACCTTTGTGCAATTCATGAAATCAATGAAATGCAAGTGGCTATCAAGTTACTGGCATCTTTATTCAAGGGTAAAGCATTGCAAATGGTTTAGGAGCCTTGGAGCTGGTTCTATCACAAACTGGAATCAGCTGTGTATTGCACTTCAAGAGTAGTTTGGAGAGAAGGGAGACAACTTGTCTCTTTTAGAGCAGCTAACAACCATCAAGAGGGCTCCCAATGAGTAGTTGACCAATTTTAACTTCAGATTTCAAAAAACTTGGGAGAGGATTCTAGTGGCAGTCAGGCCAACAGCAGAAGGTGCTTTTCTATACTATCTCAAAGCTTTAAATTCTGATAACTCTATGTTGATTCAGTCCATGGGAGGCATAACTATCCCTATGGATTATAGCATTGCCATTAGGGCTGAAAATTGTTTAATCCAAGCTGGCAAAGTTGCCCCCTAGACCTCCCATGACATTGTTTCCAAGTTTAGAGAGCCTAAACACCCATCAAGCACCTAATTTGTCTCCCTCTCCAACTCCTAGAAATCAAAGTTCAAATGAAGCTTCCACTTCATCTCCAAGTGCCCCAAATGAGCTTCAAGAGGTCATGAAGAAATTGCAAAACCTAGACAATGAACTAGTTACTCTCAAGAGGAAGCAAGCCCAAGGTTTCAGACCTTCTTATCAACCCTGGGCTCAGCCTAATAGGTAGCCATACCAACCACAAAGACCACCTAATCCAGCTGCAAATATGAATCAAACAAGGCCTCCTACCAATAGACCATTCTAGCCCTATAATCCAAATGCCATATCTGCCTCTAAGGCATTAGTGCCAACATAGAACAACATTGCTTAGGAATATGATTGGTGCTTTCCATGCAACGAGCCTCAGAACCAATCCATGTGTTTCAATGGTGCTCTCAATCAAGCACTAATGGTGACAACTACTGGAGTGGAGGGCGAGGGCAGTCAAGGAAACAGTCAATAAAAAGAAACATTCCAATAGCAATCAGCCCTAAATGACACCACATTGGTGAACTGACAAGTAGAAGATTTTTGTGGCATGAATCAGGCAGTTTCTCTAAGGTGTTGCAGCCAACACAAGGTCAAAAAGGAGGAATTTAGGTGAAGAGCAACCACTAGCTCCTAACCAATCCACAACCTTCCATGGCTCCACAAATGATTGGCAAGCAAAGTCCAGTTTCAAATGCACAAGGGCAGCCAAGAACAAACCCCTAGGCCAACTCAAATACTAGCTATTGTTGCCCACGTGCAAGGAGTAAATGTACAAACCAAGGGACAGCTAGAGAGATCCTTCATCACCATTCAGTATCATTGATCAGATGAAGAAGACAAATGTCAACATATCAATGTGGGAATCCCTATCTATCCCAGGCCAAAGAGAACTGCTACAAGCTGCCATGAAGGATTGGCCAACTTCGAATAAGTAGGTTCAGATGCACGATAAAGTGCTTACAAATGCTACCCAGCCTGAAGGAAGTCATGGAGGGCAACAAGTTAAAATGTTGAAGCCCCCTCCTTTCTATGTTTCATTAATCATTGGAAATCAGCTAGTACATAATTGCATGATAGACTCCGGGGCAAGTAGCTCAGTAATGCCTAAACAGATAGCTGATCAGCTAGGGCTCCAGTATGAAGATAACATCTAAAGGGGTAGTGCAGCTAGATGGGATAGCAGTAGACAATGGTTAGAGTGAATCAAAGGTTTGAGCCTCACACTTGCACGCATGTCCCAATGTAATGGTGTTTTACAAGATGTGTCAGTCATAGATCTGCCACCACTATTTGCCCTTATTCTTGTCAAGAGACTTCACTGCTAAAATTAGAGGCTATCTTTCGGTGGATTGGTCACACATGTTGTTCAGAACAAGGTATGGAACCAAAGCCACAATCAGAGTCTGAACCTATTGCAAACTTTCACATTGAGCCTTACACCCCAAGCCAAATCAATACCAACTGTTCAGCATTTGATCAAGAAGATTATCCAAGCACTGATGAAGCTGACACCAAGGTTAGAAGTATTCCGGATCTAACTCTTGATGAATGGGCAAACAAGATACATGATTTTGATCCCTATCAAAAAGTAGAAGAATCTGCGCTAGGAGTTTATTGTTTACATGAAGAGAATCAACCTCTCCCCAGCATCACCAAGCCAGATCACAAAGACAAGAATGAAGTATGGAAATTTTTCTTTGATGGGTCAAGGAGTAGACAAGGTGCAGGAGGAGGAGCTATGCTCATTTCACCACAAGGTATAAAGTATTACTCAGCCTTCTGTTTTTAGTTTTCTTGCTCAAACAACACAGCTGAGTATGAAGCCTTAATTCATGGATTGCATTGGGAAAAGAAGAAAGGCATCAGGAATTTACAAGTATTTGGTGATAGTGAGCTGATCGTAAACCAAGTCAAAGGAAAAAATGCTGCCAAAAATGATCTGTTGAAGAACTACAAAAATTGGGTATGGGATCTTATTGAAGATTTTGAAGCTTTTAGCATCAATTCCATCCTCAAGAAAAAAGAATGAAGCCGCTGATAGGCTGGCAGTAATTGGGGCTACATTTGACGTTGTAGAAAGTATCAAAAGTGAGAAATATTAGCCTCATATCAAAGTGGTTGTGAGACCAGTTGTTCCAGATAACAATTCAAGTTGGAAAGTCTTCGAGAACGATCAACAAATTGTTAAATTCCTACAAGAAGAAGTTGAGTTCTCCACCAGGAATCAAGACAAGTTGCATCAACAGTATGGTGACCAAGTGGTGCAGCTGAGAACTAAAAAATTACCAAAAGGCCTCATAACCTTGGAGTCAAGCTTCAACCCGAATGATCAGTTCCAGAAGGAGAAAGCGAACATTCAAGTAAAGGGTGAAGATTCAGAGCCTATTTTAGTGGAAGAAGGAAAAACCATTGCAGATTGGAAAAGTAAGTACCTCACAAGAGAAATCTGATTTTTTTCAGCTTTGTCAAGAGTTCCCAGATGTCTTTACTTGGACTTACAAAGATCTAAGAGGTTTCAAACCCAAAGCTGGCACAACATACTATTAAGCTAGATCCGAAATCCAAGCCTGTTAGGCAAAAGCAAAGGCCAGTGAATCCCCATATTGAACCTCTCATGAGAAAAGAGTTAAGCAAGCTTATTGAGGCCAGTATCATCTTCCCCATCAAACACTCAAGTTGGGTCACCAACTTAGTCCCAGTCAGAAAGAAGAATGGAGAGATCAGGTTGTGTGTTGATTTCAGAGATTTGAATAGAGCCTCTCTCAAAGATCATTATCCACTCCCTTTGATGGAGCAAATATTGTAGGTTGTAGCTGGTTCAGAAAGGTTCTCACTACTTGATGGATACTCAGGCTACAATCAGATTATGGTGAAGGGAGGAAGACCAATTCAAGATGGCCTTCACTACAAAATGGGGCACATATGCTTATAATAAGATGCCATTTGGACTGTCGAATGCTAGAGCAACATTCCAAAGCGAGCTATGGATATGGCATTCAAAGGCTTGATCAACAAGATAGTGCTGGTATACCTAGATGATATCACTGTCTTCTCCAAATAATGTAGCAGACCATCTCTTTCACCTCAGGAAAGTGTTTTAGAGGTGTAGAAAGGTTTGGAGTGTCCTTGAATCCTAAGAAGTGCATCTTTCTTGCACATGAAGGAAAGCTCCTTGGCCATATTGTCTCCAAGGAAGGATTAGCAATTGATCCAGAGAGGGTTGAAGCCATAAGAGCACTACCATTGCCAAGTCACAAGAAGGCTCTTCAAAGCTTCTTGGGAAGGATCAATTTTGTCCACAAGTTTGTCCCAGATTTTGCAGCCCTTGTCAAGCCCATCACCAAAATGTTAAAGAAGAGCATAGCTTTTAAGTGAACAACAGAAGGTAAGGAGAGTTTTGAAGCAATCAAAGAAGCTATCTCTCAAGCACCAACTCTCATCAACCCAAACTTCTCCAAGGATTTCATCCTCTATGCATTTGGAGGTGATGACACTATTTCTGCCATTCTAATACAGTAGAACAAAGATAATGATGAGTAGTCGGTTGCCTTCTTCAGCCAGAGCCTAGATGATTATGAGGTGAGGTACTCTTTCATTGAGAAGCATTTGCTTGTAGTAATCAGAAGCTTGAAGAAATTCAAGCATTTAATCTCAAACAACAAGGTCCAATTGCTGGTCTCACATGCTGGAGTTAAGGACTTCCTCCTCAACAAGGATTTGAATGAGAAAAGGGCAGGTTGGATCACCCGTGTCATGGAATATGACATTGAGATCAAGGTCACCAAGGTGGTAAGAGGGAAAGGAATGTGTGAGCAGCTTGTTTTGGGGAAGCAAAAAGAAGTATGCAACAAAGAAGAAATTGTTTTGATAGTCCAAGACAACCATGAGCTAAGTGGCAATCATGAAGAAGACAATGCTTCCCCCACTCCTTGCTGGACCCAAGGTATTATGCACTTCCTAGGAACAAGCCTATGCCCTCCAGAGATGAACAGGACCAAAAGGAGACACTTTAGGTTGCAGGCTGTTCCGTATGCCATTGTTGATGGAGTTTTGTTCAAGAAAGATGTGAATGGAGTGCTGCTAAGATGCATTGGCATAGGTCAGATTCAAAGGGTATTAGAAGAGTTCCATGATGGACCAGCTAGTGGCCATTTTGCACCAAGAGTGATAGCTCTAAAAATCATGAAGGCTGGTTATTATTGGCCTAAAATCTTCAGTGATTGTTATGCATGGATCAAGAGGTGTAAGAATTGTGCATTCTTCACAGGAAAAGAGAAGTTTTCTGCCCTTCCATTGCATCCAATCTCAGTTGACCAGCCATTCATGCAATGGGGTTTGGACTTTATTGGAGTCATTAATCCCAATTCAAGCCAAGGGCACAAATGGATTTTGACAGCTACAGACTACTTCACCAAATGAACAGAAGCAGTAGCACTCAAAGAGGTAACTGAGTCTAGCATCTTAGACTTTTATGAGGGAATAACGAACCAGATTTGGTGTACCTGCTATAATAATCTTTGATAATATATTGACATTCATTAGATCTAGGGTGACTGAGTGGGGCTGTCAAGAATGGTATTTACCTAAGTACTTCATCGAAACTATTACCCTTAGGGTAATGGCCAGGCTGAGTCTACAAACAAGAACTTGTTGAGGATCATTAGGAGGAATCTTGATGAGAATCAGAGGTCTTGGCATTCCAAACTGAAATCAACCTTATGGGCTAATCGGATAACTCCAAAAAGATCCACAGGTAACTCTCCATTTAGGCTTGTCTATGGAAGAGAGGCAATCTTGCCCATGTCAATAGAGTTTTCCAATGTTGGAACTCATGAAGCAATTGGAGTTGCTAGATTTTGAGCCCATGGAGGTGAGGTATGCAGAGTTGATGGAGCTGTAAGAGATCAGAAGCTAGGCATCCCAAGTAATGGAAAAGGATCAAGCTTTGATCAAGAAGACCTTTGATAGGAAGGCCAAAGATAGATCTTTTCAAGTTGGAGATCTAGTGTTAAAATGGGATGTGGATAGAGCAAAATCGGGAAGGCATTCAAAATTTGATGCCATTTGGAGTGGCCCATACATGGTCACAAAGTGCAAGAACATCAATGCTTTCTAATTGGCCTCATTAGATGGTGAAGAACTGCAGATTCCAGTCAATGGAATCTATCTCAAGCATTGCTTCTAGAGGGAAGTTCACTACCTATGTAAATATTAGATTAGATTTTCTTTCCTCCAAGTGCTTGTGCACATTGTTTTGTTATAGGTTAGTTTTGTTTTCCCTAAGTGCTTTGGCACAGCTTGCTGTCCATGGAGATGTTTTAGCAGTCTTTTTCTTTCATTAGGTGACATTCCATCTTCCTCCTTGCATATTCTGAGTGAGTTGAGGATTCTAGACTAGAATGTTTGATAACTCCATACCCAATGGACTACTTCTGGCTACTGGTCTTTTCTACCTAGCAGGCAGGTATCCCCATTGAGTCGCCAATTGTTATCAAAAATTCACCCCCCAAGGTTAATTTGATAACATGCATCAGAATTCTCAAGTCCTAGGACAAATGGATTGATTCAGGGCAAAAATCATGTTTCTCGGGTCCCCTCAGATTTTTTCTAACTCCCCTAGCCAAAGAAGAAAAGAGAAAGCTCTGAGAAAATGTGAAAAAGTTGCAGAAAACAAGCTTGGGCCAGGAAAAATTGTGAAAATTGGCTAATTCCTAGTCCTCGCGAGCAGTCGAGACATTTGGGGACGTCGGGGCGCGAATCGACCGAAAGGGCGCCAGGCAGTCTGTAAAGCAAAGGAACATTCTGGGCCATCGAGATGCACGGGACGCAGAAAGCTGGTTCGGCTGAAGGAGAAGAAAATCGACTAACTGCTCTGGGACATTTGGGACAAGAAGACGTAAAGGACGCGAACCGCCCAGATCGGCTGAAAAGGAGAACTTTCGCACTAAGCAGTTTAGGACATTTGGGCCGTAAGGACGCGAACCAGCCAAATCGGGTGAATTGGAACAATTTTTCCCAAACAGTCCGAGACAAGTGGGACAAAGGGACGTGGAAGACGCGATAGCCGAAAAATTTGAAGAACCAAATCAAATCACGACACGTGTTACTAGCAGAAAAGGGACAGTGAAGCCCATTTCAGGTGCAGATTGGAAGTTTTTGTCCCAGACACACTGGGGCATCCGGGACAAACGGATGCGATGGATACGAAAATCTAGCAGGCCGCGAGAACCAATTAAATCATGACACGTGTCACAAGGGAAAAAGTCCAAAAGTCAAAGGGCAAGTTTTGAAGGGTCAGCCCGAGCCAATCAAAAGAGGACACGTGTCCAATGGAACAAGATAAGTTCGGAGCTCTGGGAAGGAGTTAGAGAATTTGGCAAGAAGTTTTCCCAAAATCTAAAAGTAAAGGTCTGCCCCGCGCCCCTGATGACCAATCAATGCATGACACGTGTCATCCAGATGGCAGATTGCGAGAAGAAATTTAAAAATCCGTTTCGCCTGTTTTGTGCCCCTAAATCTTCAGATCTCCATATCCTTTGATCCAGAGCTCAGATTTGCACGTTCTTTATATCAACAGAAAGCTTATGAAATTCTCTATGTGATTCTGGGGTTAATCTCGAATTTTGATGTAGTTCTGGAGAGAGAAAATTTAGAAACGGATCTTACACGTGTTCATGGCCAGAAGTGACATTTCAGCAACCAGATTTAATGCAGAATGTGTTGCATTCTCCTGTAATTCGGTCAAAATGACAGGGTATGGGTTTGTAAGGTCCCCCATAGTCATTTTAATGCACCATGCAGTCAAGAAGGAATGGGCTCTCACATGTTTTTGTATGTTTCTGTCTCTTAGGCTCGACCCCTGTACACTGTAAAAAGCCATATTTAGCTCATTTCTAAGGGGGGGAACAATTTTTGACATAGCAACTTCTTCTTTCACCTCCAGCAGGTGGTTGATGCAAGAATCATACCTCTCCAAAATATTGTAACAGTTTTTACCTCTCTGAGGCTGTAATGCAGTGATTTGGGTACTGGAAATGATAATGCAAGCTTTGTGAATGGTTTTCAGTCCTTTGTTTGTATTATTTGCTTCATTTTAAGATCCTAAGTTATATCTTATCAGCTTGTGTATGTTTCATGATGCAAATCTCTTGTTTGTGTCTATTTGCTTGACAAAAATGTTTCACCACTTCTTTTGGTGCATCACCATCTTTATTTAGTGTTCAATTTCTTGCACTTCTACCCCTATCTCCTTGAAAGTTAGAGTAGGATTAGGATCTGAACCTCTGTAGTTTTGCAAAATATAGATCTAAATCATAGGAGGTTTAGGAACCAGCCTCTAATCTGGAGACTCCTCTCTCAGTTTCACAAGTCCCACACTTGGAGAGAGGTTTCCATGTTGTGCAATCACACTGGATGCTAGAGTGATCAACCTAGAACCCTGATCTACATCCAGGGGTGCTGTGAGCCTGCAACAACAATTAGTTCACATGATATATCAATCTCCGCATATCGGTTTTCTATTATGTTTTTGGCATTGGTATCCCTAAATTTCCTTAATTTCTACACTATTGTGTGACTTTAATATATTTGCATTTATTACAATTGTTTTGTAGTTATTTGATACTACTATGCTTTAGCTTATGGCATTGGTTTCTATTACTTAGCCACTTTTTCCATTCCTTTTATTTATGTTATCCTCAATATAAGTGACAAACATGCACTCTTTTTTTACTTCAATCAATAATTTATTTCCCAAGATGAACAACACTTTTGGTGTTTCTTCACTTTTCTCATGTTATGGGTTCAGAGTATGGTTCTTTTCATCCTTCTACACCATTAAGGCATTTGTATAGACATTATCTTATGCCTTTTAGTTAAACTACAAATTCCTACCAAGTAGAAAATTGCATGTTCCTATGGGCATGATGTCACACACCACTTTAGCCTCATATCTCCCAATCTGGAATTTAACTAGACATTAATCTTTCACCAATAATTGGTGTACCTTTTACAGCCATGAAACCTTGTATGGATTTTTATGCTTTATTCTCTTCATCTTAAAATTTCCCATCATCTATTTTTCCACCAATTTATCGATGCTTCCACTATCTCTATACCACAACTGAATTCTATTACTCCTATTATACACGTTATTTTACTCAAAACTTTTTTCATTTTCATATAGACTTTGGCATACCCAAATGCCACTAGTAAGTCTTTCTAATATATTATATAAATTAATATTGAATGAAATGATTCAAATTAATTCCATCATTTTCATAAAATGGGTCAAGTACAAAAATCTACCCTCTAATGTATGAACCAAAATACAAACCTAATGACTCATTAGTCAACTCTAGCTACAAAGATACACTAAATACTAAATATTCAAAGTTCTAAAATAAATCCTCATTATATTTTTCAAAAATTCAAGTGTAAATGATTTCAAAATTCATAACCACTAATAATAAAATTACTAATAGACACCCATACACTTGACATTGGGAGTATAAAACATCATTCCCTTTTGAATATGTGGGTTTTTTCAAAATTTGGGACCTGGATATGTCTAAGATTATCCAGTCCCTTAAGTTTAGAGTTTTATTTTGGGATTACCAAAAATATTTATGAAACTCTTCCCTTGGTGTTGAGACACCCAATTCCCACATATATACATTTTGAACTAGGGCATCCAATTCCCACCTAGTTATAAATCACCTATTGGGGATGGATCACTCCCAACTCTCTGAACATTGTAGTGCAATATCCATATCTTCAAGTATGAATTTTATACCTGTGAAACCCTTTGACACCAATAATACATTTTCCCTATTTTCCCACAATTCAACTAATGAACCACATTATCAGCATGATATGGTTACTATATTAACACTCTTACGAATTTCTTGTTATGTATAAACTATCAAGTATGATTATTTTCACCTTTAAAGTGTAGGAAAATTAAATTAAAGAACAAGCAAAGATAGATACCAAAATTGGAACAAAATCATTATTGCATCACACTTTTGGCAAGCATTCTATATATGAGTTGTGAATGATGAAACTAGATCTTAGTGGTGTAATTACTTATTTTAATTTTATATTGCTTGGTCATTTTATTGTTTTTGAATATCTTAACTCTTTCAGGTGTTCTTATGTCATTTCATAAAGATATCTTGCCTATGAAATTGACTATTTGACTTTTTTACTTTTGTATAGGATCATAAAACTTGGTCAATATTATAGTATGGTCTTATCCCAAAGTATATGGACTTGTCCCTATTTAATTTTAGGTATATTTCTCCCATTAGGAACTTTCATTACTATTTTTTATTTTCACACCTTATATTCTGGGTTGGCCTTATATGTCATTAAGATTTTGTTAGTGTAGGTCACTATTTATCCTTTTATTTATTCATTCATATAATTATTTCACTTGGGCTGTCCCTACACTTGTTTAGTTAACTTGTTTAGGTGTACTAGTCATTTGGAGTTAGTCAGCTAGTCTTGTAGAGTTAGTTCGTTAGTCTTATGGAGTCAACTTAACTTCAACTATTTCTAAGTTAGTGGGAGTTATTCACCACTGATATAAGTGGTAGATGCACTTCCCTTTTCCTATATGTACATCTTGATGAGCTAATTAATTACATTGTCTTGTTGGAACCATTTTAATTATTTTTCATTTTTCTTCATAACTTGCAAATTTGTGTATGTGTACAGTGTGCACACACACGTAGTCTTTCCATTTTTCAATCCACGTCTCACATTTCTCACTGGTGCACTCTTTGATTTAAAATATCCATTACACTCTATGATATGGTATTATAGCTACACTAGTATTAAGTGTGTTTGGTTTTATCCTGCAAGTTTTTAATTGAGATTATTATTTGTAAGTTTTATATTGGTTGTATTTTATTCTTTTTTTCTAGTTCACATTGGTATAGCCTATTTATATTTTTTTAGAGGTGTTTACAAGATTGTATAGAGGTATACACACCTAGAGATTGTTTCCAAGACCATACATGTCACTATATACATGTGAGGGGCATTTTTTCACCTTTGGCAGAGCCTTACATGCATATTCAAATCTGTGAGGGGTGTTTTCACATGTGGTAGTGCTTTGCATGCATTTTCAAACTTGTAAAGGGATTTTTTAACTGGTTGAATGGCGTTTTAGACATGTAGCGTATTTGAATAGCCCATAGTGGGCATTTTGATGCTTAGAGAGTTAAATTATGGTTTTTTTTGTCTTTAACAAGTGTTTCAGTCATTGTAGGCCTAAAATGATGCCTAAAACTATATAATGTCCTTTAATTTTCTCCTAATAATTGTATTTACCTATATATGGTTGTTTTTTGGTTTGAGGCGACCCCAAATCATACTTCAATAGTAAAGAATGACATTTCCTAGTGTTTAAAAACCCTAAAATTTGTAACCAATGCACTTCATTTGGTGGGCCCATGCTTTATCAAGGTGAATTAGATTTTAAATTCCAACTTAAAAATCTTTACTCCAAATATTAGAATTTTTTCTTTTGGAATACAAATTTGTCAATTGGCAAAGGAATTAAGTGTTTATCTTTCTTTTTATCTTTTCATAACAAAGACAAATGATGAAGCCCAGGTTAGCAGTAGGTCAATTCCCCCTTAAAACCTAAACCAATCTCTTCTATAATGTTACCTCCTAATGGAACTTGGTTTTTGTAAAAAGACCTTTGGACATATGTAAAATACCTTCGGAAAAGTGTAAAAAAAGACCTTTGGAAAAGTGTAAAAATACCTTTGGGCATGTATACCTCATTGGCTTCTTTTTTAGAAAGAAGTGTAGAAATATCTTAAAGGTGGTCTTCAGTTAACTCTTTAGTTCTATTGAGTTTATGTTAGGTTGTGAAGCCTG
Organism: Taxus chinensis; assembly: GCA_019776745.2. Classification (NCBI taxonomy): domain Eukaryota; kingdom Viridiplantae; phylum Streptophyta; class Pinopsida; order Cupressales; family Taxaceae; genus Taxus; species Taxus chinensis. The sequence continues at coordinate 270,373,370 of CM034149.1, read as the reverse complement.
TTTTTAGTCACCTCCTAATGGAACTTGGTTTTTTGGCCTTAAAACATGCCCAATATATCGAGAAATGTGCTTTCTCATATGGGTGGGATTTTTGACACATAGGTTTATGGGACGGTTTTGGCCCATGATTTTAATACCCACGGTTTTGTAAAACTGCTTAAGCAGTTGTCGACTTATATGGTTTTATGCATATGGTAGGTATAATGTAACATTACAGATGTGTTTTGAATTTCGGTGTGAATTCTGTAGAGTTTTTTTAGCATAGTTCCAAACAGATCTGGCTATTGTATTTAGAGAGTAGTGGCTTGTAATAAAATCTAAGCAAGTGATTCTTTGTGGACATAGCCCAAATTGGGTGAACCACGTTAAATACTATCTCTTTGTGTTGTTTTATTTTATTATGCACTTTTATTTGAGATCTGTAATATTTTCTGCATATTAGTTTTTACTATTACGATTCTGTGAGGGATTATTCCGCATATTTTATCCCTTATTTCCTAATAGTTTACTGGTAAACATATAGAACAAGCATATTATTAAGGATGTCCTTGGTTGTAAAAGGATCTTATATACTTGGGTTCAACAACCTTTTATGAGAACTTATGAGAACATGTAAAACTCACAAATCATACTTAGCCACTGATCATAGGATGATCTTTGGGATTCCAAATCCTTTTGTACCAGAAGGTAATTTGAGTATGATGAAAGTGTTATAATTCCTTCAACCGATATGCACCCTCAAACCTTTATGGTTTAAGGATTATAAATCATGTAGTGTACCACGAACAGGTAATCTATTGACATATGTTATGTTATCCCACTTAACATTAAGGGGGAGTGTTGGAATATAATGATTAAGTGGTTTGACCAACCCTTAATGTATATGGGTCCATCACTAATATATAGGTTAATATTTAATAATATGGAATATTTCTATTTCTATTATTCAATATGCTAACTTAGGTATATACTTTAGGTTAAATATTTAATATCATGAAATGATTATATTTCTAATATTAAATATTATAAATCTAGGTGTATGTGTCAACTATTTTAGGCTAAAAAGGTGGGTCAGGAGACATACCCGATCACCTTATATAAAAATGACTTTATTTCCTCATTTGATATATTTGAGAAATATATCAAAGGTGTGCAAATCAAGTGATTTGATTTTACCCTTGATAAATAGGGTTTCAAAAGAGGAGGTGATCTTACTAGATGTAAAATAAGTTCTCTGAAGTAAAATGTTATTTTCAAAGTGGTTTTTACCTTATTAGGGTTTTCCACTATAAATATTGTGTCACCTGTGTTATTTATTTCATATAAGTATTTCTTTATTTACTTATGTTATGATGTAATGTTTATTTAAATATCTATTGTAACATTATATAATATGTAAGTTGATTAAATATGTATTTATTAGAATCTTCAAATTCTAACATGGTATCAGAGTGAGGTAAATAAAATAAATTAAGATCAAATGTTTTATATTTTATTTATTTAATTTGTACGGTTTTTTCAACTAACCCGAAAGGGTATTTAAAAGTATTCGGTCCCCTTCTTGTTTTCTCCAATTTATTTTGGCATTACATTTGTGTAATTAAACTCTCGGTAAAATTTTTAGGGTTTTTCAATTTTAAATCCCTAATTTTGGGGGGGGGGGGAGATGTAATATGATATGATTTTTAATTTCATTTACATTTTTTAAATTATATGGAATTAATGTTTGTTTGGAGATTGATGTGTGCACAGGTGAAAGGGGCTTCAAATATTTACCTACGTGAAAGTCACATACAGAAAAAGAAAGGATTTATTACTATATGAAATAATTTTCATGTTTTCTATAATTTTAAATGTTTGCAGGCTAAATATTTTGGAAGGTAAATTCATACCCATGTTCTTTGATCCCCTCTAAAAGGATTTGATTTGAAAAAATATCGTTTATAGTTAATCTAAAACTATATCTTATATAATTTGAAAACTGTATTATTATTTTTAAATAAAAATATATAGAATATAGAATAAAGTTTATATGATAATTTATATAAACATCATATTAAATTTTATATAGTTTTGAAAAAAAACTATATATTAAAAGTTTTAAACCATATTAAAATTACATGGAATTGAGGGAAGAGTCAATAAACCATATTATAAGCCTAAGTTTAAATCATATTTAAACTTAACTTATAAATCTAGGCATATATAATTTTTTAAAAAAGAAACAAACCTAAAGTTGAATCATATTTTATATATATGGTTATTTTAAACCGCTTAAAATATAAATTTTATTAGATTTGGTTTATATATGTTTTAAAAAAACCAAAGAGTTTACTTTATTTAGTAAGGGGGTCCGTGTTTATTTCTTGGCCATGAAGGGATTACTTTTTAAATCTTAATACTTATTAAATAAAACCTAACATGTGTCCCTAACTATTTATATTATCCATGTAAGGGGGCGCCCCATTCATTTAGATCTTATAGTTTATAAAAACCATATAAATAAACCTATTTAAAGGTTTTCTTTTATATAAGAGTGAGAGTGGAGAATAAAATGAATTAATATCTCAGGTATAAATGTGGAACTCTCAAGTATAAATGAATAATTAAAAAAAAGGGCTAGTTTATTGGTGGCTCATGTGAATTGTGGTAAATATTTATTAAAATATTAGTAGTTATAGCCTCATAAAAGTTTTAAGCTTGCACGAATTATATAAAATATTTTGCTATATTTCCATACTTTTAAATGTATGTGGGGTAAAATTAAGAGTAAATGAAGGGAGGAGACAAAGTTCATGAAAATAGGGATTTCAATTTATTTTATTGGTCGGGTGAAATTACTTGTCTCCTCTGTAAAATATGCAGGTTAATCTATACTCTCATAAATCTAATTACACCTAGTAAAATTCTTTTAACCTGGTCTATGTCCTTTAAACCCCTTTAATAAGGGTTATGTGTTTTTTAATATAAAAATAATATACTATAGTTTTTTTATTTTTTTGAACTATATGTTGTTTTTTATTTTCATCCTATAAATTATATACATTTTTTATTAAAAATGTATATATTTTTACATTATAAATTATAATAGGTTATTATAATGTGTTAAAATATAACCTCCATAATATTATACAGAAGAAGAAATTATGGAATTTCACATTCTGGAAATACACAACAAGTTTTGGCTTCATTAAATTTGGCGTTCAAATGACCGCTATGGTAGACCAAACATAAGACAATATAATGGTCAATTAGACGTTAAATTTAAGCTCGTAGGTTCCAGGAAACTTTAACTGTGTTAAAATTGATGGTCAAATGACTGACATGATAGACCAAAAAATAAGCCATTATGACGGTCATTTAGATATCAAATTTAAGCTGATCGAATTTTTGTCTACATTAAGTTTTTTCAGAAATTTGAAGTTGTTATGCATTCTTAGGGGTCTCTTCTTCACTTCTATATGGTAGAAAATATTTTTTATATAAATCTGGGGTATAATGCAGAGCCCATTATAATGCGGGTTATTATTTTGATCATGGGAGGTTAATTAGTATGCATTGTAATGACAAATTAGTTATGATCAAATAGTTTTCTTTAGATCTAATTCTATTAAAACTGTTGTTTTTATCGATAAATATATATCTAACTCTGTGGTACATTGTATATTATAATGGGGTGTGTTTTACAGTTTTAGAAAAATAATGATGTCCAACTATTTCTGTCTTGACAAAACGTAGATCCTGAATGAAACCAACTATAACATTTGGGTCAAAATAAAATTTATGGCGAGGAAAAATCTAGATGATTATTTTTAGATCTAATTTTTCTCCCACCGGTCATCAAACAACTGTAGATAACATGAATGAATTCTTGCAACGAATGTAAGATGTTATTTCTAAGCAATGTGAACGATGAGTACCTTCTACACATTGGTAATATCAAACATCCAAACGAGGTATGGACACAACTAGAATCCATGCATGAAGGATACTTGGTATATTAAGGATAGTAATGAGAGTATAATAGTTGAACGAGTTCAAAGAAATGATCTATATATTTTTGATGATTTCTATTTTGCATCTTGTTTTATATCTCAGAGTGTGAATTCAAAACTATGACATGAAAGGTTATGACATATTAATTATCGAAGCTTATATGAAATGTTTACATGTGTTATATCAAAACTATAGTCTAGTGAAAGGTTTACATGTGTTATCTTATTATCTTGAAGTTACTTCATTAAATGTGTCTAAATGATGGTTTTGATTCTAATGTAGTAAATGGTCATGATGATGTTTTGATGCTATAGATGTTTCTGAAACTCTTATCTTTCTAGATAAGAATTTAAATTGGGCTCAATCTATGTTAGAAAAATCAAATCCTATTAACATTAGAAAAATGACCAGAAGCCATCATATGTACCATGCATTAATTACCTTGTATGAACCTGAGTCATGAAGTATTATAGAGTCTAGGTGGATATAAAAAGTAAAATATAATGTTAATGGTAGTATTAAAAAACATAAATATAGACTTGTTGGTAGAGGTTTCAATCAGAAACCTAGTATTGATTTTGTTGAGACATTTCCTATAGCTAAAATGAGTATTGTTACGGCCTTTTCTTACAATCGTTGCTCAATTTGGGTGGGAAATCCACCAAATGGATAAGAAAAATAAGTTTTTGAATTACTATTTAAAAGAATAACTTTACATGTTTCAACCTAAAGGATTTGAAGAAAATAGTAAAAAAATTGTGTTTGTAAGTTGAGAAATCCTTGTATGGTTTAAAACAAGCTCTCAGAGCTTGGTATGCGAAAATTGTTTCCTTTTCAAACTGTTATGTTTTGTTAATTGTTCTTCTAATAATGATATATTCACTAAGTAATAAGGCTCGCATATTATTATTATATGTATATATATATATATATATATATTTATGATTTACTTCTGTTTGGTGACAATTATGATTTAATTCATAGGATTAAAGAAAAATTGAAGCAGTACTTCGAAATAAATGAGTTAGGTCTCTCACATCATGTTATTTATATGATTGTATTTCATTCTATTATTATTATTTAAAACACAATATGCAACCATTCTATTGAATTTTTTTCTTATGATTAATTGTAAACTATTTTCAACTTCAATGGAAGTTTAAATAAATATTGATCCGAAATCTGCATATGAAAAAGGTGGATTCTATTTTATATATGATGTTAGTTGATAGTTTGATTTATCTAACTATAACTAGATCAGATATTTCTTATACAGTAGGAATTACTTCAAAGTTTATGCGTGAACCTTTTTTAGAGATCATTGGAATCTTGTAAAAAGAATTTTTAGATATTTGAAAGGAACAATCAATTATGGATTGCATTATAATAAGAATGAAAATGTTATTTTATATAGATTTTGTGATTCTAACCATACCAATGTTGTGTTATCAAATATATTGGCTATGTGTTCAAGTTTTTTGGTGTAGGAATCATTACTTGGAACAAAAATACAATCAACAGTCTCCATTTCTTCTACTCAGGCATAGAAGTACAATGGAAGAAATAAAGAAGCCATGCGGCTACAACGGCTGTTGGTAGAGATACACATGTAAGCTAAAGGAAGTATTTCTCTTCTCTGTGGTGGTCAGAGTTGTATTATTCTTGAGTAAGAATTTAGTTCAACATCAGAGGACAAAGAACATTGAGATACATATACGCTTCACCTGTGAGAAGGTACAAAATGATGAGATAAATCTCAAGTTCATGTTGACTGAATAAAATGTTGTTGACATCTTCACAAAGTCCTCAAGTGCTACAAATTTTTGTCACTTTCATGAAAAACTTGGATTGTCAGAGTTTCCATTGAGGGTAAGTTTGTATGACAATGTCAGTAAAAATATCTTCAGACATATGTAAAAGACCTTCGAGAAAGTGTAAAAATACCTTTGGACATGTATACCTCCTCACCTTATTTTTTAGAAAGAAGTGTAGAAATATCTTAAAGATAATCTTTAATAAACTCTTTAGTTCTATTGATTTTACTAGTAAACATCCAATACAAGCATATTGCTAAGGAGGTCCTTGGTTGTAAAAGACTCCTATATGCTTGGGTTCAATAACCTTTTATGAGAACCTATGAGAATATGTAAAACTCACAAATCATACTTAACCATTGATCATGGGATAATCTTTGGGATTCAAAATCTTTTTGTACCAAAAGGTAATGTGTATGATGAAGGTGTTATAATTCCTTCAACCAATATGCTATCTTAAAACCTTTATGATTTAAGGATTATAAATCATATAGTGTACCATGGGCAGGTAATCTATTGACATATGTTATGTATCCCAGTTAACATTAAGGGGGGAGTGTTGGAACATAATGATTAATTGGTCTGGCCAACCCTTAATGTATATGGGTCCATCACTAATATAAAGTTTAATATTTAATAATAGAAATAATGAAATATTTATATTTCTATTATTAAATATGCTAACCTAGGTATATACCTTAGGTTAAATATTTAATATCATGAAATGATTATATTTTTAATATTAAATATTATAAACCTAGGTGTATGTGTCAACCATTTTAGGTTGAAAAGATTGGTTAGGAGACATACCTGATCACCTTATATAAAAAGGACTTTAGGTCCTCATTTGATATATTCAGGAAATATATCAAAGGTGTGTAAATCAAGCGATTTGGTTTTACCCTTGGTAAATAGGGTTTAAAAGGAGAAGGTGATATTACTGGATGTAAAATAAGTTCTCTAAAGTAAAAGATTATTTTCAAAGTGGTTTTTACCCTATTATGGTTTTCCACTATAAATACTATCACTTGTGTTATTTATTTCATGTAAGTATTTATTTATTTACTTATGTTATGATGTAATATTTATTTAAATATTTATTGTAACATTATGTAATATGTAAGTTGATTAAATATGTATTTATTATAATCCTCAAATTCTAACACATCCTCATTTAGTGCAAATTTTTATTGCTTGAATGTAATTTTATTTAAAATAGGTCTTATTTATGGGAAATTGTTATTGTAATAACTTTTGATTGGGAGCTTGAAATTAAGTGTCATTTTTTTGCAAAAGTTCATATTTTTACAATTCCCGTGAATTTTTTCTATTTAAATTGTAAAATGTAATAAGTTGTAAAGTGTCACATTTTGGGAGGATTTTTGCAATGGATGATGAAGAAGTTGATGATCACTTAGTTCATTTTCCATAATTATTTCTTAAAGAACCGACGATGGGGCCTAGTTTAGTAAGAGATCAAACCCCCCATAATGACTTGTTTTTGTCATTTATTATTTCTACAATAATCACATTTATTGCATTTGTTTATTTTATTTTTGTTTAAACATCGTGAAGAATTTATTACATGCATGTTGTAAATGGGTATCTAAAAAGACACTTATTTTTGGAACCCATATTGAGGATCACTCTGTATTCCTTATAACAATTATGGATTCCTACAGTACTCTTTGAGAATGACATATTCACACAACTTCTCCATTACTATGTAGTTCTTTTTTGTGTCAAATTTTTCCTTTTTTGTGCCCACTTGGACAACCTATGGTTTTTAAAATGATATTGGACTTTTATTTTTTCTAGTTCTACATATTGGAGGGAGATATTTGGAGAAATTTTTACTTTTTAGAGATTTTTTATTATTCCTTCATCCAATTTTGGGTTCTTATTAGGTTATCTCAATTCTTCCCATTTCATATTTTTTGTACTTGGGTACCTATCATTGCCTTGTTTCTAATAATTGATTCTTTTATCCACATAAGTAGATTTATCATCTTTGGGGGGCTTCTAGTTGTATTTAATTCTTCTCTCTCTCTCTCTCTGGGGTTCCTTCAAGTTTTCTCATTTTTCTCTATCTTATGAGAGATTTCATTGTACCTAGTTACCTCATCAGACCTTCTTTTCGAGACCTAGTTTCTTTTCTACCCAGCTAATCTACACTTACGGGGTATTAATGTAAGATAATATTTATTCTTTTATTTATTTATTAGGATAATTATTACACTTGGGTTATCCTTACACTTGTTGAGTTAGCTTACTCATGTGTACTAGTCATTTCGAGTTAGATGGCTAGTCTCGTAGAGTTAGCTTGCTAGTCTTATGGAGTTAACTTAACTAATAGTATCAGTTAGTGGGAGTTATTCACAACTAATCTAGGTGGTAGTTACACTTCCCTTTTACTATATATGCATTCTAATTATTGAGATAATTAATTTTTTTGTGTTGTTGGATCCATTTTACGTCTTTTTTTATCTCATTATTCTTCATAACTTGAAGATTTGAGTGTGTGTTCTTAGTCTTACCTTTTTACAATTAACATGTCACATTTCTCACCAGTTCACTCTTTGATTTAGCATATCCATGGAACTCTCTAACATATTCAAATCTTAAAGTAAATGATTTGTATATATACAAGTTATCTCTAAGCATTTAACATGTAGAAAACACTTACCTATCTACCATTTATGATTTTTAAAAGAAATAATTATTATAACATACTACATAGAAAAACACAATGGGGATAATTTATGAATTATACATTTGCATACAAGGGGTTCAATTGGGGAAAATTAGTTATCCCACTATTAGTATGGAAGCATGATGGAAAAGATAGATCAAGGTTTAGTTGCATGAAAAATTACATAATGAACTAGGAGAACTACATTGAGTTTGAAATTTAGTATAAAATTAAATGAATAAAAAAATGTGATAATTGAGTTCAATCTAATTTATGTTGGTGTAAGTCATTTTTCACATCACGTGGTGAGGCATATCACTTAGTTGAGGTCATAGGTATATGCTTCATAGGGGTTATGATAGGGTCATCATTATATTCCTTACACATCATTACATTCCAGTGCGTCATATGGGAGCTACTTTCTATTCTAGGAATGTAACTCCTCTTCTCCACTTACGGAGATATGATTACAGACATTGGGAGTTACATAAAACCCCCTATTTGTACTCCTTAACTTTTTTAGATCTATGAGAGAGACATATGATATTTTCCCCATTTCAAATCCTTTCATGCACATTCATGGTTGATGTTTTCTCCCTCATGGAAACTTGTCACGTTTCCCGAGTGTAACTTAGTTGATGTTCACATTATCCTGTGCGATCCTCTTACTTTGGATTTTCACATTCATCATGGTATCAAAACACACATTTTTGAGATATGTGCTAATCACCATATGCCATTTCCCTCTTTCTCTATGTTCATGATTTTTAGGTTTCATGTGTATGCTTTGTGATGGATATTCCATTTGTGCTCTACTTGCATTGATTCTAGGTTTTCAATCTCATTCGAGGTTGTTTTTTCATGTTTTAAATTGTTCTTGTGTTTACAAGTTTTCCAAGCCTTTGCATGCATGTTATGGAGGTGTTTTAGTGCAGGTTCAACATTTCAGCTAAAGGTTTGAGTGTTGGTTTGTGAATTTGTTTAAGGATGTGAAGGTTGTGGTTTGGCCCAACTCAAGCCCAGCTCTTCGAGCTAGAAACAAAGTTGGTTAGTTCCAGCTCACCCCTATTCCTTTAAACCATCTTTCCTCTACCCCTTAGCTCCCTGTGGTGCATTGGGTTTTTCACGCATTTTTGTATGAAGTTTTACTTTGGCCTTTGATCATTCTTGGTTCTCTTCGGGCTTTACAACCTACCTTGTTTGTGCATTTGTTTTGGCCTTGCTTGACCTGAATTTGCGTTGGTTCTTCTATGACCTGTTGGACTTTCTCTCAAATGATCTATTCTAGTTCATGTTTTTCTAAACTCGAGATTTTTTATTCCCCGTTCAACCTTGCATTTTTTGTTCCTTGATTCCACTCACCGACATTTCAATTTTTCCCCAAGCATCTCGTTGGTGAAACTAATTAACACAACCCCTATCACGTCCATTTATGCACTCTCATATGGTAGCTCAATGTTATTAAAGGCCTCTATATACCATTTGTAAATTGGCATACACCCTCAAACTCACCAATCAATGACACATCCTTTGTTTACAAACCCCTCTGACTCAACGCAAATCTTGTCAGTCACCTCAATAGTTATGTGGCACTCGTCATCCCATCTCAGTGCCCATCATGGGTTCTTTGACACATAGACCTCCCCACTCTTAAACATGTGGGATCTTCTGCCCCATTAGTACCTCCCATAATCAACCTAACATCTAACTAGGCATGCCCACATATCATCTCGGGGCCTCCTCTATGTGTCCTTTACAGCTCATTGATTGAGCCACCAACTTGGACCGACCTCCAAGCTATGCATTAGAAATCCAACTTGGCACATTGAACCCTTGTAACTCACGAATTTTCTCCAACAAACTCACTATATGACCTCCATGCATGAATAACTTGATTTTATTCAACTCACCAGCTCAATCCATCCCAACCAGCTCAGTCGAGCTTCTTGCCATCTCACCCTCCTTCGAGCCCCAAGACTCTTCATCCCTCCTTTTGAATTTTTGTCATTTTTTCCCATTTTTCTGATTATTCCAACCTAATTAAAGAGGAAAGCTATAATATTCATCATTATAAGGGGGAGTTGATTTTTCCAAGATCCATGTATAGGGTTATTGGGATTTTTGAGATTTTTTCTAGATCACATGTTCCTCTTTTCCTGTGGCTAATGAGCACATTCTCCACAACCTTGCAGAAAGATATCCTTCTATTTTGCAATGTGAGATGTATCTCTCATACTAAGTAGTGTTTTTACCCTTGTTTTGATTACACCCTTTTGTGCTTGATTGCATTTTGTTCCTCTACTTCTAATTATGACTCATTGTGGCCTCCACTCTTGCACGATTCATCACATATTTCAAGGTGAGTGGTCAACCATCCAATTCCGCATGAACAAACCTTATTGTAATCACACACTAATAAATTTCCACAAACATGGGGGTTACTACTATTCTCTAGTGTTGTATTACATGCAAGTGCATTATCGACTGAGTTTGACGTCTTCCAACCTTACTTGTATCCACACACCCTCTTCTCATGCATCTTACACTTCTTGCTTCCACATCATGGATGACACTCTTTCCAAAATTGAGTGTCACATGATCACCTTACAACCTCTTCCATTTCTTCTTGGGAGAGAGAACTATACATCATGGCATGCTTCTATGGAACACTATTTTTCTCATGAGAGACTTACTCCCTTATTACATGGGCCAGTTCCTGCATCCACTAATTCTTGTCATCTTGAGGAATATCTCGACACATGTAACCATGTTGTTGGTCACTTGATGTTTCACGTGACCAGACCTCTCCACCTTCATGTGGCATACTCATATCCTCCCCACACTATCTGGAGCATATTTTAGTCTTTGTTTGGAGATCCTTCACATATTATCATCATTGTTACTATTGTTGATCTAGTTATCTCATGTTTTTCTTCATATGATTATAGTTTCGCTAACACAAACTCACTTTTTATCCCCGATGTCAAGGATTGTGCTTCTAGTTTTGATGACAAGATTACTACAAAATACTACTCTCCTCTTTCTCTCACCTTTCCATATTATGTTGACACCCTTATTATCTCATCAGACATCAGGAAGTCTTATTCCCAACTTCGTAGATTCATTGCATCCACCTCATTTTAACTTCCACTATGCAAGGCCCTTTTTACTCTTCTTCCTTCATATGATGATTCATACATGTCCAACATAGCTCTTCTGTTTATCGAGCCCCCTTCTCGGGATGAGTATTTTTCAGACCTTCATCATCTTTTCACAGGTCCTACTTGTGATGCAGTATAGGGAGTTTCTCATCTTTCTATAGGTGTTTTAGAGAATTTCTTCATCTCTTTTGTTTGGAGTGCTCCTTCTGGGACTCTTATCACTTTTACTTTCTCAGAGATATTTATTGATCTTCCCTTTCTTGTGGATACTTTTTATATTGTGGGGATTATTGTATTTCCTTCACTTCACTTGGAAATCCTTTCAGCATATGTTCCTCTCTTACACTCTGACATTTCTACACTTGTGGCATTACCTTTGGTTCATTGGCGTTCATTTTCTTGTTCTATGTCAAATTTATGTGGATCAAATCCAGAGTTCTTCATATTTCTACCTTCGACTTCCTTTACGGAGTGAGCAGAATTACAGTACTCTATTTTTTTCCTTCTTAAGGGAAAGCACACAGTTTGGTGCGGGTGATTCTTCTTCATTCTAGATGCTGAGGACCATGTCATTGAAATTATTCTTGGATACTTGTAAAGTTGTAGAGTTTACATCTGTCTATGGAATCTTTTGTGTTCCCCTCGTCTCTTCTCTTCTTCTTCTTCCAAAGAGATTTCCCTTTTGTACATGGTAACTCTCTAGCTCCTCAGTTTCTTGGGACCCATTTTTTGAATCTTTTTTAGATTGTTAGAGAGTGTTTTCATCTCTTGTGGTGGATGTTTTTCCCACTGGGTTTTCCTCCACTACTTTCTATACTTGTTATTCATGGGTGCCTCATTAGGAGTTATTGTCAGGACCCATTTATCATTTCTAACTTATCACCTCATCCTAAGTTACGATAAAGGGGTTATTGGTTTGATTTATTTTCCACATCATGTTATGAGTCATCTCACTTAGGTGAGGCTATAGGTCTAGGTGTCATAGGGGTTATGATAGGGTCATCATTAGATTATGTATGCATTAGTGTGTCATATGAGAGTTATTTTCTATTTTTGGAATGTAACTCCCCTTCTCCACTTGAGGAGGTATGATTATAGGCACTGGGGGTTACACAACACCCCCTATTTGTACCCTTTACCTTTTTAGATCTATACAAGAGACATATGATATTTTCCCCCTTCTGAATCTTTACATGCACATTCATGGTTGATTCTCACTCCCTCATGGAACCTCATCACACTTTCAGAGTGAAAATTGGTCAATGTTCATGTTATCCTACATGATATTTCTACTTAAATTTTTTGCATTATTCGTCAATTCAAGAATTTCATATTTTACTTTTTGATCTAATGTTTATTTGAAGTTATTTATAGGAAACTAGGTTTATGTGTAGGTATAAACATTGATGAAAGGGTCACAAGGAATCTATAGATTTCAAAGATTGACTCATGTGAAAGTGAAGTGACATAAGATAACCCATATTCACACCAGTTATAGGTCCAAAAACATCCAAATCGGGTCTATAGTGGCGGTTGTGAACATAGTTGTATACTCTTATATCTTTACATTCAGCTAGATGGTGGATTATTTGGATTACATTCCATGCTTAGTATTCATTATAGATTCATCAATAGCTCATCCAAAATTGAAATTGAACCAACTAAGTCATTTATCAAACCCTACAATACAATTCTAATTTCTTTATCAATTTATTATGTTCATTATGCCCTAATTTACATTACACGAATGTATTATATGTAATAATAATTTAATATATTTGTTATAAATTTTATTTATATCTATTTAAATTAATTAGATAAATTACCATCTAATTAATTTAGGGTTGAAATAGATAAAGATGTGTTAGTATTAGGCACCCATATAGATTTGGGGACTTGAGATGACATTATAAGAGAGGTTCCTATTAGTGCAAAATCACAACACCCACAAATGAGTTCTAAAAATATACTTTTCTAAGGTAGACTCATCTGGTGTGATTTGCATAACATTGGATCATTCCCCAAGATATGGGACTTGCAAATGGTAATGACCCTCCAGAGAAGGCTAGTTCCTCTTCCTAATCCTAGCACTAAACTACTTCTAAGGAATGAAATGTGACTATCTACTCCTAATCTAAAAATTCCAAGGGACCAAGGAGAGAGAGAGCATGAAAATAAATAAATCCTACACTACAAAGGTGATAGCATTGAGAAAAGTGAACTGCTGATCACAAACTCAACTTCCTAAAATGGAGAGAGGTGAGAAATGGAGAGGATGGAAAGATGCATCACAGACCAAGGATAAAGTTCACATAGAACACCATTTCAAACCCCTTAAAAATAGCTCCCAAAACATACAATGGAAAATAGATATGCATAGTATACCCTACAATGGTGAGAGGCTAGAAGAGACAATAATATGAGTAAAGGATGGACAAAAAACATCACGAAATAGATTTTATTGCTCCAGAAGTTCACACAATACACCATTAATGGGAAAGAGGAAAGAAAATCCCATTACAAATCTAAGGGAGGAGGCTTAAACTCCACATTCGACCCTGGAAAAGAAAGAGAGAGGGGGACATGGAAGAAGAATGAACAACCCTTTACAATGAATCTTGCCCCTGTATTTATAGATTTGATTGGAGAGAAGAAAGAGAGAGGGAAGCGGGAAAAGTGAGTTGAATCTCAACCATTTTTGTTAATACTTATGATAAAATATGCCCCAAATCCATCTTTACTGCATGATTCCTTGATTCGACACCTTGAAAGAAGAGGAAACGAAAGAAATAGATTGAATCCGATTTGGTTGTTGAGATAGATGGATCCTACATTGAAGACCCGAAGATGTTTCCTCCATTTTCCTTTACCTAACCCCCTCAAAAAATGAAAGTCTCGGACCTCCATGGCATGGGTGAGGCCAAGATCTTTCCAATGACATCAGATTTGCAATATTTTGAGCCTTGAGTCAAAAAATATGCCCTTTCGAAGTTTGTATCGGGTCTGTATAGGAGGGCGGGAAAACAACTTGAAAAATGGGTCCCCTTTTGATATGGGACATGTGGCAGATAGATTGGAACAAAAATTGGGCCTACAGGTCCATAATTTATCTTTTTCCCTTTCCTACGATTCCCCGCTTGGCTTTGACTCGGGCCCAAATGATGACTTTTTCCTTGGGTGGAGTTGCAGGCCATTTTACAAATTTTACCCCTTTTGAGATAACAAAGGGCAAAGAACCAAATTTTTCCCTGACATTCTGCTTTCCCGTAGGACACATGGTAGTTTGGCGCTCGTTTAGAAACCTTTTCTCTATTTACCCCTTGAATCAGTGCCATACTGACACTTGGCATTTTCTGCTTATACCCTTTATACTTAGCCAATTTTGAATCCCTTTATGCATGCCTTTGAACCTGAGGACTTTGAATCTTCACCATTTCTCCCCCTTTCTTACTCCTGGTTCTTCTGCGGCACTGCCCCTTCTTTTATGACCCTGTTATTCCATTGTTTAGTCCCTTTGTGACCTATTTACATATCTGAACGAGTTTTCTTAGCTTTTTCTATGAGGGGTCGTAGTTGATATGATATTTGGCCTAGGGGTGAAATATGGATAAGAATTTGGTGACTCACGAGGACATCTGTCTGCTAGATGAAGAGACTAGTGGCCTGTTAGTGCAAAATCATAGCACCCCTGGATGCTGGTCAGGTTTCTAGGTTGACCATACTATTATCCAGTGTGATTACGTAACATTGAATCCTTTCTCCAAGTGTGGGACTTGAAAAGTGAGAAAGGATTCTCCAGAGAAGGTTGGTTCCTATTCCTGTGTTCAGATGCACACGAAATATGCAGAGGGTTTGCTCGAAACCTAATCTAATCTTCCAAGGAGACAGAGTAAGAAGATACATAAAAATAAATCTAAGCTAATAGAGGTGATGCACCGAGGAATGAAGAACACCTATCTTTCTAGTAAACACAGACCATTCAAATGTGATATAAGATCATGCACAGATAACAAAACTTGTAGTGAAAGACCAGGAGGATGCAAAATGAACACAGAGAGGGTTGAGAATCATCCACAGACATGTATTACTTGCTCCAAATATTGATACAATACACTACAGAATGCTAAAGGGTAGAGTCATATTACAGTTTCAAATGAGAGGTTCGAACTCCACAAATTCGCCTGATAGGAGAAGAAGGGAGGAGCAAAACAGAAAATGTTCGACCTTTTGAAAGAAGCCCCTCTTTACAATATATAGGAAGAATGAGAGAGGGAAAAGAGAAGAAATTTAGAATCTGCCCCAACCACTTCTAGGTCGTATTTTAAATCATCTCATTATGGCAGAAGCGACGGATCCTGGAAAAACGGCGGGCTGTCTAACAGAAGCGGCGAACTGTCTGCTACATTAAAGCTGGTTGTTGAAGTGTCACTTTTGGCATTACCACGTGTCAGGGATGTTTTCTCAATTTTATCTCTCCAAACTGAACCAAAATACAAGATTGACCCTGGAATCATGTAGAAAATTCCAACAGATTTCCGTTGATATAAAAAACGTGCTAATCTGAGCTCTGGATCGAAAGATATGACGATCTGAAGATTTAGGGCACGAAACAGGCCAAAACGGATTTTGAAATCTTTTCCCATGCTCTGCCACCTAGACGACATGTGTCAAGCACTGATTGGATGCGTAAGTATCTCTCCTTCCCTGTCCCATGGGTTTTCCTGCTTTATTGGACACGTGTCCTCTTTTCATTGGCTCGGGCCAGTGCTTGAAACTTTGCCCTTTGACTGTTGGACTTTCTCCCTTGTGACACGTGTCGTGATTTGATTGGTTCTCGGGCCTGCCAGATTTTCACGTCCTTCACGTACATTTGTTCCGGATGTCCCAAACTATTTGGGACAAAAACTCCCGATCCACCCGAAATGGGCTTCCTTGTCCCTCATTCGGCCGATGACACGTGGCGTTGCTTGATTGGCTTTCAGCTCCTTCGGCTATCTACGTCCCACGCGTCCCTTTGTTCCAACTGTCCCAGTGCTGAAGTTCCCCGCTTCGGCCGAACCGGTCGGTTCGCGTCCTTCGTGTACATTTGTTCCAACTGTCTTGAACTGTCTGGGACAAATTCTTCCGAACCGCCTGAAATGGGCTTCCTTTACTCTCGGCTGCTTCACCTTTTCACGTCCTCACGGCCCAAATGTCCCAACTATTTGTCGATTTTCTTCTCCTTCGGCCGAACCAGATTTCCACATCCCACGCATCCCGACGGCCCAGATGTTCCTTTGCAAAAGTTCTCCTTTTCGGCCGAACCGGCCGGTTCGCGTCCTCCGCGTACATTTGTTCCGGATGTCCCAAAGGCGGCCTGGAGCAGGACTTAGCCAATTTCATGATTTTCTCTTGAATCAATCTACTTGCTTGGAACTGAAAAACTCTGATGCATGTTATCAAAATTTACCCTGGGGGGTGAACTTTGGATAACAATTTGGTGACTTTTCAGGGTCACCTGCCTGCTAGGTAGAAGATCAGTGGCCTTTTAGTGATCCATTGGGCATGGAGTCATAAGCAATAACCTGAAACGAGCCTGATACTGCAACTCCCTCTACGAGAGCATGCTGAACTGTAAAAACTCAACCTAGGAGCAAAAAAACCTGCGCCAAAGCACTTAGGGAAACTGAAACCTAACTACAACAAGACAATGTGCAAAGCACTTGGAGGAAGGAAAATATAATTAATATTTACAAGGTGGTAAATTTCCCTCTAGAAGCAATGCTTGAGATAGATTCCATTTACTGGAATCTGCAGTTCTTCACCATCCAATGAGGCCAATTGGAAAGCATTACTGCTCTTGCACTTCGTGACCATGTATGGGCCACTCCAAATGGCATCAAATTTTGAATGCCTTCCCGGTTTTGCTCTATCCACATCCCATTTCAAAACTAGATCTCCAACCTGAAATGATCTATCCTTGGCCTTCCTATCAAAGGTCCTTTTGATCAAAGCTTGATCCTTTTCCATTGCTTGGGATGCCTGATTTCTGATCTCTTGCAGCTCCATCAACTCTACATACCTTACCTCCATGGGCCCAAACTCTAGAAACTCCAGCTGCTTCATGAGTTCCAATGTTGGCAACTCAAGTGACATGGGCAAGATTGCTTCTCTTCCATAGACAAGCCTGAATGGAAAGTTACCTGTGGATCTCTTGGGATTTATCCTATCAGCCCATAAGGCTGATTTCAGTTTGGTATGCCAAGCCTTCTGATTCTCATCAAGAGTCCTCCTAATGATCCTCAACAAGTTCTTGTTTGTAGACTCAGCCTAGCCATTACCTTGAGGGTAATAGTTTGATGAAGTGCTTAGGTAGATCCCGTTCTTGACAGCCCACTCATTCACCTTAGATCCAATGAATGCCAATGCATTATCAGAGATAATTTTAGCAGGTATGCCAAATCCGGTAGTTATCCCCTCATAAAAGTCTAAGATGCTAGACTCATTTGCCTCTTTGAGTGCTACTGCTTCTGTCCATCTGGTGAAGTAGTCTGTGGCTGTCAAAATCCATTTGTAACCTTGGCTTGAATTGGGATTAATGACTCCAATGAATTCCAAACCCCATTGCATGAATGGCTGGTCAACTGAGATTGGATGTAATGGAAGGGCAGCAAGTCTTTCTTTTCCTGTGAAGAATGCACAATTCTTACACCTCTTGATCCATGCATAGCAATCACTGAAGATTTTAGGCCAATAATAACCAGCCTTCATGATTTTTAGAGCTGTCACTCTTGGTGCAAAATTACCACCAGCTGGTCCACCATGAAACTCTTCTGACACCCTTTGAATATGATTTGTGCTAATGCATCTCAGCAGCACTCCATTCACATCTTTCTTGAACAAAACTCCATCAACAATGGCATATGGAACAGCCTGCAACCTAAAGTATCTCTTCTTCTCTTTGCTCATTTCTGGAGGGCATAGGCCTGTCTGTAGGAAGTGTATCATACTCTGAGTCCAACAGGGAGTGGGCACATTATCATTTTCCTGTTCTTGACCATCATGTAGTACCAAGACATCATCTTCTTCATTACCTGCTTCAACCTGTTGACTCAAGGCTAGTTGTTTGCATAGTCCCTTTCCACATACTAGTTTGGTGACCTTGATCTTGATGTCATATTCCATGACACAAGTTATCCATCCTGCACGTTTCTCATTCAGATCCTTGTTTAGAAGGAATTCCCTGACTCCCGCATGAGAGACCAATAATTGGATCTTGTTGTTTGAGACTAGGTGCTTGAATTTCTTTAAACTCTTGATCACTGCAAGTACATGCTTTTCAATGAAAGAGTACCTAGTTTTGTATTCCTCCAAGATTTGACTGAAGAAAGCAACTGGTTGTTGTAATCCTTCTTTGTTTTTTGTGCCAAGATTACAGAAATTGTATCTCCGCCACCAAAGGCGCATAGCATGAAATCCTTGGAGAAGTTTGGATTGACGAGAGTTGGAGCTTGAGATATAGCCTCTTTTATTTCCTCAAAACTTGCCTTGCCTTCAGATGTCCACTTAAATGCCATGCTCTTCTTCAACATCAGTGTTATTGGTTTTACGAGAGCTGCAAAGTTTGGAATAACCTGCAGACAAAATTTATCCTTCCTAAGAAGCTTTGAAGAGCCTTCTTATGACTTGGCAATGGCAACGCTCGAATTGCTTCAACTCTTTCTGGGTCAATCATCAATCCCTCCTTTGAAACAGTATGGCCAAGAAGTTTTCCCTCATGAGCCAAGAATATGCATTTTTTGGGATTCAATGATACCCCAAATCTTCTACACTTTTGAAATGCCTGCCTCAGATGAAAGAGGTGATCCACTGCATTTTTGGAGAATACAGTGATGTCATCAAGGTATATCAAAACTATTTTATTGATCAAACCCTTGAATTCCATATCCATTGCCCTTTGAAAAGTGGCTCCAGCATTTGATAGCCCAAATGGCATCTTCTTGTAGGCATAGGTCCCCCATTTGGTGGTGAAAGCCATCTTGAACTGGTCATCTTCCTTCACCATTACCTGATTATACCTTGAGTAGCCATCTAGGAGAGAGAATCTCTCCGAACCAGATACTACTTGCAATATTTGTTCCATTGAAGGAAGTGGGTAATGGTCTTTGAGAGATGCCCTGTTTAGGTCTCGAAAATCTACACACAACCTGATTTCTCCGCTCTTCTTCCTGACCGGAACCAAGTTTGCGACCCAGCTTGAGTGCTTGATCGGGAATATAATGCTTGCCTCTATTAGCTTATTTAGCTCTTTCTTCATTAGAGGCTCAATGTGAGGGTTGACTGGTCTCTGCTTCTGCCTGATGGGCTTAGCATCTGGATCCAATTCTATGGTATGCTGAGCCAGGTTGGGATTGAAACCTTTCAAGTCTTCATAGCTCCAAGCGAAGACATCTGGAAATTCTTGGCAAAGTTGTATGAAATCTGATTTCTCCTGTTCAGTGGCTACCTTGCCAATTTGAAGTGTTTTGTTTTCCCCAACCGGAATTGGCTCTGAATCTTCTCTTTTGACTTATATGTTAGCCTTTTCCTTACGGAACTGGTCATTAGGGTTGAAGATAGACTCCAATGTTACTAAACCCCTAGGAAGCTTGTTTGTCTGCAGCTGCACTACTTGATCCCCATACTGCTGCTCTAATATGTCCTGATTCCTAGCTGAGAATTCAGCCTCTTCTTGTAAGAAATTGACGATCTGTTGATCATTCTCAAACACATGCCAGCTGGTGTTATTATCTGGAACTGGTGGCCTCACAATCACATGGACATGTGGCTATGTTTTTTCCCTTTTGATGTTTTCAACCACATCAAACATTGCTCCAACAGCTGCGAGCCTATCTACGGCTTCATTTTTCTTCCTAGGTATGGATGCGATATTGAAAGCTTCGAAATCCTCAACAAGGTACCATACCCTGTTCTTGTAGTTCTTTAGCATTTCATTCTTTGTAGCATGTTGTCCCCTGACTTGATTGATGATTAGTTCACTGTCACCAAAGACTTGCAAGTTCTTTATTTTCTTCTTGATTGCCCAATGTATCCCTTGCACCAAGGCTTCATATTCAGCAGTGTTATTTGAACAGGAAAACTAGAAACGGAAGGCTGAGTAATACCTTATACCTTGTGGTGAAATGAGCATAGCTCCTCCTCCTGCACCTTGTCTACTCCTTGATCCATCAAAGAACAAGCTGCCATACTTCATTCTTGTCCTTATGATCTGGCTTGGTGATGCTGGGGAGAGGTTGATCCTCTTCATGTAAACAATAAACCCCTAGCTCAAATTCTTCTACTTCTTGATAAGGATCAAAAGCATGCACCTTGCTTGCCCATTCATCAAGAGTCAAATCTGGGATACTTCCAACCTTGGTGTCAGCCTCGTCAGTGCTAGGGTGATCTTCTTGATCAAATGCTGAGCAATTGGCATTAATCTGACTTGGAGTGTAAGGCTCAATATGGAAGTTTGCAATAGGTTCAGACCTAATTGTAGCCTTAGTTCCATACCTTGTTCTAAACAACATGTGAGACCAATCCGCCGAAAGATAGCCTCCAATTTTAGCAGTGAAGTCTCTTGACAAGCACAATGCAAAGAGTGGTGGAAGGTCTATGACTGATACATCTTGTAAAACAACAACATTTGGACATGCATGCAAGGTAAGACTCAAATTTCTAATCACTCCAACTGTTGCTATTGCTGTCCCATCTAGCTGCACTACCCCTTTAGATGTTATTTCATACTGGAGCCCTAGCTGATCAGCTATCTGTTTAGGCATTACTGAGCTACTTGCCCCAGAGTCTATCATGCAATTATGTACTAGCTGATTTCCAATGATTAACGAAACATAGAAAGGGGGGGGCTTCAACATTTTACCTTGTTGTGCTCCATGACTTCCTTCAGGCTGGGCAAGCATTTGTAAGCACTTTGTCTTGCATCTGAACCTGCTGATTCGAAGTTGGCCAATCCTTCATGGCAGCTTGCAGCAGATCTCTTTGGCCTGGGATGGATAGGGATTCCCACATAGATATATTGACGTTTTTCTTCTTCATCTGATCAATGATACTGAATGGTGATGAAGGATCTCTCTGTTGTCCCTTGGTTTGCACATTTACTCCTTGTACGTGGGCAGCAACAGCTGGCATTTGAGTTGGCCTAGGGGCTGTTCTTGGCTGCCCTTGTGCATTTGAAACGGGACTTTGCTTGCCAATCATTTCTGGAGTCATAGAAGGTTGTGGGCTGGTTGGAGCTAGTGGCTGCTCCTCACCCAAATTTCTCCTTTTTGACCTTGTGTTGGCTGCAACACCTTGAGAAACTGCCTGATTCATGCCACAGAAATCCTCTGCTTGCCAGTTCACCAATGTGGTGTCATTTGGGGCTGATTGCTGTTGGAATGTTTCTTGTTGTTGACTGTTTCCTTGACTGCCCTCGCCCTCCACACCAGTAGTTTTCACCATCAATGCTTGATTGAGAGCACCATTGAAACACATGGATTGGTTATGAGGCTCGTTGCATGGAAAGCACCAATCATATTCCTGAGCAATGTTGTTCTGTGTTGGCACTAATGCCTTAGAGGCAGATATGACATTTGGATTATAGGGCTGGAATGGTCTATTGGCAGGAGGCCTTGTTTGATTCATATTTGCAGCTGGATTAGGTGGTCTTTGTGGTTGGTATGGCTGCCTATTAGGTTGAGCTTGGGGTTGATAAGAAGGTCTGAAACCTTGGGCTTGTTGCCTCTTGAGAGTAACTAGCTCATTGCCTAGGTTTTGCAATTGCTTCATGACCTCTTGAAGCTCATTTGGGGCACTTGGAGATGAAGTGGAAGCTTCATTTGAACTCTGATTTCTAGGAGTGGGAGAAGGAGCCAAATTAGGTGCTTGACTAGTGTTTGGACTCTCTAAACTTGGAAACAATGGCATGGGAGGTCTAGGGCAAGTTTGCCAGCTTGGATCAAACAATTTTCAGCCCTAATGGCAATGCTATAAGCAATAGGGATAGTTATGCCTCCCATGGACTGAATCAACATAGAAATATCAGAATTTAAAGCTTTGAGATAGTAGAGAAAAGCACCTTCTGCTGTTGGCCTGACTGCCACTGGAATCCTCTCCCAAGTCTTTTGAAATCTGAAGTTGAAATCGGTCAGCTGCTCATTGGGAGCTCTCTTGATAGTTGTCAGCTGCTCCAAAAGAGACAAGTTGTCTCCCTTCTCTCCAAATTGCTCATGAAGTGCAATACACAGCTGATTCCAGTTTGTGATAGAACCAGCTCCAAGGCTCCTAAACCATTGCAATGCTTTACCCTTGAATGAAGATGCCAGTAACTTGACAGCCACTTGCATTTCATTGATTTCATGAATTGCACAAAGGTTAGCAATATCTTTAACATGATCACCTGGAGTAGTCTGATTTTCTCCAGTGAAGTAGGGAATGTTCTTCAAGGCTGCAATAGGAACTGGATGTTGTGCATTGAGAGCAAGTGGGCTGCTACCTGTGAAGTTGACGTAGGGGTTGTTCTGAGCCATTCTAATTGGTCTTAAAACCCTTGTTGACTGAATGAAAGGCCTACCAGGTGGAGGAGTTGAGAGAGTTCTGTTTGGTGGAGATGGAGACCTTTGAATCCTTCTTCCTCTTTGCCTTCTTCTTGGAGATAATTGCAGGTATTCAAACAACACTTCTTCTTCTCCAACTCTTGACCTTGTGATTCTTCTCATAAGTTTTCAGGCCTGCACTGCTAGAAACCAGTTGATTCTTCCCCTTGGAGTCGCCAGATATGCAAATAATAGCTCTTTTTAAGCAAGAAAAATGTAGCAGATGCACATCAACTTTGCTGCAAAATAAAAAATGAGACCTCTAGGTCCCACCGGGCGTGCCAAAACTGTTAGTGCAAAATCACAGCACCCCTGGATGCTGGTCAGGTTTCTAGGTTGACCATACTATCATCCAGTGTGATTGCATAACATTGAATCCTTTCTCCAAGTGTGGGACTTGAAAAGTGAGAAAGGATTCTCCAGAGAAGGCTGGTTCCTATTCCTCTGTTCAGATGCACATGAAATATGCAGAGGGTTTGCTCGAAACCTAATCTAATCTGCCAAGGAGACAGGGTAAGAAGATGCATAAAAATAAATCTAAGCTAATAGAGGTGATGCACCGAGGAATGAAGAACACCTATCTTGCCAGTAAACACAGACCATTCAAATGTGATATAAGATCATGCACAGATAACAAAACTTGCAGTGAAAGACCAGGAGGATGCAAAATGAACACAGAGAGGGTTGAGAATCATCCACAGACATGTATTACTTGCTCCAAAGATTGATACAATACACTACAGAATGCCAAGAGGCAGAGTCGTATTACAGTTTCAAATGGAGAGGTTCGAACTCCACAAATTCACCTGATAGGAGAAGAAGGGAGGAGAAAAACAGAAAATGTTCGACCTTTTGAAAGAAGCCCCTCTTTACAATATATAGGAAGAATGAGAGAGGGAAAAGAGAGGAAATTCAGAATCTGCCCCAACCACTTCTAGGTCGTATTTTAAATCATCTCATTATGGCAGAAGTGGCGGATCCTGGCAAAATAGCGGGCTATCTAACAGAAGCGGCGAACTGTCTGCTGCATTAAAGCTGGTTGTTGAAGCGTCACTTCTGGCATTACCACGCGTCAGGGACGTTTTCTCATTTTTCTCTCTCTAGACTGCACCAAAATGTAATATTGACCTTGGAATCATGTAGAGAATTTCAACAGATTTCCGTTGATATAAAGAACGTGCAAATCCGAGCTCTGGATCGAAAGATATGATGATCTGAAGATTTAGGGCACGAAACAGGCCAAAACGGATTTTGAAATCTTTTCCCACGCTCTGCCACCTGGATGACACGTGTCAAGCACTGATTGGATGCGTAATTATCTCTCTTCCTCCCATGGGTTTTCTTGCTTCATTGGACACGTGTCCTCTTTTTATTGGCTCGGGTCAGTGCTTGAAACCTCGCCCTTTGACTTTTGGACTTTCTCCCTTGTGACACGTGTCATGATTTGATTGGTTCTCGGGCCTGCCGGATTTTCACGTCCTTCGCGTACATTTGTCCCGGATGTCCCAAACTATTTGGGACAAAAACTTCCGATCCGCCCGAAATGGGCTTCCTTGTCCCTCATTCGGCCGATGACACGTGGCGCATGATGCTTGATTGGTTTTCAGCTCCTTCGGCTATCCGCATCCCACGTGTCCCTTTGTCCCAACTGTCCCAGTGCTGAAGTTCCCCATTTTCGGCTGAACCGACAGGTTCGTGTCCTTCGCGTACATTTGTTCCAACTGTCCCAGACTGTCTGGGAACAAATTCTTTCCGAACTTTTTTGTGTCCCGAAATGAGCTTCCTTTGCTCTCTCCCATGTGCTCCCAATGGCCTGGATGTTCTTCTCCTTTTCGGCTGAACTTTTTCCAACTATCCCAGACTGTATGGGATGAATTCCCGAACCACCCGAAATTCCTTTTCTCTCGGCCGTTCCTTTTCACATCCTCGCAGCCCAGATGTCCCAACTGTTTGTCGATTTTCTTCTCCTTCGGCCGAACCAGCTTTCCGTGTCCCAACGTCCCAGATGTTCCTTTGCGAAAGTTCTCCTTTTCGCCGAACCAGCCGGTTCGCGTCCTCCACGTACATTTGTTTCAATGTCCCAAAGGCGGCTTGGAGCAGGACTTAGCCAATTTTCATGATTTTCTCCTGAATCAATCTACTTGCTTGGAACTAAAAAACCTTTCCTGCATGACCTTGCTCAAAATTTCCCTCCTAGACACGAAAGCTTAGAAAAAATCTCAAGAGGGGCACCCATGGAAACATGATTTTTTTCCCTGGATCAATCATATTTTCCTGGGACTATGAGAATTCTGACGTAATGTTATCGAATTAGCCCTGGGGGGTCCACCCATTTGGATAACAGGTATTAGCATTAATGGAAAATAGCAAAGCAAAAAGAATAATGCATCAGACATCTGAAGGTGTTGATGATGACCCTTGAAAAATGGGGGCTCATCTTAAGTTCCCTGGAGTAGGAAGTGCCTAGTTTTGGAGTCTCCCTAAGGAGATCTGAGATGAAGCCAAGTATCTGCAATTGGGCAAGGTATGGTCCTTATAAATTTGGAATCCAAGGTTCTGAGTTCTAACTCTAAGAATGGATCACTTCTTGTTGACATCTCATAAATGGACTGGTGATGCACAGGGATGATGACATCTTCCTACTTTTTCTCTTCCTTCTCCTGTGAAAGTAAAACTTTGGAGAGCTAGATGAGTTCCCAAAATATCATTTTTGACAACACTTAAGCACCAAAGTGAACAGGTTGTTGTTCATAGAATTGGAACCAATCCATATGAAAAAGTAAAATGTGCTTTGGATGTGTGAGGAGGAACTAAAAGTTCCAAAAGCCAATCCACATGCCTCTGCAAGAACTTGGATAGTGAAAATTTCATTCACAGAACAAAAGTGGGACTTATAAGGCCATATGATACATGATTTTGACTAGAAACCACTCAAAAATCCATTGCACCAATTTCCAAGAGATTAAAGTGATTTTATCTTGAGTTTTGAGGAAAATCCCAAAAATGACCAAAGTAACCATAACGAAGCAGCATGCGGTTTTTGACTATGAATAAAAACTGCCATCACCAAGACCAAAACCAATGTTGGGATCATGTGAGGAACTCCATAAAAATTTATTTGAATGTTGAGAAGGTTTCCAAAACCACCTAATTCTTGTGAAAACTTCCATAAAATCTGACACTTAAAAGGGAAAAAATTGACAATTTTGATTGAAAATTCTAAAAGATTTTCTATCATTTCTTCTCTGTTGGGTTCCTTTGTTTGATGTTCTCCTTGGCTGGTTTTTAGAGTCCCTTCCCAACATGGACTTGTGAAGGCAAGAGGAGTGGTGGGTGGGATCTCCACTAGTTGTTCCCTTGTTTGTGGCGGAGGGGAAGGCATTTATTTTGGATCTTGTGAGGGGGACACATATTCAGAAGGGAAAAGGGAAGATGAAAGGAAATGAGATGGAAGACTAGAAGATGGAGAAATGAAATCAACACTTGGGGCAGCAAGTGAGGGGCTTGAATCTTGCCTCTATTGAAATGATAAATATTAAGGGAGATAAAATGAAAGGCAAGGAGCTAGTGATTGACTTACCCATTGACAAGGTTGTCCCACAATTTTCTCATAAGCCCCAATGTCCTCAATCCACTATGTAAGCTGAGGCAACACTTCAACCATGAAGTCAAGCTTCTCTTAAGGGCTGTAATGTCTTGGAAAAGGGTCTTCCCATGGACAAGGTGCCTTGCAGCCAATCTTGAATGCCTTCATTCGTGCTATGCCCCTTGAATGAACCATTCTAGCCTCCATTTTTTGAATCTTCTCCAGTAGACCAACATCTTCCATTTGGTTGTTGTCATTATATGCATATCCTTGTTCCTAATAAGCTTCATAGCCAAACTAGTTTTGGAATTGTTGTTATGGATAGGTATAGTGATTTTGAATCTACTCATAATGCTGATTTGGAGGAGTTGTGAAAAGCATTGGAGGTGGAACGTATTGTTGTTGCTGGAAGTGTGAGTTCCATGAAGGGAATGAAGTCATGATTGCACAACCTCATGGAATGGGAGAAAATGAAATAGATGGAAGAAGAAATTGGATGAAAGAGATTGGAAATGGATGGAAAAGGTCTACAACTCAGAGGATGGGTTGTTAACTAGATGGAGTCACCAGATGTTCTTGAAAGTGCCTCCAAAGGCTGAAACCTTCACCAAGAGCACATCAAACTTGATGAAGTGAAGTGGCAAAGTTAACATTCCAAGGACATTACGAGCAAGGATAAATTTTCTCGTTTGTCCACCTACGTTTTCTTAAGCTTATTCCGCGGTTGAAAATACAATTTGACCTTCTTAACTTGGCTTCTTATACTTTATATAAATTTCCATAACTGACATACATATTTGGCATAAATCAAATTGCATAAAAAATACTTAATCATCTTCTATTATGTAAAAATATTCTTCTCCAACGTTTATTTGATGTCTACAGTTTTACCCTTACAACTCAAGCGAAAGAGACTTGATGTCCAAAACGCAATCAAAGGATTTGACGGAGATTTAGATACAGGGCAGCTTTTCACCAAAATATTTCTCGATTCACACTATATTTATGTCTCTACCATTGTTATTATAATTTGAAAACTTATTGAATTCCTATAAGATTTATTTATAGCTATGTATACATATCTTTTGTTTCCTCAAAGTTGTGGTCGCACCATTAGACATATACTTAGTATTCTTTGCAACGCATGAAAGGAGTTTAGATTAGAGTTATACAAGACTGAGCAAAGCATTGACCTTATGCATCACTAAACTCCAGATCTCGTTGCTGCAGCATTTCATATAATATTCTCATTACATCGCACTAAGATCTCGCTCTTAGCGTTGTTTTACAAATCCAAGGGAGGAGGCTTACACTCCAGCATTTGACCTTGGAGCAGAAAGAGAGAGGGGTACATGGACCGGAAGAATTGTACAACCCTATACAATGAACCACATTCCCCTGAAAATACCAAGATGTTGATTTTGATGAGAAACCAAGAGTAGCACCGCTGAAGTCATTCCTTCGAACAAGTGACTCCTGAAGGTTCCTTCTAACCACTGATCTTCAACACTTCTGATAAAATAGTGTCGGACCCGAAGGGAGGGCATCTCTTACTCGCATGATTACCAAGACTAGAAGACTTGAAACCGCATACTCGGGGTAACAATGGAAACATGATCGATTCCTAAATATGGGTTCACGACAGATGGATCACTAAACCTGAATGACTTAAAGATGGTAAACCCGACTGGGGGTTTTATTTACCTAACCCCCTCAAAAAATTAAAGTCTTAGATCTCTATGGAATCGGTGAGGCTGAGATATTTCCAACAGCGTCATATTTGTAATATTTCAAGCCCTGAGTCGAAATATATGCCCCTTTGAAGTTTGTATCAAGTTCATATAGGAGGGCGGGAAAACAACTTGAAAAATGGGTCCCCTTTTGATATGGGACACGTGGCAGCTAGATTGGAAAAAAATTCAGGCCTACGGGTTTGTAATTTATCTTTTTCCCTTTCCTCTGATTCCTCGCTTGGCTTTGACTTGGGCCCAAATGCTAACCTTTTCCTTGGGCGGAGGTGCGGGCCATTTTGCAGCTTTTACCCCTTTTGAGATAACAAGGGGAAAAGAATCAACTTTTTACTTGACGTTCCACTTTCCCCTGGGACACGTAGCAATCTGGTGCTTGTTTAGAAACCTTTTCTCTATTCACCCCTTGAATCAGTGCCATACTGACACTTGGAATTCTCCTCTTATACCGTTAAACTTAGCCAATTTTGAAGTCTTTTATATCTGCCTTTGAACCCAAGGACTTCAGATCTTTGTTGTTTCCTCCCCTTTCTTGCTCCTGGTTCCTTTGTGGCATTGCCCTTTCTTTTTTGACCTTGTTATTCAATTGTTGGTCCCTTTGTGACCTATTTACAGATCTGAATGATTTTTCTCATGTTTTTTCTATGCGGGGTTGTAGCTGATCCGATATTTAGCCCAAGGGGTGAAATATAGATAACAGTTCCATCTTGAAATACATTACTACATGTATGGGAGGATGATAAACTAGTACATTCCAAGAAGGAGTTCCTCATGGGAGATCGCAAAATCTATAAAATATGTCCTAAATAAAAAGATGGAGATATATAAGAATATTGTGTATTGAAGGAAATAATGCACTCATGATCAATTTTTTTGTATCTTTTGGTGGGAAGAATAGCCATCATTGTCACGATGTCCATTGATTCCATGATAATAAAAAAATGGTTTGTATTTGAATTTTTCAATTTTATAGGGGATAATAATAATGAGATAGTGAAGTGATTAATCGCTTATTAAGTGGCTCATATAGAATATCATGTTTTCTATCATTCTTGTCAATTCAGAGAGGTTTTTTCCAATGTGGTTGAACTAGAATTTAATATTTATTCCTTGGAGCATAAAAATTGTTTCATCTATGTAAGAATTTCATCTCACTTAAATGAGCATAAGTATCATTCGTATAACTTGTATCATATTGTGTTCCTTGATTATCTTATGTAAATTGATCATGATGAGTAAAGATATTATTGACACAGGAATGTAAGGTATCCCTTAAATGTGTTATCTTATGCTTTAGAGATTTGATCTCAGTACTTGTAGCTTGAATTTTTAATTAAAAATCATGTTCTAACTCTTTAATAGACTCTAGGATATCCTTATGAATTATGCCATTGGTATGTCCATGTATTGATGAAGGACCCATAAGAGATTACTTAAAAGGGTATTTTGAATAAACATCCTTGAAAAATATATACAAGGAATAAAGTAATACCAACTATTAATATACCAAACAACATAAAAATATAGATCTAACAATTGGATGGTTGGAAATAGATATGTTTAATCCCAAAGTTAGCAACAAATGAAGGCCCAAAAGTGATTTTCAGTGAAAATACAAAGTCATCATATTAATAAAATAAATATTTCTAAAAATAGAAGATGAATTTTATGACAAAAAGAGAGGTATTTAATATCTCAATATGAGGAATAAAAACTTCCAAGGAGTTTGAAAATAATTATACACTTTCCCAATTGTTCCATAATTACCAAAAAAAGTAATCCAGTTCTTTTAAAATGTTATCTAATAATTAGGAAGAACAAAAAAATGTTTTTTTTTAATTTATTAAGATAAATAAAAACATAAGAATAATTGGAAAATTGATTTTTTAATATAGGGATATATGATGAAAGGTTTTTTTACCAGAAGGTAGCCCTGGATAGAGGCCTTAAGAGGAAAATAAAGCATGGAACCCTAATGAAAATTTTGAAACCAAATTGAGAGCATGAGATAAATAGAAATAACAATTAAATATGATTACAAAGCCTTACAAAATTGATCAATCTGAAATCATATGGTTGTAAAAGGTTATTCATGATCAAATGTAAGATTCACTAAATGTTTTTAACAAATCCTAAATAGATGATTGGAGAGTTAGGAATGTAAAATATATTCTACATGTTTAATATTACAAATAAAATAATAAACATTAATCATACATCCAAAATAAATATTTAGTACTTTGAACTATGATAAAATGATATGATAATTTCCCAAAACATGAAAAAGGTTGAATAATTATTTGTTTAATGTGGTTCATAAGTGATTTGGGTGTGTAAATAAAGTGAAAAGTATACTTTATATCTAAAAAATACTGTGTATTTGGAATTGTTCCTATAAACTACTCAAGTAGAAAATTGTATGACTCATGTTAGGGTGTAGTACATTTTGAACCTGATTTATAGGGTTTTGAAACTATAACAAGGGGATTTGTAACTTTTCTTCCTCATTTCTATTATATAAATGGTTTTCATTACCTATCACTAGGGCTCACATAAATTTAGAACTATATGTAATGATCTGTAATAAATAGAAACCTTAGATAAATATAACAAACTTCATGAAGAGATTAGATTAAAAAAGGATAAATCCATGTGTGCGTGAAGCTCAACTAACCCTCATAGTATACCCATGTTGAACCAATTTAGGTTCTACACTACATTCCCTCAAGGGGAATATATCCTCATGTAGTTCTCGTAGTGTTGGTTCAAGTAGTGTATTTAATCTAAGCCAACTCCCTTGTGTTTTACTTCATGTCTCTTGACATAAAGATAATGGGAACACATGTATATGGAATACAAATTTACCCATCATGGTAGTAGTGTGCTTCGGATGATAATATTTACCCCATTTCCCTTAAGACCTTTTTTTAATGCTTAGAATGGTTTTATATCTTTAACAAATGACTCTAGGACCTTTACATGATTAGAAATGGAGGAAGTAATATTCTTGATCTTAGTTTGAGTTCTTCACACCTATGTGGTGGTTTCTGTTCTAAAAAAAACACCCTCTCATTTATCATGAATGAGCAATCATTTTTTTGTGTAGCATGGGATTGTCTTCAAGTTTGGGACCTTACTTCTTGAGAAAAACCTCTAGAGAAGGTTGATTCCTATACCTATTCCTAATTCTAAACAAGTCCTACAACTACAAATGAAACTATATAATCCTAATCTAACAATACAAGGAAACATGGTTAGAAAGAAATGCATGAAAGGGAAGACACTCACAATGAGGGAAAGATGGGAGGAGATGATGATGAAGAGGGCATACTTGAGTGTCACAGATAAAAACAATATTTTAACTTCCATTTTAACATAAAACACAACATAAATGAACCCTGAAAAGTGAAAAAAACAATGAACACACCTACAATGAATGAAGAGGCAAGAAAATATAAGTAAACACAATTAAGGCAGACGATATCCAAAAACATGAATTTTATTGCTTTAAAGAGATGCACAATCCATTACAGTAAAGGAGGGAGGCATAAACACATTACAAAGGTCCAAGTTTGAGGCTTTCAACTCAAAAATAATTGTGTAACACTCTGAATGATAACTTTGTATTCTAAGAGGGTCTAACCTTTACAAATGGGTACCATTTTACAATATATAGAAAATAGGGGAGAGAGAGAGGTAAAGAGAGGGAAACCCAAATTCCCACCATCAATCACAACAAACATGCATTAAATCTCTAAAACACATGATGGGAAGCTCTGGAATACTATTTCCAATGTCCTTTTACTCACAAGAGAAGGAATGGGCACCATACTTAATGATTTTTTGTTGTTGAGGCATTTGTAAAGTTGTGTTTTCAATATTGGGCTGTTTTTTCACCTATTTATCCCACCGAAATCCACCAAATTATGAATTTTATGTTTAAAAAATGAATTTCGCAACAAGACCTTTCCAACGAGCCCAAAATTTTCAAAAATGGAGTCTAGGAGAGAAATATACAAATGGAAATATAAAATGAAACTTGGGTCCTGGTGTGGGTTTTATATAGTACTAAGAGCTACAATTTTGGTTTAAAATTCCATGGAGATACCACATGGTGTTAAAGGATTGGAAAATGGAGTTGGGGATATATTTTCAATCCGTAGGACTATAATTTTTGCATTTTGACCATTAACTTCCAATGAGTTGACATGTGTTCTAAGGTAGGTGTTGGAGCTTTGATTGTAACTTCCATATTTAGATGATTGTGTAAATACAAAATGACTCCCTGTATTTTATACCCAAGAATATGAATAACCTCCATGTTTCAAAAATGAAATTGGGCCTCAGAACTCTAATTGTATTTTTCAGTTTTGCTATGATTATGTGAACTGTAACCATGCATGTCATCTCCATATCCCCGCGGAGACACCATGTGGTGTTGGGTGAAAAAGTTTCAGAGGTAGTTTTCACTTTTACAAAATTAACAATAATGACTGAGTGTCAGATAAATTTTTGATTCCAATAAGGACTGATGTCAGGGATCGAGGTCTGTTTTGAAATTTTACATCTGTAAAACTACAAATTAATAGAAAAAGTCCCGCCAAGGCTAAAAAAGTGTCTGAGTCCAAATTTATTTCTAAAATTTGTTAAAATATCCTCAGGGGTATTTTAGACAATATTTTGGTGGCTTAATGGGTTCCTTTTCCTACTAGATGAAAGATTAATGTCATTTTGAGTATCCATAGGGGATGGATTCATCCTGGAAAACCTTAAAAAATTGATCTAAAACTTGAAATTATTTTACACCTGAATTTGCATAATTGACTGCTTGGAATTGGCATGGCCTTTTTTCTGATTTGATCATTTCATTATGAAAATTACTCTAATTTAAACTTAATAAGAGTGGAAAAATATCTTGAACCATATTTTCCACCACCACTGCCTGAGAATCCATGAGTAAAATAGTCAACATTATCTCCCCAACATTATAATTTTTGTAGGTTGATATAACCTCTACTATGTTACTTTTACAACCCAACCTGCCACTTCCAACTTTGTCTAAAGCACATCTCCTTTAGGGTTCCCCATGAACCATATGCAATGAGACCATTCCATCTAAAAGCAACAAAATGTTTTGCAAAGCACTCAGGGAAAGGAAATTACACTACTAGCAAAATAAAATGCTAAAAAGAACTTGGAGGAATTGAAACTAATTTATTACGTATACAATGAAATTAATTTTAATAATAAATGCTTCAAACAAATCTCATTGACTAGGATTGTCAATTCTTCACCATCCAATTTTGACAATTGGAAAACATTATTCATCTTGAAAATGGAAATAAAATAGGACCCACTCCATATTTTTTCAAAAATTTAGTAGTTTCTTGGTTTAGCTCTATTTCCATCCCATTTCAATACTAGATCTCTTTCCTGGAAACTTCTGGGAACTTCTTTCTTATCAAAATTCTTCTTGATCTGAGCTTGATCTCTTTCTATCATTTACATTTCTTGGTTTCTCAACTACTATAGCTCCATGAGCTCTACATATCTAGCTTCCATGGCCTCAAATATATAGATTTCCAGATGTTTGATAAGCTCTAAGGTTGTTAATTCAAGGGATATTGGAAACCTTTCTTCTTTACCATAAAAAATTTGTAAGGGGAGCTACCAGTCGACCTTTTAGGAGTGATACTATCAACCCACAAGGTGTATTTTAACTTTGTATGCCAAGTCCTTTGATTATCATCCAAGGTACTTCTTATGATCCTCAAGAGGTTGTAGTTTGTGGACTCATACTATCCTTTATCTTATGGGTAATGATTTGAAAAGGCGCCCAAATATATTCCATTTTTATAGCCCAATAAGATATTATTGTGTCAAGGAAAGCTAAGGTATTATCAAAATTTATTATAAAAGGAACAAAAAACCTAGCTACAATACCTTCATACAAGTCTAGAATGCTATCCTCATTTGCTTCCTTCAATGCACCTATTTATGTCCATTTGGTGAAGTAATTAGTGTCTATGAGGATCGACTTCTGACCCAAGCTCAAATGTGGATTATCTACTCCAATAAAATTCAATCCCCATTGTATGAATGATTGATTTACATAGATTGGGTGGAGTGGAAGGGATGTTAACCTTTCTTTTCCTATGAAAAATGAACAATTTTTGTATTTCTTAATCTATGCATAACAATCATTTAAAATATTGGGCCAATAATAACCAACCTTCATGATCCTGAGTGTTATTATCCTTAGAGTAAAGATTTGTCTTGCTTCTCTGTCATGAAACTCATGTAACACCTTCTCTATCTGATATTGTTTAATACATCTCAATAGAACACCATTTACATATTTTCTAAATATAATTCCATTAGTAAGCACATAGGGAATGGCCTGGAGTCTAAAAAACATCGTTTTGGATTTTCTCAATCATTGAGGACGTGGTCATGTTTGGAGAAATTTGACTACATCATTAGTCCAAAAAGGAGTAAACAAGGCATCAAATGATTATTCTTGATATGTTGAAGCATGAATATGGTTTCTTCATTAGTACATTGGCTTGAAACTAGTTTCTCAAGCAATCCCTTACCTCTGACCAACTTAGTCACCTTGACATAAATATCATACTCCATTACCTTGGTTATCCAACGAACTCTTTTTTCATTTAGGTCCTTATTCAAAAGAAAATAGTTCACACCATCATGTGAAACCATTAGGTGAATCCTATTATTGGATATAAAATGCATGAATTTCATCAAACTCCTTACAACAACCAATGCACGATTCTTAATAAATTAATATCTCACCTCATAATTCTTTATACATTGAATGAAAAATACAATATAGGTTTTTTAATCCTTCCTTATTCAGTTACACCCATATGATATACATTGTATTTGTTCCTTCAAAATCATATCTTGTGAAATCCTTGGAGAAATCCAGGTTGATGAGAGTCAGATCCTGTGCTATTTATTTCTTAATAGCTTCAAAGTTATTCTTTCCTTTAGTAGTCCACTTGAACACCAAATTTTTCTTCATTATCAGTGTCAAAGGATTGACAAGATTGGAAAAGGTTGGAATAAACTTCCTAACAAAATCTATCCTCCCTAAGAAGCTTTGAAGTTACTTCTTATGGATGGATAATTTGAGTATAGGGATTACACCAGCCCTTTCTAGAACAATAATTAATCCTTATTTAGAAAGAATTTCTCCAAGGATCTTACCTTCATGTGCTAGGAAGATATATATCTTGGGATTGAGGAAGACTCCAAATTTCCTACATCTTTAAAATACCTTCCTGAGATGGGATATACGATCATTTGCATCCTTATAAAACACGATGATATCATCAAGGTAGACAAGGAAAATTTTATTAAGAAGTACATTGAATGTCATATCTATGGCTATTTGAAATGTTTCTCTACATTAGATAAACCAAATGGAATTTTTTTGTAGGAAAAAGCTCCCTATTTAGTTGTAAAAGCTATCTTGAACCGATCTTCTTCCTTTACCATGATCTGATTATACCCTAAGTATCCATCTAAAAGAGAAAACCTCTCTGATCCGACCATCATTTGCAAGATTTATTCCATTGAAGGTAGTGGGTAATGATCTTGTAAAGAATCTCTATTTAAATCCTTGAAATCAACACATAACCTAATTTATCCATTCCTTTTCCACATTGGAACTAAATTGGTAACTTGTGATGAATTTTTACTTGGGAAAATTATATGTGTCTCAATTATCTTATTTAGTTCCTTCTTCATAAGAGGTTCAATGTGTGGATTAACAGGCCTTTATTTCTACCTTATAGACTTGGCTATTTGTTCTAGTACAATGGTATGTTGGGATAAATTAGGATCAAAACCTCTTAGATATTTATATAATCCCAAGGAAAAATATCATAAAACTCTTGGAAATTTCTAGAAAACTATACTTCTTTTATGGGGTATTCACCTTGCCAATTTTCAGTAGTATATCCTTGCCAACTAATATGGGTTCTTAATATTTACCTCTAACTGTCATGTTTGCATTTTATTTTCAAATTTGATCATCAGAGGTGAAGATAGATTCCAAAGTCACTAGGCATTTGGGAAATTTATTTGATCTAAGTTAGATAACTTGGTTTCCATACTAGTACTCCAATTTGTTCTTATTTTTTTAATGAAAACTTGGCCTCTTCTTGGAGAAAACTAACAATTTGGTGATCAATTTCAAACAATTTACTATTTTCTTCATTTTCTGGTATAGCAAGCCTCATAATTACCTTGATTTTTGTTTGTAACTTGTCTCTCTTGACGTTCTCCATAACATCAAACCTTGCTCCAATTTCAGTCATCCTATTAAAAGCTTCATTCTCCTCTCTTAGTATGGAATAGATGTTGAAGGTTTCAAAATATTTCAAAAGATCCCATACTCTATGCTTGTAGGCTCTTAGCATGTCATTCTTAGTCATATTTGATCCTCTGACTTGGTTTACAATTAGTTCACTATCCCAAAGTTCTGCATTTTCTTGATTTTCTTCTTCCTTTCTCATTGTAATTTGTGGATGAGGGATTCATATTATACAATTTTGTTGAAAAATCTAAAATAAAATCTAAAAGAGGAGTAATATTTCATACTTTTGGGATATATTTGGACTACACCTCCTCCTACGCCTTGTCTTCTTCTTGATCCATCAAAAAACATTTTCCAAACTTCATCATTTTATTTGATAACACTAGGTAGAGGTGAATTCTCCTCATGTAGACAATAAATACCAAGGTTATCTTCCTCAATCTATTGATATGGGTTAAAACCATGGAGTTATTCCCCTACTCATCAAATAATAAGTTAGGAATTCCCTCAATCTGAGTATTCACTTCTTGGGAACTTAGACATTCTTATTAATTAAAGATGGTACAATTTACATTGATGGGGTTGGGAACATAAGGTTATATATGATATGTAGTAATTGTTTTAGAATTGATGGTATCCTTGGTTCTAGACCTCATTCTAAATAAAATGTGAGACAAGTCAGTTGATAGATATTATTTGATTTTGGAAGTGAAGTCTTTGGATAAACATAGAGCAAAGAGTGGAGGTAGATCAATTATAAAAATATCTTGGGGAGTAGAAAATTAGGGGTATACATGAAATGTAATTCATATAACTTTGATAACCCTGATAGTTCCCATTGTTATCCCATCTAGTTGTGCTGGTCCGAAAATATGTCGGTTGGGAAAATCTATGGATAGACGAGCCAACAATGTGTAGAGCATAGCCCCTCTTTGAGACAACAAAGTGAAACTGGTTTATTGTTATTCTACCAGCAGGAATATGTGCAATTCCTATAGTATTCTACCTTCAGGGGTTTGGGATCTCATCCCAGTTGGGGTATTTCCGACTGTGAGAAGAGATAGGATAGTTCTGAAGGGAGAAAAGAAATGAATTCCAAAGTAGAAAGGATAGTCATTGCGATGAATAACCTTTGGCCACCTAGTTATCACCTTCTTGTTCTTCAAATACACTTCGTCTATGAGCTGCATGCATTTGTCTTCATTTTCATCCCATGCCTTTATGCAGTCTTCTTGGCTTATTGCTACAAAGTGCCAATGGTGGGAGATACCCAGCATGATTTCAAAGTGTCAGGAAGTGAGGTTGATTATAACCTCGCCATTTTCATTCTCAACACACCTTGTGTCCTTATTGTAGTAGTGGGCCACCACCATCATGAATTCATTGTTTACCGCGCTCACGGGAATTCCCCTAGCAAAGTGTAGACCACTTCCGACCAATTTTTCCATCCATGGACTACCTGTGACCCTTCTGGTTCTGGCCCAAAAGTCCTCCATATCAATATGGCCGAGTTCTGAATCCCTGATGTCTAAGTCACATTCGGCAAGGGACTCGGGCATCCTGACCCTTTGGTATTTGTACTTCATTTCTTCTTCCGTGAGTTTGGCCTTACCCTTTGACTTGGTTGGCGTCTTATTTGATGAAGAAATGTGTGAATCTAGGTTCAGTTGTTGATCTACAAGAAGAAGCAAGGAAGTCCACTACAGAAGAGCCATGTTAGTCGTTAAATTGTCCATCAAATCTTTACAGAATGAAACGTTAGTAATTTAGAATCTTCTAGGCACAGGGCACAGCTATACTGTAGGCTGCAGGGTCAGAAAAGCAAGGCGCACTGAAGGAGAGTGTTGCATGGAAGAAAACAATGCAAAGGGGTGCAAGAGGCAGAAATATTACACAAAACACTCAGATGCTGATGTCAATGGATATGTGCCTACACCATATGAAGGGTTTAAACAGGGCGCAGGTAATTTTGGTGTTGCAAGACATCGGGATGCACCCATGGTGCAGATATGGCACATGTTACATATAGTTATGGTGTGCCAACGGGGCATAGATTTAAATAATGCATCACTGAGCTCAGGTGCACCAAGGGGCTTTTAGTATGGTGTAGGTGAGATTGCGCTTGTGCTGGTGTTAGGGTTTTTAGAGTTTCATAAGGCGTAGGAAGGATGCATGCTGTAGGTAATGACAATGCACCCAATGGCATGACTGTGTTTTATGAAACAACGCATTTGTTTGCATCAAAGAGAAATCCATGGCTTTGGATTTATAAACTTTAGATTTTCTCCTTTTCGGATAGGTTTGTGATTTTTTGGCCTCTTTCAACATAGATTTAGGCAGTGAGGAGAACAGAGCAAAATGGATCCTGGATCATTTCTGAGACAAAGCCCTCCAGGCTAGCAGATCTAGGAGGGTAAAACTTGTTTTGGGGGGAGAGAAAATTTACAAAACAGGTTAGAGGATGTGTTTTATTTCTTTAGATTCATTTCTTTGTTTTTTAACCAAAAAAACCTCAAAACACTACAGAAAACCCACAAACAATCAACATAAGAAGAGAAAGGACCACTTACCAAGAATATATAGAATGGGAGAAATGATACGGGGTCCACGAACGTAACGTAAAATGACACGGGGATGACAGGAGTGCTGACAAGTGCAGAGGAATTAACTTTTTCATGTGTTTTCAATCGTGAAAATGACATGTCAGATGCGCCTATTTATAGCAAAAGGCATAATAAATGCGTCACCAACTTTTTCAAAGGGAACACCAAAATAGATGCCAACATGAAATTATTTGCACCATTGGCGCGGATTCAAGACTGTTGACATGGGATTTTTAGTGCTTTGGCGCACCATTCGGGGGTGCAACAATTTTAATGTCGACAAGGTGGCGCATGCGCCTTGGCGCAGGCGAGAAGGGCACAACATGGGAAGGCGCAACATTGTAATGTAGACACTCCAAAGGATGTGCCAAAGGAATAGAAGGGGGCACAAATTCATTTGATGTTGCATGAGTAAAATTTGTGCCCAGCCAGAAAGGACCAAAATGACTAAGTTCAAAATACTAGATTTTTCAGAAAGGGATTTTATGCCAATCCGAACGTTAAGGGAAATAGGCGGGAAACCAAAACAAAATTTTGGTATTGTTACCTGTAAAATTTCCCTTGTCAATTTTACAGGATAACAGCTGGCTCTTTCTAGGGACTATCTTTGAGCGGAGTTCAAGGGTAGAGAATCCCATATCAATCATGTGCCTATCCATTGGGTTACAAAGTAAAAAACAAGGGTGATAAAAAGGAAAACACACAACAAACAAAAGCAAGCACATGACCAAAACAAACACACAACTAAAGTAGACTATACAAAGAAGAGGGAAAGCTCTACTTCCTGAATATTTTAAGATGCTACCCACTATGGGGAAGCGGGAGCTCAGTTCCATCAGGATACGAGAGATAGAAGCTATTCTCTCCGTTGAGCTGATTGATCTTGAAAGGCCCTCTCCATAGAGAATAAATTTTCTGTGCATGCCCTTTGGCTCTCTTCACTTGTCCCACAAAAGGATGAGATCTCCCACCTGAAAATATCTCTACTTAGCCTTTTGATCAAACAATCTCTTGACTTGGTTCTGATGTTCAGTGATCTTATCGACCACTTTTATTCTCTTTTCTTCAAGCTCTTTTAGATACATGACCCTCTTTTCAAGAGAATTCTAGAAAGTCTCATCTTTGATCACTCGTGCCAAGCGCAGAGCAGGAAGTTCCGTAGAAATGGGAAGTTCAGCATCGATTCCATATAATACTTGAAAAGGTGACATACCGAGAGACCTTTTTGGAGTAATACGATCTGCCCACAAAGCATCATACAAGACTTGTGCCATGACCGTTAATTCTTATCGACTAGCTTCCGTATGATGGCCACTAAGTACTTATTGTTGGATTCTACCCAACCATTTCCCTGGGGGTAATAATCCGAGGCGTGGGCCAAGGTTATCCCATATTCATAGAAAAAACTGATGACTTCCCGTGAGGAGAAGTTGGAAGCATTATCAGTAATGATTTTGTGTGGAATGCCAAACCTTACAATGATACTTTCTTTGATGAAGTTACAAACAATTTCAGAGGTGGCATTCTTAACCGGTATGGCCTCCACCCATTTGATGAAGTAGTCTATTGTTGTTAGGACATAACTATGTCTAACACTTGATTGAGGATGTAGTGCTCCGATAAATTCAATTCCCCATTTCCTAAATGGTTCATCAATAATGATGGGCCTGAGGGGAAAAGCAGCCAATTTTGGTTTTCCAACAAATTGTTGGTACAGCTCGCATTTTGCTACCTAGGTGGCTGTATCTCGAAATAGCGTTGGCCAATAGTACTTGGCCCAGATGATCTTGTGTGCTATCAAAAACAAGGAAAAGTGACCGTCGCAGGTTGAGTTATGAAAACTTTCCAGTAATTTTACCTACTGCGGCTTGTCGACGCATCGCAAGAAGATGCCATCAATCCCACGCTTGTATAAACCATCATCCCAGTTGACATATCTAGTTGCTCTAAGCTTTATGGTACGCTTCTCCTTTGAAGTTAGATGAGGTGGAAACTCACCGTAAGTGAGAAAGAAGGTGATATCAAAATACCATTCATCACTAGTCGCAACAAATAAAACCATAGGTAGAGAATCAGCTTTCTCCAGCTGGCCTTGCATTCCATCAATGTAATCATCTTTTTCTTTAGGGACCTCTGAATCTTTGTTTTCAGCCATAAGCTAACATAGGTCCTTGCCTCTTACCAGCTTGGTTGGTTTTATGTCTAGATCATACTCTTGGACCTTTGCGATCTAATTCCCTCATAAGCTTCCTAACACCTGTTGAGTTAGGATAGACTTAACTGTCGTGTCAGGAACTAGCACCACTGTATGAGAGTTCAGGATGTAGTACCAGAAATTCTTGACTGCTTTGACAACGGGGAAGGCATGTTTTTCCAATTGAGACATCTTCAATTCATGAGGCTTGAGAGGAGAACTCATGAATGCTATTGGAGATTCAACATCCTTAGAGTTATTTTGCATTAAGATGGTCGATACAATATGCTCAGATGCATAACTGTACATGATAAAATCCTTGGAGAAGTCAGGACATACCAGGACTGGTGCATGAGCAACAGAGGATTTTATATCCTCGAATGACATCTTTCCTTCTTCACTCCATCAGAAATTTGTGATCCTTTCATCATATTTTATATGTGGCGAGTCTTTTCAGCAAATTCAAGAATAAAGCATCTGAGAAAATTCACTTTTCTGAAGGAGTGGCCACCGGTCTTGCTTGTGGGTAAAGTAAGGCTCTAAATAGCCTTAAACCTTTCAAAATCTATCTTTGTCCCTTCCTTGCTGACAATGTGTCCTAGCAACTTTCCTTCGATGACCCTGAAAACATACTTTTTTGGATTTAGGGAGATCTCATGTTCTCGGCATCTAATCAATACTTGCTCCAAATGATCACAATGATCACTTCACTTTTTTGAGAACATAGTGAAGTCATCCAAGTAAACTATGATGATCTTTCCCATCATACCTTTGAATGCGAATTCCATTGCTTGATGAAAGGTGGCACCAACGTTGGTCAAGCCAAAAGGCATCCTGCTGTAGGTGAATGTGCCCCAGGGAGTAGTGAATGTTGTTTTGTATCGGTCTTCAGGAAAGACTTCGATATGATTATAGCCCAAAAAACCGTCAAGCATGGACAAAATTTTTGAACCAGTTACTGCCTACAGAACCTGATCCATTATGGGTAGCAGGTAGTTGTCCTTCAAGGATGCCTGATTCAGGTTGCGAAAGTCTACACATATACGTATCTCTCCATTCTTCTTTTGCACTGGCACGATGTTTGCTACCCAAGTACTGTGATGGATAGGAAAAATGATCCTTGCATCCTTCATTTTCTGTATTTCTACCTGGATGGTACCCGAGATCTTGGGATTGCAGTGCCTCTATTTCTGGTGAAAGGTTTTGACATCATCTTTTAATGGGATGTCATGCTAAACGTCCTTCAACTTGAAAGACTTTAGATTGGCAAAATACCATGCCAATACGTCCATATATTTCTTCAAAAATTTGATGAACTTCCACTTTTCTTCAGGTGTGCAACACTTCCCAATGCTCACAAGTTGCGGGTGTTCTATAGTACCCAGATTAACCGATTCAGTCTCTGGAGAGGATTTAGGATCATCTCTCTGGAATGATTGTTTGACAAACATGATCATTTTGTAAATATCTCCTGGGGAGGAGATTTTTCCTCTCTCTTCCAAGTTGTAGTTTTTCAATATGAATAATACTGCTAAATATGAATCTTTTCTACTTGGTATGCAAGCTACAAAATAAAGGGGAATCAAGAACCTAAAAGTACAGGGCGATGCCTGAGCCTTTCATTCTTTACTTGATATATTCTTTTTACTTGATTTACGACTAGCTCTTCATTCTTTACTTGATATATTCTTTTTACTTGATTTACGACTAGCTCGGCATCGCCCTGTACTTTTAGGTTCTTGATTCCCCTTTATTTTGTAGCTTGCATACCAAGTAGAAAAGATTCATATTTAGCAGTATTATTCATATTGAAAAACTACAACTTGGAAGAGAGAGGAAAAATCTCCTCCCCAGGAGATATTTACAAAATGATCATGTTTGTCAAACAATCATTCCAGAGAGACTAAACCTTTTGGGATTTTATTTCCTTTGAGCTGACATATGCCATCACCTCCCTTTGATTTGTTTTCTTGATCAATGATAGATTCACGGCATGCAGAAGTAGATCCTTTAAAATGAAGCTCACTAAAATTTTCTGCCTTCACCAGAAAGCCAATAAGTTAATTGTCATCATTGAATACCTGCCAGTGCTGAGAATTGTCTGGCACACTTGGACGGAAGACTACCTCAATAGTATATGTCTGTCTTCAACCTTGGGTGAGGGAGCATGAGAGAAGTTGAGATGACCAGTGAATCGGCCATGTCATTCTAAGCTCTTGGAATGAATTTTATTGAGAAGGCATCAAATTCCTCAATACTGTCCCATACTGC
Source organism: Taxus chinensis (assembly GCA_019776745.2). Lineage (NCBI taxonomy): Eukaryota > Viridiplantae > Streptophyta > Pinopsida > Cupressales > Taxaceae > Taxus > Taxus chinensis. The sequence continues at coordinate 270,329,349 of CM034149.1, read as the reverse complement.
GTTGTGGTAATGCCTGAGCCTTTCATTCTTTACTTGATATATTCTTTTTACTTGATTTACGACTAGCTCGGCATCGCCCTGTACTTTTAGGTTCTTGATTCCCCTTTATTTTGTAGCTTGCATACCAAGTAGAAAAGATTCATATTTAGCAGTATTATTCATATTGAAAAACTACAACTTGGAAGAGAGAGGAAAAATCTCCTCCTCAGGAGATATTAGCATAGCTACAGCACCACATTCGCTAGTTGCACAACTGCCATCAAACTGCAATGTCCAAACCTTATTAAGGTCTTCTTCCTAGACGAGAACGTCCATTTTCTCAGGCTCGGTAGATAAGAAATAGTTCCCCATCCCTAATGATTCAAAGAGAATTTGGGCTTTGGGGTCATCAGAATTGGTGACTAAGTACTTCTTTTATGATTCAGGCTCTAATGTCTGCATTACACCCTTGACGGGGATTCTGGCCTTGGACCAGTCCATATGGATTTCTCCACCAACTTCTCTGCAAAAGCTTCTTCATAGTAGAATTCCATATGCCGCTGGGATATCAACAACGAGGATGGTCATCTTTACTCTTTTCTCTGGGAATGATGCAAAGGTGAACTGCGTGTCTTTAACCTAACCAATCAATGGAACCTATTTGGTTTTCATGGAGTAACATCTGCCGAAAGGTTTGGTAAGAGTGAGGCCCAAAGCATGGGTGACTTTGGCCGGCATGACATTATCAGAAGCCCCAGAATCAATTATGCAGTTGCTTAGCTTGTGACCACTGATTAGGAGGGAGAGATAAAAAGGTTCAATTTTACCTGACACGGAAGTCGAGGCCACATTTATGTGAGATGTAGGAGGAGTGGAAAGGATTCCTTTTGGGGAGACATGGGAAGTTACGACAGCTTGCATTTGGATATATTTGGTCAATCTTACAAGCTTCTCAGGGTTTGACTGGAGATATTCAGCCTCAGACATTTGAATCTTGGTTTTTTTAGCATGGTCGATTATGTCGAATGTGACCAAGGGTTGCGTCAATGAAGGAATGAGTCCCTCACTTCATGGCAGTAGGGTAAGATTACTGGTCTTAATGGGAATAGAAGAAGGATGATTTGGAGGAGAGATGGGGGGAAAAGATTTTTTCGTAAAAGACTTAATAGCAGGTTGAGCAGGAAGAGGATTACCTCTTTTAGCAATAATTGGAGGCGTGTTAGACACAACCTTCTCTTTTTGTATCCTGGTAGCAACTTCTGATTCTTTTCCTTGAGAGCAGGTGAAAATAGCATATGACTATCCACCTGGTTATTCATCACAGCATTGCAGGCCGCCTAGTTATCTCCTTCTTGTTCTTCAAATACACTTTGTCCATGAGCTGCATGTATTTGTCTTCATTTTCATCCCTTGCCTTTATGTAGTCTTCTTGGCTTATTGCTACGAAGTGCCAGTGGTGGGGGATACCCAGCATGATTTCAAACTATCAGGTAGTGAGGTTGATTATAACCTCACCCTTTTCATTCTCGACACACCTTGTGTCCTTATTGTAGCAGTGGGCCACCGCCATCATGAATTCATTATTCACCGCACTCATGGGAATTCCCCCAATGAAGTGTAGACCACTTCTGACCAATTTGTCCATCCATGGACTACCTATGACCCTTCCGGTTCTGGTCCAAAAGTCCTCTATATCAATATGGCTGAGTTCTGAATCCCTGATGTCTAAGTCACATTCAGCAAGGGACTCGGGCATCCTGACCCTTTGGTATTTATACTTCATTTCTTCTTCCATGAGTTTGGCCTTACCCTTTGACTTGGTTGGCATCTTACTTGATGAAGACATGTGTGAATCTGAGTTCAGTTGTTGATCTACAAGAAGAAGCAAGGAAGTCCACCGCAGAAGAGCCATGTTAGCCGTTAAATTGTCCATCAAAGCTTTACAAAATGAAGAGTTAGTAATTTAGAAGCTTCTGGGCCCAGGGCACAGCTATACTACAGGCTGTAAGGTCAAAAAATCAAGGTGCACTGAAGGAGAGTGCTGCATGGAAGAAAACAACGCAAAGGGGTGCAAGGCACAGAAATATTACACAAAACACTTAGATGTTGATGTCAATGGATGTGAGCCTATGCCATATGAAGGGTTTAAACAGGGCGCAGATAATTCTTGTGTTACAAGGCATCAGGATGCGCCCATGGCGCAGATATGGCACATGTTACATATAGTTATGGTGTGCCAAAGGGGCACAGATTTAAATGATGCATCACTAAGTTCAGGTGTGCCAAGGGGCTTTTAGCGCGGCGCAGGGAGAGTCTACATTTCATTCAGATGTCGGTGTAGGCGGGATTGCGCTTACGTGGGTGTTAGGGTTTTTAGAGTTTCATAAGGTGCAAGAAGGATGCATGCTGCAGGTAGGGACAGTGTGCCCAATGGTGCAACTGTGTTTTATGCAACAGCACATTTGTTTGCACCAAATAGAAAGATGTGGCTTTGGATTTATAAACTTTAGATTTTCTCCTTTTTGGATAGGTTTGTGGTTTTTTGGCCTCTTTCAACATAGATTTAGGCAACGAGGAGAACATAGCAAAACGGATCCTGGATCATTTCTGAGAAAAATCCCTCCAGGCAAATAGATCTGGAAGGAGGGTAAAATTGGTTTTAGGGGGAGAGAAGATTTGTAAAACGGGTTAGTCGTTGTTTTTTATTTCTTTAGATTCATTTCTTTGTTTTTTAACAAAAACAACCTCAAAACACTATAGAAAACCCACAAACAATCAACATAAGAAGAAAAAGGACCACTTACCAAGAATATATAGAATGGGAGAAATGATACGGGGTCCATGAACGTTACGTAAAGTGACACGGGGATGACAGGAGCGCTGTTAGGTGCAGAGAAATTAACTTTTTCACGTGTTTTCAATCGTGAAAATGACAGGTCGGATGCACCTATTTATAGCAAAAGGTGTAATAAATGTGCCACCAAATTTTTCAAAGGGCACACCAAAACAAATGCCAACATGAAATTATTTTCACCATTGGCACGGATTCAAGACTGTCAACATGGGATTTTTAGCACTTTGGTGCACCATTCGGGGGCGCAACAATTTTAATGTCGATAAGGTGGCGCATGCGCCTTGGCGCAAGCAAGAAGTGCGCAACATGGGAAGGTGAAACATTTGTAATGTCAACACTCCAAAGGAAGCACCAAAGGAATAGAAGGGGGTACAAATTCATTTGATGTTGCATGAGTAAAATTTGCGCCCAGCCAAAAAGGACCAAAATGACTAAGTTCGAAAAACTAGATTTTTTGGAAAGGGATTTTATGCCAATCTGAACGTTAAGGGACCTAGGTGGGGAACCGAAACAAAATTTTGGTATTTTTACCTGTAAAATTTCCCTCATTAATTTTACAGTATAACAAGTTGAACCACTCCCTTAAAAATAGGTTCATATTTGAAACCTAGTTGGTCTGTAATCTGCTTGGGCATCACTGATTAGCTTCCCCCAAATAATTCATACAAGTGTGAACTAAATGATTTCCAGTGATTAAAGATACATAGAAGGGAGGGGGATTCAAGTTTTTATTTGGCTGATATTCCTTTGGTTTTATTACATTATTATGATAAACTTTGGCTTGTTCTTTGGGTGACTCACTTAGAGTGGAGAAATTGGCCATGAACACTTGTAAAAGATCTCTTTATCCTAGAATTTACAATGATTCCCACATTAAGATATTCACATTAGGCCTCTTTATTTGTTTAAGGATGTTGAAGGAAGTTGAATTATCCTCTTTATGTTCCTTACTTAAAATAACATTTTCTTACATTTGATCTAATGTTGAATGCCCTTTGGACTGATTTTGCATTCTTGATGCTTGACCTATGTAGCTTCTTTGAAAATTATCACCTAGATTTGAATTTTCACCCCTTTAATGTGTTAGGGAAGGTTTAGAAGGACATATATTTAATAAATTACCTTTTTCCATAGCCTTCCTCTTTGATCTAGTATTAGCAGCCACACTTAGAGGAGAGGTATGATTTATTACACAAAACTCATCTACTTTCCAGTTCACAAGTGAAGTATCGCTTGGTGCTATTTCCTGAGTGATTTCCTATTTCTGAATTTCTTCTATGCATGCATCTTGATGAACAAATGAAATTCTCACCATCAAGGTTTAGTTCAAAATTTCATTCGGGCATGTTGCTTTTAGATTATACTAAACCGGAACCAAACCTCTGGATGAACTAGCCACATTTGGATTAAATAGTTAAAATGGTTTTGCAGAAGGAAACAAACTCTGATTGTGAGGATAAAATTGGAATGAAGGTTTTTTTGGTTAATATGGAATCTTATTTGGTTGGTATGGAGGCTGGTAAGCTCTAAAACTTTGAGCTTGCTACCTCTTAATAGATACCAACTCATTCCAAAAAAAATCAATTGTTTCATTACTTCTTGCAACTCAACTGAAGTACTTAAGGAGGTGGATTCTTGAATATAAATTTGATTCCTTGGAGTTAGAATGGGATCTAATTCAGGAGCTTGATGAGGAGTGGGTGTCTCAATCTCTAGAAATTTTCCCAGCCTGAATAATATTATTCTCAACCCTAATAGAAATTTCATAAGCATCAAGTAGAGTTCTACACCCAATGGACTAAATCATGACTGAAATACCACTATTCAAGGCCTTTAGATAATAAAGGAATGCATATTGGGGTGTAGGTATTACCACTTGAGGAATTCGGTCCCAATTCCTTTGAAATATGATGTTGAAGTAAGACATAAGCTAATTAGGTGCTCTTTTGTAGTTGTCGGCTACTCCACTAAAGATAGGTCATCTAACTTATCATCAAAATGGTTGCAAAGTTCTATGCCAAGTTCATCCAAATTGTGAATTGCATAAGGTCTCAAACTCCTATACCATTGAATATATTTCCCTTTGAATGATGAAGCCAAGATTTTTATTTTTATATCATATTCAGTAATAGGATGGATTGAACAAATATTAGCAACGTCTTATATATGATCAGCTAGGGTAGTATGGTTTTCACCAATGAAGAAAGGGATATTTTTTAATTTAGACACTGGTATACCATGTTGTGCATTTAGGGATAAAGGATAACCACCATTGAAACTAAAAAAGTGTGGATTTCTACGAAGTGTCATGAATGAAATGGATCTCAAAACTCTAGAGGACATCAAAAAGGGCCTACTAGGGGGAGGAGTAGAAAGAGTTGTATTTGGAGGTAATGGGGGTATTTTAGTTTATCTACGTCTTCTCCTTATCCTTGGTGAAAATTTTTAGTAATCAAAAGGTTTTTCTCTTTTTTTAACCTTTTCTGAATCCTTCTCAAATAAAATAAGAACTTTTCTACATGGAAACAGTAGATAGAGTTTTTAGATTTGCTAGATGTGTTATGAAAACTATCTCAAAAGTTTTAAGTTCACCAAGATACACACAAAAAATTAGTGAAATAACATGAAAAGCGGGGTTGTCCCACCAGTCGTGCCAAAACTATTATCACTAATAAATACCACCCTATGATTTATCATAAATAAGTAATCAATGTTCTTGGGTAACATGGGATTTTCTCTAAGTGTGGGATCTTGCTACTTGATACAAAAATCTAGATAAGGTTTATTCCTTTACCTATACCTAATGCTAAACTACTCCTACAGTTGCAAATGAAACTATCTACTCCTAATCTAAAAATTCAAGGGACTAGGATTAGAAGGAAATGCATGAAAGATAAATCCTAAGATATTAGATGTAATAGCACCAGAAAAGGGGGGAAGACACTCTCAATGAGGGAATAATGGGAGGAGATGATGATGAAGAGGGCATACATGAGTGCCACAAATCAAAACAACATTTAAAATTCCATTTTCACACAAAAAAATAGAAATGAACCCTGTAAAGTGAAAAACACACAAAACACACCCAAAATGAATGAAGAGGTAAGAAAATGCAAGAAAACACAACTAGGGTAGAGGATAGCCAAAAAAACATGAATTTTATTACTTTTAAGTTATACACAGTCCATTAAAGTGAAGGAGGAAGGTAGAAACACATTACAAAGGTCTCAGTTTGAGGCTTGTAACTCAAAAACACTCGTACAACACTTTGAATGATGCCTTTGTATTCTAATAGGGTCCAACCTTTACAAATGGGCACCATTTCACAATATTTAGAAAATGGGAGAGAGAGAGAGAGAGAGAGAGAGAGAGGAGGGAAAATGAGGGAAATCTAAATTACTTCCTTCAACCTCCAATGGAATGCATTAAATTTCTAAAAAACATGATGGACACCTTTGAAAGATCATTTCTCGTGTCCTTTTTCTTGCATGAGAAGGAATGGGCACCATACTTAATGAATTCTTGTGGTTGAACAGTTTGTAACTATGTTTTCAATATGAGACTGTTTTCACATATTTCTCCCACCTAACTCCAAAAAATTCTAAATTTTATGATTCCAAAGTAAATGCATGACAAGACCTTTCTAATGAGCCTAATTTTGTTAAAAATGGAGGCATGGAGAGAAAGATACAAACAGAAATAAAAAAACATAGCTCGGGTCATGGTGTAGGTTTTGATATAGTATTACAAGATGCAATTTAGGTTTGAACATCTACAAAGATTCCATAGGGCATTAAATTATTGGACATGGGAGTCTTGAATATATTTGTAATTCATGGGACTGTAATTTTTGAATTTTGACCATTGACCTCCGATGAGGTAACACTTGTTCTAAGGCAAGTATCAAATCTTCCATTGCACCTTGCATATTTGTAGGACTATGTAAATGTGAAATGTTTCACTGAATTTTATACCTGAGCATCTGAATGACCTCTAAATTTCCAAAATGCAATCGAACCTCAAACATCTAAATTCATTTTGTAGTTCCATTGTGAAGTTTCGAACTGCAACCCTATATGTCAACTCCGTATCCCCACAGAGGCATCAGGTGGTGTCGGACGGTGGAGTTTTGAAGGAAGTTTGTAATTTTGAAAACTTTGAGAAAATGACCAAGTGTCAGGTAACTCCCTGAGTCCAATAATGACTATTGTCAAGGCTCGGGGTCCATTTTGTAATTTTTCACCTACAAAACTACAAATTAATAGAAAAGCCCCTCCAAGGATTAAAATCGTCTAGTCCAAATTTATTTCTGCAAGTTGATAAAATAGCCCTGGGGGTCTTTCAGAAAATAACTATTATAAAGGGTGTGTAACTGATTTAGGAATATTTAGGAGAGCCTCAAGTGATTTAGTGTTGATGTTTTAATATAAGATTTCTTGAGAATTCTAAGTGAGTTGTAAAGGGAATTTGAATTACTTATATATGATTTCAAATGTTAAATATTTGCATAATGATCAAACTGTTTACCATTTTGGTCAATCATTAGAGGGGGTTATAGATTTTTTCTCGGTTGCTCAATTTGGACAGATTAAGGGATGACATGTAGGCAAATAAGTAGTTTAAAGTGTTATTCCATGTTGCAATGTCTCATATATGATACCATTCCAAGATATCATCTTAACCAAGACCATGCATCAACCATGAAATATTGTTGCAGGGCCTTGATGGAGGCAGGAATGACAACAAACATCAGAAATAACATGCTGAAATAGTACATTAAGTTATGTATTTGAGGTGTTAAAGGGATGTACAATTACAATTAGGTGTTATTACTCACGTTCTTAATGATCAAATTAAGGTACAATTAATTCACTTTATTTCCTTATGGTTAGGTGAAGTTGTCTTATTTTATTGAGTTACAAATTTTCATTCCATATCATGTTATTGAAACAAAATGCAAAAAGAATCATATACAGCTCATTACTTAAGACAATTTCATTTACTTAATACAAAATAATCTTTTTACAAATAAGACAAAACTAGAATACCTTAGCTTTTACAAAAAAACAATCCGTCCAACATTACCTTAAAATTAGCAAAACGGGTGAATTTTATCTTATTATTCGCAAAAAGAATATTTGACAAGTCAAAGGGTGAAGTTGACCAAGGTGGAAATAGACTATGAAGAACCCAATTTTTGCCTCTTACAACCATCCAACTATTGTTATCTTCCTATTATTAGGAATATTGTATTTAATTGCAAGGAAAGTTAAAATTGTGCATGTAAACGCTAAAATTGGATTTGTCTCCAATTAGCTGAGTCTTAAGTTGAGTTGAGAGGCTATTTTTGGAGCTGAGAGGGTTAGCTTTTTTAACTTATACCTTGATTGTGTAAGTGCTTAGGGGGGATTATTCATTCTGCAATCTTGTGTGCAAAGTTTTGTACTCGTGCACCTTATTGAAGTGTAATAAAGACTATTTTTCCTCCAATTGAAGCTTTGTGAATTGTTTTGCAACATTTGTGTAGTATGTTTCAATGAATAATTACTTTCCTTTGCATTCTAATAACTTCCCAACACCTCCATTAAGTTATTTTGTAAGTTTTGCAAGTCATTCAAGTGTATGTTAATGCCTTTTGTGAGTGAAATATCCATCAAAGAACAACTGAAGTCAATGTTGTCAATCTTTTTACAATCAATTACGTTTGTTTTTTTACATTCATAGGTCCCAAAATGTTGGTGTATCACCTAATTTACTTGCTTTCATTAGTTTTTTGTTTATTTTCTCTCCCTCCACCCCGTCAAGGAATCAATTTAGGTGATCCACCTAGGGAACCAACCCGCTCTACATGTTCTCCTCAACCCAAGTCACTCACAGCTCAAAGTAGTTCCCATTGTACCGACCAGTGTATGCATTCCAAAAGTTAAAATCTAATTTCATAGAGTAGGCAATGTTGGCATTACAAGAATTCAATAAAGTAGTATTTGGTTGATTTTAATACTAGTAGAGTATCTATTAGAGCTATGATCCATTAATATGGAAGACCCATCACATGTTTTAGTGAAAATATGAATGACATAAAAAAGATATTAATTTTTTGGTCAATATTTTTATGCATGATACGAAGCTATAAAGAAGGGGAGGGATTAGTGTTTCCATAAGAATACATGTTTTATATAGATCACCAAACATTGTAATTCATCAATAGCTAGGGGAAGTTGAATTAAAGACACATGAAATGGGTAGAATTATCTCATAAATATGCATTTTTTTAAAGAAAAAATGTGGGAATAAAGATGGAGTTGAAAATGCACTATGCAGGAGATGTGTTGCATTGAATGGGATTAAATTAAGTGTAGTAGGGTTAAAAGTGATGAAATATCTCTATGAAGAGGATGAATATTTTGTAGAATACTAGGAACTAATAAGCATCCACCACATTTCATGGTTAGACTATTTCTTGTAAGAGAAGTTATTTATTCAAAGGAACACTCTTGTTCATACTCAAAAGGATCAATAAAGGAAAAGATAATATGATAAAATCATTAACAAGGAATGTCAACACACTTTGGGATATATAATACCTTGGCATAATAGGGAGAAAGATATTTCTAGTTGTAGATGGATACAAATGTGTGAAAATATGTATAAAGATGTACAATATGTCATTTAGAAAAAGGAAAGAGTTAGAATGTAGGGTTATATCAACCAATACCATTACTTGAGAAACCATGACAACATCTAAGTATGGAATTTATTCTAATATTTCCTAGAATGTAGAAGGGTCATAATTTTATCTTTTAGTTGTGGTAGATTATCAAAATGGATCATTTTATTGCTTATATGAAGATAAATTATGTTAAGTACATGCTTCTAACTTATTTTTTAACGATGTTTTGATCTAGTATATGGATTTCCATTCAAATAATTGCATTTAAAAGTGATACCAAGTTTATCAGCTACTTTTGGCACACTTAATGGAAGAAAATGATCACGGGTGTACAATTCAGTTCTACATATCGCCCACATATAGATGAAAATATAGAATTATTTAATATGATCCTTGTAAATTCTATAAAATGTTTGATCTATTAGAGAAATAAATAATGTGGGATTTAGTTCTTGTACGGGAGGCATTCACTTGTAACAACTCTTCCAATAGGATCACTAGGAAGTCACCTTTATATGTTGTGTTTGGAAAAATCCACAAGGAGTTGTGGAGCTACAAAAAAATCCATGATATGAAGGGATAAAATCATAAGCTAAATACTTCACGCAATATATGAAGGAGGTGCATGAGAAATTACACAAGACATTTTAGCAATACAATGCATAGTATAAGAATAATATAAATTTGAGGAGAAACATGAAGTTTAATGTTGGTGATCTAGTTCTTATGCATGTATGTGTAAAAAAATGTTTCAACATAGAATATATGATAAACTCAATTAGAATAAAATTGGACCATGTATAATCCTAAGGATGTTTGTGGAGAATGTATATGAGCTTGATCTTTTAGAAGGGATAGGTGCATCACCTATATTTAATGTAATAGATCTATACCGATATTTTGAGGGGAAGAAACATATAGAAGAAGAATTTACAGAAGTAGAATGGAGGCACCAAATACTAGAGCATAGAAATGCATAAATTGAAGGTATTATGGATTAACACATAATGAAGATGACATGAAAAAAGAACCATAAATAATATTTTGTGAAATGGATAGGTAAAGGAGTCGAATATGCATATTGAATTATTGAATCATAGATGATTAAACTTGGTCATTCCATTTCATAACTTCATACAACTACTTGAGTGGGAGCTCAAATTTCTTCTTACTTGAGGTGTTTGAAGAAAGACCATTTTGGTCTACGATAAATCCTACATCCCATAGAAATATGTAGATTTAGTGAATAAAGACTTGCACAAAGCCTCGTCTCTTCTAATAAATTCATGACAAGAACTGATACCCTATTCATTCTTATGGAATCTGTGCAACTTTCCAAGATATGAAATATTAGCCTCAATTGTACAACATTTTCTCACCCAAGAAAAATTTCAAATCTATGCAACATTTCTAATGATGTGTAAGATCTAATATGCCACAATAAATTTTCCTTGACTACAAAAAGATAAAATTAGTCATGTAGTATCGTAAATCCTTAAACAAGATTTAATCTATGTAGGATCAGCTCCTAAGTAATACCAATGCCTTCCATCTAAGGGCAAGACAACCTTGAAAACTTTTCGATGATATAATGTAATACTGATAATATAAGGCCCCAAAAATGCTTTGAATTTTAGTGAATTTATATTTAGTTCTTATAACTTGAAGTCCACTATTGAGGTAGGCATTAAACCAGGAGTCAGATCAAAAGTTTATCTTTTCACCATATCCGACTTCCCAATGGTCAGATATGTGTTATTTAGGACCACCTATCAACATTAAGAGACATCTAGGAAGTGATCAAATACTTGAGCCATCTTGTCAAGGTAGTAATACGAACAAAAAAATCTAATTTATGGGGACATGAAATCCAAATGTTTGTTTTTAGACTTAGCATACTAAATCAAGTTGTTAATTATTAGAGTATGATATCTATAATATTTTAGCCCCTAATGCAACATTTTGATTTTATAGGTCTATTAAATTAGCTCCATCTATTTTTTTGGGAAAAAAATACTTTTATCCATTCTATAGGAGATAGGAGATTTTATGAATCTCTAAGGTACCTTCCTAGATTTTTTTTTCATAGGAAGGGATATCTGTCCATAGTTTTGAGAAAACCAGTTAGAATTTTTAAGATAGAGAGAGGGTATGTTGGAATAACATGAAGTCATGATTTTGTTCTATGAAGTAGTCTACCTACCATGGACATCCATTTCCCTTATGATAGGTATAGTGAGTTTGGCTTATATCTTCATAATAAGATTCCTGAAAGAGGTTTTGTCCTCAGAATGTATTCTAGTGAATAGATGACAACCTAAAGTATTTCATGTGTCTGGTAATATTCCCAACCATTAATAAAATAGGATATTTTTATATGTCTTGTTGAATACTATAAGTGAACATTAATATAAAAATTACTCGTGATTTCTAAAAGTTATATAGATTATGTGGCTATAAGGTATCACTTCGAACGATAACCATAGCTAAAGTTACACCAGGTTTTATGTTCCTTATATTCATGCATACTTCACTTATTTCAATGTATAGAATGTGTTTTGAATGAAACAATAGATGGGATATGGGTAGTGAACATCTATAAGTAATTTTGATCAATGTTGTACTATAAAAAAATTATTATAATAGAACATATGAAAATTGGCCCTCTATTGATAATAATTGTCCATAGACAAGGGAGATGAATATGCTAACCTATGTTGACATTAGATCTAAATGATTAGTGAAATTAAAATCCAATATGGGATCCCATTAATTAGGAATGATAAGTAAGCTATATGAGATGCAATGAAAAACCCAATTACGACCATCATGGATGAAAAATTGAAAACCATTAGAGTAGCTTCCCCAAGATATATTGTGAACTTGAATTTATCCATATACTTTAGATATAACAAGATTGAATACACGGGATATATTGTAGAATTTGATACATGGTTTAATGAGTGGATAATTATTATGATATACATCAATGTCAGTATTTTCATATCTTACATGTGATCCTCTTAATCCCTTTTTTGAGATATGTGATCCATAGGTTGATACAACATCTCAAAGCGGGATATATTCCACTCAATTTATTAACAAGACTCCATGAAATTCCTTCTCTCCACATTGATGAAATCACATGGTGTTTTTTAGCAAGAGTGATATAAATCTACGAGAATATGTTGCATCAGGTATGATGTGAAACTTATAATTTAGTGAATCAAGTGTGATATATGTGAAATGAATCCCTTTCATGATTCTCTTAGATGTGGAAAACTTGATTAAATATGAAGACACAACTTTTTCCAGGGTTCCAATATACTCCCATAACTTCATAAAAGAGCAGGTCTTAGAAACCTATTTTACGCTTGGAACATTTTCTACCTTCATATAGGAAGACAAATAATATGAATTTAGTTCCTACACTAATTGGATGAAATAAAACCTTTCAATATGCTAGTTTGTGAATCATTATGCAAACTTTGGATTACAAGGAGAAACTCATCCAATTTCAGAGACATTGGTTAGTGTAGACACAAAATCTATGCACTTGGGTACATTTATAGGTCCTAGAGCATACTAATATATACATGATTCCTAAGACAAGAAAACTAGTAATTGACAATGTCTTTTTGGCCTTTTATTTTGTATCTTATACTTTTATTCTTCCTTATAAACCCTACAACCTTGTCAGTATTTGACATGATTTACATTTTATGGCCTCAGATATTACATAGTTATTTTTCTCAAGATAAGGGGCCAAGAACTAAGAATTACATACTTGTCACTTATGGGTCCTATTGACCCTCTTTATCTTTCTTCATGACTCTTTTGGGTCTCTTTTAATTCTTGGGTCATCTTTTACAACTTTTGGGTCAACATTTTAGTTTGTCAATTACAAAATTTAAACAAGGGAATCATATATATACATTAGTCTATTTTTCTCAAATAAGGGGCCAAGCACTAAGAATTATCATACTATCACATAAGCTTGCATCCAAATGAACAAAGAGCATTAAAACGAATCCATATAGCACATTCACTCAATGAGACAAGGGATACATCACTTCTTCATACATAACATAGGAGGGGAACTCTATTTTATTTCATCTCACACATTCTATACATTTGTCTACATTCTAGATCTAACATGCTATCACCATGTAATTTGCATAAGGGAATCCTAGGGAATCATTACACACACTTACACACAGAACTACATGGAGTTTGAAGATGTAGTGTAGACTCTTGGTAATAAGATTCACTCCTCGAAGCGGCCATCAGGGTCAATCCGAACTCCACATATTGCATATTTATTTTATAGGATTTGATGTGGTTTGTGGGTATGTGAAACTAGGTATCTATCTTTGTAGGTAACAGATGTGAACATCGGTGACATTGGAACAAATATCAGAGAGAAAAAAGATAGACTAAATAGTGAAGCTCTTCTTATGACAAAAAAGGATCACAACCTGAGCATCTAGGTGGACACTAGCATCACATATCTAGTCATTAGTGCATTCAAGTGCTCTCCTGTCCTATCATGGGAGACTTCTATCCTACACATTTCTAAATCTACAAAACCTCCAGTGAGTCCTTGATGGCAATGCTTCCCATTCTTTTCTAGCAGTCTCTTCAGTCTCCCATATCACTTCCAAATCACTTGAAAATCAGCCAAGTCATCTATCTCTCTCATTTTCTTAGGGTTTCATATTATTGCTTTCTTGTTTATTGTTCATTTGTTGTATTTTATCACTTGTATATCATACATTACATTAGTTACTCTAAAATTAGATTTAATTCAATTTATATTATATCAATAAGTTTATAACCATTGTACTACACAAATCAGATATTTCACATGCAATTCTTATATTATAAGAGTAATGAGCCAAGATTCAATATTTGTCCATTTCTAAGCATCTTGGGATCGCTAGGAAGTGTAAGTAAGATATACAATGGTCGAGTAAATATAAATTTAGTTATGGAATGGGTTCATAATGCAATAACAAGTATGAGATATAGCAAGTTGGGAGAGACAAAGTTCGGTGAGAATATTGTATGGAGTGTCTAAGTCCATAACATAGAAGGATTTTTTAGAGTCCATTTGAAGGATTTTTGTACTATTTATGTTTTCATATGTTCTTGTTTCAATAAACCAGGGAGATTTTTTATGTGTGTAATATCTAGTTTCAATTTTTGAACTCAATAAAAAAATTAAGTTCAGATTTGAGTATGAATATGTGTGTCTCAGATAGGGTGAAAGGATTCCATTAATCTCTCCCTCTCTTACATGACTTGCATCATATTTTATGCAATACACACACAACATACTCACATGATCCAGTCCTTTGAGATACATTTATTCATATTTAACTTGGATGTAATACTTAGATTTCACATGGGCATCTTCAAAATCAAGTATATTTGTTCATATTTTTCCTTTCCTAGATTTTAGGAGTTAATTGATTATGAATCTATATCGAAATTGATTCACATTCACATGTTTCACATGTGTGTTTTGGGTCAAAAAATTTCTATATCTCATACAAAGAAGCTTGGATGTTGGTTCTAGAATCTTCACATATTCCTTCTACTATAAAGTTCAGAGGCACACATTTCAATATCTTAGAAACATGAGCATGCATGTGTTAATACCATAATTTTCCTAGCCCTTCATTATAGAGGTCATGTGATCTCTCTCCCCCTTTTTATTATTAGCTCATTATAATTTCTATACTATATTAGAGAATTCTCAATAAGTTTTTAGATGATTTAGGAGGATTTTTTGTATTCACATGACTATTAATTTACCTTGATATGTATGCAAATGTATACATCAAAGTGGGCCAGTATGTAAACACCTAAATTTGGTATGAACTAGTTACTGTCTATAGTTTGTTAATATTATGAGTGTGTTTATGTGTTTATCTATTATTGGTCTAGATTAAGCTCTTATGTGATTGTGTTCGTTGTGTTTTTTATTTGGTATGAACAAGTTACTGTCTATAGTTTGTTAATATTATGAGTGTGTTTATGTGTTTATCTATTATTGGTCTAGATTAAGCTCTTATGTGATTGTGTTCGTTGTGTTTTTTATCTTTTTACACATTTCACTAAATTATTGTATTGTTGTTTCTATATTCCTCTTTTTTGGTTTCGTTAAATTCTTCTTTATATGCACCTATTTCCATCACCATCATCCCACTTTGTCCCATCTCAATGGTATTATTTCTCCTGACTGTAGTACTCTAGGTTTTCTAACAAACCATTATGTTACGAGTTTGGTCAATTCTTTTGTTGTGCCCTTATGACCCTTGTTTTGGGCCCCACTGATTTTTTTCCCCTTCTTTGTCATAAAGTATCAAGTGTGTTTGCATGCACACCAATAGGGATCTAATTGGAATTCAACAATTCTATTATGTATAAGTGCATTAATGCAATTAAAAGATCTGAAATATAAATGAGTTATTGATTTGACTAATAATCCCTATGCCTAAAGAATATTTCAAGCATTTAAATAAGATCATATAGCATTGAATTGACATATTAATTAGAGCATTGAAAGTGATGAGGGTTGGGACACTCATATTATACTCAACTACCTTCTAAATGGTATTGTAGTTTAGTTTGTTGCATTCAAAATAGTTCAAAATCTCAATAATGGAGGGACACGAGCTCCCTCTATTTTTTATAGTTTTGCAATGTTATTTGAGCATATTAGAGTTCCAAGGAAGGAAAGACATTTTTCAATGAATTGTAGTGAAACTTAGAAAAGTGAATGGGGTTCTTAGAGTCTTGAAGCATATGTATAACATCCTCAAACCTGATATGCCGAATCTAATATGTCATATCTGATTGTTCACAAAATTGTACTGTTGTGGTTTTAGTCTTGCCAGTAGAAGAGTGGTACAATTTTGGTCAACGTTCTCCATGTGTAATGATTTTTTAAGTTTTCTTCACCTTTTCTTTTGTTTATATTCTACAATATCAATTTCTAACAATTTTACGAATAGTGACAAATTCTAAATTATTCTAAAACATATTTCTACGTGCAAACATTTCAATTATCTCATGTTCCAAATATATTTTGATTCAAACAATTAAGTTTGATTTATTAACTTATATATGTTTCAACCTAATTACTATACATAGTTAATCGTAGTATATTATTAATTTAAAACCATAATACTAATCATTATAGTAATAGCGTTCACTTAAACTTAAACTAAAACTATATGTATTTATGAGAAATGGGGCAAAGTAGCAAGATTACATAGGTTTTCATAATATTGTGTGTCTGGAATATCAAATTATTAATTATTTAATACACATTTAAAAAGCAATGTTGTTTTAAATTGTATTCCAATACCTATAAGAAAGTGAAACATTGTTATTTCGTAAAATCTCACTTTTGTGGAATGTTATAGTGATGTATAGCTTGCATCATGTGCAACATGAACGATGCTACCATCCCTAGGATAAACTAATATGAATGGGAATGGGACAGCAACAAGGCTGTTTTTTTTTTCCAATAATGTCTTAAAAAGTGGAAAGACAATTTATAATTAATGAAATTATTTTAAATTCCTAATACAAGAGAAACACTTAAGTATATTATAAATATAAAGAATATATAATTTACTTTATTGTATATCATGAATTGTATATTTTTTAAATTATTAGCTAATTTATTTTATTGTATATTTTTTTAATTATTATCTCATCAAAATTAATGGTTTTATTTTATTAATTTATTTTACAATAAATAATATTAAAAGACATTTATATTTTATTTCACAAGTAATAAGGTTGTATTCTATTTACAAAATTAAATTTAATCAGTATTTATATTTTTAGAAAAGAAAATAATAAAAATGTAATGATACAAAAATTATTTGTTTTGAGGATGTTTAACAAAGTTCAATTGATTCCAATTTTATACATTCAAAGCAGCACCAAAAGCAAAAAGATGTTTTCTTTGTGGTATAGATTCTCAATATAATTTTACCCATTTTCAAAATCCTATATAATAATGATCCAGATAATTTCTCTTTGATTACAAATAATATTTAAATGTGTTAGCAACCCAAAATTATTTCCATAATTTCTTTTAAATAAATATTTCAAACATTGAAAATGTAAAAAACAATATGAATAAAAATAATTACACTTTAGAATATAGAACCAAAATAATTTCTAGAAAGAGGCCAACTCACCACAAAACAACAAAATAAATACAACCAAGGCTCCTCTCACTCCTGTCATGTTCTTTGTCTGCTTAAAGAAACTCATGGCTTTCCAGTTTTTTTTGGAAAGTTGCCACATGCACACTCTTGTTCACAAAAATCAAACATAGCACAGCATAGCATATATTAAATTCTTCTTTTTATCTCTAAGGAAAAGTAATATCCTTAACATGTATGCACTGAATCCTGATTGAGCATGTAAGGGATATAATCCCATTAAAGGATATTGGGCCTCTGCACACTTTCTTATGACAATGATTGAAAAGTCTCATACAGATCATCCTTGCGCTTGGATTCGAATATGCATTGTCACATGAAATAGACTGCATTGTACTCTGGAATAAATTAATTCCCAAAATTGATCACTGAACTAATTCCCTTCCATTTTTGTGACACGTCAAACTTTAACAGAAATAGTAATACAAAAAGGCTTAGCAGGATGAAACATGACCCAACACAATAATGATTGGGAAGATCCACTCATACCAAACTCTAAGTGAAAAAATTGTTTTGGAACTAATAATCATTTTCTACATGATAATATTTTAGGGTTGTGATTCAATTGTAATGAAAAAGTATGCTCACTCTTTGTGAGTTACAAGATTGATTTACATAATAATGTCTTAATAAATCTAAGATTGATAAGGAATATAAACTAGCTATGGCATTTTTGGTGTTATTGTAAGATGGATAAGTGAAATCGAACCATGGGAAATATTCTAGTATCAGAAAAAAAAAAAAAAGATATTTTCAAGATTAGGAGGGGTATTATCAATTGAATAATTAAAATATAAAAATTAACATTAAGGGTATTCTTTAATACCCTTGGAACGAATGTATTATAGCATACTTTTACTCCAAAACAAATCTATCAATACACTTAAAGATATTGGTGTTATTGTAAGATTGATGAATAAAATTGAAATAGCCTATCAAACATCAAAATATTCCAATCTCTTCAAATCTATGAGACAGAATATGACTAAAATATTTTTATAATCCCCAACAAATCTAACATCCAAAACAGGTCTACAGCATGCGTAAAGATGGGGACCTGTTTTTTTCCCAAGGTTAAAACAAAAATCACTTTCTACACCACAAATATGCCTCGGTGAAATCATGATAGCATCGTTGAGAGGGAGTTCCACTCTATAAATTGCAAGTATAGAAAGGAGATTTTGTAAAGCAGTCCTCACTAAAGTTTATTGTTAAATTTATAAAGAGCTCTGCGTAGGAAATGGGTACTGTTGAGTTGCATCAACAACACAATAATCTTGTTAACTCTCTTTATCAGGAGGTGATAAAAAAAATAGTTTCATTCCTACTCTTGGCATTTCTTTCCTTATTGTGATTTTTTATGCTTATCAGGAGTAGTAGATTTTTTTCTGTAGGGATTTCTCGATGAGCAATTTACTCAGCTGGAGCAGTTGCAAGACCAAAGCAATCCTCGTTTTGTGCAGGAGGTGGTTTCCTTGTTTTTTGAGGGCTCTTTGAAATTGCTGGATAATTTACAAACCACACTGTATGTTCTATACACTTCAACCTCATTATACGTTATCTTTTTTAGAAAATTAGAAAACAGTACTGAAATAAGGAACCAGTGGAATATACAAAGCTTGTCAAAAACTAACAAGTAAAGTGAGCGTTAGTGATTTAGATTTATTGTTATTAGTTGAACAATCAATCTTGTAAATATATGTGATGTTTGGGTTGAGCGATTAGTAATTTAGATAACAATTTCACCTGAATATGCAGAAATAAAGAACCAGTAGATTACAAAAAATTGGATGCATATTTACATCATTTCAAGGGTAGCAGCTCAAGGTATATTATTCTAATAACATTATTTATATGTATAATATACAATCCTTTGAAATCCATTTATTGATGCATTTGTACTCCTGACATTTTAATTTCTAATATTGAAACCAACAGTGTGGGAGCACACAGAGTGAAGAATGTATGCATAACATTTCGTGCCTTCTGTCGAGAAAAAATGAGAGATGGGTAAGACTAGAAATTGCTTGTCCTTTCCTACCCACATTAAATAATCTTGCAAAGTTTGTCAATACTAAACTGAATTGGAATTGAATTTCCCCAGATGCTTGCAGTGCCTGCAACAATTGAAGCAGGAGTATAATCTTATCAAGAACAAGCTGGAAGATTTATTTCAGGTAATTAATGGCAGCCGTTAAGCTAATCAAAATCCATTTATATAGTTTTCAAGTTGAGACTACTTTTCTCTAAAACTATATTTATTGGTTTTGGTCAAATTGCAGGTTGAGCAACAAATCTTAAAATCTGGAGGGACTATAACAGTGACCAACTGAACTCACTGAAGAGCATTCCACCTGTGATTATGATTATCATCTTAAACTTTAAGAAATGTTTCATGCATGTAAATATAATTAGGTGAGAGGGTGAGGTATTATGTACTTACACTATTTGGAATAGTGTATCGTCTACTTTTAATATGTGCGGAGTAATATAAAGTGCATTTGTTATTTTCTAGGAGCAGCACCTTTCGTTGTCATTGCAAGACACTAATTTACATATAAATTATAAGGAATTTCTTGGAAGAATTTGAAAATAAATAATTTTTAAATTTTTTTTTTTGGGAAATCTTATTTAGAAAAGTTTTAAAATTTTATTTTTTAAATAAGAAAATTTCAATTTTAACTTTTTAAAAGTTTAATTAGTGATAATAACATTACAATTATATACACTTAAAATTCTAGAGTTGTTTTTCTTATGTTCCATGTGAGTTTTTTTTTTTTTTTTAAAACATAATACTTCCATTAATCATCAAAAAACGTGTTAAAAGTAGATATAATGTCAATCACTATAACTAATACACCAGGGAGCATCTTTAGAGATACCATGGTAACAACTTAAAGCATAGTACAACATTAAGAAGTCATCCTTGTGATTCATCTAAATGAAGGATTCAGTGAAATGCTTGGCGTTTCTTCGTAGACCACCCTATAGGAATATGACCTATCACATGAACATTTGCCTGATCCAAAGCCCAGTTGGCCAAAGCATCCACTAGTTTATTACTCTCCCGAGGAGTATGGACATAAAGAACTGTTTGGAAAGCTTGAGCCAAAATACCAATATTTTCTCGGATCTGTGAAATATGCCAGTTAGAAGAGTGAATGGTGCCTTGCTTATTAAGCAGTCGAATAATCGTTTGAGAGTCAGATTCAATAATAACTTTGGTTGACCCCATTTTGGTTGCCTCCTTCAAAGCATATTGAATGGCAAGGATTTTAGCCATATTGTTTGTGGTAATTCCAATTTGCTCCCCATAAAAAAAGGTGTTGTTGCCTTGCACTATCTCTACCTATTCCTCCTATACTAGTTTGTCCTGGATTTCCTCGAGATGCCCCATCTTTATTAAATTTAATGCATCATGCAAGAGGATGTAGTCATTTTTACACCCATCAAAGAACAAGGAAACCTTGTGAGCATCGACCTATCACCCAACGGGCACTGGGCACTCACCCGAGGCACGCGCGGGCACCGAGTCTCTCCTTTATGTGAGTTTAGTGGGAAACATCATTTATGATTCGAGTTTAAGAGATTTGAGAGGAAATTAGACATACAAGCACTATAGAGCTCAAAATGGCTTCTAGATCCTTGCAGTCATTCCAGACATAAAAGTGCTTAATAGATTATAGAACTTACACCAAAACAGAAAGGAAGTTGTACAAGCATTCATACTTAGTTCATAAACATAAATGAAAAAGAGCTATGAAGAAGGATGTATGCATCAGAACCATTAATGTTCATATTCACATAAATTAGTAACCTCATTACATTCATTAGGACCATTACAGAATGTCACAAAAGGGCAGATCGTAGTCATGCATTATAACTGGATTCATGTATTAAGGTTCTCAAAAGAAAATTTATAAGCCCCAAACCCTTGATACATCCTTTCCTATGCTTATTTACCCAAGCTAACAGAGTCCTTGCAGTATTTCTACAGAGCTCCACCCTCTATCCATTTCTTTCTTTTCTCTATTTGATCTATCTCTACTCTCCTATATCTCCCTCTTTCTTCTATAGGCGTTTGTATTTATAGGCATCCTGAAGTGCCAACTCATCCTTCTGTGGCCTTAGATCTGTCGCCAAGTGTCTGAATGTGGTCCTCCATGGGCCCATGCTCCTCTAGGCCTGACCTCACCACTCCTTGCAGGGCAGATTCCTTCCAATAATGTCCTTCTAGAAGCTTCTATCGCAGGGCAGATTCCTTCCAAGCCACCCTATCACTAGGCTAGCACCTTATCCACTCGGGTCACATTTTTCTTACGTTCTGCTCGATAGGTAAAAAATGGCTAAGTCTCAGATTCTGCTCCGCGAGCACGCATCTTGGGTTCTACCAAAACCCTACTTGAACCCTTCCCTACGCGCTTTATCTTGCGCATTTTTTTCAACCTCGCGCGCCTATGCACCCTTTTTGGACTTAGTTGATATTTCAGGGGCCCAACATCATCCCACACTTTATGTGTTCTCTGTCCTTAGAAACTTCCTCAAAGAATAAAGAATACACAAAGACTTAACGTCTTGGAAAAAGGATAAAGGGGATAAAGAATGGGAAAAGAAGGAAGAATGGGGAATGATGCTACTTAAATCAATAAGAGAGGAAAGTTCTTCTGTAAGTCGTCCTCCAGATTGTTCCAGGCATCGATCTCATTTTGTGCTCTCTTGCAAAGATTACCTACTAAGGCACTCACTTGATCAAAACCCATCCCATCCCCTTGTGCACTCATGGTGTCAGCAATTTTCTCTAACTCCTTGCTTATATCCTCCAACGCATCCATCCTTCATGTAATCTATGGGTATAGTTCCTTTAGCCAGTTTTTAACTGAGCCTTGTAAGGCCTCAATAGCTTATGATTTATTTTCTACCTTAGCTATGATCTTTTCTCACTTTTCTTTGTTCCCCTTGTTCTTCTCCTAAAACTCTTTAAGTTCTGCTTCATCATTGGTGACCAGCATGCTTGCCGCTTTGTCTCTGTCCGCACAGTTGTCATATGCGGCCTCAACAGTTTGGGAAGTAATCTTTACATCAGCAAGGACCTTGTTGTATTCAGCTATGAGCTCCATGACTTTCAGTTTATCCTCCTTTTCTAAACGCACGGCCACTTCTTTGGCATATTCCAAGGCTAACGACTGCCTCTCATGGTGAGGATTCTTATTAAGTCCTCCAGGCATTCTAGGGTAGATTCATACTTCTGCACCGGAGGTGCTAGGTCTGGATGCTTCAACACTATTGCATATGTAATGGAATCCACCTTTTTGTATACTTCGCGCACTCTAGCCTTCTCATCCTTTAACTCACGCTGTAACTGGGCGTTGATCAGCTCTTCTTGTTTCAAGTCCTTAGTTTTCTTAACTAGCTCCTCTTCCTTCTTTTCTAGCTTTTCCTCTA
The DNA here is from genome assembly GCA_019776745.2 of Taxus chinensis. Lineage (NCBI taxonomy): Eukaryota > Viridiplantae > Streptophyta > Pinopsida > Cupressales > Taxaceae > Taxus > Taxus chinensis. The sequence continues at coordinate 270,306,152 of CM034149.1, read as the reverse complement.
GAAATCTTACTCTGTCATTTCTTCCAAAGAGCCTAGCATCAGTCTCGACCACAAACTTTTTCAGCGCACTACATAACTGATCATCAGAGAGCTGTTGGGCATTTACGAAGGGGTTGGTTCCCTTAGACTCCAGTACTGGTATGATTGTCCCTTGGTATATTTTGAACTCTGGCTCATAAATATGGGACTCAAACACCCAAGAGAGCATCTTCCTTGTGTTGGGGTACCCACCCTCTTTGTCAAATGACTCCATAGCTAGAATTTCTTTCGTGGGTATAGCGCTCTGGAAGCACGCGCATAACACCTTCCTTTGGTCATCAACATAGCCCATGGCCTGTCCTCATTTTGTATCAAGGATCTTCCTTCCCAAGCACGCGCCTTTGGGGAAACTCACCGTTAGACTGGGACCTCCTCCCATACTGACTTGTTCTTTGTCAATGCTTTCATCTTTACCCTCTTCCATCACTATGTTTGCACTACACTCTAATTCCTGTTCTACTAAGGCCTCGATTATTTTTCGTTGCTTCTCTTTCTGCCACCTTGTTTACTTGCTCCTACATAAGGCTTGGAGCTTTTAGATTCTATGCACCAACCTCCTCACTTCTTCCCATGTCCTAGGTGCTTTCCCCCTCCTGGCTACCCTTACGCTGCATGAAAAGGAACTCCTATTCTTCTTCGTTGCCCTCTTCTTCTGAATCTTGCACGCTGAACATAGGTGACTCTTGATGTCTTTCAGGATCATCTTCTTCATTGTCATCTTCTTCATCGTCATCATCCTTTTCACCTATGTATATCTCCAAGCTCTCTGTCTCCTCTAATTCATCTTCCTCTTCTATCCTCTTCTTCTTTCTAAGAGGTGACTCTTCCGCAGGGGATCTAGCCTTCTCTGCTTCCTCTGGTGACTTCTTCTTGGTGAAGAATTGTCCTGACACTTCTTCTTCTGGAGTCTTCTCCTTTACCGGGGACATCTTCCTACGCATATAGGTGTTAGGTTTGGCGCTTGCCACCAGTGTGCTTACTGTCTGGGCAGTCTCCACACTTGGTGCTTTTTCTTCTTTTCTCTCCCTTTTCTTGGGTGTGGGCTTCCTTCTACTCGTGGGATCTTTAGGTATGGAGACATCATTCTCTAGGTATGCGCCTTTCTCGAATTTGGGTCTTATGCGGAGGTATACTCGTGCCATGGACCCTCCTGCGATGGGAAAATTCATGGGTCTCACCATTTTGACCTCATGTGACACGTACTTCTCCATGTATGCGTGCTTGTTGGGGTAGACCAACCCTTTGCACATTTCTCTGTGGTCCCGGTCTAGATCAACAAGGTCCAACTTTAAATTTTTGGACTCTTTGAACCTGTTCACTCTTGCTTAGAAGTGTTGAGATGTGAAGGCAAAAGGGAGCTTGCACCATGGGCTCCATGTCTCATCTATCAGTTTAAATCTACCAAGGCAAAAAATTTGGTACACAGAAAACTCAACTTCTCCTTTGGTGGTCATTGGTAGTTGTTTAGGGATCCTCCATTCCACCCCAAACGTGTTCCTCAAGCACGTATACCACTTCTCCAAGCGTGCCTTGTGCACGACTATCATACTATCACAGGTGTACTTCTAAAACCTCTTCATGGGTGAAGGGTCTTCAGCAAGGTACTCCCACATGAATTTTTCCGCTGCATCGGGCACTCCAATCTTTGAGAACACAATGGTTAACAAGACACTACCAAAGAGGATTTTATCACCTTCCTGCACGTTGCTGACAATCTCATCTGTGATGAATGTAGACAATTTGTAGATGGTGCCCTCTGAAATCCTCCTTCAAACATTTAGCCAAGAATTGTTTACCTAGGTCCATCTCTCCTGGCCATTTAACTTTGTCACAAGGTACGTGGTCATCTTCATCACTGGATCCTTGATGTCCATGATATCAAAGTACCTCGACCCCTTTTTTTACGCATAAGCAGCGATAGTTTCCTTAATTTCCTCTTTGTCACACAGGTCATCCTCCAAAATTTCTCCTTCGCAGATGAGGCCTATGAAATGTGAAACAAGCTAAGGGGTAATGTGCATCTTGTGCCCTACGAAGTGAAATTAATCTTCGTGCACATGCGACATCAACCATTGATATAGGCACTCAGGCTTTCCGAAGTAGGGAAACTCAAAGAGTTGCAATAATCCTGACTTCTCCAACTTCACTTTTACCTCATCATTATAGATGGGAAAACCCTCTGGTGTCCTTTTATTTATCAAGCACACTAACTCTAGCACCATTTCCTTCTCGATCATGCTTGAGTGATGATTGTAATCATTTACTGACATTTTTCTTAAATGGGACTCCCATTCTCGCCGAAGCAATGCTCTATTTGGGTACTACATTTTTGCATACCACTCTTCATTTGTACCCACGACAGTTTCTTTTTGTTTTCTCTTTCCCTTTCCCTTCTTATGTGTGCCAACTAGTTTCTCTAGTTCCATTGTTTATGTTAACACTTCAACTTCTTTCACTTGCTTTGTTTTACTACCCCTTTCTAAGTTTATATCTCAAACTAGTGAAGAAACTCTTTTTTGACCCATGCCCTAGATACCAAACTCTAACTAGAATCTCTTTTCACCAAATGACACTTCTCCACAACTCTTCCCACTCCCATTAATCACTTCCTTTCTAGTTTTTAAATACAATATGGTCACTCACGCTCAAATTCTTGCAATTTTTCTTCACACGGATCAACTCTGGAAACCCTAGTTCGCAAAATCTCTTCTCTTCGTATTCACAAAGTGAATAATGAAATGTTCAAACCTCTATTTATAGTTTTTCCCATTTTAAGCATTAAATGCTACTTCACCTACCACCATACTTTTAACATTTAATGCATATTTTTCAAACAAAGCCCAACTTTTGCACCCTAACTCACGTGCCCAACCCTACGTGGAAAATCTTCCAACCTTTTGGCACACAACCAAGACATCTTGACAGGAGACTCTTGTGCACATGTCACCAGTGCTGAAGACACTTCTTCTGTCATGATTTTTCCTTTCGTCTACCTCGTGTTGTTTTTGCACTTCTTCCTCCTTTGTACATGGGATTTGAAAGTATCCTTATCTTGACACCAACCATCCTTTTCCACCTTTTCTTTCATGCACCTCTTTCAATAGGTCCATTCAACTAGGATTTCCAACACAATCCTCCTTAGCACTTTACCCATGCTTTCCTTCACATTACTCCACCCCACACTAAAATGATGTGCGGTCCTCTGTGCATTCAAAACCCTAAAAAAGTAACAAGGTTACCAAAGCCCAAGGTGAAAAACAAAACAAAAACGTGAAATGGAAACACAAGAAAGGAAATGCATAAAGAAAATTCTAAACTAACTGGTAACACTGCCTTATTTACAAACACCAAGAAGACTTATTTATAGGAGGGCTTCAACCTACTCCCATTGAAGTGGCTAGGAAATTTAATTCCATCCAACACTTGTAATTGGCACATGCCCAAATCAAGGATGTAAGAGATTATATAGGGACCTAACCAATGGAACTTTAACTTCTCAGGATGGCGCAGAAACTTTGAATCATACAGTAACACCATCTACCCAACCTCAAACTTCTTGTTCCTAATGTGGTGATCATGCCATGCTTTTTACTTTTCTTTTTCTATTGTTTGGATCCACTTGGCGAATGATCATCTTTCATCCAGCTTCATTAATTCATCAATCCTTTCTTCCAGTGCTTTCTCATCATCCAACCCTCCCACATGCGTTATATGCAGCGAGGGTAACATAAACTCAACTGGTAAGACAGCATCTACGCCAAACACCAACTGAAATGGTGTGTCCTTATTCAACCTTTTGTAGGTTTTTCTGTATTCCCAAAGAACGACTAACACTTTATCATCCCAATCCTGCCTACCAACATCACATATCTTAGTCAACATGTGACTAAGTATTTTGTTAAATGCCTTAGCAGTTCCATTTGCTTGAGGGTGATAGGGAGTAGTCTTGTGATGGGCCACCATGAATTCTGATAACAAAATCCTGACCATTTCATTGAGAAATTACATACCTCTATCACTTGTCAAGCCCAATGGGCATCCATACCTATTGATTATGTTCTCCCATAAAAATATAGTAGCTATAGCTGCAGTACAATCCTTAATGCGTGTTGCCTCTGCCCACCTCGTCAAATAATTAGTGCAAGTAATGATATACCGAAAACCAGTCCTTCACATTGCTGGCGAGATTGGTCCAACAAATTCAATAGCCCATTTATCAAATGGTTCCGCACTTGGTATTAGTCGCAAGGCCATTTCATCCCTCTTTCTAGGTTTTCCAAGGCACTGGCAATGGTCATAGGCCTTGCAAAACTCTATGCAATCTTGATAAATGGTCTCCCACCAAAGTCCTACGAGTAGAATATTCCGCGCGGTTACATTTCCTGCATATTTTCCTCTTGCAATCCCATCATGTGCTTCTTTTATTATAGCAACGTGCTCATGTTCTAGCACACATCGGCGCAGAACCTCATCACGGCCCATTTTGTATAGGTCTCCATTAATTAACATGTAGGGTACGACACATATAGCTAAATTATTTTTCTCTAAGGCCTTCATCCCTTCCGGCGCCACACCTTCCTTTAGAAATACTACGATTTCATCCAAATCCAAGGGCATGCACCGTAACCTAAATAGTTACACATCTGGCATAGTCTCTTCAATGCTATGTGCACCCTCCCCTCAATCAATTCTTGATAAATGATCAAATCCACAATTACTCTTTCTAGGCTTCACAACTACCATGAACTCAAACTCTTGAAATAATAGCACCCACCAACATATGAACCCTAGGAGGATGGGCTTATTCACCAATTACTTTAGCGCCATGTGGTTGGTGTAAAATACAAAGGGAGTTTCCAGCAGATACTATCTGAACTTGTGAAGCACGTAGATCATGAATAGTGCCTTGCACTTGGTCGTAGTATAATTCTGCTCTGTTAGTGTCAACTTCCTGCTTGCAAAGCATAGGGGGTGATCAACAATTCCCTCACCAGGATGTACAAGCACTGCCCCAATGGTTGTTCCGAAGGCATCTACATGAACATGGAAGGGCTTGTCCCAAGAGGGGAAATGTAGTATAGGCACGGTGACAAGCCTATCCTTCAATGTGTCAAATGTCTTATGTTGCGCCTTTCCCCAATAGAAGGCACTTTTATGTCTAAGAAACTCTTCTAAAGGCGTGAAAATCTTGGCATACCCCTTGATGAACTTCCGATAGTAGCCCACATGTCCAAGAAACCCACACAGTGCACTTTGACAAGTTGGCTCCCCCAATACCACAATCACTGCAATCTTGGAAGAATCCACCAGCAAGCCTTCTTTGCATATGATGTGTCCGAACAGGTTCCCAAACGGGATATAAAATACACACTTCTTGATGTTGATGGATATCCTCAACTGTCGATACCTTTCAAATATCAACCTCAAATTATCACAATGGTCTTTTACTAGCCCATACACTGTCCAATCATCCAAATAGACCTGAAGAAATTTATGGATGAAGTCCTGGAATGCCTATACCACTATGCGGAAGAAAACAACAGTCGAATTCTTCAACCCAAAGGGCATGACCGTATAGGAAAAACTTCGCCACTCGGTGGCAAAGGTTGTTCTCTAGTCTTCCTTTGCAATCTGGACTTAGTGGTACCCCAAAAATTCATCATAAAGGAATAGATTTCATGCCTAGCAACTCCCTCCAAAATTTCTTCAATGACGGGGGTTGGAAAAGAATCGATGACACAAACTACGTTCATCTCCCTATAATCCATGTAGATCCTAATCTGCCCATCCTTCTTGATGTTGACTACTATTGGACTTATCCACTCCAATTCTTCAACAGCTTCAATGATCCCAGATGTTATCATTTTGTCTATCTCTTCCTTTACCTTCATGCACAAATTGGGATTCATCCAATAGGGTATCTTCCTAACCGGGCACACACCATCCTTCAGCTTTATCCTCATCTGCCCTAAGGAATGGTGGATGTCTTTAAGCTCATGGTACCCGTGTGGGAATAAATCCTCAAATTCGTGAAAAAGATCAATGATCTTAGAGAGTTCCTTCTCTAACCAATAATCTCTAATGATAACTTCATTGGGTTCTGCCTCCAACCCAATATTAACCTTTTTTGTCTTTAAAGGCTCATGATAGGTGTGTGTTCTTTCAACAGCACTATCCATCACTTTGTGAAAAACTAGAGGATGGTTAACCTCCAAATTTTCCATCTCTTCACCGTCTATGACATATACCATCTTGCCCTTTTCTTTCTCTGTGCATGCATGCTCAAATTGTATCTCTTATGTGTCTTCTTCCTCAAAGTGCACCTCCAGGCCAGGTTCACCTAGCAACTCTAGTAGCCTATCTTATACATTTTCACTATCCCCCATCATAAGGCGCTTGATTTCTTGCAATGCCTTAGCCACAGATGGTTTGGTGATTCGATACTAAAATGCTTGGACAAGGTCAGCCACTAGTTCTTGCCAATTCCCTTTTTGGCAGCGTGTCTCAAAGTAGATGTATCATGTGCACGCGTAACCCTATAGTATAGAATATAGTTTGTGTACCCATATGGATGATGGCAGAGCTTCCGCGCCTTCCCTCTAGGGTCTCTCACAGGCTTGGATGTGGAAAGAGGTGGGCTCCTTACCATGGTAGTACTTGATGGTGGTGGGTGTGTTGCTTCTATAGAAACTAAAAAAAAAGGCATGTCTCACTTCGCGCCATTCTAAGAGATTATCCTGACGCGTTTCCCACCAGTGCACAACAAAACCTAGTAGGATGTAACTTAACATCCCCCATCTTTTATTTTCCTCCTTCCATTGAGCTTCCATATTCTAAAAAAGACCTTAGGGGAGGCTCCTCTTGAGTACTTAGGTATCTCCTTACCTCCTAGGCACTGGACTATGCGTGCCTTTGTCACCGATCCTCTTAAATTTCGTCTGACCAAATCATAGGTTCCATGCGCCCAATTATCACATGCTAGACTAGTGGTGTCACTTACCAACTAAGCATACTCAAACTGGATAATTCCGTCAGTAGGATGGATTATCTTTGGATCCCTGATTGAGCACACATATATTCTATCTAGGACCTCTTCTCCCAAAGGTTTAGTATAGGGTGTTGAATTCCCATTAGCTTGGGGTATGATGACTCATTCCTCCTCATTTTCAAATCTTATGTACCCATTTTTGAACTGAAGATACGCATTGTTCTTATAAAACCATGGGCTCCCAAGTAGTGCAAGGAAAATTGTCTACCTCAGAGAGTGCCAAGACTTTGAAGTCCCCAGTAAACTTTGCTCCCTGAATGGTGATAGTTGCATCCTTTAAGACACCAATGGGCATTGCCTTTTTTTTCCATATACAACACATTAAAAGATGGTTTTAATGCAGGCCTCCCCATTTGATGCCACACATCTAAGGTGAGAACATTGACCTCCGTGCATGTGTCAATGAGGATATTACTAAGGAGCCATCCATCCACGACCGCATTTAATGTGATCTCCCCATCATAGTCAAGGTTGTGAAGGGGAAGGTTTGTATGCAAGATTTGAATCTCACATTCTTATCCAGCGTGTGGTACCTTCTCTCTCAACCATGCTCCTAGGAAGGGAATAATATTCTTCTACCTTAGCATTTTACATACTTACTTGACCTCATTCAGGTCATCTCTTATAGCCTTGACCTTCCTTATTTTCTCCCCCCTCCTAGACTGCTCCTTTAGACACTGGATTTCTCCCTGTAGACTTTGAACATGATGTCCATGGTATCTTAATATACCTCCTTTTGATGAGCAGGGACCAGGTACTTCCCATGTACCATTTCTTCCCTTGAAACCAAGTTTTTATGGCTTGGTATTTCCTTTGCATGTGTGGATTCTGCTCTTGTTGTTACCATATTAGGTTCTAAGCATACATCACGTGTTACCCATGGCATCCATTGTGTGTCCATATTCTTAATGATTACCATTGTAGCACCCTTGTCTTTCTGATGTTGCTAATTCATGTGCTCAAACAACCTAGGGCACTCCTCATACTTGTGTTTCTTCCTGCACCATGAGCATTGCAAGAATTCTGGGCACTCTTGTTTGTAATGTTTTGTAGACCCACAATTAAAATAGGTTCCATGTGGGACTCAATTCTTCCTCCTCCACGGTTACCACGACCACAGAATCCTACGTGAAATCCCCTTCCGCGCATGCCTCCATTTGCACGCTTCTCATAACGGTGATCATCACCTTTAGAACTACTGGTAATGCTGGTCTGGCACACCCCATGATCAATGGCCTCATGGATCTATTCAATAATCCTACAATCCTTAGTATTATGGGTCATAGAGGTGCAAATATTACAATAGCAAGACACATTCTTCCGAATTATGTGCTGTAACAAGGGACATCTACTTGCATCATGGTCCTTGTACGTACCCAAAATTATAAGGTATTGTACTGCCAGAACAACGTGACACGTGCCCCAATGATGATACAGGTCTCCTTGCAAGGTGTTCGGGATCCAGAAAAGCTCTCCCGAGTGTGCGTTAACATTCCACATGCCCCGCTTAGCCCTCGCGTGCTTTTTTTTTTCCCTTTTCAGTTCTTTTCTTGGCCTTTTTCTCTTCAGTGACGAAATCGCCACCTTGCCTGGGTGATGGTCTCATGACCCGCCGCGTTGAACAGGGCGGCGGTCTTGTAACCGCTGCCCTGCTCAGGGCGGAGGTCCTTTACATGTTTTCCAGAAAGCTCTTTTAACACGACTCACGTAAATTCAACGTTTCACCGGCTTTCTTTCACTTCCATAAGCTTGCATTTATGATTCTGGTTCCCTAGAATAGTGTTTTGCCATTGTTTATAGTTTAAGAGTTCTATTTGATTTTACCTTGGGTAAATGCAAATGCTATAAATAGTTGGCTTGTGCTCAAGCAAATGGCCCCTCAAAATTTTCCTTTGATTTCTCTTTGCAATAGATTTAGTTTTCCTTTTACTTTAGAACTGCTTAGTTTCTTTCATTGCATGCTTAGTTAGCATTGTTTTACTGTTAGTAAGCCACATATCCATCTTGTGCAAGAACTGTTGTTATTTCATCTAATCCATTGTAGTAGGATAAACTTAGGAAGCCATTAAAGTTGCAGGTTTTTCTCCTCAAACAAGATAGTTTCAGGTTCTGGACACTTTATGTTGCATGACTCGCAATAGATCCCGCTAGGAATTGCATAAGCCAAGCTCTGTACTCTTGTGCTATCCCTCTCCTACTCGCATTGTATTCAGTTAGTGTTCTGAGCTGCCCTTATCCCAATATCTACTTCTGTTGATTCTAGCATTACACGCTTTTCTAGATCCACGTGAATACGAAGGAACGAGGAGATCACACTGAGGGGACAAGATCACACACACCATCGGATTCACCATTGTTCTGCAGAATCCAGGTTCTATCTTTCAAAGTTCTAGTTAGAATCATATCAAATAGAGTAGTCAATTGCTTTATTCCAGTTAATTCTACTCTCGATATTGCCAGGGAAGTTGTGGGGATTGATAGTTTCTGAGAAACTATGATTCACTTCTCACTTATGAGGTAGGATCAAGAGTCTTGCAAATAGATTAGATAAGCTATTTTATTGTTTAGAATAGATCTACAAATTACACAGACATATAGCTACACTCAGCTATTTTGTTTCTTTTTAAATTATTATTTTAGCTGTCAATTCTAGATATTTTAAATAGCTACTTTCTTAAATTCGTAAAGCTCATCAGAAAACACAAAAAATAGAGAAGTCATATATACTATAGATATACTTCGCATAGTTAAATTTCATTTTATTGTAGTTCGTTTTACATTGTTGCTTTTGTATGAAAATCACGGGAACTAGAGAGCCCAGGGAATACGTATTGGAACCAATCGTGCCTCAGCCCAATCTCATCACAGCGATAACTGATATAGATCAAAATATTAGGATCCAAATCTTCTGAACAACGGTAAGCTTGCAGCAAATCAATTCCCAGTTGAGCGGACTAAACATAGAAGACCCTAACCAAACTACAGATTACCCTAGGAAACATTCATATGACTGTAAAAGGGTTTGAAAGAGAACAAACCTTTGGTTGTGATCCTTTGGTCCCATAGCCAGATGCAGGAGACACTCTTCTAAATATAGATACTAGCCTAAGAATCCAGGTTGCACAGACGCCTGTAAGATATTCTAAGAAAATCACATAGTTATTGATCCTAAATATAGAAGCTGAGAAAGCATACGATTACTAGATACTATGGATTAGGACTTGATTTAACACATGACCATAACAGGTCCACAACAACTAAGAATCTACGGTTGTGACCCACAAATCCCACAGCCCAACGAATCCATAGGAGAATTAGACATAGACACTGGCCTACGCACACTAGTATTCTGGTCTACCCCACTTCCACCTATCATCATCGAGTAATTATCCTTGCTAGACACAGCAACTAACAGAGCTAGGGAATTCTAGACTAGGCCAGAGAATCGTCCATAGAATTGACTATATTTACCATCCACCATATGACCCTGTCCGGAGAAATACATGAAACTATCCCGAGTCATTTTCCACATATTCCACAACCTATAGATTGAATCACGCCAAAGCTTGATATTGATTGGAGCCTTCAAGCAGTCATCCTTGCTGACTGATCTATCACACCAATTCAAGTTAGGAGGGCCTTCTTTGCCTTAGACTCACAAATTCCGCTAATGCGTATTGAAGACATTAGATTGCCTAACTAGTTTTTTTGCATCTCACACATATTCCATTCCCACCGGCTATCTCGGCATGACTTCGGGAGGTCGGGTGTGAGGAAGAGTCACTTGTATATTCCCATGCTCGCATGTCACTTTTCCATCATACAAAATTGGTGAACCCGACGTGAACAAACAACTGTTTCACCTTCTATACCTCATTAGTCTTCACATTAGCTTCACCACAAAATTGGTGAACCCGACGTGAACAAACAACTGTTTCACCTTCTGTACCTCATTAGTCTTCACATCAGCTTTACCACCAAAATTGGTGAACCTGACGTGAAACAAACAACTTTTTCACCTTCTCCATCTCATTAGTCATTTTCTACCTCATTAACCATCACTTTCTCTTCTTCCCATTATTCTTTGGGTATTCATATACCCCACGAATATGTCGGGATTCGATGCATATGGTAGGCCCCTCTTGGGCCTTGAGGCTTACTACGCCCAACAGAATAGGCAATCATCACCCTCACTCTCAGTATGGGGTGACAACTACTCAACTAACTAGTTTTCAACACAAACTCTGAGAATCAGATATAACTCATCATTTCAAACTGAGTTAGATCAACTTGCTCAAATGCAACAAATAGATCCTTCAGGCTTAAACAATATGACATTCACCGGTGAATCTAGTTCATCTCCTCAGATGCTACTTAGACCACAAATTAGTATACAATCAGACTCATATCGAGGTTTAGACGATGAATATTCGGTACGTTATGCCAGGAACGACCAACGTTCTATAAGTATGTACCCACCTATAGGAGGTTTACAAATACAACCTGAGGTCTCTTTTCAAGAAAGTACCTCTATGCCACTACATATAGGAAAATACTCTCAGAGAAACTTGGCAAGATAGTGATCAGTTCATAGCAGGGTATTATAGACCTATACAACACCATGATATACAACCAACGCCACCAAGGCAGAATATCATGACTTCACCAAATGAAGTCATTTCAACTCTAATAGAAAAGGTTAGAGGGTTAGAACTCACCCAAACAAGTCAAAATTCACAATTCATACAAACAGGAAGTTCCAATCCTCCACACCATCCTAGCCAAGTAAATCTCCTCATAAGAGTAGGCACGTTAGGCATGACTCCGTAGTATTCACAACAAATGCCAACTAGACCCACCATCTCTAACACTATTCCTCCCAATCTAGTACAGAACAATCCATTCCTGGACAATACCCCGTCATACTTAAACATATACTCCAAATCACCACAAGGGGATATGTTCTCCTCTCCCAGCATGTTTGCTCAAACAAAGGGGCTTCCTTATGCCCCTGCCAACACATACGTTGCACCATATCAATAACCCATTCCGCCGCCGCTCCCTCAACAGGCACCATCAATGGTCAAAACATATGCGATAGGGACTTACTCAGAATATTTGAAAGAACCCTTGGATTTTACCATACGAAGCATCATGCTTCCAAGACCTCTCCCCAATTTTCCCAAATAAAAAGGTGAGGGAGATCCAAACGCACATATCAAAGCTTACGTTACGGCCATTCGAGAATTACTCCCATGGGATGGGGTTGTTGCTAAAATATTCCCAAAAAACTTGGAAGGCATCGCTCTCGATTGGTATTATAGAATACCTGAGGCTTCCATACATTCATTCAAACAACTCGTGTCAGAGTTCATTAAGGCCTTCGACATGAAAAAATTATTAAGAACAAGAATCAGGGAGTTCTTACACATCAAACAAGAACACAACGAATCTGTCGCCCATTTCATCCAAAGGTGGCGTATAATTCTTTATTCTTCATAAAGTGCTCTAAACATGGATAAAATGGAACTATGTGATTTATTCCTTCATTCTCTTAGCAGAGAAGTGAAGGAAGAAGTCCAGAAGTTCCCAATAAGAACTTACGATGAAGTACTAGAGAGTGCTCTTCGAATAGATCAAGTAGCAATTGATAGTGGTTGCAAAACATATGGAGCAAACGGGAGGTTAATCGCCCCCAACCAGAACACCAAAACTTATCCTACTACCATGAGCGTCAATCAAGGACCTAAAATCCTCAACAAAAATCGGGGTGTAACAACAGACGGAGTAACTAACCAGCCTAAGAAGGTAAATGTTGTCAATACTCCATCACAAATAAACAACCAACGAAATAACAACTTTACCCCGATAATTAATACAGTGGATTTTAACCATCCAAAACAACAACAACAACAACAGTAAAACCCCACACAAGGTCCAAGCCAAAATTCAACTAGGTACCAAAACTAGAATTCAAACCAAAGACAACAAACGCAAAATTTTAATAGACAACGGTTTGATCAAAATTTTGGGCCACAATACACATCAAACCAACAAACTAGGAATTACAATCCTAATTCGTATTGTGGTTTCCAAAATATTTAGGGCCATGACACTAGAATGTGTTGTGACTACAATAAATTCATGCAACGCTTGCCAGATGAACAAAGACAACTTTTCATGGATATGTTCTTGGCAGATCCTACGTCACCAACATCAAATACCTTTTCAAGGGAAGTTTCCCCTCAAAATGCACCCCTGAAGATCTTTAATGATCCACTCCCAAATCATGATAACAACATGCTAAATCTAATTGGGACGAACAAGGGTGTAATGACAGGAAACAATGATCATGAAGCCTCAACCTCGCTAAATCCATTAGTTGCGCCACAACTAGGAAGTCAGCCACGACCTAAGGTAGTCGGTTTAGTAGAGTTAGATGCTGAGCTACCCATCGAAGCTATAACAATGACGCGAGAGTATTTCTCTCAGCCAAGTCCAAGCCACCTGCCAGAGGCAGATGACATCCAAAAAAATTGTAGTAAAACCTGTGGGAGCCTACGATTTGATTAACGACCTAACAAAAACCTTCTCGCACATTTCATTCTTAGACTTATTAAAGAACTCTCCTACCCACAGGGCTGCTCTTTTAGAAGCATTAGGTTTAGGTCATTTAATTAACATCACTCCACCACCTAAAACACAGGTAAATCATGTGGACTTTTAATTTCATCCTCCAGGGTAGGCAGATAGGGACGTCAAATTCATATTCGAGATAAACAAAATGCCGACAGATGCTGAGATTGCACACCGAGGTGATCCAGCCTTACATTTGCAAGTATGGGTTTATAACAACTATGTAAAACGTGCAATGTTGATGATGGGGTAGCAGTTAACATAGTCCCCTTCTCTTTCCTTCAAAAGCTAGGGTATGGAGAAACCAATTGTTCCACAACTCGAAACACACTAAGGGGCTATGATAGCCTTAAAGCCACCTCGGTTGGAACTATAATATTACCAGTCACCTTAGGACCCAAAACCATCTTGACTGAGTTTTATATTATAGATCGGGAAACTAACTATAATATGATCCTTGGCTGACCATGGATACACCGCATGAAGGCAATCCCTTCTACACTATTTCAAGAAGTAAGGTTTTTACATTTAGGAAAGATATTTGTGGCGAAAGGTGATCCAAAACCATTTGATGTACACCTAGCTGACTTACAGAAAAGACCAGGCATGCACTCAGAGTTTGAACTCCCAAAAAACCAACTTAATAAACCTACTGACACAAAACCAAAAGAAAATCTAATACCTACGACAGATCTTGAAGCTATATGCCCAGTCAAGGCAACCCCAACCCCCAAAGATGAGGCTAACACTATAGAATCAGTATTATTAGGAACTACTGCAAAAATCGTTGAATTGCTAGAAAATGATCTACCAATATTCTTACCATTCGATTCAGTAGGCATAGGGTATTCCCTAGGCATTGGCTCTCTTCCAGCAGAGGATCTCTGTATGGTGGAAGTAGAATATGCAAACACAACAGATATCCCAGCGTCCATACTCCCAGTCAAATATTGGACACTCCATTTTGATGGAGCTAGATGTCATTACGGAGCGGGGGCATGTGTAATCTTTACTTCCCCTGAAGGAAAAGTCTTACCTTTTGCCTTTAAACTAAATTTTGAATGCACAAACAATGGTGCTGAGTACGAAGCCCTCCTCCTTGGCCTCATCTTAGCTAAGAGAATCGGTGTTGATAACATCAGAGCCTTAGGAGACTCACAATTAGTAGCCAATCAAGTCTCTGAGATTTATGAAACCAAAGCCGAGCACTTACAGCTTTACAAAAAAGTTGTACTAGATTTAAGCAAGGAGTTTGACTTCATATCAATTGAAGCAATCCCGCGAGAGAAAAATCTTCTCACCGATTCAATAGCAACTTCAGCATCACATTTTACCCCAAGTAATGAGTTAGAGGATACCCGTTTCATGGTATCCCTTCGTGATGAACCATTGATAAAAACAATGACGAATTCTCTTTTATACGACAATAAATCTACTATCCTAGACCATGTTGATAGTGATATGGCCACTCTGGAATACTTAAACGCCTATGCAGCACTACATCTCTCCTATCATATGATATATTTGTCCTTAATCCCACATTCGTCTTCCTACTTCGGAAATCCCATGATGGATCTTCCCTCACAAATGGAGCCTAGCATATGCACAGTAGAAAATGGGGATGATTTGGATTTACCTCCAGTGCCACCTGAGTTTGAAGAGGGTAACGCCTCTTTGATCGAAGAAACCATTGATATCAACATCGAAACGGAAGATGAACCAAGGATATTGAAACTAGGATCCTCGTTATCCCCAGAGGAAGTAGAAATACACACTCGGATCCTCAAAGAACATCAGAAGACATTTGCATTTAATTATAAGGAAATGACAGGAGTTGCACCCCACATTGTGGTGCACAACCTCGTCACTAAATCTGATGCAAAGCCAGTTAAACAAAAATCGAGACCTATGAAACCCAAGGTAGCTCTCATGGTAAAAGAGGAGGTAATAAAACTCCTCCAACAAGGATTCATCAAGCCAGTCAATTACTCCCAATG
The DNA here is from genome assembly GCA_019776745.2 of Taxus chinensis. NCBI lineage: Eukaryota > Viridiplantae > Streptophyta > Pinopsida > Cupressales > Taxaceae > Taxus > Taxus chinensis. The sequence goes on along the minus strand of CM034149.1, from coordinate 270,290,432 downwards.
GGTATCTAATATCGTTAATGTTCTCAAGAAAAATGGGAAGATACGCATCTACATAGATTTCCGAGACATCAACAAAGCGTGTCCTAAGGACGACTTCCCGTTGCCATCCATTGATGTCATTGTTGATGCAACAGCTAGGTTTGAAATTTTGTCTCTCATGGATGGATTCTCGGGGTACAATCAAATCAAAATATATGAACAAGATCAAGCTAAAACCACATTTATAACTCCTTGGGGAACCTATTGCTACGTTGTTATGCCATTCGGTCTCAAGAATGCTGGTGCTACATATCAGCGACCTATGAAATATATATTCCACGATCTAATTCATAAAATCATGGAATCCTATGTAGATGACTTGTTGGCTAAAGCCAAGAAGCATTGTGACCATCCGGAAGGACTCCACGTCATCCTCTCATGTCTGATAGAATATGGAGTCACGCTAAATCCAGAAAAATGTGTCTTTGGTGTAACAGGAGGGAAGCTCCTAGGTTACATCATATCGTCACGAGGGATAGATGTTGACCCAACCAAAATTCGGGTTGTCCTCGAAATGGTTCCACCTTCGGATGAATCTAGAATCAGGTCATTTCTCGGAAAGTTGGGTGCAATCCGAAGATTCATCCCAGACTTAAGTTTCACCATACATCCAATCAACAATTTACTCAAGAAAGACTATAGCATTGATTGGACTGAAGATTGCAATGAAGCTTTCAATGCAGTTAAGCGTTTCTTATTGTCACCACCTATGCTAATGCCACCTAAACTAGACCGCCCATTAATTTTATATTCACGAGCTTATCAAATGTCTCGCTAGCCTGCATGCTGGCTCAAGAAGACAATGAGAAGAGAGAACGTGTGATTTATTTCATTAGCTGAAAATTGCTCAAATATGAAACATGTTATACACAAGCAAAATGAGAATGCCTCACCATAGTCTTTGCAACAAAATGCTTAAGACACTATATGCTGAATCAAGAAACAATGGTCATGGTAAAAACGGACCATTTGCAAACTTTTCTCACACAAGGGTCCTTATCTAAGAAAGTTGGATGTTTTATAACGCTTAATGGGAGAATTCAAATTAACATTTGTAAATCAGAAATCAGTTAAGGGAAAAATCATCGTAGATTGGGTTAGCTGATAACCCATTAAATGGAGGTGATCTAGTAGATCTAGATTTTCCAGATGAGTGTGTATACTACATTGAACGACCCTGACCTTCTATCTCTGAGTGTCCCCTGGTACACTGATATCATTAATTATATCATGAACCATATGTATCTGAAAGGGGCTACACTGTAACAAAGAAGGCAATTACGTATTATCGTAGCTAAATACATCATTATAGAGCAAGTGCTCTATCAGAAAGCGTTCGATGGAATGCTTTTAAGATGTGTCGACAGCAAAAGGAATCCAAGAAGATTTCTCCATGAATCTCACAGTGGAATGTGTGGAGGCCACTTCGGTGGCCATGCCACCACTCGTAAAATACATCGAATGGGCTATTCTGGCCTACTCTAGAACACGACGCAGTAGAGTTCGTATGCAGGTGTCATAAGTGCCAAGAATTCTCCCATGAGATCCACATGCTGGCACAAGCTCTACAACCAATCGCTACTCCATGGCCCTTTTCTACATGGGGCCTAGATTTAATAGGGAAATTCTCTCCCTTGTCCACAGATGGCCATAATTTTAAAATCACGGCCACTAAATATTTTACCAAATGGGTAGAGGCTATGCCTCTTACTACTGTACCTGGTTCTGTAATCGCCAAGTTCATTTTGAACCAAATCATTTGCAGGTATGGTATCCCAGAGATCATTATCTCAGATAATGGAACTTCTTTCAAGAATGATGAAGTTCGCGAATTATGTAATAAATTTAAAATAAGCCATCATATGGCTTCCTTATATTACCCTCAAGCCAACGGACAAGCCGAAGTGACGAATAAAACACTAAAAGCCATTCTCCTTAAAACGGTGAAAGAAAAAAAACAAGATTGGCACTTGAAGTTATATCCAGCCTTATGGGCCCACCGAACCTCAATAAGAACACCAATGGGAGCAACTCCTTTCTCACTAGTATTCGGGGCAGAGGCAGTTCTCCCGCGTGAGGTTGAAATATCCAGTCTTCGCATTTCATTACAAGGGATTCTGGATGAAGACGCTTATAGAGAAGCACGTCTTTCCCAACTAAAAAGCATAGATGAAGCTAGGTTAGATGCTGAACAACGGCATAGAGTCTATGTTGACTGGATGTGCTGGAAATATAACAAGAAAGTCTATGAACGCGACATATATGATGGTGATCTAGTTCTAAGGCTAGACAGCCGGATCGACAAGAAGACCAGCGAAGAAAGGAAATTCAGGCCTAAATGGTTGGGCCCATACCAAGTCATGAAGGACTATATAAACGGTGCATACCTCTTATGTACGCTAGAAGGTGAGGAATTTGGTGAAACAGTCAATTCCCTGCACCTCAAGCGGTTCTACGCGTAAGCAGCTAGCACTATTTATATATATATCTACATTGCATCTTCATATAGATTAGGATCATATTGTCCGCTTGTTTCATACACAAATGGTGATCAAGGAATCTATTCTCAAAGAAATTCATTACAAACTCATGATGTTGTTGGCATAAACTCTTTAATCATACTTCTCCATTTTCATGATATCATCAAATTATCTCGGAATCATTTTATCAAATAAAGCTAGACATGACAAAGTCTTAATGGTAACCATACCAAGATCTGCAAGTTTATTCTCACTTTTGGTTTCTTCTTAAGGTAGGTGTCTTGCCTATGGTCTGTTCTAGAAGCTTCATGGTGTCACATCTATCCCATATGTATATCTCTTTGGAAATAAACACATACTGACATTTTACTCAAATAAACAAATCAAACATTGATCAAACAAAAAAATTTAATTTTACACATTTCCTTGCCCCACCAACCTTTGGTGATGAGCTTGCATCTCTTACTAGTGACGTAGGGTTAGGAAAGGATGGAAATGCCCTTACTCGCCTATGCTTTGCCCATGGTGATAAACCCACGCTTCTTACTAGTAGTATGGGGCAAAGTGTAGGGGGTCCTCTTGACAAATAAATGGAAAAGGTCATACACAAACAATTCAAACTTTGAAGCTTTGAGTCAAAAATAAATGAATCAGATGTTCAAAATCCCAAGAGAGTTAAAATCCTAAAAACCCAATTTTTGTCTACTATGTGGCCATCTACGGGTCTAAGTCTGGATAAACTGCAAAGCAAGTTGCATCCAAAACTATGAAGTCACTTGAGTGGAGTGGACTTGTGGTGTCCTAATTTGGTTCCCCCAAAGCTTTGTTTGTTCCATCACTATCATTTCACTACACCTCATAACTTGCGCCCTTCCCAACTCTTGGTGATAAGCCCTCGCATCTTACTAGTTGTGTGGAGTTGGGGGTAGGGGCAGGTTTATCTGTTCATCATACCGGTTTATTTTCATCACTTTGAAAAAAAAAATATGAAGTATCCAAATTGCTTACAGAAACTAAGATTCAAAATCACATTATATCTACATCATCATATATTAGCATCATGAAATACAAAAAAGGAAAGTAAAACACTTGCATCATTGTTCACCGTTGCATATACTCTAAAAGAAACATATAAACATACATCATAGTATACATAAGGAAACTAGAAATAGAAAGTGAGCCATGAATGCCAAAAGTTTGATCCAGAAAAAATATACATATATATAAATGATCAACATTTATGTACAATGCCATCATGCACTAAGCATGGTCAAAACACTCAAAGAGCCCGGGGTATACAAAAGAATGTATCATACAAAAAAATTACGAGAGCCAAGTGGCTTCTCAATCCCTACGAGACCCCACTGAAGGTGCACGCCCATGCCTAGGACTCCGGCTACGCCGGCACTCTGAGTGCACAAAGGGCTCTTGATCGCGAGGGGCAGCCATAGTCTCACCACGAGAATGGCTCCTCATCAGGTGCTCGGCCATCCTATACCCCGCTAACTCTATGTGGAGAGTCGATACCATCCTGGCCACATGCCAGACTAGGGTGAAGACATCAGTATGTCTACCGGCTGCTGAAGGCTCCCCAGCGTCCACGGATAGCTCTGCGCGGGTCCTCTCCATGGGGATCATTAGGGTCTCGGTACATACCCTGCGAATCAAATCTCGCCACTCATCAGCAGTCTCTGCAAACAAAGGAGAAAACAAATTAGAAACCAAACAAGAAATTAAAAGATACAAGATAGCAACTAAGGAGATCCTAAACAAAGAAACGAACATTAAAAGGGAGAGAGGGTAACTTACTCGGATCACTAGGCCTCCAGGATGGATCTATAGGATCAGCACCTGCCACAGATGCCACTGCCGACTGAGGGGCTGCTCCTGTGGCTGGAGCAACCTAGCACCATGCAACAGACTCATCCTCCCCATGGCCCTAGGAGAGTGGTTCCTCTGAAACCAGAGTCACCCTCTCTACACTCTACTCGGCCCTCTCTGCCTGCATAATATCCTGGGTGTCGTGCCACTTAGGATCAATGTCCTTGGTCTCCTCCTCTGTCTCCCCCTGTAAACTCCTCAGATTCAGAGTCTACCTCAATGGGGTCATCGCTGCTATGGGCAGGACCTACGGCAATCTGAAGAAAAGGTGCCTGAGGTGCACCGGCTCTCCCTCTGGCATGTACTACCCTCCTGGCTGCAATAGGAATGCCATGAGTAACCACTTTCCAACCCCAACCTCTAGGCCCCCCTCTGGCCTCTTGGACTGATCTGTATACTAGCGCCACTGGGGGAAGCATACCCATGTACGGTAAGCCAAACTGCTGAGGAACTCGGCCAAAGGGGTGCATCTCCACTCGCCCCACCCTATCAATAAGCTGCCCTGTGGTGAAGCAGGAGATCAAGGTAAGAGCCTCCTCGCCCCATATGCCTACCATAGTTTGATATGTTGTGGCCTCCATGTTGGCGGTAGTCAGGGTCTACACTCTGCTCGGCCCTCTAAGCACCGCCATGTATAATCCATCCTAGGTGTCGTGCCACTCACAGATCACTGTCCTCGGTCTGTCTCCTCTGTCTCCCCTGACGTAGGGGATGAAGTGCTCCTCAGACTCAGATTTCATACCTCAAGGTCAGGTGGCCTCAAGGATTGCCCCTGTGGGCGGGACTACGCGGCAATCTAAATCATAGTAGGTGGTCTACTGGATGTCTGAAGGCTCCCCAAGCGTCCACGGGCAGCTCAACGCATGTACCTCTATCATGGGTAATCATCAGGGTATCAGTGCAGTACCTTGCAAATCAAAGTCTCACCACTCCTTCGTCCGGTCTCTGCAAACAAAGTCTCAAGAAAAAAAATTAGAAACCAAACAAGAAATTAAAAGATACAAGATAGAAACTAAGGAGATCCTAACAAGTAGAAATGAACATTAAAGGGGATCGAGAGGGTTAACCCCCTTGCTTCGGATCACCAGGCCTCCAGATGACTGGATCTCCCATGGGATCATGAAGCCCAACTGTGTAGATCTTGTTGCCGACTGAGGGGCCTGCTATCTCTAAGGCTGAGTCATCTCCCAATAATCGGGGACCCCGCAACAATGTCATCCTCATCCATGGCCAATGGGAGAGTGGCTCCTCTAAAACGCGGAGTCACCTTCTAGCAACTCTGCTCGGCCCTCTCTGATCTGCATCCCAGTATCCTAGGTGTCAATTGCCACTCAAGGATGTGACTAGTCCTCGGTCTCCTCCTCTGTCACGCCCCCTGTAAACTCCTCAGTACTCAGAGTCTACCGCTAAATGGGTGTCATCGCTGCTATGGGCTGTGAGACCCGCGGCAATCTAAAGCAAATTTTCCCTGAGGTGCCAATCACAGCTCCCTCTCTCTACTGGCACCGGCTACTACTCCTATCTGGCCTGTAATAGGAACACCAGGAGTAAACACTGTCCAACCTTGAGCAAGTCTCAGCATCCGATCTGTAACACTGGCACCACTCAAGGAAGCATACCCGTAGTAATGGTAAGCCAAAGCTATTGAGGAACACTCGGCCAAAGGGGTGCATCTCCACTCACCCCACTTTATGCAATAAGCTGCCATGTGGTAGAGCAGGAGATCAAGGTAAGAGCCTCCTCACCCCATATGCCTGCCATAGTCTGATATGGTGTGGCCTCCATGTCGGCAGTAGTCAGGGAGACTGAACATGGCTGATGAGGTGCTCTAAGCACCGACATACCTATCCATCTGGGCAGCCCTCACAGCTCCGTGGTTCTGAAAAATCACGCTAGGTTTTCTAAACCATAGGGGATGAAGTGCTCATAGACCCAAGTGCAAAACCAGGGTTGGGTTTACCTCAAAACAAAGCCTACCCAGTAGGTGCCCCCCCTAGGTGGAAGTCATTTTAAGTGGTCCCAAGAATTTCTCCTCCCCAGGCATATATCCGATCGTGCCCCTCTGAAAAAGTATTTATCATAATCAGGGGGACCAGCAGGGGGATAAAAAGGTATCTCCTCCCTTGTCCCCAATCAGTCTTGAGGCAAGGATAACCTGTGATCTCACGGGTCGATGTTCCGGGGATGTGGAAAAGAAGGCATGGATCGCTATCTCGTCAACGGACGTTTGACTCTACTCATGCAGAAACCGTGGAGATGACTGCATCTCCCATATAGGTAGCTCACTATGCAATCAATGCAAATCAACCTCATGTCTCAAGGGTGGGTTGTCTCCCAAAAATCGGGACTCACTTTCATAATGCGATAGACATCCCTGATTCATTTTAAACAAGGAAAATTCACCGCGGCACCCCTAGCATATTCGTATATGGTGTTCCATATTCTGCATCCCAGTATGAGAACATTTTGACAAAGGATGTGATTAGATGGTGGCACGGGTCAGTGACTTGTTCGCCTGAAATGCGTAGTATCTTTAATTTTTTTGAGGAGGTTGGCTCCTCGCTCTACCCTGTGAAAGGGCATCTAGTCACCTATATGGGAACCTAGATTATTCGCCAGGTAGAACACTCTCTACTCCATCGGATATACTCCCCTTTTCAACAATATGCATATATCCCGTATTACAGACGCGTGACAAGGGGGTAAGTTATTGCACGCGCGAGCAAGGACTGGTTTATAGATAAGGAGATACTACAGATATTGACGCATAGCTAGACGCATGACAAAGAGTTTGTTGACGAGTAGACATGGAGATTTTGCATTCAATGATGCAAGAACCAGGGAAGAGGCTGAGCAGACGAGCGACAGGATATTTGTTGTCGCACCGTCAAAAAAGGGTGCATTGATGCGCGTCAATAGACGCTCAGTGACGCATGAGTCAGGGCGGCCGTCATGTAACCGCCGCGTTACTGGGCAGGTCTGTTGACGCGTGTCAATGAGGGTTATTTGTTGACACCACGTGGATCTTGATGGATAACTTGAAAAAGCCTGACAAGGAGTGCAACAAATAGACCATTGATGCATAGCAGACACACGACAACCCAGTTTGTTGATGCGCAACCTACGAAGACCTTTTAACACTGAGAAATTTTCAGAGGTTAGAGGCTGCAGATGTGCGATAGGAAATATTTTGCATGTTGCACATTTAAGGGGGTAAAAATGCATTGACGCGCATCAACAGACCTCAGTGACCGTGCGCCAAAAATCTCCCGGGTCGCACGTCTGCAGCCTTCTGTCGTAGGCACTTGATCACTATCAGGTGAAGGATTATTTCGACTACAACCCCCATAAGAAACTGTCATTGTGGGTCCCAGAGCTCAAAATCAATCAAATCGACTCGGGGATATTCACCAGGTAAATGCTCCCACCTCCGATTTCCATAGAGCGTCTCTTTATAATGAACCTTGGTTTAAATGTCATTTTCCACAGGTTTGGGGCACCGATGGAGGTAAGTTCCTATCCACGCACAAATGGTATGTTCTCATTTCCTGTTGATTTTAGCATTTCTTTTCCAAACTATTGTGTCTATCTGCACTTGAGCTCTCTTTTTGTTTTGCAAGTAGTGGGAATTTTGGACGGTGTCATTTCAACACACAGCTGTATCAGGTATAACTCCTAACTTCCCATTTCAGGACCACCATACTCAGACCCATCGTTTTATACCTCTTCATGGCTAAAACGCTTCTCCGAGGGGGTAATATGTACGTACCAAAAAATTGTAAGGTATTGTATCTGCCAGAACAACGTGACATGTGCCCCAATGATGATACAGGTCTCCTTGCAAGGTGTTCGGGATTCAGAAAAATCTCTCCAAGTGTGTGTTAACATGCTGCATGCCCCACTTAGCCCTTGTGTGTTTTCTTTTCCCCTTTTCCCCTCTTTTCTTGGCCGTTTTCCTCTTCAATGATGAAACCACTGCCCTGAAACAGGGTGGCGGTCCTATAACTGCCGCCTTACTCAGGGCAATGGTCCCTTTACACATTTTCTAGAAAGCTCTTTTAACATGACTCACATAATTTCAATGTTTTACCAACCTTCTTTCACCTCCATAAGCTTGCATTTATGATTCTGATTCCCTGAAATAATGTTTTTCCATTATTTATAGTTTAAGAGTTCTATTTGGTTTTTACCTTGGGTAAATGCAAATGCTATAAGTAGATGGCTTGTGCTCAAGCAAATGGCCCCTCAAAATTTGCCTCTGATTTCTCTTTGCAATAGATTTAGTTTTCATTTTTCTTAGAATGCTTAGTTTGTTTCATTGCATGCTTAGTTAGCATTATTTTGCTGTTAGTAAGCCACATATCCATCTTGTGCAAGTACTGTTGTTATTTTATCCAATCCATTGGAGTAGAATAGCTTAGGAAGCCATTAAAGTTGCAGGTTTTTCTCCTCAAACAAGATAGTTTCAGGTTCTGGACGCTTTATGTTGCATGACTCGCAATAGATCCCGCTAGGAATTGCATAAGCCAAGCTCTGTACTCTTGCGCTATCCCTCTCCTACTCACATTGTATTCAGTTAGTGTCTTGAGCTGCCTTTATCCCAATATCTACTTCTGTTGATGCTAGCATTACATGCTTTTCTGGATCCATGTGAACATGAAGGAACGAGGAGATCACACTGAGGGGACAAGATCACACACACCATCGGATTCACTTTCAATCGTAGTATAAATTGTTATTTTTTAGTTTAAGTTAATTCAGAAACTTCAAAATAGATTAACACTTAGATCCAGGTTCTAGCTTTCAAAGTTCTAGTTAGAATCATATCAAATAGAGTAGTTAATTGCTTTATTTCAGTTAATTCTACTCTTGATATTGCCAGGGAAGCTGTGGGGATTGATAGTTTCTGAGAAACTATGATTCACTCCTCACTTCTGAGGTAGGATCGAGAGCCTTGCAAATAGATTAGATGAGCTATTTCATTGTTTAGAATAGATCTACAAATTGCACAGACAAATAGCTACACTCGGTTATTTTGTTTGTTTTTAAGTTATTATTTTAGCTGTCAATTCTAGATATTTTAAATAGCTGCTTTCTTAAATTCATAAAGCTCGTCAGAAAACACAAAAAAAAATAGATAAATCATATATGCTATAGATACACTTCACATAGTTAAATTTCATTTTACTGTAGTTCATTTTACATTATTGCTTTTGTATGACAATCACGGGACCTAGAGAGCCCAGGGAATACGTATTCGAGCCAATCGTGCCTCAGCCCAATCTCATCACAATGATAACTGATATAGATCAAAATCTTAGGATCCAAGTCTTTCGAACAACGGTAAGCTTGCAACAAATCAATTCCCAGTTGAGCGGACTAAACATAGAAGACGACCAAGCACACACGTTTTGGTCGAATCAACCGAACTACAGATTACCCTAGGCAACATTCATATGACTGTAGAAGGGTTTGAAAGAGAACAAACCTTTGGTTGTGATCCTTTGGTCCCACAGCCAGATGCAGGAGACACTCTTCTAGATATAGATACCAGCCTAAGAATCCAGGTTGCACGAATGCCTGTAAGATATTCTGAGAAAATCACATAGTTATTGATCCTAAATATAGAAGCTGAGAAAGCATATGATTACTGGATACTAGGGATTAGGACTTGATTTAACGCATGACCATAATAGGTCCACAACAACTAAGAATCTACGGTTGTGACCCACAAATCCCGCAGCCCAACGAATCCATAGGAGAATTAGACATAGACACTGGCCTACGCACACTAGTATTCCGGTCTACCCCACTTCCACCTATCATCATCGAACAATTATCCTTGTTAGACACAGCAGCTAACAGAGCTAGGGAATTCTGGACTAGGCTAGAGAATCGCCCATAGAAGTCGACTATATTTACCATCATTCATATGACCCTGTCTGGAGAAATACACGAAACTATCCCGGGTCATTTTCCACGTATTCCACAACCTATAGATCGAATCACGCTCAGAGCTCGATATTGATTGGAGCCTTCGAGCAGTCATCCTTGCTAACCGATCTATCACACCAGTTCAAGTTAGGATGGCCTTCTTTGCCTTAGACTCACAAATTCTTGCTAGTGCGTATTGAAGACATTAGATTGCCTAACTAGTTTTTCTGCATCTCACACATATTCCATACCCACCGGCTGTCTCGGCACGACCTCAGGAGGTCGGGTGCAAGGAAGAGTCACTTGTAGATTCCCATGCTCGCATGTCACTTTTCCATCGTACAGTCCCCAATAAAAATTTCAGTCTACTATCATGGCGCGTACTATCCTCTAGGGGCCACTATCCTTGACGTGCCCCTCTACTTCAAAATTTGTACACGATATACCACTATGAGTCTCATGGGTTGAGTTTGTAGACAAATTCTCCAGTTGTTTAGCCATAGTAGCAATTTGAGCCTCCATAAATGGGCTAACACCAATATCAATACTTCCAACAGCCTTGGTGCACAGAGTATCTTCTAACACCTCACACGGGTCTGTGAAATTTTTATGAGATAAATATCTTCTAAATGGACTTATCAACCCCCCAATAAACCATTGAGCATGTTTTGAAGGGTGAATGTCATATGACAATTTTGACAGGAGGGTCTTGAACCATGTATCATACTCCCACACACTCTCTTCCATTCCTTGTTGAATCTCCTTTAGGGTGTTGATGCTCTTATGTTCAAACTCAGGGATGTGGAATTCTACCAAGAAGGCATTTTTTAAAGCAGTATAATCCGCCACCATTTGATGAGGGTCATATTTCCTATACCAGTTATACACGCACCCTTGCAACGTCATTATACATTGACTAGCCTTCCACTCCGAGGTTGTGATCCCATGTGCGTGCCATATCAACTCACACTTATGAACATGTTCTCCAGCACCTTCAATACCTTTGTAATCTAGAAAATGTAAAGACATCTCAAAGAAGACTTGAGGGGGTGGCTGGGTCCCTTGTCCTTCTGAGCCAGAGCCTTGGTTCCGTCTAGTGTTTCCTCTGCTGCCAGATCCACCAGGTCCTATGCCTCCTGAGCCACCAGATCCACTAGGTCTTGTAGTGGTCATGCCAAGGGTCCCCAAAGTTCTACTGAATTGCACACCAATTGTCTATGATAATGCCCCACTACCACTAGTGTACACCCCACCACTCCCAGATGTGAGACCGAAGGCTTGTTTACTTTCTCCCTATCCAAAAATTCCTCTAAATACTAGAATATGTGTAGCTATAGAAGTGGGAAATGAAAAATTATATCTCCTGGGTGTAGATCTGTCACTTACACTAATATCAACTAGGTCAACGATACTCTTTCCTTGATTTGGAAAACCAAGCGCCATGGTTTGGTCAGTAGGTGGGTTCAGATACGTGCCAACAAATCTTCTCCTTTGATGTGACAAAATCTCATCAGAAGCTAAATGGGTCTCTCTTACATGCTTGTCAAGATCGGGTAGCAAAGTCTACTCAAGTTCCAAGTCCTCCAAGTGAACCTCCACTCCTTCCTGCAACATCTACCTCTATAGATCCATCACACTTGTAACCTCGCATTTTCTAGCAATCTCCCTTTCACGTGCTTCACTATAGTTGAGCCATCCCTCCTCCATTTCTTTCTCCATTTTAATATCTTCCATCTTCCTCTACCATAGCTTCCTCACCCAGCACTCAGAATGGTTTAGCGGCCATTGGAAATGCCTCTGCACTCATGGTCATGATCAAGATCTTCATTGCTAAAGGAATAACACGCATAAATGATCCTCTGGGATCCCTCAGGAACTCCAACCCAGCAACTTCCAAACAAGAATACATGGAAATAGTGTATTCTAGAGTGTAGCTAGCCAGCACTCCCTTCCACCAATGATCCACATCACAAGTCCACATCAGATCTGCATCTTGTAACCTCTGGTATTCCTCTTAGTTCCACGTGCATGATCTATAATACCAACTTGATCTAGATGCATATGTTGAGAGCCATTCATACAACTCTACTGGGAAGTAACAGAAAATAATATCATATAAATCATGGTAGAGGTTATCTTCTACCCATCTACATGCACCAAACTTAGATACAGTGCTAAATCTCTGAGAAAATTCATCCTCCGTGATCTTAAACCATGATTCAACACTTTCTAAAGTTAAACACTCTAACATCACTCATTACATAGATCATGATGTATGCCATTTCCCACTACAACCTCGAAAAGAGGTCCCGACAACAGAACCAAGATGTAGTCATTTTTACACCCATCAAAGAATAAGGAAAACCCATGCGCGTTGGCCTATCACCCAGCGGGCACTGGGCGCTCACGTGAGGCACATGCGGGTGCCGAGCCTCTCCTTTATGTGAGTTTAGTGGGAAACATCATCTATGACCTAAGTTTAAGATATTTGAGAGGAAATAAGACATACAATCACCATAGAGCTCAGAACGGCTTCTAGATCCTTGTAGTCATTCCAGATAGAAAAGTTCTTAACAGATTATAGAACTTACACCAAAACATCTTAGTTCATAAAAATAAATGAAAAAGAGATATTAAGAAGGATGTATGCATCAGAACCATTAATGTTCATATTCACATAACCTAGTAACCTCATTACAATCATTAGGTCCATTATAGAATATCACAGAAGGGCAAACCACAGTCATGCATTATAACTGGATTCATATAGCTAGGATCTCAAAAGAAAACTTATAACCCCCAAACCCTTGATACATCCTTTCCTACACTTATTTACCGAAGCTAACAGAGTCCTTGTAGTATTTTTACAGAGCTCCTCCCTTTATCCATTTCTTTCTTTTCTCTATCTAATCTATCTCTACTCTCCTATATCTCCCTCTTTCTTCTGCAGGCGCTTGTATTTATAGGCATCATGAAGTGCCAAATCATCCTTCTGTGGCCTCAGATCCATTGCCAAGTGTATGAATGTGGTTCTCCATGGGTGCATGCTCCTCTAGGCCTGAGCTCACCATTCATTGCCATGATGTCCTTCTAGAAGCTTCTATCGCATGGCATATTCCTTCCAGGCCACCCTGTCGCCAGGTTGGAATCTTATCCACTCAGCTCACATTTTTTTCGCGTCCTGCCTTATAGGTCAAAAACAGCTAAGTCTCGAATTCTACTCCATTGGCGTGCATCTCGGGTTCTACCAAAACCCTACTTGAACCCTTCCTTGTGCGCCTTATCTTGCACACTTTTTTCAACCTCACACGCCTATGCACCCTTTTTGGACTTAGTTGATATTTCAGGGGCCCAACAGAGGAAGCTACCAAATTTTAGGTTACAATGATGGATTGCTACAAAGTCTTTGTTGGATATTCTCCTCTCAAAGTTATATAATTACAAGGACTTTCTTCCATTTAGCCAATACCAGGTTTGGCAATTTGACTTTTGTTTGGAGTGTTTCAACAATATTAGCTTTGATAGAGATCTAGATAGAGGCTAGTTCATGTATTTTCCCTTTAAATATGTGCATGTTTCTTTCTTTCTATACATTCCATAACATTAATGTTATAGAAATCAAACAAGCAATATTCATCACAGGGGTATCTTTTACACCCAATTCCCAACTGTGAATAACCTGCACCAGGTCAGTGGTATCATTCCAAACTAGGGTGAATATGTCAGACATGTACTTTCATATTTGGAAAGTAAAAGGGTAAGATAAGAAAATTTTATCACACGTTTTTACCTCATTTAAGCATAACACACATCTAAAAGGTCCTTTCAACCCTCTTTTCATAATATTTTCCCTATGAGTACCAGTTTATGAAGAAGGGTCCACGTAAAAAAAGCTCACTTTCGGCCATAACACTAGCTACCATATCTTTCTGAAGAAATCCTCCCATGGATGATTAAGTGGCCCAACCAAAGAATCATACCCCTCCGCCACCATGTAATTGCCATCAGATTGGCTTCCCCACCCCAGTTCGTCTTCCATGCTTGAAAAGGATAGCTGGCGTGGCTATAAAATGTACATCAATTTTTGGATCTGTTGTTGTGATAAGATCATTGGCCATTGAGAAAATGGAATCCATGCTTTCTAAGGATGTGACTATTGATAATGGTTGATTTTTATCCACCCTTGTGCATAGAGTGCATTCATAATAGGTAGAAAATCTAGGTATTGAGATATAATTGGTGGAAACCCATTCCACGAGTCTGTCTAAAAATTTACTTGACAACCATTTTTGACAATCCAAAATAAATTGTCTTTGGTAAGAGTCTCGCCTATGCGAAGGGTGGACAACATAGGAGATCCACTAGCTGGTAAGGAATGGCGAATGAGCTAAGTCATTGGTAAACCACTTGCATATTTAGCACACACAGTAATAACCCATAACTCATGTGGATTTTGGAGAAGCCTACAATATAATTTAGTTTTCAATGTCATATTTTTCTTAACACTATATCTAAAACCAAGTCCCCCAGTGTCTTTAGGATCACATAAAATCTCCCATTTGGCTAAATGCCATTTTTTATCCTATTGTTTCCCACACCAAAGAAACCTCTGACTAATATGATTAATATCATGAAGAATCCTAGCCAGAATATGAAGAAGAGATGTAATATATATTGAAATGGCCTGTAGGACAGTTTTGACCAGGGTCATTTGTCCTCCTAAAGAAAGCCATCTATTTGTCCGTTTGTCAAATTTGGCTTTAATTTTTTCCGTAACCCATGACTAATCTATGAGCTTTTGAGGAGAAAGGAAAACACCAAGGTACTTAAGCGGAAAAGTGCCTTGTTGAAACCTCAACTTCTGAAGGATATCCTACTCAAGTCATGGGGGGAAATGAAATAAGATGATGTTGGATTTTCCTTCATTAATATCTTGTCTAGTATCCTGAGAGAAAATGTGTAGAATAGAGGAAATATGAGATGCTTATCTCTTAGAGGCTTCCCCCATTATAGAAGAGTCGTCCACAAACTGAAAGTGTGTCAAAGGTGGATCCTGTCACACAAGTTGGATACCTTTAAGCTTTTTTCATTTCTAGTAGTAGTTAACAATTGCCCAAGAGATTTCACCTCAATTATAAACAAAAAGGGAGAGAGTGGGTCACCTATCCTGATTCCTCTTGAGGCTAAAAACGTAGGGGAAGGTTCCCCAATGATGAAAACAGAGAACAAGACAATAGTGATAAAATTTTAGATCCACTCAATCCACTGAGTAACAAAGCCAAATCTTTGTAAAATAATAGCCATAAATCCCCAATCCACTTTATCATATGCTTTCGCAAGGTCTAATCGTAAGAACATGGCACAATTTTTTTAAATTTGCATAGAATGAAGAAATTCTTGCGCTAAAAATATATCATCTGTAATTTGTCTACCTGGAACAAAACCTCCTTGTTCTGGTGATATAATTTTTTGCATAATTGGGTTTAGCCTTTCAACCATCACTTTAGTAATGATTTTATACAGAACATTACATAAAGCAATTGGGTGATATTCAACAATGGTAGATGCCTCTTCCAATTTAGGAATAAAATCTATATGAGTGTAATTAAGAATGTGTAAGAGATTTCTTTCTTGTCGACATTCCTCAACCAACTCCAAAAGATCTATCTTAATCAACTCCCAAAACTATTGATAAAATTCTATCAGAAATCTATCTGGCCCAGGAGTTTTTCCTTTCGTCATAATAAACACAACTTGATGTAATTGTTGTTCAGAGATAGGCTTAAGCAATTGGTGATTGTATTCCTCCATAATAATAGAAGGAATATTATCATAGATAGCCTATTGTGCCCTCTCATTTAGGGAAGAGTTCTAAAAAAAATTGTTGAAATAATGTAAAATCATCTTTTGGATTCCCCTCTTTGATGTCTCCTGATGGATTCAATAGTCAAAGATGCTATATAGTTATGTGCTCGATGATCCAAGACCAATTTTTGGAAAAAATCAGTATTCTTGTCTCCCTCCTTTAACCATTATACCCATGCCTTTTGTTTCCAAAATATCTCTTCCCTTTTCTCTCACTCCCGTAGATGTTTAGTGAGCTCAATCTCCTTCTTTTGTAGATTGAATGAAAAACCTTGCAATCTAATCTATTGGTTAAGGACATGAATTGATTCAATGAGATATCTTTTTCTAGCATGCATATTTACAAATACATTCCCATTCCACTCCTTAATTTTTCTTTGAACATAGTTAAGATTTTGGTAAAATGTATGCATATAGGTCCCATATCTTGGCTTCCCATGTTTCCACCATTTTGTAATCAAATCAAGAAACTATTCATTCCTCATCCACATTAATTGATAGTGGAAGGATGCCTTAAATGTCTTTGATTGTCCAATATCCAACAATACCACCTAATGGTCAGATCCTCCATGATCAAAGACATTGGAAATTGGGGGAAAATCCATGTTCATCCAATCCTCATATATATAAAATATGTCTAATATTTCCCTAATGCAGCTATCCCCAGTTCTTCTATTAGACCATGTCATAAGACCATTTTGGGTCTGAACATCAATTAGTTGAAGGTTCTAAATAGAATTACTCACAATGGCTGATGAAGCATCCAAATGTGAATTTCCACCATGTTTTTCCTAAGTAGAAAGAATAGTATTAAATTCTCCACCTATTATGAAAAGATACCCCAAGTGATCATTCACAACAAAATTAATAAGGTTCAATTAATATTTCTTTCCTTCAACATTGGTTGGGGCATAGATATCAAGGAAAAACATTAATTGATTTGTTTCCATATCTCACACACCCAGATATAGAACTCCATAAGATCCCCCACTATGTAAGATCTGGAAGTGCTGAAGGTCCCAAATACATGCTATACCTCATGATGCTCCATCAAAGCCTAATGAAAGCATATGACCTTGTTTGCTGATATTGTTGGCCAAAACATTCATTAATTCAACTGATGTCTTAATTTCTTGCAAAAATAGCATCTTAGGTTAATATTATTGCATCAATCTTTGAATCTCATTTATTTTAGAGGGGATCCCCTTTAGCCCCCACACATTCCATGTAATGACCCTCATTGTGAAACCTTCTCAATAAAGGCTATCAAATCTGCTACCTTACCTCCTTTAGTTAACCCATGACTTGTGTTCTGAATCCGGGAACTATTTGATTTCCGTCCTGGGCATAACTGAGTGTTCAATCTCAATTTTTTTTCATATTCTTGATGTACCCCCAACAAATTTTTATTGCTACCAGCTCTAAGTAGATAGGGAGGAAGCATTAAGGCTAGACAAATTTCTTCCACTTGAGCTACTTGTGGACCCTTTTCATGACTTCCTCCAGACAATTTTTGTTTCCATTGAGAACCATTGATATTATCCTCTTGAACATTGTTATCACTTTGTTCTGCAATAGGTTCATTCTCTTTTGAATTTGTAGTTACATTAGGCATGGGAGTTACTAGCACAATTTGTGTTTCAGGGACTTATGAGACAAAAATATCTTCCATATTCAGATTTGCATCTTTTGACTACAGAACTCCATAATGATTGGAATTGGTTTGCAAGTCTTTATCTAGAGGTTTCCCTTTTACTATCTTTTTTTATTTGGCACCATAAATTCATCTTGTTTCTCCTTCCCCACAGTTGGGGTCTATATTTCATAAGGGTGGTCCTTAAGAAAATGTCCATACTCATGACATACTCTACATCTGAAGGTAATGTTATCATAATCCACTACATGTTCCCATTATTCATCACCCAAATCTAACATGATTTTAGAGGGTAAGGGTTGGTTCATGTCCATATAAACGCATAAGTGAGCATGCACCATGTGTTCGATGTAAATAGAGGCATCTACGACACAAACATATTAGCCCAAAGTATTGCCTATAGCTAGGAAGATAACATGATTCCAAAATTCAGATGGAAGCCTGAACAGTTGGATCCAAACTGGTATAATTAAGGGAATATCCTCCTCCTTAAACATAGACTGTCATGGTTTCATGAAGAGGCATGCTCTACCAAAGAACCATGGACCCCTTTGGAAAATGTATTCTTTTTCTGCCATAGTTGCAAAGACTACAAGAAAATAAATATTAGGGTAAACTAACACAGAATATTCACTTGGGACATGCCAATTCTCGCTAGCCCATTCCTTAAATTCCATTAGAGAAGGCTTAAACCCCAAAAACCTCACTATCAATTCCTTGTCTTGTAACATTTGTATTCCTCCTTGCACATGTAAACAATGAGTTTTGAGATCCAGAACATTAACAAAAAATTTCATGCATCCAAAAGGTGTCTTTCGAGGATCCCTTTTAAACAAGTGCACAAAGGTTTTAGTGTTATTATTCATTCCAGCATCTTGTGGTCAAATTCCCTGAACCGCCTCTTTGAAAGACATTTTTGAATAATCCCCTTTTTCTTGGACCAAAGTGGGTATATTTTGTATTTGCATATGAGTTCTATGTGAATGCCATTCAGGAAAATACCAGAAGAAACAAACCATAGATGTATGCCCTATGTCGGCCCCTCAGGGCTCGACTATCTTGGTAGTACACTAAGTTTCGACAATACAGAAACTAATAACTTTCCTAAAAAACAAACTGATGAACAAAATTCCTACAAATAAAAAATAACCTTAGGCCACAGGAAGAAGACACCTCTTTAGCCTATACGCAGTGCTGGAAATTAGTGTCCCATCCCTAAACAATATTGACCACCTCTTCGCCAACAAAACATGTGTGCTTTCTGTAGTCCACTGCCTCTGTTCTTCAATTTAGTACTAATTTCTATCTACATGTATGTATCTCCTTGGCCACATCCTACCATGCCAATTAACACCCTATGGCGTGTGCTCTATGATCAGCCCAAACCCTCCTTGGACATGAATGTTTCTTCCTACCCTGACCACCTCTCTAGTGCTCATAATCGTGCCCCTCACCTTGCAAAAAGATGGAGAGAACCCTAGTATGAACTGGTCACCACCTCGTTCAACTAGTAACTACCTCTCTTTTTCCATAACGCAGTGTCTGCATGTGAGTTTTAAATTCTTTGATCTTATGTCTATTAATTTCATGTTTTCTTCTTTTCTATCTTTGTATATACATGTCTCCTTCTCTTTCTCTTGTTTTTCTCACACACCTTTTTTTCCATGATCTTAGGGAAATAATCATTTTGGCACTATTTCTCTTGTTTTAGTCACACTTAGTTTTTTCATGATTTTAAGGAAATGACCATTTTTGCACTCTATCAAACCAATTGATTATATACATAAATATTACAAAAAATGATCATTTCCTTTGTGGTCCCTTTTGCCCCTTGATTTTAAATTTCCAAAGATTTTTGGATTTCCATGAGGGGTTTTCCATTCATTATGTATTGGCTTGGGAACTTATAGGGTCCTAATTTGAATTCTAAGAATTCTATAAAAAAAAAACATTAACACATTTAACATAAATTTTATACATTGAATTTGTATGGAGGAATTTGTTTAAAGAGTGATATTACAATAGTAGGATTAGAACCATTATTTTTAAGAGCATCCTTGTTATAAAAGACAAAATCGTGTATGAAGAGAGAATTATAGCATTTATTAATCCACAGTTACATACATCAAAAGATAAGGGTTGGAATTTTTGCATATGTTGAATTGATTGATAAGTACCATCAAGTGTTGATTACAATTTTTTTTTTAAGAAATAAGGGATTTGATAATTATTTGCACCCTTTTTGAGATGATAAGAATTTTAATAAACTAAACAACAGTAAAAATGAATGTAAGGTTAGGAAACTAGGAACTATTATGATTAATTAACTTCCAACATTAAGTATGCAATATCATAATAACATATTGGTTTTTACAATTAGTGAATGGAAGCTCAAATATACAAGAGGAAGATAAACTTAGCTATAAAGAGATGTATATAAGATATATGGGTACACAGACTAGAAAATATATGAGTGCAAATCCTGAGGAAGCTTCATTGTTGGTATTGTAAGGTCTAAAAATGCCTTGGTGTAGGACTATAAGGTCTAGTCGAGATGTATAATCCACTCACTCCCCCAATTTGTATGATCTTTAATGCCTTCATAATTTGGTTTTGTAACTTTTTGGGTCCTTCAGTGACTTGAAAATAGAATTTTTTGTCAAACCCTATTTGTTGCATAGTCTCGATATCATCTATAATCAATTGAATCATGCCAAAACCCTAACCATGGGTAGTAGAACCTGTAAGAAGGTTAGAATTTTGGTTGAAGTGCAATTTGTGCACTACCTACATCAACACTACTCCAAAGAGGCCTCAAATAATGCATGGTTCTTCACCTAACATGTGACATCTATATTACTAGAACTAGTTGACAACGTAAACCTCTTCAATCACACTTGATAGAATTGTGCTCTTGCTAAGACTTGGAAGTGAGAACTTAGTGTGTTTGGATTTGAGGGAAGTAAAACTCCTTCATTTGGTTGAGTGATTCATAACTGTATTCATGGATGTCCTAGTGGATGTGCATTCTCTTTAAGGATATTTAGGGATCTTGGAGTTCCTTTTGCATGGGTTTGTAATGGGGGTGCTAATAGAGTGTCAGGTTAGTAAATGAGGTGATGTTAAATTTCTTATACAGGGTTTTAAATGTAAATTATCATCATAAGGCCAACCCAAGAGGATTAAAAGACCCAAAAAATAATAATGCATCACAAGTAGAGTTAGAAAATGTATTAGTGCAAGACTGTATACGTTGGCTAGGACTAGATTATACAACCTGACCGAACTATATGGTTTTGGATAGAGAGGAGCTATGTGAAATCTGAAATTTACATCTTGGAAAATGTAGACACTCAAATTTGAAAATTACCCCTTAAAACTATTGGTTATGGCAATGCACTCTTGCTAAGACAAACACACTTTTTCTATCTCCATTTAATAAATATCGAGGTCTTTTTTCGAACTTTTTTATTAATACACACTGATACATCGACATATTCTAAGAGTTAAATGTTGGAACATAATGATTAAGTGGTCTGGCCAACCCTTAATATATATGGGTCCGTCACTAATATATAGGTTAATATTAAATAATATGAAATATTTATATTTCTATTATTGAATATGCTAACCTAGGTATATACTTTAGGTTAAATATTTGATATCATGAAATGATTATATTTCTAATATTAAATATTATAAACCTAGGTGTATGTGTTAACCATTTTAGGTTGAAAAGGTGGGTCGGGAGACATACCCGATCACCTTATATAAAAAGGACTTTAGGTCCTCATTTGATATATTCAGGAAATATATAAAAGGTGTGAAAATCAAGTGATCCCCTTGTGCAGCCCCTTCTTTCCATTGTGCAGCCTAAAAGTTTTACTTTATGAAGAATCAAGGTGAATTCACAAGTGGAAAATTTAGAAATTTCTTACCTTCTGTTGAAAACTTGTGTATAGGTAAGGGTAAAATATTTGAAATATTTTTTTCTATAGTTTTTAATATGTACAGGTTAAAAAGATATTCAAAATAAAAACACAAAGTTAAAATGAGATAATATCTCAGGTATAAATGGAGAATTGTTTTTTTTTTTTAAAGTTAGTTTATTGGTGGCCCATGTGAAGTGTGGTAAATATTTATTAAAATATTGGTAGTTATAGCCACATAAAAGTTTTAAAGTTTTTAGCTTGCAAGAATTATATAAAATATTTTACAATATTTTCATAGTTTTAAATGTGTGCAGGGTAAAATTATGAGTAAATGAAGGGAGGAGACAAGGTTCATGAAAATAGGAATTTCAATTTATTTCATTGGTTGGGTGAAATAACTTATCCCCTCTGTGAAATATGCAAATTAATCTATACTCTCATAAATCTACTTATACTTGGTAAAATTATTTTAACCTGGTCTATGCCCTTTAAACCCCTTTAATAAGGGTTATGTGTTTTTTTATTATTAAAAAAATATACTATAGTTTATAGTTTTTATGAACTATATGTTATTTTTTATTTACATTCTATAAACTATATATCTTTTATTTTTTAAAGTATATATATATATATATATATACATTATAAATTATAATAGGTTATTATAATGTATTAAAATATAACCTCCCTAATATTATAAAGAAGAAGAAATTATAGAATTTCACATTCTGGAAATACACAGCAAGTTTTTGGCTTCATTAAATTTGACAATCAAATGACTGTCATGGTAGACCAAACATAAAACAATATGACATGGTCATTTAGACGCCAAATTTAAGCTCGTAGGTTCTAGGAAAATTTCAGTGTGTTAAAATTGACGGTCAAATGACCGTTACGTCAGACCAAAAAATAAGCCATTATGAGGGTCATTTAAACGTCAAATTTAAGTTGGTCGGATCTTTTTCTGCATTAATTATTTTTAAGAAATTTTAAGTTATGCATTCTTAGGGGTCTCTTCTTCACTTATATATGGTCAAAAATATTTTTTTATATAAATGTGGGGTATAATGCAGAGCCCTTTATATTGCGGGTTATTATTTTGATCATGAGAGGGTAATTAGTATGCATTGTAATGACAAAATTAGTTATGATCAAATAGTTTCTTTAGATATATAAAATTTAGATCTGATTCTATTAAAAGTGTTGTTTTTATTATCGATAAATATGTATCTAACTCTATGGTACATTGTATATTATAATGAGGTGTGTTTTACAAGTTTAGGAAAATAATGACATCTAGGTATTTCTGTCTTGATGAAACCTAGATCCTAAATGAGACCAACTACAACTTTTGGATCAAAAAAAAAATTGTCGAGGAAACTCTAGACTATTGTTTCTAGCTCTGAGGTTTCTCCCACCGGTCATCAAGAAAATGTAGATAGCATGAATACATTCTTGCAACAACTACAAGAGTCTGCTTTCAATGATTCTACGCAATGTGAATGATGAGTACCTTCTACACATTAGTAATATCAAACATCTGAAAGTGTTATGGACACAACTAGAATCCATTCATGAAGGATACTTAGTATATCAAGGATACTAATGAGAATACAATAGCTGAAGGAATTCAAAGAAATGGTCTATATATTTTTGATGATTTCTCTTTTGTATCTTGTTTTATATCTCAAAGTTTGAATAATTCAAAACTATGGCATGAAAGGTTAGGACATGTTATTTATCAAAGCTTATATGAAATGTCTAGATATAATCTAGTGAAAGGTTTACATGTGGTGTCTTCTTCTCTTGAAGTTATTTCATTAAATGATTTTAAATGATGGTTTTGATTTTGATTTAGTAAATGGTCATGATAATGTTTTGATGTTATAGATGTTTCTAAAACTCTAATCTTCCTAGATAAGAAATTAAATTAGGCTCAATCTATGTTAAAAAGCTCAAATCCTATTAACCTTAGGAAAATGACCAGAAGCCATCATATGTACCATGCATTAATTATCTTTTATGAACCTGAGGTGTAAAGTATTATAGGGTCTAGGTGGATATACAAAGTAAAATATAATGTTGATGGTAGTATTAACAAACATAAATCTAGACTTGTTGGTAGAGGTTTCACTCAGAAACCTGGTATTGATTATGTTGAGACATTTCCTGTAGCTAAAATGAGTAGTGTTACAGTATTTTTTGCAATCATCGCTTAATTTGGGTGGAAAATCCACCAAATGGATAAGAAAAATGATTTTTTGAATTATGATTTAAAAGAAGAACTTTACATTTTTCAACCTAAAGGATTTAAATAAAATGGTAAAGAAAACTATGTTTGTAAGTTGAGAAATCCTTGTATGGTTTAAAAAAAGCTCTTAGAGTTTGGTATGCAAAAATTGTTTCCTTCTTTAAACTGTTAGGTTTTGTTAATTGTTCTTCTAACAATGATATATTCACTAAGAAATAAGGCTCACATATTATCATTATATGTAGATATGTTGATGATTTACTTATGTCTAGTGACAACTCTAATTTAATTCATAGGATTAAAGAGAAATTGAAGAAATGATTTGAAATGAATGAGTTAGGTCTCTCACATCATGTTATTTGTATAATTATATTTCATTTTATTGTTATTTTTAAAAACACAATATGCAACCATTGTATTGAAAATTTTTCTTATGATTTATTGTAAACCATTTTCTACTTCAATAGAAGTTGGAATAAAGATTGATTCTAAATCTGCATAAGAAAAAGGTTGATCCTATTTTATATACGTTGTTAGTTGATAGTTTGATTTATCTAACTATAAATAGCTCAGATATTTCCTATACAGTAGGAATTATTTCAAGGTTTATGTAGGAACATTTTTTTAAGAGATCATTGGAATCTTGCAAATGATAATTTTTAGATGTTTGAAAGGAAAAATCAATTATGGGTTGCATTATACTAAGAATGAAAATGCTATGTTATATGGATTTTATGATTCTAACCATATTGATGTTGTGTTATAAAATATATTGGATATTTGTTCAAGTGTTTTTCTGGTGTAGAAACCATTACTTGGAACAACAAATGTAATCAACAATCTCCATTTCTTCTACTGAGGCATAGAAGTACAATGGAAGAAGTAAAGAAGCCATGTGGTTGTAGTGGCTGTTGGTAGAGATACACATGGAAGTTAAAGGAAGTATTCCTCTTTTATGTGGTGGCCAGAGTTGTATTACTCTTGATTAAGAATTTGGTTCAACATCAGAGGATGAAGCACATTCAGATACATATATGCTTCACCTGTGAGAAGGTGCTATGTGATGACATAAATCTCAAGTTCGTGTTGATTGAAGAGCAGGTTTTTGACATCTTCACAAAGTCCCTGAGTGCTGTAAAGTTTTGTCACTTTTGTGAAAATATTAGATTATCGAGAGTTGTCCATTGAGGGGGAGTACGCATGACAAATGTTCACCTCCTAATGGAACTTGGTTTTTGTAAAAATACCTTTGGACATTTGTAACAATACCTTTGACCAAGTGTAAAAAGACCTTCGGACATGTATACCTCCTCAGCTTCTTTTTTAAGAAATAAGTTTAGAAAGATCTTGAAGGTGGTCTTCAGTAATCTATTTAGCGTTGTTGAGTTTACCAGGTAAACGTCCAGTACAATAATATTGTTAAGGATGTCCTTGGTTGTATAAGGCTCATATATGCTTGGGTTTAATAACCTTTTATGAGAACTTGTGAGAACATGTAAAACTAACAAATCATACTTAGCCACTAATCATGGAATCATCTTTGGGCTTCCAAATCATTTTGTACCAAAAGGTAAATTGAGTATGATGAAGGTATTATAATTCCTTCAACTGATATGCTAGCCTAAACCCTTTATGGTTTAAGGATTGTAAATTCTTGTAGTGTACCTTGGGTAGGTAATCTATTGGCATATGTTATGTTATCCCACTTAGCATTAAGGGGGAGTGTTGAAACATAATGATTAAGTCGTTTGGCCAACCCTTAATGTATACGGGTCCATTACTAATATATATGTTAGTATTTAATAATATGAAATATTTATATTTCTATTATTAAATATGCTAGCCTAGGTATTTACTTTAGGTTAAATATTTGATATCATGAAATGATGATATTTCTAATATTAAATATTATAATCCTAGGTTTATGTGTCAACCATTTTAGGTTGAAAAGGTGGGTCGGGAGACATACCCGATCACCTTATATAAAAAGGACTTTAGGTCCTCATTTGATATAATTTTAGGAAATATATCAAAGGTATGTGAATCAAGTGATTTAGTTTTACCCTTGGTAAATAGGGTTCTAAAGGAGGAGGTGATCTTACTGGATGTAAAATAAGTTCTTTGAAGTAAAAGGTTATTTTCAAAGTGGTTTTTACCCTATTGGGGTTTTCTACTATAAATAATGTGTCATTTGTGTTATTTATTTCATGTAAGTATTTCTTTATTTACTTATGTTATGTTGTAATGTTTATTTAAATATTTATTGCAACATTATATAATATGTAAGTTGATTAAATTCGTATTTATTAGAATCCTCAAATTCTAACATTAAATGCATAAAATCCATTAACAAAGTCTACTTGACAGGATACAGCCTATAATTTTCATATTTTTCATCCCTGTTTAGAATGTCCACTTTGGTTGGCTTGTGAAATCTAGTCCTGGCCGAAAGGTATGGTTTTGTATTGATATATCCTCCATCCAATTTTTCAATTATATTTTATTCATTAAGTCATTTAATTCCTTTGGTTTTAACTTTCCATTATAATTTACCTTCGGAGCCATATATAAACAAGTTAAACTTACCCCATTTTCCAACCAAGAATTCTCATGAACTCCCATTGCAAAAACTAGAACGAAAGACATCTAAGACTCCCTAAATATTACCAAATATTATACACAATCATTAGGGCATAAAATACTATAGGTATGAAACATTATACCAAGTCCACGAATTATCTTCGTCCATTTTCAAGCACTCAAACATCCTCACATGAAGAGAGAAGAACTCATTTGCAATCATTTTAAAGAGGTTCCAACTACCAAATCTAGTTACATTCATTCATATATCACATGCTAGGTGGAGAATTATGTTTGAATTGAGGCCTCTTTAGATTTGTACTGACATCAATGGTGCAAGGATTTCACTTCAACCTGACTAATGTTTGTTTTGCAAGGTCTCCTACCCATGATTAGGGTTTGAGATCTTACTCAAAATATTTAGAGGGCCTCACAACATAAGTAAAAACTAGGTTTTCATAGTCAAAGACAATTACATTCAAGCAACAATCTCAGAAAGTTACAAAGTAGGGTCAAAACTATACAAAAGGTGAAAAATTATATGAATTGTCTTATAAGATCTATAAGGCCTTGCACTAGGTCACTTTCTAGCTACAATTCCAAAAACAAAGCACTTGCAAGTTCAAATCTCTCAGTTCTAGTCGTTTGTACACCTAGAGCTTCTTAGATCCATCTTTAATCAGCTAAGTACAATCGTTTTCTTATTGTTTTGAATTCGTTACATATTGTATACATTTTTTGTAAGAAATAATGCATTGTTTTGATATTGCATAATTGATGTTGGAAGTTAATTAATTAGAATAACCTCATGTAGCTCCTCTTTAATCCATTATTTTTAATAAGGGTGTAAAAAATTTGGTGAACCTGACTTCTGCATTGAAAATTTTGGCCGAGACTCTCATTTCCATAGAGTTTCGTATATGTATTGTATATTCAAATCCACACCTTATTTTCATCTATCATCTTCCCTAACTCTGGTCTGGACAATTTTTCCTAGGGTCTCAAGGTCAGAATTACCCTTTTGGGTCTCTTTATACGGCTCCTAATTACCAAATCACATTTTTTTACATATCCTAAACAAAATGACACTATTTTTAAATTCCTTTGATTTTATTATTACTTTTTATATACTTACCGAAAACCTCTTTTTTGTTTTCCCTAATTCTTAATACATTTTTTAGAAATTCAAAAGTAGAATTTTTAGTAATTATGGTATAGTAAAAAAATACACATTTTTTTGCAAATCCTTAGGAGATTATTGTTTGAAATGTTTAGATATTAAAAAACCTCTCTTTGTTTAGTAAAATTCACTTTCTATTTTTATATATGGTCGTATTATTAATCAGATGAAAACCACTTCTTTCTCAACCTCATTTTTATGTCTTATCTTCTATGATCTCTCAAGTGTTGGCCCTCCATGTGTTGATTCTTATTATTTATTACCTAATTGGAGTTTATTCTAGCATTTTTTCATCATGGTGATTTAATATGAATGGAATTAAATCTTAATTTTAGAGTAATTATTGTGACTGATGATAAATAAGAGATAAACTATAGTAAGACAGAAGTAAATAAACATTTAAAATATAAAACCTTAAGTAATAAAGAGAGATAAGATGAATTATCTTATTTCTAAGTGATCTGAAAGTGATCTGAGTTGAGGAACTATTGAAAAAGGCTAGGGAGGGTGTTGTCAAGACTCACTGGAGGTTCAGCAACTCAAATATGTGCATGACAGAAGCACCCATGGGAGGACAGGTGCGTCTAAGAACTAGTAACTGATATGGGTGCTAGAGACCATTCAGATGCTCAGGTTCTGTCCTTTTCTTGGTTATAAGAGCTTCACAATTGATTCTATTTTGTTTCTCTAGTTTTTCTCCAATGTTACCAATTGTATATGTAACCTGTAAAATAGATAGCTAGCTACACATATCCACAAACCACATCAAATATAATAAATAAGATGCATAATGGGGAGTCAGATTGACCCCAGCCGTTATCCAAATATTGATCTTATGAACGAGCGCTACACTACATCTTAGACTCCATATATTTCTATGTGAATGTGTGTAATGATGCCCTAGGTTGCCCTTGTATAAGTTGCACTATGATAGTAGGCTAGATCTAGAATGCTCCAAGTATGAAAATGTGTGAGATGCAATAAAATGAACTTCCCCTCCTATGTTGTGTATGAAGATGATGCAGCCCTTGTCCCTTGTATGGATTTTCTATATGCGTGCCTTTGATGCAAGCTTAGGTGATAGTAGATAATGCTTAGTGCTTGTCCTTTTATTTTGGAGAAGTAATGAAGTATATATATGATTTCCTTATTTGAATTTCATAATTGACAACTGGAAGGCTGACCTAAAGTATTAAAATATGCCTAAGAAGTAAAAGATACTGAAAAAGGGGAGAAAGGATAGATATGGTCAAGAGTTCCCATGAGGGATAAGAGAGCCTGGGTGTTTCTTTCCTAACTGGGTGCTAGTGTCTGAGGTCATAAAAGATAAATAGTTCAAGTTTCAACAAGTCTGTAAGATGTGTAATTCTAGAAATAAAGAAAAAGGCCCAAAATACATTGTCAACCATTATTTTTATTTCTTACAAATCATGTATACATTAGTATATTACATGACCTATAAATGTACCCAAGTGCATAGATTTTGTTTCTACATTCTCCCATACTTTATGTTTTTGATTGAAATACTCAATAGCATAAAGTAGATAAGAGATGTGCACCTTTTAATCTTGTAGAGAAGAGTGTATCTGATAGCGTGTCAAGTGGACAAGTGAAGCGTGAAGTGATCGTAATATGAAGCGCGGAGACTAGGAAGGGGAGGTGGACCTTAGGGGTGAAGTGTATACATAGTAGTGTGTTGTTGGAGCTTATGTTTGATGATGTGAGTTGCTTCTTGTTGCGTATTAAGGATATAACTACAAAACAAAAGTGAGAAAGTATTCAAAGTTCCATATATGAAAAATCAAGGTAATGTATGTATAAGTAAGTAAAAAGTGTGTGAAGGAAAGAGTGCACCTGATGTGTAAGAGATTATGAGATAAAAAATTGTCATGTTTTCTTGGAGTTGTTGGAAATGAATGTTGAAGGTGAGGTTTTTTGGCAATGTCATGCCAAGAGAATTTTTTTTGAGTGATCTCACGCTGAGAGCAAATGTTTTGGATGATCTTTTGTCAAGAGAATTTTTTTTGGGCAATCTCGTTCTAAGAGAAGAGTGTTAAGGAGATAGGTTTGGTTTTTATATCCTTTTATAACATTTCCTAATAAGAACCACTACATATGGTATGTTCCTAATTTGTAACATGTTGTTCTTATTATAACTAATTGTAACTGATTAAATGCATTTTTTACTTGAAGGCAAGTGCTTGCTACTAGAGAACTATATTGTAAACTGCTGGAAACTGTGCTTATCTGAGAAATTGATTATTTTTTCCCTTATGACACAATTTCCCATAGGGGAACACAAGAACCCACCACTACTATCCAAGACTGGGCGCTAGTGTTTTCTCTATGTTTTGGATCCAAGTCTAATTCTAGCCCATTCTGTGACTATGTGATTGTGTTGATTTTGTACTATGTTATTCTGATATGTAGCTCTAAGATGCATGAAGGGTTATTTTTTTAGCCAATAAATTTCCCCCTCATTTGGGTTGTATGTGATGAATGTAGGAGAATGCGGATGAAAAGAGAGGACCAGAGGCTGATATACATATCTGAGACTGACTTCCTATAGGGGTAGGGGATCTGCATGGTAGAAACCAAGGAACATGCAAACAAGATAGGCTAGGTAACAAATGTTAGTTGTAAAAAATAGCTAGTATTCAATAGAAGACAATGTATGAAGTAATGATTATCCAATTTTCACACCCCTGTAAAATTGGCTAACTTGGTAAAATTGGACTTGGATAGTTGATAGAGCTTTAATGGAGAATCTTCAAAAACGTCAAGTAAGTTCTATGTTTTTGGAACTTGTAGTTGATTTTGGGCACTTAGAATCATTTGAAGGCATTTCACTTTGCTTCAGTTGAACACATGGCCAAAAAATTTGCAAAAAATGGTTAAAATTGGGAAGTTGGTGGGTTTATATAGATTCTCTACTATTAAAAGTAACTAAGTAAAACTACTCCAAAAACCCAATTTGCAATACATTATGTTAGGAGGATTTATGATTTTTCTCTAATTATTGAAAATAAATAAGAAAATTAACTCCAAAAACCTAGTTTACTGTCACCTTCTTTGCACAAATACGATATTGCTTTACTTTTAAAAGAAATCAAGTAAAGTTATTGGCAAATCCTGCAATGAAGGGAAAAATAAGAGTAATGTGGAAATTTGAGGTTGATTTATTACTAAAAGTAACTAAGTAAATAAAATTTTAAATCCTGAGTAAAGCACCTCCAAAACCCTGTGAAGAAGGCAGAGTGTAATGCATAGTTTTGATGTGGCACAACTATAAAGTAAAGCTAAAACCAAGTAAAGCTACCCCGAAAAATCATAAAGAAGGAAGAGTGACCCGCAGATGCGATGTGGAATTAGTGTTAGTAATAGGGGGTTGAAAATATGTAAATAAGGAAGGAAATCTAGTAATGGGGGGTCAAAAACCCGTAGAGAAGAGAAGTAAGGTAATAATGGGGGGTTGAAAACCTGAATGGCCATAACTTTTGACCAAGTGCTCCATTTTTTTAGATCTTGGACTTTGCGGAAAGCTCTCGACCTCATCTTTACAATAAAATCATGAAAATCATATTTATATGGGGTATGATGCACGATCATCATGGTAATTATGAATAATAATAAAATTTGAATAAGCCTTTGAAAGGAATCAAGCATGTATAAGGAGTTGTATTGAGTTTTCCCTCAAAATATTTAAATTTGTGAGGTAAATTATCTTTGTAAAAATGAAAAAAAAGTAGAAAATAGGAGTATTAGGTCCATATGAGGTGTCATATCCACAAGACCTACGTGGGAGGAGTGTTTAAATAATCCTAGATATTGTGATTACCTATGCTCTTCTATTAAAGGTTATGGTTGAGAATATCACTCAACATTCCCTTGATTTGTGCTTGAGAATATCTCTCAAAAATAGGAATTCTAGCTCTAGATAAGGACTATCACAGTCAAGTCAAGTTATTAAATGGAGTATGAGGTCGAATGCAAGTTGGAGAAATACTAAGAGATAAACTTTTGGCATGGAGAAACAATATAGGAAGAAAAATGTGAAGAATGATTATGAAGAATTTTGATGTAACACTGTATTTAAATCATTAATGAAATTGGCTTGAGTTATATGAACTCAATAGTTTTTTAAATATTATTCCTTACATGTATTCAAGGTTCATAGCATGAATTAGTGAAAGGTTTTATTAAATGAGGTCAATTTTAGATGTTCTTGTGGATTGTGTGTGCAAGGGACTGTTAGGACAACAACCTTCCAATCTCAATGCATTTTTATTCCTTCTAAATGGCTTGATTGCTAATCTAAAAAGCTTCCATGGGTTATGAGGAGTATCGCCACATTTTTTAATCTCTTACAAAAATCAATTTGGGGTTTTTATAAGCCATCATCATGCTTGGTTCCTTGAACTTTGAAAATCAATAACTTCATTTTACCTGGCATAATGAGCCCAAATTGTGTAATTATCTATGTCCTATAATAAATAAGGAGTTCCTGAAGTTTAAGATTGAACCGTTATGTGTGTAAAGAGCATAAAATGACAGAAGTTTTCTAATACATGGGAGAAAAAACAACGAGCATGGTAAGTGGAATTTAATGCAATTTTTGGTAATATATTATGCCCAAGGTTTAAGCACGAAAATGAGGATGTATTGGGATGATTTAAATGTCTTCATGATGTTCATTTTGGTATAAGTTCTTTCCATTCAATTTTTACAGTACAGTCTCAACTCAAGCATGTAGCAAAGATTGCATAATCAGAATTTCTTCAATTTATGACTAATTTGATCTCCATTTGATGTTCCAAAGTGTGAAGAAGGATATGAAGGTAATATGGCAGTGTTATCAAGTTATTAATAAAGTTATTATTTTAATTTTATCATATCTTTGAGAAATAATCTTGATTTAGATTGCATGATACTATTTAATATGAGTTTAACCATGTTTTGGTGAAAGGGCTACAAGGATCCTAGCTCAAAGTACTAGGAAGAATAAAGAAAAACAAATAATTGATCAATCATTGGTGAATATAAACCTTTAATATGATTCTTGTAACATGACACAAGATGTGTGAATGATCCTATAACCCCCATGTTCAATACACCTCTTCTGGATAATGCATAAAAAAAGTCTAAAATTGCATGTCTTGGTTTAGCACTAGATTGACATGAATGTTGTAGAGGTATCTCATAGCACTTGTAGGTGATTAAAATAAGTGGTCTTATGGTGTGTAATTTTATCTCATGTTTGTATGGTTGGAATCCTAATGCCGTCTTATACTTAATGGTTAAAAGCTATGTTCTTAAGAAGGTGAAATATGAGTTCAAGGACAGTTTATCTATGGTATTGTATGATAAGGAAGTGATAATTAAATTTGTATCATTGGGGAGACAAGGAAGGAAGAGTGTATGATTTCCTTGTCATTGAATTAATTATGATACAAAAGAGGAAGATTAGAATTCTCTTTTCTTGTTATCTTTAACATGTGCTTCACACTATATTGAACATGGATAAAGAGTGTAGATTTGGATGAGAAGAATAAATTGTGAATGGATCAATACTTGTATCATATGAGATGAGAAGACTTTGAAGATTCTTGTTCTAATGATGAAACTATTCCTTTATGAGACAAGAGTAAGATGTCATGAAAATTGGGTCTTGAGTTCTTAACTACTTAGGTGATAGTTATGAATGTTATGAATATATGAAGGATACAAGACATGAATAATGTTTATACCAGTTTATAATGGCCTAAAGGAAAATACACAAAGGTAATTACAGTTTGTATAACAAGATCTATCCATTTCCTTTCTCAAGGATGATATGTCACCAAGTATAAGGATATAATCAATTTAAGCTAGGCAGAGTCTTGATGATGACATGAAAGAGGCTTGGGGATTTAGAGTGGAAGCAATATGATTATATAATATAGAGAGAAACCCAGAAGCTGAGATAAGATGGTACACCAGGGTAGATGGGAGAAAAATGGAAAAAACACTTCCAACATGAAATGAATAGTTCCATGCTACCAAACTACCAAAATTTAATGCATCATGGACATTTTCTTCTCCAAAAAGCTAAAGGAAATTGGGGAGTGGGTTTACAGGGTTATCCATGATATTTTAGAGCATTTAATGCCTTTTTTTGTTGGTTGCAACCACCATTTTGGGATTTCCCTCCTCTCTTGCTTTTCTAACTTCCATATATTGTAAAAGAGAGCTCATTTTTTGGTTGTTGGACATTTTTGAAATGTTGTTCTCTTATTCTTAGTTGATGGGTAGATGTTAGAGATTCAAGCCTCATTTTTAGACATTGTAATGATGAATTTTGCCTCCCTTTCATAATTTTATGAACTATGTAACTTCTAGAGAAATAAAATTTAATTTTTGTGGTCATTTCATTGCTCGAGATTTGTTTATTGCATTCTCTTACTTCTATATCACATTTGAAGGTATGATTGAGCATATTTTTTTCTCATTCCAAACTTCAATGATGTTGTGCTTATGAAATTGGTGTATTGAGTGTTGTTTTGGTCTATGGAACTTTTTCCACCCTCTCCATCTCCATTTTCATCCATTTGATAGTGTCCCAACCCCTTTTTTCTAGTGTTATCACCTCTTTTACTGTAGGATTTCCTTTCCATGCATCTCTTTAACCCTCTATCTCTCCTTGGTCCCTTGGCATGGTTAGATTAGGATCAGTTAGCTGC
This sequence comes from Taxus chinensis, assembly GCA_019776745.2. Lineage (NCBI taxonomy): Eukaryota > Viridiplantae > Streptophyta > Pinopsida > Cupressales > Taxaceae > Taxus > Taxus chinensis. Next base: position 270,255,917 of record CM034149.1, on the reverse strand, counting down.
ATTTTCCCTTCTAGGAATAGTTTTAGCATTATATTAGGTAGAGGAATCCATCCTTCTCTGGAGGCCCATCTCAAGTCGCAAGTCCCACAACTTGAGATATGGTCCCATGTTAGCAAAAAGTAGAGATCTGTATAGCCAAATCTTAGGGTGCTAATTTTTTGTGATAACATTTTTGGCATGCCCACTGAGACAAGTTTGAGGAGCTATACATATTCATTTCATAAAGTTTTATGTGATCTTAGTGAAGTTTTCATCCTTTTGAGGCATTTTTCAAGCATATCTGGTGACTTCACTTATTCAAGCAGCCCATTATATTAATTGCAAACATTTCCTTTATTCTTCCATTCATTTTTAATGTTTCCATTTCTCATGGCTCTTCAAGGAGATTTTCCATTTCCTCATTTTATTTCCAGTCCACTCCATTTGCAGTAGTTAGATGTTATTCCCAAAATATCCTTGAAAATCTACCTATTTTCTATGGAAATGGAGATCAATCCCTTATTGATCACATTTTAGATATTTCAATCCATTGTTCCATTCATGATGTCACCGAAGATAATTTTTTCCTTAGACTTCTAGTTTCATCATTTACAGGGAAAGTAAAATATTGGTACAACAATTTGGCTCCACATGGAATTATATGGGAGAACAACTACACAACCAGTTCAAGGAGGATGTAGATGTCATTTTCCTCATGGAACATCTTAGAAAAATACAACGCACTCCATTTGAGCTTATTCCTAAATTTAACATCATATTTACAAGGACATGGCATAGAATTTCTCAAGAATACAAACCCTAACAAGGATTGGCATTCTTGTATTATTTGAGATCCTTTGATTTTGGTTTGGTTGTGTTGATTCAATCCTTAGGGGGCAGTAGTCTTCCTTAAGATTTTTCCATTGCATCTCGAGCTAAGAAGATTCTCATTTCAGATGGAAAGAGAAAATCGATCCCTATTGCTCCAATTCTTCCCTCGTTATCTCAAATTCTTCCTTCCTCTTGTGTAAATAAAGAAAATTTCATCATTCCTTTTCAAAATCAGGAAGTTCCTTGACTTCTTTATCCTTCATTTTATGATCCACAATTTGTTTATACCAAAAAAATTCCCCAAACTTTTTTCAAAAAATCCTCCCATCTCCAAACATCACCAAACCTTGCACTAATGTTTCCAGAAGTTGTGGCATCTCAAATGTTGTCCCTAGTTTCTACCCAACCCTCACTAGACAGAGTTATCCTATAAGGTTGGTTGAAATGGATTTTTTTTATGCTTTTGGAGAGAAAGAGCAGCCCATCCAATACTCCAAACAAAATATTTATTTACAAAATCATTCAATTGTTTGGGAAAGTGCATATCATCAGAGTATGGAACATGCTTTGGAGGGTCATTTGGCTTCTCCAAGTGATCAAATCAGGTATTTTGAGCATCAAACATCTCTACCCAATCATGAAACAAGTCAACAGACCCTTTTTTATACCCTCCTCTAACCAAATCTACCAAAGAGGATAATTCCATATCCATTGAAGATTGGTTTGATTCATATTGGGAGGATGAGAGGATCTAAATTATGCAAAAAGAGGAGCTGAATATCAAGATAGGGTAGGTAGATGTGAAGGACATTTTGAAAGGAAACGGAGGGGAAGAGAAACTATTTTTAAACACTATTGCTACCCAATACCTTGAGGAAGAATCTATTGAAATTGAGAAAGGTGTTTTAATGGAATGCAATGATCCTCATTGCTTTACATGTAAAGAGCTTATTGCACTTTTGATGGAGGGTCAGGATGGAATAAAGAATGAGAGGACCCATGGTGAACCAAATAAAAAATCAAAAGGCATTAAGGTGGAAACAAAGCTATTTGTAGAAGAGGCACTATCAATTCCAAATCAGAATACAAACAACCAACTTTAAGAAGAAAATATGCAAAATGACTCCATCCAGGGAGTTTATCTTCATAGGAATGGGAAAATTTAAAGGATCGGCCTAATGGTTCCAAAAGACCCTTTCCCAATAAGGTACCTAGCTAGCTTGAAGCCAAAAGGAGAGTTACAACCAGTCATGCTCACTTCTGATCATGAGGATGAGTCTCACTGTACCAAAGGCCATCTTCAACACCTCCAAAAAAATGCAGAGAAACTAAAGGAGGTAATCATTTTTTATTGTTGATACTTTGATGAATAGGGTGAGAAACTAGCTTTATATCAGTTTTTCACTCTTACTTAATACCATGTTCAGCACCAAATCAGTCACATGGTCCCAATTTTTGAGCAATGGAAGATACTTCTCCCTACCAGTTGCAAGATTTGATTTAGTTCCCTTTGCCTCCAGTTAGAGCAGGGTGGGTAGGTTTACTTCTAGCAGAAGAATTGCTTGTGCACACTCTGCATGTCTCCACTTGGAGCATGTATGATTCTTCCCTTTTGGACATAGCTTCTTTGTTGTGTTTCTCTTTCAAATTTCATTTCATAAAAGGAAGTGTTCATGGGAAGTAATATTTTTTTAAGGCATTTCTAAGTGCTTTCCATCAAATCAGCAAGTGATTCAAATTTCTACAATGTATCATTTGTCAAGAAATTAGTTATTCAGTTTTTCATACTTGGTAGAAATCAGATTTGGGACAGCTTAAAGTGTTCATCCTTCATCCTAACAGATCATTTTCAAAGGAAAGATTCAAATTTTAGGTTCAAAACAATTTCCCACTTGATTAAAATTCAGAAAATTTCTTATAAAGAGATGGAAAATTTGAGCAATAGCAAATCAGCTTCAAGTCCAAAAATAAGTGCTTCAAGTGGATTCAAAAGCATAATTTCAATTTCAGATCAAATTTCATGTTATCAAGCTAACTCCATTCCCAATAGATACTCCAAGACTGCTGAATAACTCATCTAGCAGGAATATGTCCCCATGAGTCACCAAATTGTTATCCAATTTTTGCACCCCTGAAAAATTTTCTAACTTAGGAAAATTAAACTTTGATAGTTGACAGAGCTTTAAAGGAGTATATACAAAATAAATTCAAGTAATTTATATGTTTTGGGAACTTTCAGTTGATTTTGGGCACTTGGAATCATTTGAGGGCATTTCCATTTTCTTCAGTTCAACACTTAGCTAAAAAAATTGCAAAAATGGTTAAAATTGGGAAGTTGGCGGGTTTATATAGCTACTCTACTGTTAAAATTAACTAAGTAAAGTTACTCCCAACACCTGATTTGCAATGCATTATGTTCAATGGGTTTATGGTGTTGATCTAATTCTTGAAAATAAATAAGAAAAGTAACTCCAAAAACTTGGTTTATTGTTGCCTTCTTTGCGCAAATACAATATTGTTTTACTTCTAAAAGAAATCAGGTAAAGTTTTCGGCAAACCCCATAGAGAAGGGAGGAAAGAAGATTAATTTAGAAATTCAAGGTTTATTTAATGCTAAAAATAACTAAGTAAAGCACATTTATAATCCGAAGTGAAGCACCTCCAAAATCTCGTGAAGAAGGTAGAGTGTGATGCGGAGTTTTGATGTGGCACAATTGTTAAGTAAAGCTAAAACCAAGTAAAGCTACCCTAAAAAACCCATAAAGAAGGAAGATTGGCCCATGGATGTGATGTGGCATTACTTCCAGTGATAGGGGGTTGAAAATCTACAAAGAAGGAAGGCAAATTAGTAATGGGGGGGTCGAAAACCTGTAGAGAAGAGAATTAAGGCAGTAATGGGGGGTCAGAAACCTGAATGGCCATAACTTTTGACCAGGTTCTATGTTTTTCAAGATCTTGGGATTTTCAAAAATATATCAACCTCATATTCACCATGGAATCATGAAAATCAGATTTATATGAGTTTTTTGGGAGAAAAATGAAAAAAAAAACTTACATCATGAAATGAACAATTCCATACCATCCAACTACCAAAATTTAATGTAGCATGGACATTTTCTTCTCCAACAAGCTAAAGGAATTGGGGAATGGGTTTTTAGGGTTCTCCACAATATTTCTGAGCATTTAATTCCTTTTTTTGTGGTTACAACCACCATTTCGAGATTTCCCTCCTCTCTTGCTTTTATAACTTCCATATATTGTAAAAGAGAACTCATTTTTTGGTTGTTGGACATTTTCAAAATGATGCTCTCTTCTTCTTAGATGCTGGGTAGATATTAGAGTTCTGAGTCTCATTTTTGGGCATGGTAATGATGAATATTTACTCCCATTCTTAATGTAATGGTCTGTATAACTTCTAGAGCAATAAAATTTAAGTTTTGTGGTCATTTCACTTCCCTAGCTTTATTTTTTGCATTCTCTTACCTCTCTATCACAGTTGCAGGTATGGTTGTGCATATTTTTTTCTCATTGCAAACTTTAATGATGTTGTGCTTATGAAATTGGTGTATTGAGTTTTGTTTTTGTTTGTGGTGCTTTATTCACCCTCTCCATCTCCATTTTCTCCCATTTGAGAGTGTCCCAACCCCCTTTTTTTGGTGCTATCACCTCTTTTAATGGAGGATTTCCTTTCCATGCATCTCTCTAACCATCTCTCTCCTTGGCCCCTTGGCATGGTTAAATTAGGATTAGTTAGTTTTATTTTCCCTTCTAGGAATAGTTTTAAAATTAGATTCGATAGAGGAATCCGTCCTTCTTCAAAATTCCATCTCAAGTCTCAAGTCCCACAACTTGAGAGATGGTCCCATATTAGCAAAAAGGAGAGATTTGCATAGCCAAATCTCAATATTCTAATTTTTTGTGATAAAAAAAACTAGGAAGAAAAGATGGACCATGAAAAGTGGGTTTGATACATAGGACATCACTCATAATGTCACAATACAATCAAGCCGCAATGGCCAAAATAAAACAATGATCAAACATAACCCGAAAACAATCAAGAAGTGAGATAACCATGATTGTATGTAATCCTACAAGGAAAATGCTACACATGAAGCACCCATTAGTATGTTAGAAAGATAAATAATATGTCAATTTTTGTGAGATCAGTGAATAGTAAGTGGTTAAAAGTAGTAAGTATTAAAAGGATATAACATGTGATGTGTAGAGTATGAGGGTGCAAAGGTAGATGCCCCCAGAATCCACGACAAGATTAGTAAAGAGAAGTGTGGAGCATGATGCATCATCTATGAATCTATGAAATGTATTGCATTCACCTCAAGATACCAAATGAATGTGCATGTGTATATAGAAAAATATAATGGCCTACTAAGTATCCAACTAGCATAAGGAACAAAGTGTCACATTTAAGTAGAATAAGATAACAAGAGTAAATGTAAGAAAGATACGTAAATGCTATGTGAAAGTTATGGTGTGTTGTGATCTGAAATATGTGAAGAGAGGAGGAGCCACATTTCCCCCTAATGGATGTGTATGAGATGAGGTTCATTTATAAATTCTCCCTCAACAATCAAGAATGAACCATAGAACAAGAGTGTGTCATCGGGAAATGAGTTTTATGTGTGTGATTGAGAGTAGATGCTAGAAAAGATGTATCATGAATCACTGAGCATGAATTATAGACTATGTGAAGTTTAATTAAGAATTGGACCCTTAACATTCGAGTATGAACCATGAAACTAGAGTGAATCATTGGTAATGAAGGTGTTGTATGTTTACTAGAGATGTGGTAATGCTCGGAAAGATAGACATGAAGCACGGAGTGTGAGTAGCCAATATGCGATAAGTGGGGTTCATGGAATAATTAAACCCTCAAATTTCAAGCATGAACCATAGAACAAGAGTGTGTCATTGGGTAATGATGGTATAATGTGTGTACCATAGATGTGGGAATTTTTAAGAAGAGTAGACATGAAGCACAGAACATAGAGTGTAGAAGAATAACTATGTGCATGTGAAGGAGACTGATGTGGTAAGGGACATGAAAAAACTTATAGGAATGGGATATTTGAATATGGTACTTAGGTTGATGAGGTGGACTAAGGGAAATATGATGATGACAAGGTCATTATGTAGGCCATGTACAAATGGGAGAGGTAGGTGTAGAAGTAGATTTAGATTTGCGAGGATTAGGAGGCCTAGATGTCATGGTTGGTGTGAAGATATAGGAAAGAGTGGGATGAGGTGATGGTGTACATGGTGGAATACCCTTGATGGTGACAAATTTCTTATTATGGATGACCTTGAGACACAAGTGATGCATAGGAGGGATGGTTTGAGTAGCGCGGAGCCAAGGAAGACCAAGGATCATATCACAACCTTTGATTTTAGGTGTAACGAGGGACAATGTAAGCATAGTGAGGGGCATGAATGTAATGGGAATCATGACATGGCCGTAAAAATTATGAATTAGAAATGTGATTAGGGAAGTTGGACACTTGATAGATAATAGGAGTGCCAAGGAGCATACATTGGAAAGTGTTGATGGATAGATCAAATTATTTTTTATTGTATAATTACTGATGGAAGCTTTAATATGTAGCAAATCAAATGAAAATAAAGCATGATAATCATAATCCAAGAATGTGACAACTAGCAGTGGCACATCAGCAGTGGAAGTAAGAAATCCAAGCAATTGCGATGAAGGGGGAGGCACATCATGATATGTGTGGTTCACAAAAGAATCAGTAGCTAACTTGTTGTGTTTGGGTAATGGGTCATTGAATATTTTTAGATTTTTACTATCATTGACCGTTTTAGAAGTATATGGCTCAAGGAGCTTGATTGCATTATGGTAAATAAGATCATGAATGAGATGTTTAAGCTTAAATAAATTATCGGTAGAATTCCCATTACACTGGTGATAGTCATAACATGCATTTTCATCGTAGTTATAGCCACAAGGGAGAGAAGGATATATATTGAGTGGTGGAGGAAGAGTTATTATATTTCTTTCGATGAGCTACAGGAATAGAAAACGAGGTGCGTAAGGTATCTTAGTAAAATTATGCCTTGTGAATTGCAATTAAAGCTTGTCTAGTGTAGAAACAACATTAACAATGGATTTAGCTTCTGTAGGCTTAGCATATGGTTTAAAGTCAAATTTAGCTTGAAAATTGCTAGAAGATGAGGAGGAATAAGTATCATAAGACTTCAATTTTCCTATGTATAGAAACTTGATTTCTCACAACTTTTGTGTATGGCATAATTTATCAAAGGAAGGAGAAGTCTCAAAGATGACACTCTCTTGAAGTAGAGGTAAAATATTTTAAATAAAAATATCTTGTAATTATGAATCAACTAGAACATTGGTCATCTTAGCAAGGTTGGTCTTATAGTGTAAAACATAGTCCACGAGATGTTCATTGGATCCTTGTTTGATTTAAGCTAATTGTACATAGGATATCTTAGTACCAATATTTATAGAAAAGTGAGAAAGGAATGCATCGGCTAATGATGTGAAGGATGTTACTGAATGAACAAATAGATCATAAAACCATCACATAGCATAAGCTTGTAAGTTGTGAGGAAATAATTTAGCCAATAATGTAATATCATCCACATATTCAATACATGCCACATAAAAGGATCAAAGGTGCTCCTGAGTGTCACCATGGCCATTGAAGGTGGGAATCTTAGGTGCAATGAAGTTAAAAAGGAGCGAATAGTAGGAAATTGAAGGTGCAAAAGGGATGTGAAGGAGGAGTGAAGAATCTATAGATGGAGAGGAATGTGATGTAGCCTGTTGTAATTAACAAATTTGGGATTGAAAAACATGATGTAAAGAGGTTAGGACATGAGTGGATGAAGAGGAGATAGGTTTTTTGTGGGGAGTATTGGTAGGAGGGATGTGTAGACACAAAATCACACACTTTAGACATCATTTAGTCCCAGTCTCATACTACTATTTATATGATTTTTGAGTGAAGAAAGTACTAATTAACCCATGTCGTTTGGCTATTTTACTTTACTTGTTGTCATCACTTTTGACCTCTTGCATCTACTCGCTCAATCAAGTTTTTTCATTTGGCATTGTTTTATCTCTGACCAGGGTTCCTAGCCTAGTACTAGGGTGCCCCAAGTGCTCTGATCCTTTTTACACTTTCTCGCCACTTTTGGGAACTTTCTATTTGTTTGAGATTTTTATATTTGTAGTGGTCGGCCTCTTTGGGGTTAATTACAATATTAGAACAAGATAACCATATAAATATAAAGTTATGAGACCATAATGAGGTACAAAGCACCAAGAATCACTATCATCACCTAAGGTTCCATCCATCAAAGACTCCATTTGCATCCATCTAGCTCCATCACAAGGCACAAGGTTGGTTCATTTGCATCACACTACATAGGAGGGAAGTTTATTCTATTCCATCTACCATTTTATTACATTTCTACACCTATTTATTACTCTATACTTTCACAAAATGTGACTGGCAAAAGAGCACCTAGGGCATTATTGCACACACACACACATAGAGCTACATTGGGTCTGAGATATAGTGCAACACTCAGTTAGTAAGTCCACCATTGTGGTCACTTAGGACAGTCTGAACCCTTCATATGCATGTTTATTTTTTCAGTGGTTTGATGTTTGTCTTGGGTTTTTACAGGTTTCTTCCGCATTTCTGATTTACAGCGACATATAGTGTATGTACACCAAGTGATAGGAAGCAAAGGAAATTAGTCATTCAATGACAGCTCATATGAGGGTTGTAGATATTTTTCACATATCAGGGTGCCGAGATCTCAAACCAGAGTGCCCTAGGTACCCCAGTCCTTCCCCAAGTTCCCAAGTCCAGCCTACTACTTTAGATATGTGTTTTTTGGAGCTTCTTTGTGGTCATTCCTTCATTTTGTTTATCTAGTTTTCTTTGTGGCATAGTCCTAAATAGTCATCGAATTAGCTAAGCTCTTCCTAACCCTCTTTACACATTAGGGTTTAGCATTTCTACTAGCTTAATGGTTTGGGATACTTTCTTTATTTATTTAGCTTTTATTTACTGTTGTTTTTAACATTATATTAACTTAGGATATTCCACATTTCAGTTAATCATTTTGGTGAACCAGGTCTTAGTGGCTTGGGTTACTTTCTTTATTTATTTATTTGTTATTTACTGCTTTGCATATCATCTAGATTAAACTACAATAGATTGTTATTTTCCATTTTAGTTTAATCATTTTATTGAATCCGACCGCTTTCACACTTAAGATCCTCATTTTTTATCTACCATGGCTCCCAAAGTTGCTCAAGTTTATTTTTCTTGTTTATTTAAGAAATATCACAATTGTCAGAATTTTTTATAAAAATCCCTAGACAGTGTGTATCTTGATGACAATACGCCACCACACAAAATAAGTCCTATATTCACTCATCTATGTTACGACCCTAGTGATCCTCCATCTAATCAACCCCTATTGGAATCAATTCAAGATTTACATTCTTTGTTTCAAGACAATTTTATGGCTATGGAATCCACAATCACATCTCTCAAAACTGAAATTCAATATCTTAAGGACACTTCTGAGGATCATGTTTTTCCTCCCTCTACATCTCATTTTATGACTGCTACATGTGCTCATATTAGTGAGCCTCAAGTCATACCATTACCGGAGCCTCTCATCCTTGATCACAATACTCAACAACATGACCTTCTTACTGAGCTCTTTATTCGTCACTTGATCACTTTACTTCTTACTCATTGTTATCCTCACTGAATAGAAAAGTATCAAGGGAATCTATATTTCCACTATTATCAAATTAATGGACACAATGATAATGATTCCCATGCTTTACAACAAAGAATCAAACATTTAGAGCATCAGGGATTTATCTCATTCAATAAACAAAATTATGTTGCATGCCCATCTATGAATACTACATCCAAATGGACTCCTAAATATGTCCCTTCTATTTCAAACAAGCACCATGCCACTATCTCTAATGTTCCTTCTTCGAAAATTCAAGCACTGCGTAAGAAACCACCTACGATATCACCAAGTCAACATAAGAAACCTCCTTTAAAAATTAGTTCCACACCTCCACCTATTAATTCATCTACAACAGTACCTCGTCAAACTAAGTAACCTCCTCTTAATGTTAGTCTAACTCCTCTTCCATCAAAGGTATATGTGTCATTACACGGCCATGCTCAGTAACCACCTTCTAAAGTTGAACTTGTAATTCTTCCATTTTCTATAGACCATACCTATGTCGATGACTGGGACACAGATGGAGCTTACTATGATGATGAACCATTTGATGATAAAAATCCTCTATCACTTCATCTTCCTATAAATTTTGTTAAGGAAACTACTCCTTACATTGATCCACTTATTGTCTTTTGATTAGACTTCCACCACTTACACACTTGGGGGGAAGAGAATTTACACATCCCCCCCCGTATATTAGCATCAACACATCTTTCATTTTTTTCATATTCATACATTAATCTCTTTGTATATACATAATCATCACATGCTTTAGCGTCGTCATTACCTGATGACACACTTTTGTGCTTCAGTCCACACTTGACTGTTGAGGGCTACACACTACACATGAACCCCACACACTACATCTCTTCACATATATTGTGTTGTATGTCTTACATCTTACATCATACACTCTACATTTAGTCTACATCATTTCAACATTTACACATCATTCATATTCTACATGCCATACCACTATTCATCACACAAATGTCACACTACTATTGTCTACGACTCAAACCTTACACACTACTCCTCTAACATAGAGCACACTTCACACTATTAGGCTATCCATACATCTTTCATTTTACATTTTGCATTCACTCTACATTATTTGGATATTGACATTTTCGCATCCACATATCCTATACATTATGCTCTTATTCATCATGTTTGTGTAATACTCTCATTGTCTTCGAGTCTAGCATTATATACTAATCATGCTATATACTACATTACACACACTCTCACATTATTATTATATCTACACATCTTACATTGCACACTATAAATTAAATTTTACACATCTTGCACATCATATGGTTATTCCTTATCATCACACATAATACATATTCTTCTACGCGTTGCACACACTACCCTATGACGCACTCTAGTTTCTCGATCCATACTCAATTTATGAGGGTTTACAAATAAAATGGACCTTATCATATACACACATTCATCATTCAACCTTCTATCATGTGATATTACTAGGTTAGTGACATACACTATAGGCTAAATGGTCACATATTCCTTTAATTTGTAGTGGTATAAGCTTTAAGATACATCACCACTACCTATATTCATCTTATAGTGATATATGATTTAGGATAAATCATAAATCCTATGCTCATCTTATCATGATATATGCTTTGGCTATAGGGCCACACACACACTTCATATCTAGGTCGCATATCATCAACACACATATACACTCATCACAGCATATTAGACACAATACACAATTCAACTATTTCCCAATGACACACTCTCATTTTTCGTTCATTATTGACTATTGAGGGGGCATACTAAATTAACCTCACTACATACAACTCCATTCACTTAGGGGGCACATGGCTCCAATCATCCATCTTGCATTCTATTCCATCCATCCATAACATATGACATATCTTGGTTGATTTTACTCTTTCTTACATTTGCTTGTTCATGTTCTCTTATTACACATTCTAACTAGATCTCTTATATGTCATTATATTTACCATGCACACATGTGCATTCATGTCCTTTTCTAGTTATGATCATAGATATAGGTCTCCTACACTCATCATGGATGCTCGCATCCTACCATTCCTAAAATGGTTGTTGGGGGCATCCACATTTGTAACTTACAGGTGTTATTGTTTTATTTTATACTTAGCACTCTACATTGATTACTTATACACCATTTTGACATATGGGTTATATTTTTAACATGCTAATGGGTGGTTCATGTGCAGTATTTTTTTGCAAGATTATCTTCTTTCATGGCTACATGTTTTTTTATTTTTTATTGTATATCTCTTATTTACTTTTGTATGTGGGCATTTCCATTTGTTTGGTGTGCTAACTTGTTTGTTTTTATGTGGCCATGATGTCCTTAAGTGTCTTGTGACATCGTGAGTAGTGTCCCATGTCTATAACCTACTTTGGTGGTCTATGATTGTCTTCTTGTGTGTTTACTTGCTTTCTAGATTCTCCATTGTTTATGTAGCTTACACTTGTCTTTTACATGCATGCTTGTTTGTACTAAAATTTGTTTCTAGCCCCTTGTTTGTGTGTTCCTTGGTTTCAACCAAGCACATTCCCTTCCCCCTGCATGGCATAGTTTACATGGTTGGTCCTCTTTTAGGGCCACATCCTCCTATCTATGATGTCACATGTGCCCCCAAAGAGGGGGGCATCATTTGGGGTATTACACATTACATAACGCTCTCTACTAGTACAATTCAGTATTCCATTCTTGACATTGTGGGTTATACAACAAGTGGGTTTAGACCAGTCTACGAACCTCATACATAGTAGCTTTTAGAAGGCAGGTGGTCCTTAGTATTATATGGAGAAGTTATTGGTTGGAGGATACAACGGACTTCCTCCCTACACTACTTTAGACAACAGCATCAGATCTCCCAAAAACTACGTATTACAAATATCTCTTCACACTATTCTCAAGGAAGTAGTTACAGGTTGGAGAATAATGCATATTTCTCCCTACACTTCTTCAGCCATAGTGGCATGCGATTTCCCAAAAAACTCGTGGTTACAAGATATCCTCTCTACACCATTTCTCTCATCATGGATAAGGTGCACATATTCTTTTTTACTTTTTTCATACTTCCATTTATAGTCTTTTGACTATATACAATTAATTTTTACACACATTTACATGCGTGTTTGAATACTTGATCATCTTCCCCTTTGCATGTCCATTTGTATGGGAAGAAATCAATCAACAACAACTACAACAAAGGTGTCAAACAATAACAACATCATTCAGTAGTTTGTACCTCATACTAACATGCAAGTACCCCACATACATAGGTAATTACCCATGCATTTCTGCCCTAGGTTCACTCTCACCACTTTTTAAATTTTTACATATTTAATTTCCACGCTCTAATATTTTCTCATTCCACACTTTTTCTAGTCCATCGACACGATTTCTACATCATCGTACATGGACATCAAGTGCGCATCTCTATCTACTTTATGTTACCAAGCATTCCACTCACCAACATAAAGTGGGCGGAAATTTAGATGCAAAATCATGCATTTTAGACAATTTAGTCTTGGTCTCATACTACTACTCATATGGTTTTTGAGTGAAGAAAGTACTAATTAACCCATGTCTTTAGGTCATTTTACTTTTCTTGTTTTCGTCATTGTCGACCTCCCGCATCTACTCACCCAGTCAGTTTTTTCCATTTGGCATCACTTTATCTCTGACTGGGGTGCCTAGCCCAATACTGGGGTTCCTAGCCCAGTAATAGGGTGCCGAGGCACCCTAGTCCCATTTGGGGTGCCCTAATCCTTTTTACACTTTCCCGCCACTTTTTGGGCACTTTCTAGCCATTTGAGCTTTCCATATTTTTAGTGGTTGACATCTTTAGGGTTAATTATGAAATTACAAAAGAGAACCATATAAATATAAAGTTATGAGAGCATAATGAGGGACCAAGAACTAAGCACTACTATCATCAACTAAGGTTACATCTATCAAAGGATAAATTTACATCCATCTATCTCCATCACAAGGCACAATACTCGTTCATCTGCATCACACTGCATAGGATGGAATTTTATTCTATTCCATCCACCATTTTATTAATTTTTTATATCTAGTTATTTCCCGCTACTTTCACAAAGTGTGATTGACACAAGAGCACCTAGGGCATGATTTCACATACACACACATAGAACTACATCGGGTATGAGATGTAGTGCAGTGATCAATAAGTAAGTCCACAATTATGGCATATGAGGATAGTCTGAACCCTTCATATGAATATTTAATTTTTTAGGGGTTTGATGCTTATCTTGGGGTTTTGTAGGTTTCATCTTCATTTCTGATTTATAGAGACATCCAGCACAGTCCAACGACACCAACACGATAGGAATCAACGACAGGAAGTCATTCAGTGACACCTAGGAGGATTTTTGTAGAGATTTTTCACAAACCATGGTACCCAAATCTCAAACCAAAGCACCCCAAGCACTCTAGTCATTCCCCAAGTGACATAGTATAGCCTACTACTTTAGATCTATGTTTTTCTAGAGCTTATGTGTGGGCATTATTGCATTCTTTTTATCTATTTTTCTTTGCAACACAGTCCTGAACAGTCGTCGAATTAGCTAAGCTATTTCTAATGTTCTTTTCTCTTTAGGGTTTCACATTTATACTGACTAAGTGGCATGGGTTACTTTATTTATTTACTTAGATTTTATTTACTGTTGCTCTTAACATTAGATTAACTTAGGATATTCCACATTTCAGCTAATCATTTTTATGAACCAAGGATTAGTGGCTTGGGTTATTTTATTTATTTAGTTGTTATTTACTACTTTGCATAGCATCTAGATTAAACTACAATAGGTTGTTATTTTCCATTTTAGTTTAATCAGGATGGTAACAATAGTTGTAGCTATATAAATAGGAATTTTGGAGGTGATGGAAGTTGAGGAGGAACCCATGATAGGGTGAGAGTTAGCATCTCGAGCAAGTTTTGCAGCGAGTAGAGAATTTATGGCATGTGGAATATGTATAGTGTGGTCACGTAAAGAAAATCAAAAGTGAGTGATTTTCAAGTTGCTTTTGATCAAGATTGGTTTCTTCATCATATGAGTGTTCACTATCAGAAGCTTCAATGTTTTCAAAGGGAAAATGAGTTGAGTTGATCAAATTATTATCCGAGGTATTCATTAGTTTAGAAATCCTATGGGCAACTAGAGGAATCTCAACATGTATAAGAGGACCAAAATCACCACTACAGGTGATGGGCATAAAAATAATGCCTTGAAGGAAGGTAGGGTTCAAGCATTCAGGTTCACCAAATGATTTAATAGAATGGAATTAAACGTTAATTTTAGAGTGATTATTGTAACTGATGATATACAAGTGATAAACTACAGTAAGGTGTAATAAAATAAGCATATATGATATAAAATCCTAAGAAATAGAGAGAGATAAGATGACTTGGCTGATATCTAAGTGATCTAAGTTGAGGAACTACTAGAATAGGCTAGGGAGAGTGTATTCAAGATCCACTAGAGTATCTAGAACTCAGAGATGTGTAAGACAAAAGTACCCATAGGAGGACAGGAGCACTCAGGTGCTAGTGATTTATCTGGGTGCTAGCGTTGAGTTAGATGCTTAGGTTCTAGCATTTTATTAGTTGGAAGAGCTTTGTTTTTTATTCTCTTTTGTCACTCTGGTTTTTCTCCAATTTCATTGGTCATACCTATAACCTAAAAAATAGTTAGCTAGCTGCACATACCTAAAAACCACATAAAACCTAATAAATAAGATTCAGAATGGGGAGTCAGACTAACCTCAGCGGTCATGTGAAGATTGATATTACGACTGATTATTGCACTACATCCTAGACACCATGTAGTTCTATGTAGATATGTGTGTAATGATGCCCTAGGTTTCCCTTGTGCAAGATACATTATCATAGCAGTCTAGATATAGAATTCTCCAAGTATACAAATGTGTGAGATGGAACAAAATGAACTTCCCCTCCTATGTTTTGTATGCAGAGTGATGCAACCCTTTTCACTTATATGGATGTAAGATCTAGGTGATAGTATGATAATGCTTAATGTAAACATTTTCTAGATGTATGCCTTTGAAATGCTCTTGTGTCTTTGATGTAAGATTAGGTGATAGTAGATAATGCTTAGTGCTTGTCCTTTTAGTTTGGAGAAGTAAGTATACATATGATTCCCTTGTTTGAATTTCATAATTGAAAATTGGAAGGTCGACCCAAAGTATTAAAAGATGCTCAAGAAATAAAAGAGACCCAAATTTGGGAGAAAAGGATAAAGAGGTTCAGGATCTCCTATGAGGGATAGGAGCACCTAGGCACTTTTGTTCTAACTAGTCACTAGTTTCCAAGGCCATAAAAGATAAATAACTCAAGTTTTGACAAGACTATAAAATGTGTAAGTCCAAAAAGAAGGCAGGAGATAAAGAAAAAGGAACAAAATATGTTGTTAATCACTATTTTTCTTGATTAGGAATCATGTATACATTAGTGTGATTTACGACCTAGAAATTTACCCAAGTTCATACATTCTATGACTACACATGGCCCATTCTATAAATTATCAAGTCTCCTTATATGATTTAATTCAACCTCATCGAATATGCATAGATAGTCTCACAAAAATAGTACAAGAAATAATGTTCCCTGATAATATGAAACCTTACCATTTGGATTCAATAATGCTACATATTCTAATTGCTATTAGTAATTATGACACCTTTCATAAGTATATCTTAGATTCTATTCAATCTTTACATGATGATCGTAAAGTTCAATTTCAAGCTATGAATATTGATATCACATTTCTCAAGCATGAGATAACATGTCTAAATGATTCTTCCAATGCCCATGTACATATTGTCTCTACACATCTTGATAAATCTAGTTCTACGACCAATGAGAAGAAATTTGATATGCACATTATGCATGATACATGTGCCCATACAATTGAAGTAAAATTCCTACATATAGGAAGCAATTTTTATGTTCCACAAGATCAATATTAAATACTAAGGCGAACACAACAGAAAACACCTCTTAAGTTTGAAAATAATTATAGATAACATGATATCCTATATGAGCTACTAGATAATAGGTTAATCAATTTGTTACCTACTTATCACTATCCCTACTATAGGCTTGAAAACATCAAAGGTTTTCCATCTTAAAAGTATCATGGAATTAACAAACATCATGAAAATGATTGTTATTTCCTTTGATACACAACATCCTACAATGCAGTCATCTTAGATCAAAATTATAAATAGGTACCAAAAGTTATAACAGCAATTTCTGATTATCTTACTATGATAATGTATGGTTCTCCTTTTTACATATAACAAGATTCATCTCCTCACAAAGAGGATAAGAATACAATACATTATTTTGTAGAGCCATCCTTATTGTGATAATGACATCCTACTAATTTGAAAATAATGATGGAAACAATACCAATCAAGCACAAACAACTTCTGATGGCCTCAAAGCACTTAGAGGATACACAACCCTAATAAAGGAGCAACACTACGATGGATTATATAGGCATATCTAATCTTTTACAAAAAAACTAAGATAAATTATGATAATGATAGAAATGGATATGATTCTTATGAATTGTTTGATATGTCAAATGAACATTTATGTACGTTAAATTTTAATCCCATTAGGCGTGTTGAATCTAATATTGATACCAATGATAATGAATGAATTTATACATTGGTTGAGCCTTTTGCAGATGTCTTTAATTCTCTCCAAAAAGGTGTAATATATCCTCATTCAAATAATGATATTGATTTTAATTCCAATACAAATGATATTATTCATCTGTAAGTTACTAGTAAGGTGACACCTTTTATGTATGCATGGAATTATACAAATATAACTACCGATGATGATGATATGTATCTCTCTATAGGGATGGGAACATACATGCTAAATCCTAAGTTTTTTCCTAAACAATTTTCTACCACCACAACTCCCAACCCTGTCAGGGGAAACATGTAGAATAATATCATGGAATGATGAAGGTGAATTTGATTTTACTTACTATTGTACTTATTATAAGCACCCTAATATTCCTGTTGATCATGCATAAAGTCTCAAGTCTATTAATGAAGAAGAGGGCCTATTTTGCTAGATGCATTATATATTTCTTAGCATTTACCTATTGAGCATAAAGTTTCATATTTGGCTAAATATAGCACCCTAGTGAATTCACCTCCTCGTACTCTTGATGAGTTCTTATGGTAGAACCTATAGAAACCCTAAAAAATACATACTTATTTCTAGTTTTTCCTAATTATCTATATTCTTTGCATAATATGATAAAATTGGTTCTAGAATACATTCTAGATCATTATCCCCTACATCCCTTTAGAATTAATTAAATTAATTATATCGTTTAATCTACATACCTTTATAATTAATTAAATGAATTCTATTAATCACCCATATCCCCTTAGAATTAATTAAATAAATTCTAAAACTATACTTCAATGCCCTTTAGATAATTTAATTATATATTTATTTAATTAAATGGTAAATTTCCTACTCAAACCCTTTAACTAATTAGTTATTTAAAATAGAAATAAGTCTATTTTCCTACTCATCCTCCACTTAGACTCCACTTCACTACCCTAGTCACTCCACTCAACTTCACTTCTAGAATCCTACAAAAATAGACATAGCATAATTGCACATACAACTGTAGACACTAAATCACACACTTGGGTATATTTCTAGGTCTTGATCACATACCACTATTCATATGATTCCTAAAATTTACCATTGTCTTTAGCCTCTTTGCTTTCTTTATGTTCTCCTTCTTGGACTTACATGCCCTATTGCCCAATTTGATTTTAGATACTTTATTGTTTCTAAGTCTAAACACCAATGCCCATGTACTCTCATCCCCTCTGGGCACCCTCGACCTCATTGTATCTTGCTTGCATCTTTTGGGTTTTTTCTAGTCATTGGGCATTTTTTTTCTTATGGTTCAACCTTTTAGTGGTTAATTATGAAATCCAAACGATGGAATCATATAAATACAAAGCTATGTTATTATAATTTGGGACCAAGCTCAAAGCATCTATTATTATAACCTAAGGTTGCATCTAAAAGAATTTCAAAAACATCAAATCATCCATCTAACTTCATTTAAGGGATAAGGGACTGCATTCTCTTGCATACACTTCATAGGAGGGGAAGTTCATTTTGACATCCACACATTTACTTACATTTATACATCTATCTATTTCTCGCTATCAAGTGCATCTTGCACAAGAGCCACCTAGGGCATGATTCTACACACACACACACACACCTAGAGAGAGAGAGATAGAGAATGACATAGAGTCTAAAATGTAGTGCAATGCTCAGATTGTGTAATTTCTCTTTGTAGGTTTCAGGTAAATTTGGTGATCAACCAACGACATATAGGTGACTAAAAGTGACATTTATAAAACATCTTACGACATAGAAGAAATCAACTTCTAACATTTTTTCGTAGTCATAGGCACCTAGAGAAGGTATCTAGTACCTAGAATCCCCTAATCCATTCTATGCACCCTAGTCCAGGAAGATCCAATAGTCACATAATTTTTTGGGCACAGAAATGACAGTTTCTTCCTCATGTTTATCAATTTTCTAGTTTAGCATAGTCCATAATTAGTTATAAAATCATATAAGTACATTATCCCTTCTCTTGCACCTAGGGTTTCATGTTTTTTATTTTATTTCTTAGGTCAAATCGATACTTTATTTATATGTCATTGTGTTGTGACTCTGCAATTAGGGTTTAACCTATTTTCTATATTTGTTAAATCATTTGGTGACCCCATCTCATTCAAACACTCTTGGATCCTCAATTTTCTTCTCTCATGGCTCATAAGGTTTCTCAAGTGTCCTTAATTCAATTGATTCAAAGTCACCCACATTGCAAAGATGCTCTCCATAAAACCCTAGACACTATGTATCTCCCTATCACCATATCACCTTCACAACTCAATGCCATCTTCAATCGTCTCTCTGATAACTCTATTAGTTTTAATATCAATCAATCTATTTGCGACCAATTAAATATTTACATTCTTTATTTCAAAATAAATTTCATGGTATGGAATCTATGATTACATCACTCAAATATGAAATCCAACATCTTAAGGATGCTTCTCAGGCTCATGAATTTTCTTCTTCTACAGATCATCCTCATTATTTTTCCTCTACATATGTTTATATCAACGAACCTTAAGTCTTACCATTACCTGAACCTCTCAAGTTTTATCTCAATACTAAGAAACAAGATATTCTTCCACAAGTTCTCACTGATCAATTGATCAGCTTGACATCTACTCATTTTTATCGTTTTTATTGACTTAAAAAATATTAAGGTCATCCATATTACAAGTATCATCGAATTAATGGACATAATGACAATGATTGTTATGTTTTTCAACGAAGAATCAAGCACCATGAACATCAGAATTTTATCTCATTCATTACACAACATTCTAATACATGCACATCTCCAATTGTTAAACCTCACTGGGATCCTAAATTTGATTCAGCTATGTCTAATGAGCATCATACCATCGTTACTAATGTTCCTTCTACATAAATTCAAGATTCACCTAATTAATTTCCTTTTAGCATCATTCCATCCTCTTCGCCTCTCTAGTCTTCTACAATGTTATCAATCCTACATAAGTTACCACTTTATCCATTTTTTTCACCCCTAAAAAATGGACAACTTAACAGGTCTAAACGTTCGTGGTTGATGGGTGAAACACTTTGAAATTTGACAAGGTATATCCATCTCTCCATGACAAAGGTATGGGTCAATTGGGAGAAGAAAAAGTGGTGGTAAAGAGTCATTGGTAGAATTTCAAAATGCTACCAACTGGTAGCCAGTACGGATGCTACCATCCAATCACATTTTGAGTGCTACCGGCTGGTAGCAGGGTTGACAAGCTACAGGGGGAAATGGTGCAGAGGCACCAGTAGCATCTTTAGATGCTACCGGCCAATGGAAGGACATCAATAGTGGCATTGTCAGCATACAGTTAAGGTTCCCTAGTAACATTTATATGGATGCTACCGGCTGACAGTAGATTTAAATCTACCAGTCGGTAGTGGGGAAAGCATGTTACCGGCTAGTTGAATTTATGCAACCGACCGAGTGCACAAAGGAACTAGGCATTAATGGGAGTAGTAAAAAGTTGTTCAACTACCAATTTAATGAGGTATGGTGCCCATGACTACCTGTTTAATGAAATATGTCAGTTGGTGAGTTAACTTTGAGGTTATTCTTCTATGTATTGTGAAATTCACCTTATTTTGAGGGGAGACATTCTGGAGTGTAAATAACCTCTGTCATAATTTTTCTAACACTTTTATGAGCTGCATGCCCTGAATTTATGTATTTTTTAAAGTATTATTGCCTTGTACATATATTGTAATGGATTGTGCATAATTTTAAGAAATAAATTGGTATTTTGTGACTTTCCTTTACCTAACTCAAGTTGTATTGCATTCTTTTCCTTTCATTACATTTGTAGGTATATTGTGTATACTATGTTCTTTTACAAGATTAAAATTCATTTTGCTCCATGAAATTGGAGGTTTGAATGTGTTTCTTTGAATTTTGGCACTTTTGTCTACCCTCTTCTACCTCATTTTCTTCCATTTTCACTCACTAAGGATATCTCCACCCCCTCATTCTTGGTACTATCACCTCCCTTACTTTCGTACTTTCATTTTATGCATCTTTCTCTCTCCCTGTTCCCTTAGAATTCTAGGTTAGTATTAGAATAGTCACATTTTTCTTTCTAGGAGTAGTTTTAGAATTAGAATAGGTAGAGGAACCAACTTTCTCTGGAGGTTTTTCTCAATTGTGAGGGTCCTACACCTTGAGACAATACCATGTTAGTCAAATTTAGGGTTTTGTAATGTGCAAATCCTAGGGTGTTACATTTTTGACATAACAGTTTTGGCACACTCGGTGGGACCACAAAAGTCAATATGTTCATTTTATAAAGATTGGATGTGTATCTTGGTGAGATTCTAGCCTTTAGAGGCTCCGCAGAAACACATCTGGTGACTTCGTCACTCAAATAAAATTTATGAGAAGAATTCAGATAAGGTCCAGAACAACAAAGGATGGAGCCTTTGAGTACCTGCAATTATCACATGGAAGGGGAAGAAGAGGAATAAAATTTCAAAGGTCACCTTCACTACCAAATAGGACTCTTTCCACTCGGCCTTTGGGTAGGCTTTTCATGCAGTCTACTAGAGTTCTCTGGCCTATTACAATGATTGTAAATTTTACTGGTAGCATTCCTCTTGCTCTTAATGCCAACTATACCATAATAGCATCTTCTCTCAAGAGCATCCCTTTCTTCACTGGAGAGAATCAGACTACTCTAGCTGACCACATTTAGGATATTGCCAATGTCTACATTATCCATTAGATCATTGAACAAGATGTAGATATTATGTTCTTACCTTCTTCAATCACAGGAAGAGCTTTGCAATCGTTTAGGATTCTGACAGTGGGGTCAATTAATAATTGGAATGCATTGTGCACATCTCTCTGCCATGAATTTGGAAAGAAGGTAGATAATCTCTTTTTTCTAGAGCAATTGACTACAATAAATAGGGCACCAAAAAAGCAAATGCTTGACCTCAATTTCAGATTTCAAAGGATGTACCACAGGATTCCAATTACCACAAGACTATCAACTGAAGGTGCATTTCTCTACTTCCTTAAGTCTCTAAATTCTTATATATCTTTTGTGATAAAATCTATGAGAGGTATAACCTTACCAGGGGCTTATGCCATAGCCATTAGAGATGATAATTTCCTAATTCAAACCATAAAAATTGCACCTAGGCCACCTATGCCTATTTATCCAAAAATGGGATATCCTAGTTCTAGTCAAGCTCCTACATTAACCCCTATTCCTTTCCCTAGAAATCATAGTTCCAATAAGGCTTCAACCTCTTCTTCTAGTGCCTCAACTGAACTCCAAGAAGCCATGAAGTAATCACAAAACCTAGGGAATGAATTGGTGGTCCTTAAGAGGTAGCAGGCCCAAAATTTTATACCTTATCAGCATTATGCATAACCAAATAGGCCTCCATATCAACCTAATAGACCTCATGTTCAAGATGCAAACAAAAATCAAGGAAAATCTCTAGCCGCTAGACCATTTCATCCATACAATCCCAATACACCTTCAACATCCTAGGCCTTGGTTCTAGTCTAGAATAACATTGCATGGGAATATGAATGGTGTTTTCCTTGTGGTCAACCCCACAATCAGACACCATTTTTCAATGGTATGCTAAACTTGGCCTTGATGGTACAAACTATTGGTGTGCCTCAAAAAATAAGCCAAGAAGAGAATCAATAGCAGGCAGCTACTCAAGAGTCACCTTTAAGTGAGACTACACTTGTGAACTGGTAAGCTAAGGATTTCTATGGTTTGAATCAATTTCCTTCTCAAAGGGTAGAAACCAACATAAGGTCTGAGAAAATACATATAGAGGGAGGAAAATCATCAAATGAATGTGCTACTAAACCTTTTATCACACCCCAAGGAGTTGGTATCTCAAATCCAGTCCCAAGCTCACAAAGTTAGCCTAGAGTGTTTGTTACATAAACTCATGTATAGGAAATGGTAGTACCAAGAAAAGGGTAGAAATAAGGAAAACCACCTTCATTCAATATCATTGACCACATGAAGAAAAAAAATGTAAGCATCTCTATGTGGGAGTCTTTGAAAATTCTGAGACAAGGGGACCTTTTGCAAGTAGCCATAACTAACTTGCCCATCTCAAATGAGTCCTCTAAGGACCAAGAAAAGGTCCTCACCAATGAATCTCCACAAGAAAAAAATCAAGGATACTGTCATCACTAATCTGGCACTTTGATAATTCTTCACCAGGAACTCCTCGTGCTATGATTATTTACTAATGCACAGCTTTTAGTTTGGTGGATGGAATCTCGAAACACAACAACAAACATAACACAAGAATACCATAGACTATGATAAGAAGGATTGATGATAAATCTGAAATATAAGTGTAAATTATAATATCAACATGAAATTGTTACAATCTCACCCATGAGGTACTTCAAGTGTTACTGACTTCACTTGCCTTCCAATAATAACTATGGGAGAAACTCCATAATTACACCTCTTAATGGCTTCTTAACACACCTTCTAAATGATGGCTTCCTCTACACACTTACTCATACAATATTTCTCTCTACTTCCTTCTATATCAAATAAGGGGGGTGGCCTCTTTATTTATAGGAATTCATGCTTATCCACCCTATCTCTAAGATAGGATAGGAAATCTCTTCTGACCAATCATATTCCATGCCTAAACTCTTTCCTTTACATGTAGGCTTATCTTCTAAGATAAGATAAACCTTATCATCTCACATGGGTTCCACCTTTTTAGACTTTTCTACAAATAAAATACACAAAATATTTATGACATCACTCCTTGTCCTTATTACAAATATAATATTTTTAATTCCTAATCATGTAGACCCTACTTCTCTACTTACCCAAACTTTGACATTTTAACATTATCAGACCACTTACGACAAATATTTACTTTTTACAACATTTCTATTATACTTTGAATGTTATCGTACTCTACTTTATTAGCGGCACCATTATCTTCTATCAGATGCCACTACTAATCATACTTAACAACATCCTATTCCTAATACATACATAATAAAATAGAAATTACGGAGGAAAATTTTAATGTCGACATTTTCCCCCTTCCTAGCTTCTACTTTGTCCTCGAAGTAGACTCTTATTGACATTCTGAATCTGGTGCCTGGAAAATCTTTAACTTGTCAATGTTGACCCATTTTGTAATGGGAGTGTCATCCAATTCCTCCAGTCGATATGTACCATTTTCATGCACAGCTGCTATTTTGTAGGGCCGCATCCATTTGGGAAGAAATTTTCTCTACCTTCTTTTTTTGTATCTGGAATCATAAACTAGAATCAATTCAATCACATGAAATGGAGACCAACGGATATTTTGATCAAAGTATTCCTTCTGCTTCATTTTCTTCTTATAGCTTATATCCTTCACTATTTCCCTCATTTCCTCTAGCAATTGAAGATGCACCAACCTTTATTTTACTGAATCACTTTCATCCATCCTTTCATTTTTCATAACTCTCATAGTGGGAATATAAAACTCAATAGGAAGAACTGGATCAATGCCATAAGCCAACTGAAATGGGCAGTATCCTGTTGCTGACTTTGATGTTGCCCTATATGCCCACAATGTTGCATGAATCCTTTTATCCCACTTATGTACCTGCAAGGCTGCATCTTTTGCTAGAATTTGACACAACACAAAATTTGTTTGTTCCACATGTCCATTTGTGCTTGGCTTGTATGTTGTTGCCTTCCTGTGCGTAATAGAAAACTTGTTGACTAGGGCTTCTACCACCTCATTAATGAAGTGGCTTCCTTGATTTGTTAAAATTTCTAATGGGCAACCAAATTTGTTGACAATGCATTCATATATGAACCTTGCCACTTCCTCCATGGAAGCTGTTTTCAATGGCCTAACTTCAACCCACTTGGTTAAATAATCTGTGGCAACTACAATATACTTATTTTGGCACGGGGTAGTTGGAAGTGGGCCTACAATATCTATTCCCCACTTTTCAAAGGGACGAAGTGGAAGAATAGGGCATAATGGAGCTGATGAAGTCTTATGGTTACCATGTGTTTGACAAATCTCACATGTCTTACAATAATTATAAAAATCTCTAAAAAGAGTGGGCCAGTGATAACCTGCATCCAAGATCCTTCTTGTTGTAATTTTTCTAGAGAAGTGTCCTCCACATGTACCATTGTGGAATTATTCTATTAGCTCCTTCCCTTGATCATTTCCAACTTCCCTCTTGTAATGTCCATTAGGTCCTATTCAAAATAATACTCCATGCAGAATAGAATATGGACAAATAGCTTGAGTAATGTTCCTCTTAGTCTTTACATTGGCACCATTAAGAAACTTGAATTCATTCAGATAATTCCAAATATCTATGTATTCACTATGGATTGTGTCAAGGGATAACAATGCTACATCTAGGAAATCATCATCATCACAAGATGATCCTAAACCATCATAGGCTCAAGAGATTGCATCTACATTGACATGCTTCTTTGTTGGCCTATCTATAATATCAAATTCAAATTCTTGTAACAAAATTATCCATCTTGCTATCCTCCCTGATGGGTTAGGCTTATTTACAATATATTTTAGAGCTTGATGATTTGTTATAACTATAAATTTCTGCCCTAGCAAGTAATTTCTAAACTTCTTTACAACAAAAATGATAGCTAGAGCCTCTTTTTCAGTTACAGTATAATTTATCTCAGCACTGCTCATTTGTCTTCTCCCAAAGTAGACTGGATGATCATTCCCATTTTCATCTTTTTGGCTCAGAGTAATTCCTAGTACTGCATCTGAGGCATCAGTATACACAATGAATGGCTTACTCCAATATAGATTCTTTAATATAGGTGAAAACACCAAAGCTTCCTTCAGTTGTTTAAAAGCTTCATGTGCCTTATTTCTTGGTTCATAAGTAACATCCTTCTTCAATAACTGGCTTAGTGGCTGTGTAATCTTTGAGAAATTCTTGATGAACCTTCTATAGTAACCCACATGGAATAAAAATGATCTCAACTTACTTTTATTAATAGGAAATGGTAACTCTTTGATTTTTGAAACTTTATCAGGATGAGTACTAATACCATCTCTGGATACAACATGCCCTAACAAAACACCTTTAGAACATCCAAAGAAACACTTTGTAGGGTTTAGTGAGGCTTGTGCTTCATCTAACCTTTGAAATGTTGTCTCCATCTGGTGTAGGTGGTCCATTTTTCTCCTATAGATGCAAAAATCATCCAAAAATACTCTAATGAAGTTCCCAATGTAGGGTTCAAACACCCTCTTCATCAAGTGTTGGAATGTTGCTAGAGCATTACACAACCCAAAAGGCATAACTCTATAAGCAAACATTCCCCAAGGAGTGGTGAACATGGTCTTCAGCTGATCTTTCTCTGTTATACGAACTTGGTTGTATCCACTATATCCATCAACAAAACTATAGCACTCCTGGCCTAGCTACTTCGTCCAAGATCTGATCTGAGAATGGAAGAGGGTAATGATCCTTCTTTGTTTCCTTGTTGAGCTTCCTATAATCAACACAAATGTGTAGTTTTCCATTCTTTTTTATTGAGATTACAATGGGAGAAACCCATTCTAAATTCTCCACAGCAAATATGAATCCTTGCATCAAGCAACTTATCTATTTCTTCTTTTACAGTCTTGGAAAAAATTAGGATTCATTCTATATGGCATTTACTTTATGGGCTTATCACCATCTACCAGCTCAATAGAATGTTCTACCCAACTTACTTGACGGAGTTCCTTGTAATCAAAAGTGAATATGTGTATGTACCTTTGAAAGAGCTGGAGGTAGGATTCCTTCTCACTTTCCATCACAGCATCACCAATCTTTATTTGTTGGAGATGATCAACAATTTCTTCTTCAGATAATCTTATGGGTTCATAAGTCAATGTGACTGGAAGGATATCTATGACTGAAACATAAACCTCACTTTCTTCATCTTCTGTGTCCACTTCACTGGTACTAGAGTAATCAGAGGATGTCCAATCATCAGTTTCATCACTTAAATCCATAGGTTCTACCTTTATGATGCCAAGGGATCATGTTTATCTTCACCCTCTCTCTGCCACGTCCAAGTGTCATGAAGCCTTCATTCCAGTAGTTTCTTGCATGAACTCTCCTTAGCCATGGTCTTCCCAACAACATTGGGTATGCAACAGTACCATTTTTTATCACCTAAAATTATACCACACATACAACACCCATAACAAATATTGCCACATTTGAAACTACACCTTCTGGTTTAGTTTTTTCCTTATTTAGTGACATTAACATAAGTGTTGAGGGGCGATCAATTTTTAAACCCAACATATTCATTACAGACTTAGTCATTACATTAACTGCAGCACCTCCATCAACTAAGACATCATGAATTGAAATACCATTACATAATACCTTAGCTTGTGGAGCGTAGGGATCCACCTCTACCTCCAAAACAAGGACCTCAACCTCCTTCCTTCGTCAAGCATTGATTCCACTTCACAGCTCCCGCCTCTTCTCAGAAGACATAGCCAAGAGTTGACCATATGTAATATTTGCAAGCCTTTTGGACAGATCTTCTAAGATGGAGTATGGTCCTTGTCCTTGTGAAATCAGAAAATCCTACACACCCAACTTTCTTCTCCTATGTTTCTTACTAGTTTCTCCTTTCATTTTCTTAGGATCATTTCCATCTTGGTTATCTTTTCCTTTCCTTTTTTTGTTACAAACACATCTACTTCATAATTTATGCTTTTATCTACTACATCAAAATAATTCATAGGTTTTTTTCCTTTATCATTATCTCTTGTACCAGACGTAGAAGCTCTATCTGGACAATTATACTTATAATGACCCTTTTTATAACAACCATAACATACAACTTCAAAAATATTTCTTTTTGGACCTCTATCTCCTCCCCAAGAATTAAATTCCTTTCCTTGAAGAATATTAATAGTTAACTGGCCCATCTTCTTGAGCAGATCTTCATACTTAATAGATGTACTAGGAGAAAGATTTTTGCTCACCGAGAGTGGTTTTGGATTATGGACCAAAGGTGCTGGTGTAGGGTCTACTTTAGCAACAATTTTTTTGGGCTCCCCTTCCATGCTTTCTTCTTGCCTTCTTGCAATCTCCTTTGCTTGTTCAATGGTAGTTGGGTGGTCATACTTTAATCATTGTATGATCTTTGAATTCATCCCAAGAATGAAGTGCTTACAGAGGATATTATCCATGCCATTCATCAACCCATCCGCTAATCCTTCCTTCTGGATCTAGGCATCGAGCTTCCTCCTTAGCTCTAGAACATGAGCATGATAATCTCTTATCTTCTCCTTCTCTCCTTGGGCTAGCTTTGTGATCTCAATCATGAGATCTACATATTTCTGTTGTTCACCAAATTCTTCAAGAAAACTTTCAGTTAATAAATCCCATGAGTTTTTCACATTATCACCTAGTGTTTCAAACCACCTAAGTGCTGAACCATATAAAAAGGTAGGAAAAAATTCAGTCCATTGTTCCCTTCTTATGGGGCCATTACAAATACAAGATTGTTT
Organism: Taxus chinensis; assembly: GCA_019776745.2. Taxonomy (NCBI): domain Eukaryota; kingdom Viridiplantae; phylum Streptophyta; class Pinopsida; order Cupressales; family Taxaceae; genus Taxus; species Taxus chinensis. Next base: position 270,226,992 of record CM034149.1, on the reverse strand, counting down.
AAACTCTTAAATGAAAGAGGAATCATCTTCATTAGATTGCGCTAAAAAAATAGGAATCTTCCCCATTTTTAAATATAATCACAGTGAAATACCAACTCACAAGTACAATCAGTAAGACTTATGTGCACAAATAATTGGACTCATTACAATATAAAGTGACTTTACACCTTTCTACAGTAAAATAGGAATGACCATAGTAAACTATGGTAATACTTGACTTACTACACTAAAAACTGACTTTACTATGGTAAACACTATTTATGGTAAAAAAAGAAGTTACTGGGGTAAACACTATTCACGGTAAAAAATGAAGTTACTGTGGTAAATATTATTCACGGTAAAAATTAAAGTTACTATGGTAAATACTATGCATGGTAAAAAGTGACTTTACCATGGTAACTACTAGGCACAATAAAACAAGGTTACCCTCCTATTGATTTATGACTAAGTGGGAATATCTCTCCAGAAAATCCACCAATGAGGAATGGTCTCGGAAACGGAACCAAAATGTCATCACCAATCCGGCACTATGATAATTCTACACCAGAAAATCCTCGTACTATGATTATTTACTAATGCACAACTTTTAGTTTGGTGGCTTGAATCTCGAAACACAACAACAAATATAACACAATAATACCATAGACTATGATAAGAAGGAATGATGATAAATCTGAAATATAAGTGTAAATTATAATATCAACATGAAATTGTTACAATCTCACCCATGAGGTACTTCAAGTGATACTGACTTCACTTGCCTTCCAACAATAACTATGGGAGAAACTTCACAATTACACCTCTTAATGGCTTCTTTAACACACCTTCCAAATGATGGCTTCCTTTACACACTTACTCATACAATATTTCTCTCTACTTCCTTCTATATCAAATAAGGGGGGTGGCCTCTTTATTTATAGGAATTCAAGCTTATCCACCCTATCTCTAAGATAGGATAGAAAATTTCTTCCGGCCAATCATATTCCATGCCTAAACTCTTGCCTTTCCATGTAGGCTTATCTTCTAAGATAAGATAAACCTTATCATCTCACATGGGTTCCACCTTTTTAAACTTTTTTACAAATAAAATACACAAAATATTTATGACATCACTCCTTGTCCTTATTACAAATATAATATTTCTAATTCCTAATCATGTAGACCCTACTTCTCTACTTACCCAAACTTTGACATTTTAACATTACCGGACCACTTACGACAAATATTTACTTTTTACAACATTCCTATTATACATTTGAATGTTACCGTACTCTACTTTATTGGCGGCACCGTACCGATGGCGCCGTTATCTTCTATCAGATGCTACTACTAATCATACTTAACAACATCCTATTCCTAATACATACATAATAAAATAGAAATTGTGGAGGAAAATTTTAATGTCGACAATACCAACAAGGAAAAATGTGAAATATCCCCCTTTCTATATATCTCTAATCATTGGGAACAACCTTGTACATAATTGCATGATTGGTTCAGAAGCAAGTAGCTCACTCATGCCCAAGTAGATAGTTGATCAGCTGGGACCAAAATATGAAATTTTGTTAAGAGGGATAGTGCATCTTGATGGGAAAATAGTAGAAATAGTTGGAGTAATCAAAGGATTGAGCCTTACACTGCATGCATTCCCCAATGTTACAGTATTGTAATATGTTTCAGTTATTGATTTGCCACCACTTTTTGCTTTTTTCTTGTCAGGGGATTTCACTACAAAAATTGGTGGGTACTTATCAGCCGATTGGTGCCACATGCTCTTCAAAAAAGGTATGGAGCTAAAGCTATAATTAGATCAGATCCAATTGCAAAATATTACATTGAGCCTCACATTCAGAGCCTAATCAATGTAAATTTTTTAGCCTTTGATCAAGAGGATTTCCCAAGTCTACCGAAAGAAGATACTAAGGTCAGAGGCATTCCAGATTTAATACTAGATGAGTTTGCAAACAAAAGGCACACTTTTGATCTATACAAGGAGATGAAAGAAGATGAACTAGGCATATACTACTTGTATGAATAAAATACAACTCTTCGTAGCATCACCAAACCAGAAAACCAAGCTGATATTGAAGTTTGGTAGTTATTTTTCGATGCTGGAGGAGGTACAATGCTTGTGTCACCAAAAGGTATAAATTATTGCTTAGATTTCCATTTTCAGTTTGGTTGCTCAAATAATATAGTTGAGTGTGAAGCTCTAATAGATGGACTTCTTTAGGTAAGGAAAAAATCTATCAAGAACTTGCAGGTATTTGGTGATAATGAGTTAATTTTTAATCAATTCAAAGGGTAGAATGCTGCTAAAAATGATCTCCTAAAGAGCTACAAGAATCAGGTATGGCACCTCATTGAGGACTTCAATGCCTTAAATACCAGTTACATACCAAGAAAGAAGAATGAGGCTGCAGATAGACTTTCATTGATTGGGGCAACATTTTATGTGGTTCATAATATCAAGAGAGATAAAACACAACCCTGTATCAAGGTAGTTGTGAGGCTGGTAGTTCTGAACAATAACACAAGGTGGAAAGTGTTTGAGAATGATCAACAGATCATCAATTTCTTATTGGAGGAAGTTGAGTTCTCTACCCAGAACTGAGAAAAATTGGAGTAGCAATATGGGGATCAAGTTGTCCACCTGAGAAAAAATAAGTTTTTGAGAGGTCTAGTGACTCTTGAATCAATCTTCAACCCCAATGACCAATTCTGGAAAGAGAAAGAAAACATCATGGCCAAAAGAGAAGATTTAAATCCCATTTCAGTGGATGAAGGAAAGGTGCTCCAAATTGGAAAATTAAGTATTCATTAATAAAAATCTTATTTCATTAAATTTTATCAAGAATTTCCATATGTCTTTTCCTAGGGCTATGAGGAATTGAGAGGATTTAATCCAAAAGTTAGCACAACACACCATTGAGCTTGATCTGGAAGCTAAACCTATTAGGTAGAAGCACAGACTAGTCAACCCTCATATCAAGCCTCTCATGAAGATAGAACTGAACAAGCTCATTAAGGAAAGTATCATCTTTCCAATCAAGCACTTTTTATGGATTGCTAATCGTGTACCGGTCAAGAAGAAAAATGGAGAAATCAAGTTGTGCATGGAATTTCAAGACTTGAACAAGGCTTTTCTCCAAGACCATTATTTGCTTCCTTCTATGGAGAAAATCTTGCAGATAGTGGCTAGTTCGGAAATATTCTCTCTCCTAGATAGATACTCGGGCTATAATATAACTATGGTGAAGAAAGAGGATTAGTTCAAAATAGATTTCACAACCAAATGGGGCACTTACGCTTACAAAAAAATTCCATTCGTATTATCAAATACTGGAGCAACATTCCAAAGGGCTATGGACATGACATTCAACAGGTTGATAAATAAGATAGTGTTTATTTACCTTGATGATATCACAGTGTTTTCCAAGAACGCATAAAGTCACATCCACCACCTAGGCATGTATTTCAAAGATGCAAGATAGTTAGAGTGTCTTTGAATCTGAAAAAGTGAATTTTCCTAGCTCATGAAGGAAATCTCTTAGGGAAAATTGTGTATAAGGAGGGATTAACAATTGATCCAAAGCAGGTAGAAGCTATTCATGAATTTCCATTTCCAGGTCACAAGAAGTATCTCCAAATATTCTTGGGGAAAATAAACTTTTTTAATAGGTTTGTTCCTAACTTTGCTAAGTTGTTCAAGCCACTAACATTGATTTCAAATAAAAACGTAGCTTTCAAATGGACTACCGAAGGAAAAGAAATTTTTGAATCCATAAAGCAGGCCATTTCATAGGCTTTTCAAATAACTTCACTCTATATGCTTTTGGTGGCACAAATGCAATATCTACAATACTGGTACAAAGAAATCAAGAAGGACTAGAGAAGCCTATTGCATTCTTTATCTAGGGCCTTGAATATTATGAGGTAAGATATTCATTCATTGAGAAACATGTCCTTGATGTGATTATAAGTCTAAATAAATCCATACATCTAGTGTCAAATAATAGAATTCATTTACTAGTTTCACATGCGGGTGTGAAATATTTTCTTTTGAACAATGACCTCAATGAGAAAAAGGGTGGTTGGATAACCAAGGTCATGGAGTATGACATTGGTATCAAGGTGACCAAACTGGTTAGAGGCAAAGGGTTGTGTGAACAGATAGTTTCAAGTCAATATTTAGGAAAAGAGGCCATTCTTGTGGTCTAATATAATTAAGAGCGGTCAGTCAATCCCTCATCCAATCCTTGTTGGAATCAAGGTATAGTCCACTTCCTCCAAATAGGTCAATGTCCTAAAGGTTTGAGAAAATCCAAGAGAAGGTATTTCAGGCTGCAAACTATACCCTATGTGCTTATAGATAATATTTTGTTCAAAAGGGATGTGAATGGTGTCCTCCTAAGATGCATCAAAATAGATCAGGTGGAGAGGTTGTTACATGAGTTTCATGATGGAGAAACAAGTAGCCACTTTGCCCCAAAAATAACTCTTAGAACCATGAAATCAGGTTATTACTAGCCTAATATTTTCAATGATTTTCATTCATGGATCAATAAATGAAAGAAACGTGCCTTCTTTATGGGTAAAGAGAACCTAGCAACTCTCCCATTACACCACATCTTTGTAAATGAACCATTCATGTAATGGGGTTGGGACTTTATTGGGGTGATCAACCCAAATTTCAGCTTAGGTCAAATGGATCATGACAGCTACAGACTACTTCATGAAGTGGACAAAATAATTTGCGCTCAAGGAAGTAAACGAAGCCAACATTCTCGATTTTAATTAAGGTATTGTGATTAGATTTGTTTTTCATTACACTATAATATCGGATAATGCCTTGGATTTTCTTGGGACAAAGATATCTAAGAGGGAAGTGAAAATGGCATCTATTTGAGCACATCCTCAAATTATTACCCTCAGAGTAATAGGAATGTTGAGTCCACCAACGAAAATATTTTGAAAATCATAAGGACTTTAGATGAGGACAAAATGACTTGGCATACCAAACTAAAATCAGCCTTATGTGTTGATAGAATCACTCCTAAAAATTCAACTAGTTATTCCCCTTTCTGGTTGGTCTATGGCAAGGAATCAAGGCTGTCAATATCCCTAGAGCTAATAGCATTGGAGATTATCAAGTAGCTAGACTTTTTTGAGTTTCCAGCAATGGAAGTCAGCTATGTAGATCTCATGGAGCTAGAGGAGCTAAGAAGGAATGTTATAGAAGTAATGGAGAAAGACCAAGATCAAATCAAGATGAGCTTTGATATAAAGGACAAAAATATGACTTTCCAAGAAGGGGACTTGGTCCTAAAATGGGATATAGATAGGGTCAGACTAGGAAGAAACTCCAAGTTTTATGCAATATGGAGTGGCCCTTACATTATTTCAGGATGTAAGAGTAACAACGCTTTCCAACTATCCAAGTTGGATGGAGAAGAATTGCATATTCCAGTCAATGGAATCTACCTAAAGCATTGTTACTAAAGTAAAGTATCTTCCTTGTACATATTAGATTACATTTATAATTCCTCCAAGTACTTATAGCATATTTCTCTATTGTAGTTTAGGGTTTATTTTTTAAAAGTGCTTGTGCACTCTTTACATATTCCATTTGGAATGTGTATGAGTTTGTTGTTTTTATATAGTTGTGCCTCTTATTGCTCTTGCACTTTCCAAAGTTTGGGAAGGATATGGTAATGGAACAATGTCCTAGTAGTGTTTTAGAGGTTTTAAGGGATGAACTCTCTATTTGTAGTAATTAAAATTACTCCATGTTTAATGGATCCTCTAGGGTCACTGGAATTTCAGATCTAGCAGACAGATCATCCCACAAGTTACCAATTGTTATCCATTTTTCACACCCTTGTAAAATCGACAACTTAACATGTTTGAATGTTAGCTAGTAGTATTTTGAGTGCTACCAACTGGTAGCAGGGTGAGCGAGCCGCAGGAAGAAAATGGCACAGAGGCTTCGATAGAATCTTTAGATGCTACCGATTGGTAGCACTCAAAAATGCTATCGTCCAGTAGCGGGAAAGAAAAAGTGGCATCATCGGCGGATTGTTAAGGGTCACTGGTAGCATTTTTACGGATGTTACTAGCTGACAACATATTTTAAACTACTAGCTAGTAGTGGGGAAAGCATGATACCAGCCGGTTTCATTTATGTAGTTGGCCGACACTATGGAAAATTATGCAACTAATCAAGTGTAGGAAGGAACTAGGCATTAATAGGAGTGGTAAAAAGTTGTTCAACTACCATTTTAATGAGGTATGGAGCCCATGACTTCCCATGCAAGAAAAGCACCAAATTTGTATGGCACCCCATACCTTTTTAATGAAATATGTCAGTTGGTGAGGCAATTTCGAGGTTCTTCTTCTATATACTATGAAATTCACCTCATTTTGAGGGGAGACATCTTGGAATGTAAAAGAACTCTGTAAAAATTGTTCCAGCACTTTTGTGAGCTGCAGGCCCCAAATTTATGTATTTTATAAAGGATTATTTCCTTATGCCTATATTGTAATGTATTGTGCATCATTTTAAGCAATAAATTTGTGTTTTGTGGCTTTATTTGCCCCATCTCGAGTTTTATTACCTCCTTTTCCTTTCATTACATTTATAGGTATATTGTGCATATGGTGTTCTTTTGTAGGATTTGAATTCATTTTGCTCCATGAAATTGGAGGTTTGAGTGTGTTTCTTTGAACTATGGCACTTCTTTCTACCATCTTCTACCTCATTTTCTTCCATTTTCACTCACTAAGGATATCTCCACCCCCTTGTTCTATGTGCTGTCAGCTCCCTTAGTTTAGGAATTTCATTTTATGCATATTTTTCTCTCCCTGGTCCCTTGGAATTCTAGGTTAGTGTTAGAATAGTCACATTTCCCTTTCTAAGAGTAGTTTTAGCATTAGAATAGGTAGAGGAACCAGCCTCCTCTGGAGGTTTGTCTCAATTGTGAGGGTCCCATACCTTTAGACAATCCCATGTTAGTCAAAAGTGGGGTTTTGTAAAGTGTAAATCCTAGGGTGCTACATTTTCGACATAAAAACTAATATTAAATATTCCTCCCCATTCTGCTCCACTTCCACTTCCAATTCATTTTGTCAAAGAAATTTCACCTTCTACTGATGGCTAGGATACATTTCAAAAATTTTCACCATCAGATGGTCCTATTGTTGCTTCTTCCTACCATTGTGTTAACTCTCTTTTATCATGACACAGACAATGCTCTCTCACAATGGCATGGTATCTCTCGTGTCATCACATAGATCTCCATTATTGGCACACTTAAGGGGCATCATGTTTATTCTCCCCATCCTAGCATTATCAGGTGTCTCTCATTTCTACTATTATGCATTATGCTTTATACGCCATCTTTTTTAACATCATTCCACAACTTGATACACCTCTTGTATCGTCATTACCCTACACCGCACTCTTGTGCTATGGTTCACACTTGACTATTGAGGGCTTACTACATACATGAACCTCACATATGACACATTTCACACTTGGCACATTCACGACACATATCTCTAGTGAAAATTCATCATGAAACACTATCCAATGTTGCACTCTAGTTTGTAAACAAAAAAACACACACTTTGAGTAGTCATCTAGTCTTGATTACACACTATTATTCATATGGTTCCTAATAATAAAATTACTAACTAACCCATGTCTTTGGCCACATTTCTTTGTTTTAAGCTCTTTTTACAGTCTTGCACTTGTACTTGCTCAGTATTTTTGTTCACCTTTTGGCATTTTTCATTCTGGACACCAATGCTCAACCAAGACACTGGTACCAAGTGCCCTTGTCCTCCTTATTCTTTGGTCATACTTGTTGGGTCCTTTCTAGCCCTTTGAGCATCTTATTTTTTGGTAGTTGGCCTTTTCAGGGTTAATTATGAAATTCAAAAGGATTCATATAAATATAAATTAATTCAATCATAATAAGGGACCAAGCACTAAGCGTCTACTATCTCCACCTAAGGTTTCATCCATCAAAGGCATTTATAGCTCCATTTGCATCCATCTAGATCCATCACAAAGGAAAATAGGATGGTTCATCTGCATCACACTTCGTAGGAGAGGAGTCTATTATTTTCATGCACACATTTATTACATTATACATCTAGCTACTTTCTTGTTATCCACATGCGACTGGAACAAGAGAAACCTCGAGCACAATTCCACACACACACACACACACACACACACACACACACACACACACACACACACACACACACACACACACACACACACAGAGAGAGAGAACAACATTGGTTCTAAGATGTAATGCAATGCTCATTGATAATTCCACCATTTTGGTGGTTGAGGATAGTCTAACCCCTTCATTTGCATATTTCTTTTTTTAAGGTTTGATGTTTTGTTTGGGGTTTTGTAGGTGATTCATTTATTCTAGATTTACAAAAACATTTGGTAAAATTTAGCAACATACACATGAAAAAATGAGAAAAAGTGTGAACCTCTTATATCACCTTAGAGGAGGTTTTCTAAGCATCTATACAAACCAAGGTGCCCAAAGTTCAGACTAGGGCACCCATGGGCACCCCCATCCCTCTCCAGGTGCCCCAATCTAGTCAAATCTACTAGATCTACATTTTTCTGATAGTCATCCACCTCTTTTTAGTCAGTGTCCACTGCAACAGTCTAAAAACCTCTTTGAATCAACTAAGTCTCTTCTAACCCTATTTTAACATTAGATTTTCATACTTTCTAGCTTAGTTTTCTTTGGTATATTTTTATATTTTACTACTACATTTATTTACTACTACCATAGCATTACATTAGGCTATTATTTTACATTTTATCATAATCATAGTTCCACGGTTCATACTCGACTGTTGAGGGTCTAAATATGAAATTAACCTCACCACACTCACTCTTTCTCTATGCTCTATGCTTTATCGATCACATCTTTCTAACACAAAATTCAAACCATTTCCTGATGACGTATTCTTGTTTTATGGTTCATTCTTGAATGATGAGGGGGCATTTATAAATGAAGCTCATACATATTCATTCACATTCACTTGGGGGAATGCTGCTCCTACCATATTCACTTTGCATTCTATTCCATCCCATTCACACTCACAACATCCTGCATATCTTTGCTGCAATTGTTATTACTTACTTATACTCGCACATCACACTTTTCTTAATATGTTAGATGGATATATCATATGTCACTATCTTATCTATATACACATGTGTGTTCACTTTCCTTCTAATTTTGAATAAAAAATTTACATAGATCATTACATGTAGCATAGATGTTTGGCACTGTACCTCTTATCATTCCCAAAGGGGATCCTAGGGGTATCTACTTTTGTACACATTACAGGTGTTATTTTTTTTATTTATACTACTTCTTATTATTACTAGCTCACTATTTTGTATCAGATCATACACACTTTAACAGACTTTTTTTATCTTTTTAACATGCTAATAGGTGCTTCATGTGCAACATTTGTCTTGCAAGAACTATTTTCTACCATAGGTGTATGATACTTTGTTCGATATTATTTACCATTGTATATCATTGTTTTTGGGATATGCCCTTTGTCATGTGTGCACATTGTATGCTTTTGGAAGCTTTGGCCCCGATGAATTTGAATCATTTTGAGTGATGTCCCATGTTTGAAATTATTTTTGCACTCTATATTGTCTCCTTGCTTGCTAGATTACATATTATTTTTTATACATGTATGTGTCTTGTTTTTACTATCACATGTTTTCAGCCACTTTGTTTACATGTGCCTTGGTTTCTACCAAATACATTACCTCCCCCTGTAGGCATCAATTTCATATTAGCGTTTGGTCCTATCCTTTGTAATGCATCCTCCTAATGATGTTGCATACACCCCAAATGAGGGGCATGCAATTTGTGGGGTTGGCTTTCAAATTGGGTTTAAGATAGACCCCACTACTCCATACCATATTCCAACAAGGAGGTTAGATAGGGTGGTTGGCGTGACCATATATATATCAATTCTCCTATTACTTATATATATACTCATATCCTCCCCTTTATTGTTGTTGGGTTGGCCATGCATTGGGTGAGTTAGTCACCCCATACAAAAATTCACAGTTACTGTACAACATAGTTTGGTATAGAATCAACACAGTCTACAGTCTTAGAAATAGCCCAGATTATGACTTGGGTCTCCATTACAACATATACGCTAGTGCCTAGATACAGACATGGATTCCTAGGCACCCCTGACCCTTCCTAGGAACCTATGACCAGAGGGTAGTTACAGTATTTCTCTCATATCATCATGGTTCACAACACTCTACAGAGAAATTTTCTTAGTAAGGTATAGTCCTCCATAAATCAGCATGCATGTTATCTCATTTTTCTATTCACATTGGATTGAACTTGATTGAACTTGAACAAAGTAAGATCACACCATATGTCGTGTTGTATAAATTTTTAGAAGTAGTCAAAGGTTGGAGAATAAAACTAGACCTTTCTCCCTACACTTCTTATGTCATGGCATTAGATCACCTAAAAAACTAGCACTTGGCGTGAGATCGCCCAAAAAACTCATTCTTCTACAACATTTTAAGGATAACTTCTATCCTTTCACTCATCATGGATCAGGTGCACATGTTCCTTTTTTTGTATTTTTACATACTTTTTACACACTTTTTACATGTTTGGATTGAATTTTTCATATACACGGCTTTGACTACTCTTTTGTTCTTCTCTTTTGTAGGTCTATCCTTATGGGAAGAAGCAATCACTTCATCAATCATCAAGCGACGTTAAAAATAAGTACAATGTGACATATACACATATGCTTTCACCCCTAGGGTCACTTCCACTTCCTCTTCCCTAGCTTCCATGCTTCATATTATTCACTTCACACTTCATATTATTCGCTTTACACTTTTTCTTGTCTTCTCGGCACAATTTTTTCCATCAATCTACGTGGTTATTAGGTACGCATCTCTTATCTACTTTATGTTATCGAGCATTCACTCAATAAAATAAAGTGGGGGAAAATGTAGACACTAAATTACACACTTGGGTATCGTTGGCCTCTTTACTTTATTTTAGCTTTTCTTCTTGGTCTTACACACCCTGTTGCCTAGTATGACTTTTGATACTTCATATTTTCTGAGAATGGACACTAGCACCCAACTAGGATGTTAGCGCCCAGGCACTCTCATCCTCTCTGGGTGCCCCCAACCTCTTTATATCTTTCACGCATCTTTTGGGTATTTTCTAGGCATTGGGATTTTTTTTATGGTTCGTCCTTTTAATGGTTAAATATGAAATTCAAACAAGGTAATTATATAAAAACAAAACGATGTGACAATAATAAGGGACCAAGCTCTAATAATGTATTACTATCACCTAAGGTTGCATCCAAAGGCATTTCAAGAGAAACAAAGCATCCATCTAGCTCCATTCAAGGGACAAGAGTCTGCATACACTTCATAGGAGGGGAAGTTCATTTTTACATCCACACATATTTTTACATTGGTACATCTAGCTATTACTTTTTGTCAATTATATCTTGCATAAGAGCCACCTAGGGAATGATTCTACACACATACACGTAGAACTACATGTATTTTGAAATGTAGTGCAATGCCCAAATTGTGCTCTTTCTCTTTACAGGTTTCTATCAAATTTAGTGATCAACCAACGACATACATGCGACTAAAAGTGACATTTATCAAACATTTTGTGACATAGAAGAAATCACTTTTTGATAGTTTTCACCGTGTCACAAGCACCCAGAGAAGGTATCTGGTGCTTAGACACCCCTGACCCAGTCTAAGCACCCCATTCCATACAGATCCAACATTCACATAATTTTTGGGGCAAAATAACGATAATTTCCTCCTCATGATTATCAATTTTCTAGTTTGGTACAATTTAGGATTAATTACAAAATTAGCAAAGTACTTTATCCATTATCTTGCACATAGTGTTTCATATTTTTCTAAATTATTACTTATGTCAAATTTGTACTTTATTGTTATATCATTGTGTTGTCTGCAATTAGGGTTTTACAAATTCTTATATTTTTTAAATCAACAACCACTTCATTGAATAAAAAATAGAAACTCATTGCCCCTCAATGGATAATGAATTCATTCGAACCTCCTCCAATATAATTTTAAGAATATGTATTCAAATCTCATTATGAATCTACAACCACTCTATGACCTATCCTCCTGTTATAAATAATAGGAAATGCTCTTCACAAAAAATATTTGAGAATGATAGAGAATCCCTAGAGAATTCTGGGAAGCTTTAATCCCTATGATCACTTTCTCATAGCATTATTACTCCATTTGGAGATTAATTTAGAGAACCCACAATCCAATCATTCAAATATTCTACAAGCATAATACTTCAGCAATCTTATTATTGAGGTTTGCAATGGAGATATTGGAGAAATTTTGTTATGTTTATATTTCTTGTCTTTCATTTTTAGCTAAGTTTTTCATTGCTACATCACCCTTATTTTAATATTACACAAATTAAACAAAGGAAACATTCATGCACTTAACATTCCATTTATAATATTGATATGATTTTCACACATGACATACTATTGCTAGTGGGTCTCTCAATTGTCACCTATATATTTGATCATTAGATACATGCACCAATGTTTAACCCCTTTTCCAATACTCAAGGGAACATTCAGATATCCCTTCCTTATTTTATAAGAACAAGTTTTATTACACTATATATTCCCCTACATAATTTGTAAGCTTTGTCCTTCCAATGTGTTTGTAAATGAGGCCAATACTACCTATCATAATTACATAATATATCACATCTATTCAATCATAATGGGTTTCCTGCATTAAAAAAAATTAATATTAATTAATTACAATCTCTTCATGACATGGTAATCTAATCATAAATATCATTTTGAAGACTTTTACTCATACTATTACTAATGGGTCAAGCCTTCTTTTATCTTTCCATCATGTTATGAATCCTTTACGGTTTCTACATATACTATGACATACTTGAGGTCTATGTCTCCATCATTTGGGTTTCATCTCCCCCCTATCAAGAATATTCTCAAGTAGTTCTTGTGTTACCCATCTCTTTGTACATACCTAAACATTCAAAACAAAAACATACTAACATATTTCAAAAATACAAAAACATTTATGTATTTGTAAAATTAAAAACTACGAGCTCTATAATTAAATTTTATTGTTAGCAATTTACATTATATATGTGTTTTTAAAATCACTTTAGTTTGAAAGATAACACATATATTTAATATTTACACACATGAGTTCATGCGGTATATTGAGTTTGATTCATAACATATATAAAGTGCTACACAATTATAGGTGTTAGTCTTACCTTTATCTATTATACACTATACACAATTGTTATTATCTCATTATAGTTCCTTTCTAATTCCTCATTATACTTGATTACATATATTTTATACATGTTATATTTTGAGCTAATGGGATTGACACATATGTCTTGTTTAGAATCGAAATATCTTGCTTCACATGTTTTTATCTATATTAGTTTTTATATTATTTCATCATAATATGACACTATTGTTCTTTATACATGCTTGTTATTTGTGTGTATTACTACTTTCTTGCTTCACTAATTGTTCCCTAAGTTATTTGTTTTTCTTATGACACTACCAGTGTCCCATATTTTTGGCTTTATGCCTATCTTGCATAATCTTGTTTCTCATGTTTGTATTCCTAATGTCCTTAGTTATCTTATTACACCGTGAGTGTCCCATGATTACATCTCTATGCATTTTATGCGACATGTTTGCATACTGCTGACTATGAATTCAATGTTGTTATCTCTCTACACTTTTTTAATACATGTGTTATTACTATTGTCTCTAATGTTTCTATTGTTTTTATTATTTATCTTATTGCATTCCATGGTTTCTACCATGTGCATCACCTTTGTAACTTTGAGATACCATCATCAATGGCCACAACTATAACATTCCATGTGTTTCTATGTATATTATCAAACTCATATGATATATGGTTACACATATTTTCATTTGAGCTGCAAAATAAAATGATTTATCACACATACCTCAAAATAAGGGGAATTCTACACCTAAAATAGACACAAAAATACTTTTGGGCTCGAACACTAGTATATGCTAGGTACATGTACTAAGAAGAAAACATCAAATATAGAAAGTTAGAAAATCATGCACAAGTTCAAAAACATACAACTTTTTTAGGGTTGTTCAAATGTTTTTTACCTTTCAAATGGTTTTGTAAAGTGAGAAATTACACCATATTTCTCAGTAGTTTCATATTTCCACCTACAAGCACAATTTCTTGACACAGTTTTAGATCCACTTGATTCAATTCAAATCACTTACAAGGGGAATGAAGTACTTCATTCCTTCAACGTGGAACTCAGTTTCATTTATTATTTCAAGAATATTTGAGGTATGATTCTCCTCTCTCTATCTACATTTTAGTACATTATAGGTTCTATTCAATTGTGTGACATAGGGGAAGGGAATGAGGGCATTCATTCTCTTTTTTATAGTGTCCTAATTTATAAAATTGGGCCTAGATCCATCTGCAATGGTGTGGTCTATGGGGTTATGGAAGGTATTGAAGAAGCTAAGTTCTTCATATGTAGTTTTTCCTTTCCTCTTATATTTAAAGGGGGAGATATCAAAGTTGTTGAATAACTTAAATACATGGTCTTCTTACTTCATGTGGTGCTTCGGCACCTCACTCTCCTTATTTTTCTCTTCTCTATTCTATGTTATGTTTCATACACCCAATACTCAGGTTTCTCCTAGACACAATTGGGAAATGATCACCCTAATACTTTAGCAATCTTAACAATCCAAATCTCCAAGTGTAAGTAAAAAATGAGAACTTATCTCTCTAAAAAATAAACAGGTGTATTCCTTCCACATTTTTCATCTCTTTATTTCACTTTATGCAAATGCAAATTTGACACATTACATCTTACATTCGAGTTAAATTTTTATTCTCTACTTTTGAAATTGATTACACTCAGTGTAGTTTTCATCATACAACATGCCAACACCAACACAATGAGACATTATTATATAAAATTTAAGCGAAGAAATATTTTTTCTCCACACTCATGTATATTTTCCCTTAAGCATGTGATTTTCATTTGATATTTAAAGATGTGGAAATGTACACACTTAAATTTGGTAATTTACCCCTGGACACTATTGGTTTTGAAAATGTAATATTTTTAAAACAAAAACACTCTTTCTATACCTACTCAATATATCCCAAGGTCTCTTTTCTAACTTTTTTATTCATACAAACTGATATGTCACAAAATTATGAAAGATAAATGTATAAAATCCATAGAAAATATCAACCTGATAGGATGCAACCTTCAATTTTCATATATTTTCATCCATGTTCATAAATTTCCACTTTAGTTGGCTTGTGGAATCTGTTCTTAGCCAAATTTTATGGTTTTTTACTAACATATCCTCCATTGAATATTTCAATTTATATTCTTTGTTGGGTAATTTAATCCCCTCTCCTTCAGCCTTTCCATGATAATTTACCTTTGAATCCCCAAATAAGAAAGTTAAACTTGTCTCATTTTCTAATTAGGAATTCACATGAACTCGCATTGTAAACACTAGCACTAAAGGAACCCAAGGCTCCCTAAATATTGCTAAATCTTATGCACAATAATTATGGTATAAATCACCATAGTTGAAGCATTCTACCAAGTTTTGAACAAATTTCATTTCCAGAATAAATTTAGAAAAAACATAAAGTCATGCATTTCTTCTTCTAGATTTTAAATGGTGGTTAATGGTGAGCTAGTGGGTTTTTTTGCAAGTAGTAGAGGTATAAGACAAGGAGATCCTATATCCCCCTTTCTTTTTATCATTATGGAAAATAGTCTTAGTAGATCTATAACTAAGGCTATGAATAGTGATATGCTAAAATGATTTAAACCTACTTCCACCAATCAAACTACTTTGCAACAACAATTTGTTAATGATATTATTCTAGTTTTGATGGCCTCCATTATTGAAGAAAAATCTATAAAAACTATCCTCAAATTCTATGAAGCAGATTCTGGTCAAAAGTTCAACTTTGAAAAAATCTTGGTGTACTTCTTCAATAATCCTTTTGATAGGAAAAAAATAATTGCACTCATTTTGGAGTGTAAAATCAGCTCATTACCAACAACTTATTCAAGGCTACCCTTGAGCACTACTAAAGTTTCTAATTTTGTTTAGAATTCCTTTATAGATAGATTTCAGAAAATTTTGGATGGATGGAAAGGATTTATTCTCTCCAGTGATGGAAAGTGCTTGTTAATCAAAATCACTCTTTAGAATTTTCCCATATATATCATGTCAATGTATAGCATTCTAGCAGCAGTTATGGATAGTATTGATATAATTCAAAAACATTTTCTATGGCATGGGATTAAAGAAATATTTAGATACCATTTAGTAGCTTGGGATCAACTTTGTATTCTAAAAAAGATTAGAGGTTTGGGGATAAAGGATATCAAAAAAATGAATGTTGCTCTAATTGCCAAATTTGGTTGGAGATTAGTGAAGGAAAAAAAAACATTGGACTAAGCTTATTAGGATAAAATACTTATCTCAACAAAATGAGAGTTCATTCTTTTTTTATCAACAGCTTCCCGATGGCTCCATAATCTGGAACAACTTGCTTCAAATTAGGCATATTCTTGTTAAGGGTTGTAGATGGAAGCTTGGTAATGGGTGGGATATTAATTTTTGGAATGATGCCTAGACTGATTTCAAATTGAGTGATACTTTTAGCTCCAGAAAAGATAGTCTAATTAAAAATTATGGTAATAATGTTAAAGAATAAATTGAGTTGACTGGAAATAAGAGTAATTGGAAGAAGCTTAAAGTGGAAATGGAAAATTTGTAACATGTGGTGTCTTCTCTGCAAAATCAACTTTCTCTCATTCCTATTAATCAAAAGGAAAAAAAATATGAGCTCATATGGGTGGACTCTTTTGATGGGTATTATTCTGTCAAGTTGGGATACAATACTTTTTTATGCTCACCAAAGTGATATAAAGTGGAACAAACTTTGAATGCCTGAATTAATCCCAAAAGTATATTTTTTAGGTGGATTGTTCTAAAATGTAAGATTCTCACTTATGATAATTCATTAGAAATGGTTTTATTATGCCTAACAAATGCTACATGTGTAAAAATAAGGTTGAAGACATCAAACATCTATTCTTACACTGTGAGTATGCTTCCAAGGTTTTGAGTCTTATCTTTTGAAACTTCAATCTATATTGGACTCTTCCTCATACTTTTTTTCAAACATGGGAGTAATGGGATCCACCATATAAACATTGCATGATAAAGAGATTATGGAATCTAGTTCTTCCTCACACTATATGGAGATTGTGGAAAGCAATAAATGATGTTATCTTCAGGAATAGAAGATAGGTTTGTACCAAAAATTTTAAAGAAATTTTCATTGATGTCAAGGATAACATTAAAAGGTTTAGGCCTCCAAAAAATAGATTATATCCCAAGGAAGAGGAACAAATTATTTTTTCTTGGAGGATTGATACTAACAACATTCAGAATAAGGATAACAACAGCATTGACAGATCTTCATTGCATTGGATTCAGCCACGCACCTCATGGTATAAATTGAATTTTGATGGAGCTTCGAAAGGAAATCCTTGAGCTTCAGGAGGAGGTTGGGTGATCAGAGATCACGAAGGATGTTTTGTTTCTGCTTTTGAAGGAAATATGGGTCATCAGACAAATCATTATGTTGAAGCTCTGGTAGCATTGTGGGGGATAAGGCTTGTAAGAGAATGTAATATTTCAAATATTATAATTGAAGGAGATTATTTAAACATTATAAATATCTTAAATCAAAATCAACCTCCTACTTGGACCATTAGAGATTTTATATATGAAGTTATCGATATTTGTAAAATTTTGATAATTGCAAGATCATACATTCCTATCGTGAAGGTAATAAACTGGCGGATAGTCTGGCCAACTATGGAGTTAGTAACAACATACAAAACTAGTTTAGTGGTGACCCTCTCCTAGCCAAGGTACATAATGACATCATCGAAGATAAGTATGGTATTCAAAATAATCATTAAAAAATCCCCCTCCGCCGATGGAAAAGTGATTATTAACTTCGCATGTAGGGTTAATAAATACATTAATATTTTGCATGCTTTCTGGGTATACAGTTGCAGAGGCGGTGAGGAAAGGCAGTATTGGAATCAAAACTTTACCATTGGGAACCATGGAAGAAACAAAAATAGAATGGGTGAGCCTCCTTGCAAAATAGAGCCTATTCATGACCCTGACTGGAAGAATGATGAGCTCATGTGGAAGTATTTACAAATGGGTGGGGTTTCGAATCTCATAGAAAAAATACAAGGCCATGATCAAGATATCTCAATTCAATTCGTGAATGGATGGAAGAAAAGAGCAGTTGAATATGGAAATATTAACATCAAAATCACTGAAGAGCTCATTGCTCAAGTCACAGGATTGAGCTTAGTTGGGGAAAAATTCTTCAGCAAACGTGTCAACATGAATGTGGAAGCTAAACAATTCCTTGATAAAGGGGAAAATATTGAATATGTTATGGTTGGTATAAAAGTGTCTTCTATTCCAGAGCCATTTGCTGAAATTTCACGAATGATGGCCAAGTATGTCACTTTTGAGGGAAGATATGTGATGATTCCTTTTAATCATTTTGTCTTCCATAATCATTTCAAGAGGAATTTAACTGTTAATTTCCCACATTACCTTTTGAACTTGCTGGAATGCTATTTTCTTGAGTTCCAGAATCATACCCATGTTTTCCCCCTCCATCAAGGTCTACTTTTCCTGATCCATCACCACTGTCTTTCACACTCCTGCTCTGTTCTTGTTGTCCCTATTGCCCCCCTTTTCCAGATTCTATTAACCCCATATATTTTTCCACTAGCCGTACAAGAAACAAGAATCTTGTGTACCCCTCTCAGAGGGTTTTTTAGAGTAATAAGGAGATTGAGTTGGCCAAAAACCAGCTTCATATCAGTAATCCAATTGAAGACACTACTACAGAAAAAGAAGAAGGGCTGCTAAGTAGGATTGGAAAGTTGGAAATGGAGGTTTTGGACCTCAAAGATGAACTCAAGAAGGTTAGTAAAAGTACAGGTAAATGGAAGATGCATGTTGAAACTGCTATGGATAATGAGAAAGTTGAATTTTTTTTTCAAGAAACTCCATTCTCTGGATAATATAGTGGGAAATGTTAAAGGGCAACACGATTATACCATTTCTGTGCTTAAAGCTATCTACAACTTTTTGGAACATCATGTTAAAAGTGTTTGTATTCTTAGTGACATTCCAGCTGCCATTTAGGAGTTAAACACCACAAGGGACCTAGTTTTTTCTCAATTAGACAAGAATAATCCATCCCATGTCACTTCCCTTGCAATATTCAACTCTTTTCTAAAATTCAAGATGAAGATTGATAAAGGAATTAAGTAGAGTTTCCTTCAGTTTGATGTTGTGTTGCTATCAGGAAGATGTTTTCTTGTTGTTATGATGTTGTTTTGTCTATTTTTTTCTCCTTTTATAGTTATCGGTTAAACTATAATTGGTCCTCATGTTCTTCATGGATTCTGATCCTTTTTTGTTGTTTTTACTGCTATATATGGATTTTGAGCCTTATTGTAAAGGGATTTAGTCCCTTATATCTTTGGATTGTTTTTACTGCTATCTTTGGATTTTGAGCCTTTTTTGTAAACAGGGTATAGTCCCTTTCAAAACTATTTATCCTTAATAAAAAAAGTAATCTACCAGGTCAAAGAATTAACTTCCCCATTTGCAAGATCTCAAACATCCTCATCTTAGGAGATCTAAAGTCATTTCCAAGAATTGTTAAAGAGGTTCCAATTGCCAAATATAGTTGCATTCATTCATATATCACATTCTCAATGGAGAACAATGTGTGGTTTGAGGCCTCTTTGGAGTAGTACCGATGTCAGTAGTGAAAGGATTACACTTCAACCTAACTAATGTTTCTTTTATAAGGTATCTTACCCATGGCTAGGGTTTTATATCTTACTCAAAATATTTAGAGGGGCTCACAATATGCATGAAAACTATGGTTTAAAAGTGATATACATTTCTAAGAAGGTGAAAATTGCATAAAATTATAGAGTAGGATTTAGATCAAGGCCAAAATTATACAACAAATAAAAACCATAAATATTGTCCTAGAATATTTGTATGGTCTTACATTAGGTCGCTTTTGAGCTACTGTAGACACTCAAATTTTGTAAATCACTCTTTAACACAATCTTAGTCTTCTAATATGGAATGGGAAATTTATATTTATCTTAACAATAATACATTTTCAAAACATTTTTATCCTTGCATAATGACATGTAGTCAAATTTTGAGAGTACACTGAAAAAACAATCCATGTACAAACATCTACAACTTTTGAACTTCATATTGCATGTTTTAGTTCTTTGATCAAGGTCGTACAGTTTTGTCAATATAGTATATTTGTAACATCCATGTTATGATTCATCCAGATCAAGGGAATTTTTTAAAACAAAATCCTTAAGTATAAGTAACGCTTCTAATGATTAAAATTATTATTTAGCTCGCTAACAAATAATCCAACATTATTTAATATTTATAATCCATATGATAACCATGTGCATCTATAAGGGTATAACCTAATCTTCACGATCTCCCTCAAATCAATCTATCTGAGTGTGCATATCTTGTATACATGGTTAAACCTTTTAAAAGTTATGAAAAATATGTGCATCTCCTAAGTGTCTACCTAGGAAAAAATTCATGTTGTATTCTATCTGGTACCTAACACAATAAATTAAGGGAATTGGTGAACAAAAAATATAGTTAGCTAATACATTACTTTGGCCAAGAATTATAAGAATTTATTTGCAAGATTAGTTTCAAGACTACACACAAGTCTATGAAACTTGTCTTCCATCTCTACACCATCTCAACACATATATCTAGATTCCTTTTTGTTTTTTACAATGATGATTTGGTTAAGAAGAATAAGAGTCCACAACCGACATTGTCTTACTATTAGAAAGGATTGTATCTGTACCATCTTAGGATCCCTATGGGAAATATAGTGACCACGTAATAATTTCCATCATTACGTGCTCACTACCCTTCTCGTAGCCATCCTAATTTGGAAAAATTAGGAAACGAATCGAGAATAAAAAGGAACATTACACCTACGCTTCTTATCTTTTTTAAGTTACCTTTGTTAGATAAAGTCACAAAATTTTTCAATATGACACATTTAAAATGTATTGATACATGATATTAGATTCTCATAAGATGGTTATAGAAACTGAATGAGTTACTAACTTTTATTAGTTCCTCTTATTATATTTTTACAACATAGCATACATAGTGTAAAGTATAGGTTTACTAGTCATTTCTTTTATAGGTTTGATTCTTTATGTTCACTCATTAATAATAGTGCCTTATTCCATTAAGTACATTACTTTTCATGATTATTTCGTTTAATATCATAAGGTACAATAATATCTCTAACCATCTTTATTTATTTTTCATTGATGTATCCTTATTGTTTATATGCCATCATTCAATTCACTTGATTATTTCAATTGAATCAATGAAATCAACAATTAATATATAACTTAAGAATAATCATCTTAATTAATAATTAGTTGTATAAATAGTATATCCTTCATTTTCATATCCAACAAGACAAGTCAAAAATCAGCTAAGTGATATATTATGATTTAAATAAGGATAAACCAAATTCTTCATTAATAATGATATACAAATTACTCAAAGAATAATACATTGGGCACAATTCCCTTTACAATATTTGATGGCATTCCATTTTCATTTATCAATTGATTACAATAATCCCTTCCAGATTTATATCAAAATAAACATAAAATGTAAATACAATCATAATCAAATCCAAATTTTCACTTCAAGAATGTTGTCCTTTCCTAAAAAATGTAGGAGAGAGAATAGAGATGGGTCAGTTCGTATAAAATGTCATGAGTTCACAAACTCATATTCCATGTTGTAATCATAATGAAATAACACAATAAATTTTGGTAAATTTTGTTCGTAATTAGTATGTTATAATTATAAACTTCCTGGTTTATAATAAGAATTTATCACATACACATATGAAATGATACCTCATATTTATAGAAAAATAGTATTTTCACTTTCACTACATGAAACCAACCTGTTAAACTTGAAATTTAGATAATAAGGTAACATACTAATGTTATCCTTTATTTCAATAATCTGAGATTTGAAACAACGGTTCACTAAATAGAAGTCAATCCTTGTTTAATTAAACCTTCATTCCTTTCAAGATAATAAACAACCATAAAATCATGCCTTTTATTCAATAAACTTAACAAATAGGAATGATAAAAGTAACTTGAAAAGGATAAAGTATCCTAACTAATATAGTTCATAGATAGTACAGTATATAATATCATAAATATCCTTTGATTCCTCCTATCTTGCTTAAAAAATCAATTTACTTCCCTAAAAGAAATTGTATCTAACAAGCGAATGTTCATAAAGATTTTTCCTGAAACATATCATATGTTCATGCTTGAGTAGAAGATGTAAATAAAAATAACTTATCGCACAACAGCCACGTGCTCAAGAGAAGATTTTAAATCTATATGATATCATTATTTCTCAAATCACAACACTGAGTTTCAATTAATGAGCTAATGTAAGAAGCTATTAATAAAATGCTCTAATGAATGAGTTTCTATCCAACTCATTTCACATTTTCTATATTCACCTTCCCACAACCATAATTGTTTCTAAACCAAATTTATCAGATAACCAAAAGGGAGAGTACATAATCAAATTGCTTTATAATATATAAGGCTATATGCAGTTTCTAGGTCCTCAATTTAAATATCATTCAATGAACCAAAAGCTAAACATGTTCATAGATTCTTCCATAATATGCTCAAAAGATTTACAAATTATTATCCATATTTAACTTAGATGAGCCTGAAAAGTTCATTATTCCTAAGTAAATAATCAAAGTCTAAAAGACGTCTGTATAAAGTTTATTTCCCCTCATTTTCGTAGATATGGCAGAATAACAAAACATGTTTAAAACTTCAATTTCATAATGATCACCACAATCAAGAGCGATGCTCAAATTATAGAGATCAGAGAGAGAAGACTGAACTAAATGATAATAGTTCTAAAGAGCTTAATTTTAAAATAATTGATAGCAACATAGTTCTTATACATGAGTTGAAAACCCAATAATATAACAATCTCTTTATAGAGCATGTTACTAACAAATCCATTATTAACCAAACCTCTTGATGAAAGTAAAATGTTCAAAACATCATAGCTCTATAAATATTCAAGAAAAAACAAAATATTTTTGAGCATCAATAAAACCAAAATGAGTCCCAAAATGATACTAAAAAAACATTTTAGATAAGGAATATAACCACAAAGTTTTAAATGAAAATTTGCAATCAAAACCAAAAGGAATCGTAATTCATGAAAAGAAATATAATACCATAGTATCTACAATAAGATATAGACCCAAATACATATTTCCTTCCCAAATTTCTCACCAAAACCCAAAAAATATATCCAGTCTCATGCCCACATAAAGGGCGCATCATTTTCCAATAATGTTTCCAAAGACATCATCTTTCCTGTCTTCATTATTTTGATTTTGCAAACTAAAACCAAAGGACAATATTTTCATTTTAAACAAAATGATCATGATCAAATCATAAATCCAAAAATTATTCTTTTATTTCATAATAATAATTTACAAAACAAAGATTATCCTAGTTTTAAAATCAAATAAATCCAAACCAAAACGTATATCTGCATGTATCATAATGATAACAAGGAGTAAGAGATTTGAACACATGCCTGTAGTTTACTTCAAATTTTTTGCAACCTTGCCAAGTTGAATGCCTCCAAAAACCCATCAAATATTCCAATAGCATACTTAAATACCAAAAATTCCATCATAAACGGTGATAACAGACATTTCAATAACTCCATGCACAGTCATACAAACATATCTCCATAAAAATATACATGTCCATCTTCATGTAGAGCTCCCAAAAAAACAAAAACCAAATACAAACAATGCAAATGAAATGTGAAGTTGATGCATACTTAGCTTATTGGAGAAGCTAATGAGTTCCCAAGGAACCTAAGTTCCACCTTTACTCATCATTCAATGCTCATGCCACTTTGTGGCCACCCAAACTACCACTAAAACCATAAACCTCCATCTATTTTTTTCCAAGCAACTTAAGATAATCTTAAGTTCATTTAAAACTTAATAAAATCTAACTTGCATGGTGACTTCATAATGCCACAAAATGTACTTATATCAAATTCCAATTATTGGTACTATGACCATTTTAAATTTCATAAAATAACATTAACCAATGTCGAGTGGTTATATGACCCATTTAAAACAACCAATAACATTAATATCCATATATATGTATACATGACCAATACACATATGTCAACAAAACTTAAAAAACAAATTACAAATACACACACACACATACCTAGTGTGTATTATATGTATTATGTATTAACTAGATTATTTATTAAATCCTACATGTATATAATGTATGTATAGCTATGTATTTACATATATGTATTACTAATTTATTACATCATTAACAAAATTATATAGATGACAAGTCATAATGCAATCAAATCAACATCCAATAGATTAAACAAGTATTATGAAATTCACTACAACAACGTATATACACTAACTTAGGACATTACATAATTCCCCTCTTAAAAGAATCATTCATCATGATGATTTAAATTTAGCATTGATAATCATGTCAATCAATAAGAAAACTAAAAATCAATACACAAAAGAAAAAAAATAGTTTTTTTGCATAAATTGGAAATTTCCAAATTTATTCAATCTTAGTTCTAACACTTGGCTATAATCATCCTTATCACAAAAAGTTATTTCCCAAATATTATTCAAGTATGGATTAAATTTCCATTCAATCATCATAAGTATTAAATAGTATATAATGAATCCATAAAAAATCATCAAAATGAATTTTTGATTCACTGAAACAAGAAAGGGAAAAGCAATTTTCATTTCATCCATGTTCTCCCAAGTTGCGTTGTTCTCAGAATATTGGTCCCATTGGACCTTGCATTGAGTAATTTCATCATTATTGAGATGTAATTTGTGAGTTTCCAACACTCTTATTGGTTCAACTAGGAATGATTCCTTGGGTCCTGAACCTGTAATGAGTTCCAATTGATAATATGTGTTATATCAGAAACATACTTTTCAAGTAAATATATATGGAAAATATCATGCATCCTAGATAATGTGGGAGGTAATGTTAATTTGTAAGCCACTATACATATAAATTTTAGGATTTCAAAGGGTCTTACATATCTAAGTGATAACTTGGCATGTTTGCCAAATGAAAAATATATATTTTTGGGTTTCACCCTAAAAAAGACCTTATCTCCTTGCTCAAATTTTCTATCAATTCTTTTCAAATCAGAATATATTTTCTTCCTATGGCCTTGCTTATTTCAATCACTCATGAATGAGTTTAACTTTATCTTCCATTTCAATCAACATTTCTAGACCCACCAAATCCTTTTGTCCTCTATGTTATCCCAGCTAATAAGAGTTCTACACTTTCTACCATACAACGCTTCAAATGGAGACATTTTTAGTGAGGAGTGGTAAGTGTTATTGTAGGTAAATTTAAACCAATGGTAGATATTCCTCCATTTGTATTGTTGATCCATGCAATACATTCTGAGCATATCTTCCATAACCTAGTTAACCCTTTCTGTTTGACCATTTGTTTCAAGATGGTAGGTTGAACTAAAGTTTAGTTTTACTCCCAATTTAGAGTTCAAATTTTTCCAAAACTAAGATGTCATTCAAGGATCTCTGTATAAAATGATTAGTTCCTAAATTTCATGCAATCAAAAGATCTCATACACAAACTGTATTTAGCAAGTATTGGGGAATCATCCTTAAGATTTCCCAGTATGAAGTGAGCTACTTTGGTCAATTTATCCACTACTACCAATATCATATCATGTTTTTTTTGGAATAATGGCAGTCCTTGCATAAAATCCATGTTGATTACTTTACCATTTATACTGTAGGATGTTGTGAGGATACAACAGACCTATGGGATACAAGTGTTTCACTTTTACACATTGGGACTATAGACAATGTGTAACATAATTTATCATATCCTTCTTCATCCTTTTCCAAAATATTGTTGTTTTACATCAACCAACAAATTTTTTACTTCAGGATGCTTGTAATAGGGTGCATCATGAAATTCCTTCATGAATTTTGTTCTAAGATCATTACCCAAGGGCACATAAACTCTATTGTCATACCATAAGACTCCTTCATTATAGAACTTAAAACCCTTGTATATTTTATCATTCAGATTTGATTCTAACACAATTTTCACATGTTGATAGTATGGATCAATTGAATTTGTTTTTTAACTTTATTCCTTAAACTAATTACTGAGGGTCACAATTGCATAAAATATGCTTCCTATGGCTCAGTGCATCAAGCCACTCAATTTTCCTTTCCTTTGATGTAACTAATATAAAAGTCATATTGGGATAGAAATTCCAACCACCTACATTATCTTGTATTAAAATTGGGCTACGTAAAAATATATTTGAGTCCCAAGTGATCTATTTTTAAGTTCAAATGGATTTCCTAGAAAATAATGCCTCTGTATTTGTAAGGCATGAACTATGACAGTGAGATATAAGTTGTGGGGATCATAGTTTTTCTCATGCACCTTTAGTTTTCTATTCTCTCATAAGAATTACATGTAATTATTTTGAAGAAGTATTCCTCCCAAACCTTCACCATAAGGCATCAGTTACCACGATAAATTTTTCATTGGATTAGGAAACCTTAAATACAAATGTTTTTGTAAGTTTTTCTTTCAGCAAGTTAAATGCATTTTCACATTTATTAGTGCATAAAAAATTTTTATCCTTTTTTTGTAGTGAAGTAATTGGTCCATCCCCTCTTGAAAAATATCTTTAACAAATTTTCTATAATACCCAGCCTAGTCCCATAAAAGTTTCTTACCTCATCTACATTTTTAGGTGTTGACCACTCAGTAATAGATTTGATTTTCGATGGATCGACAAAAATCCCATCTTTTTTTATGATTTGGCCAATATATTGTACCTAATTTTAATAAAAAGAACATTTCAAAATCTTACTGTAAAGTTTCCTCTTCCTCATCACTTCCAACACTATTCTTAAGTGTTCATTATGCTCATCGATGTTCTTAAAGTAAAGCAGAATATCATCAAGAAAAACTAGAAAAAAATTATCTAAGTATTCTTGAAAAATATTATTCATAAGGTTCATAAATGTTGCTGGTGCATTAGTGATTTTGAATGGTAAAACAGTATAATCTCCTAATGTCCCATATCATGTTTTAAATGGTGTTTTATGGATATCTTCACATTTTATCTTTAACTGATGATAACCATATAGTAAATAAATCTTAGAACAAATAGATTCATCTATCATTTAATCAAAAATATTATCAATTCTTGGCAAAGGAATATCCATTCTTTAATCATTTTCTTTGTTAATTAAGTAATAATCAATACATAGTCTTAACGTTCCATCTTTCTTTTTAAAAAATGAATGGTGCTCCCCAAGGAGACACACGAAGTCAAATCAAGGCTTTAGAAAAATGTTCATGTAGTTGTTCCTTTAATTCAACTAACTTTGTTGTTTTCATTCAATAAGGTTCTTTTGATATTGGTTTAGTTCTAGGTTTTATGGTCAATTGTGAAATCAAACTCTCTTTTAGGAGGAAGTCGAGGCAATTTTGTTCCTGCCTTATGGATTTTTCAAACACTTCTTCCATTGTAGATGGTCCACGAACATCTACTTCACCTCATATGTTTGGGTTTAATCTCATAATAAAGTTACATATCCTAAAATTTTCATATTTTTGGTATTGAGGTACATATTTTAACAGCTTAGTAACATGTTCCCAATAATCCACCACACTCAGTTTTACCTAAGTTAGATTCTGAAATTCACACATTTTCTGGTCAAAATATAGCTAAGGAAACTGGTGTTGAAGAAAGCATACCTTGAACTGATCCCAAGTGATGGAGGGAATATTTTTACTTGTGTGTTCATAGGTGGTGGTTATTCATTAGGCCAATATTATTTCTCTCCATTATTTTCTAGTAACTCAACATTAGTTGGAGAAGGGGTATTTAAGAGTGTTTTCCCTAACCAAAGGTGTACATTATTACATTTGATTAAATTGAGGGTAGCACGGTTTCTAATTTCTATATTATATACTAGAGTTCCATTCCTATCCTTCTCAGGGTTACCAATAGGTTAAATAGGTAACTTGACTAATTTACGTACTCTAACGTTGATGAATATTGTTGTTGGGAGGATTATGTAGAAAATTTTCTTGCTAGCTTTGCATATGTCTTTAACTTTGGAATTGATGGTTAAGATTTTGTGAAGCACCCCATTGTGACTAGTATTGCTAGTTATAATTTCATGGAGGACCCCATTATGGTTGTAATTGGTTAGGAAATTGCTATTTTTTCCATTATTAAGGGACATATATTCCTCATTGGGATGGAGGGAACCATTGAGCTCTTGGGGAAAATTGGTTGGAATATTGATTGGGAAAGAAGTTGCCCCTCTACTTTTTGCCCATATAGTTCAGTTTTTCCTCTTCTTAGATGTTTTTTTGAAGGTGGTATTTTATTCTTGAGATAAAAAAACATTATTCAGTAGAATGATTTAGATCAAAAAGGTAAAAAACATAATTTTTTTATAGAGTGCACTTGCAAAGTGCATGTTTATCATTACATCTTGAGTAGTAAAAAGCCAATGAATTAGTAGTTTTATCCTTCATTTGATTCCCTCCCAATGAGGTATTTAGATGTACCATTATATTTTTCTTCAAATTGGCAAAATCTTCCATCATTTGACTTATGTCATTTCCCCCCTTTGTTTTTTTTTAATGTCAAGTCTTGTTCATGAATAATTTTTACAGAGATCTATGATATCTCTAAATTGTAGTTTGTTAACATCCCCCTTTCCCATAATATTGAGAGGTTCAGTCGCTTCGTCATCAAGTTTTTTAAGAAATATTTCCTTGGCCAACCTAGGGTTTGACTCAACACCATATATTTGATAAAGGAAAAGGAATCGGTCAAGGAAATATTCAAGGCTCTCATCTTC
Organism: Taxus chinensis; assembly: GCA_019776745.2. Taxonomy (NCBI): domain Eukaryota; kingdom Viridiplantae; phylum Streptophyta; class Pinopsida; order Cupressales; family Taxaceae; genus Taxus; species Taxus chinensis. Next base: position 270,197,588 of record CM034149.1, on the reverse strand, counting down.
TTTTTGTTTTAGTTTAAAAATCTCTTCTCTATGGTCTCAAAGCCTACAATAGTCTTGGTATTTATCCAGAAATCTTGTTTCCATTAATTCCCAAGAGTTTATAGAGTTAGATGGGATACCCATAAACCACCACATCATTGAATCTCTAAGAGTGGAAGGAAATAATTTTTAGTTTTTGGTTATCAATTGTGTAATCATAGGTTTGGAAAAGGACCTTGAACTCAAAAAGAAACTGATCTAGGTCTTCTAAAGCTATCCTTCTAAAATTTGGGAATATGGATGGGGATATATTCTTCATAGGGTATTCTTCATCATAGTTTTAGACTATATGTTAAGTACAAGTTATCCTTGCATCATTTCTATTATTTATAGATATCCCATATTTTCCTTGTGTTCCACCTCAAAAAATAAGTCATGGTTTTTTGAGGATATGTATTGGCTTTGGGGGGTTTAGTGAATGAATATTCCCTTTGAATCATGGAAAATTTAAAGCAACCCCCCAGAAAAAAATTATAGAAATCATGGCAAATGTCCTTGTAACTAGTTTCGTAGTTTTGGTTAAATTCCCTAGAACTAGTTTCGTAGTTTCGATGAATATGGTAAAAATATAAAAATAGTTGTTGATCGAATGGAAAATCTCCTAAAAATAGTTTGGTGAATACCCTCTATCAAATTTTTCTTGTAGTGGAAGATGGACTTGGACCTTTCTTATTGGCTCACACTTCAAGATAACTGATAAGACCATCCAAACAACTGACATTGGGAAAATGGTATAAGTGTGGAGATTTCTTATTGGTTTTCACTTCGAGGTGAATAACAGAGGATATGTAGAGTTTGAAACTCACTCTCATTGTGAAATCCATATGTACATGGTATTTTTATTGGTTTTCACTTTGTGGTGAAGCATACATGACAAAAATATCATTTAATAGAAACTGGTAATTTAAAACCATACATACATGGATCCTTCTTAGTGGATCTCCTTTCGCACTTTGACATGATTATTACAAAGAAAAAAAATGTGAAGCTATCAAAACTCACCACATGGAATTAAATAGACAAAGAGGTAAAAAATAGAAAAAAATCAATAAAAATCTTTAATCAATGCAAAATGTATAAATTATTAAATGACAGACTAGACTTCAATGTTGAAAATGTATACCACCATTTTCACATGAATTAACAATATTTACATGACTCTTGATAGGAATTCATTCTCAAGTGCTTGGTATTTGATCTATAGCCAAAATTAAGCTTTCATAGTCTAAATTCAAGTGATCACAAGGAAAAATAGAGTATTAATGTTTTCTGAGATAGAGAGATTTACATGCCTATAGTTTTTCAATTATTGTAAATTTTATTGTCAATGGAGGATTACCTACACACTTTCTACTTAGACAAAATCTTTGGATACACCATTTTTCACAAATAAATCATTGGTTTCAAGCATTATACAACCTTGAAAATGAAGGTAGAATGAGCTAGTTTGATAGATGACGATGACGATGCAGACCAGGATGAATCACTGTTCATGGCTGATCTAGTGGTCATTAGACAAAGTGGGCTACATATTTTAGCTAGAAACCTAGAGGTAATACATTATATCCACTTTCTTTGGGGTGTTTTTTGCTGATGATGTAAGTTATGTTGAAGGAATTATAAAATACAAAGGAGGAAATGTAATTGGTAATATAATTGAAAAGGCTATTGTTGCTTACTACTATCTCCCTAGATATAATATTTAGTTCAATCAAGAAAAAATGGAACAATGAGTAAAGAATAATAACCTTAAGACTGTGATTAAAGATTGGGCAAAGGACATGACTACTTTCAATTCCAAAGTCTTAATAGATAAAATGAATATAAGATATTTCAGACGTTGAGTGAGAGTGGGAATGGCCCTAATGAATATACTATTTGGAGTACCAGATATTATGCATGTCAATCAAACATTGGTACCTATGCTACCCATGATCATTGATGATGAAAAGATACCTGATCTGGCAAGATTTCTACATATTAACCTCTTCAACAATCTTGTGAGCGCCAGGAAGCCTGAGAATTGGGAAAATTTCTATATGAGAAACCTTAGGTTGGTGAGACATGCGCCCTAAGGTGACCTCCAGTTTTTAAAGAAGCTAGCTCTTCTCTAGTTTTAGGAGTAGGTTTAGAAAAAAGCATGTAAATGACTGAAATAAATAGGCGATGCGCCAAATTTTAAAGAGAAATGACAAAATATCTGAGATCTTTATCAAGAATAGTTGAAGGGCTAAACAACATGATCTACTACTCTGATAATGCAAAAAACTGAGGAACTGAAACAATTAATAATAAACGAAACAAGGAAATTCTAAGGGCATCAAGGACGATGAATTTCCTAACTCATTTAGAACTACCTTTCATAAAAGAAACGAAAGTTCAGAACATATGAAAATCCAATTTGCACAAAATAAGAACTCTTTATTCATATAGAGAAAGGGTACATAAGGCCCATGAAAGCACAGATTACACTTCTCTTCTATGACAAAGGCTTGCTAAGGCTAGATAAAACATACAGAACTCTCCGCTTTTCTCCTCTCTCTTCTTTGGCTCAGAATTCCCTTTTTTCTTCCACTTTTTTGTTGTCTCGTATCTCGCCTCCTTTTATAGGAAACGTTTTTTCCTCTGTCACTTTCAGCTACCACCCTTTTCCTTCAATTCTGATAAGGCCTTGCACTTATCCTTTTGGCTCCTGCCCCTAGTATTTTAAATGCAACGCCGCCACTGTCTTCCCTATTAATTTAGATATTTGACCTTCATGGTTTTGGAATAAATATTTCATCCCTTTATAGAAATCCGTGCACCTACTCTCTTCTTGGTATTGCCACTGAGTCCCTGTCTGATTAGACTCCTCATTTGGGCCACGTGGAGGACTCGCGCTCGCTTAGGGTCCTCCTTCCTTTTGGGCTATATCAAACATGCGTCGGATAGACACGTGGAGTGTCTGCGTGAGTTTGAGAACCCGCTTGAATGTTTGAAGTTGGGGATGCACCTATGAGACATGTGGAGACCACCGCGAGCATTTCATACTTAGTCGTTACTAGCTTTTGATCAACCAAGGGCATCTAGAGTCTGGGGACAAAATACTTAACAAAAGAGTCATAACAAAATAATATAATCAGTTTGGCGACTCACCAAGGGACTCTTTGCTTGCCATGGAAGAATCTGATATCTCATGCCTTCCCAAAATTTTAAAAATTGCGGCTAACCGCAGGTCTTCTATAGCATTCGCAAAGAAGCCTGATACCCGAGCCATTCTTCTTCCGTCGGGTAGGTTCTTCGCTGCAAGGCTTGAAAAGCTCAGTCCAACTCGATTATCTCCCTGTGGGAGAAACCTTGAAGGCTCTGCATGACCACATGCAAGTGGAACTCTAGCTGTATGATAGGATTAATGATGGCCTCGACCTCAGCGACACTGGAGTCTTCCTTCAAAGACTGGAAGATCATCTTGTCTTGGCACTTAGCGATCAGAAGCTACTGAATTTGGTCTTTGGATAAGACCGTAGACTCATCTGGGAAGGGAGAGGGGAAACCAAGCTATACTAATTCATTGATATTTTGTTTTCTTTCCCTCATACCCTGGCGAAGCTGTGCTAAGAGATTCTGACATTTGACAGAAGCTTTGTCACAACTCAGAATCTCATTGATCTTTGCCACCGTCAACTACCTGTCGGTGATTCCTACGTTCTGAAGAGCGAGATCTGAGGCGTCGTAGAGTTTCTGAATTAGGAGATTTGACTCCTGGACCTTGGCGGATAAGGCGTTGTTGATGGTAGAGACTGCACTTTCTACCCTAGAGCACAATTCCTGTGCATTGGATATAAATCTGAGCGTCGGGGCTAGATTTTCTGCAGTGGTGGCGATCCTATCACAACAGGAGGCATATAGACCTTGTACTAATGATACAATTCCAGCTTTCTGAGATTCTTGACCCAATTGGTCGGTCAAGTCCTTGACCATTTTATCAGAAGATTTTAACCTGGCCTAAAGGCCATCCTTTTCCTGTGAAAGTGAATTAACCAAGGCCTCGGCGGTGGTGAGCTTAGCTGTCAGATATTTTTCCTCTGCTTGAGAAGCCATAAGGGCTTGCTTGGTCGATGTGTCCCTTAACTCCCTCTTGAGCTGGTCTACCTCTCTGTCCTTGGCCTTAAGCTCAGCCATGCAGCCCGTTGCCATAGCTTTTACCTTTTGAAGGCTGGCCCGTGCCTTTTTCAGCTGATTGTTGAGCTTCAAATAGTCTAGTAGTGACTACCACTGCTGTTTCATTCATCAACTCAACTTTTTCCTGAGGCCAGAATTCAGCGAGGTCCACTGCGATAGCGCTAATGGAATAGTCATCATGGTGCATTTGTTCCGCGGGCTTAGATACCTAAGGGACAAGGTGAGTGATGGTTAAGGAGCCCTGTTGATGATCATACAGGGATCAAACCTGCTTAGTTGAAAGAGCCACCATCTCCTTCTTTCTCTGCTTTGATCTCCTTTGATCTCGGGCTACCTTGGCGGCCTCTGCTTGACTCCAAAACTCAGAAGGAGAAGAGACCATCCCTCCTGCAAATGGGAAACTAGGTGGCATAGGCTATATGGAACAGTCACTGGTGATTAAGATACTGCAGATACCAGGGCTGAAGAAGGGGGGCGTGATAATGCGAGGTGAGAAGCTCGGGATGGCAGTAGGGTACCAAAAGTAGAGGAGTGTCAGGCGGAGGAAGGGGCTAGGATGTAATGATAGACTGAAGGATTCCTTCTGAATGGGAAGGTGGAGGTGGAAGCATTACAGAGAGTAAAGCCTCAAGTGGTGGGTTTCTAGGAATCGTGATTGATTTTAGCTTCTTGCGGGCCGAGTTGGAGAGAAACTCTCCCTCTTCTATAGCTTCTAAAAGCTCATGGGATAGGGAAATTTGAGGAGTCTATAAAGGAGATGGCCGATGAAGGTACCTCAGGTATCCACTTGCTGTAGCTCAAGAGGACCCCGTGGTTGACTTGAGAGGTTGCTCAGAAGTGAGGACAAGTACATCCTCACTGTCTGCATTGGAGTCATGCTCCGCGTCCCACTTATCCTCCTATGGCTCGTCAGTAGGAACTTATTCGAAATTTCTGTGTGGTTTGGCCGATTTCCTGCCTGTATTTCCAAAAGCCCTCGATCTTCCTGGGATTCCAATCCTTTCTTTTTAAGGCCACTTTCAGCCCTTTCCTAATCGTTAGAGTAGGGTCAAATTCATTTTTCACCGGATGAAATGACTCCCAGTTTATAGTGGGGGTATCCTGGATTTCGATGAATATCTCAGGTGCTTCAGCCTTTGGGGCTTCACCATGAATCAAAAAATGGTCTCGATTCATGTTTGCAGGGGACTTTGATTTTATTTGTAGATAGGGTTTTAGCTATTTTTCCATCTGGATCATACCTCCATGAGTCTTGGATCAAGGTGAAGCCATAGGAGGCCAACTTCCAAAACAGACAATGGTCTGCCTACCTCTTGATTACAGTAATCCCTCCCCTACTAAAAGGGAGGTCATAGATTGCTTTCTTCTTTCTGGTCAAGCCGACCTCTAGGTCTAGCATGACGAGCTGCCGGGTGACCTCGAGACCTGTTATCCGAGGTGTGAGGATCCTTGGGAGAATGAAGGATTCACCTCTGAATCCATGGACTTGAATCATAGAATGACCTCTAGAAAAGAAGTAGTCGATGGGATGTAATGGGTCTAAGAAGATAGACCATGCAGAGTCATTCATTCTATTATGGATCCCTTCAGGATCGAGCTCTAGCAAAAGAGGCTCCACAAAAGCATTGAAAAACTCATTAGACGTCCGAAGAACGAGACAATATATGGGTCCACGCAAATGCCAGGATAATATTTGGTGGAATTCACCTCCATATCCCATAGGGTCAGGGGCATGAATTGACTGAAATACTGAGCATTTTGGTACAGAATAAGGTGAAAAAGGAAAGACGAATACCTAAGGTGGACGTCATTGAGAAATGCTTGAGCTGCTCACAAATTGACCCTTGCTATGACTTCCGCAAAGTTGAATTTATATCTTTGCTTTGTGCTGATAGTCCTCATTTGGAATATATACACCATCTACCAGTCCTCAATGTCTTTATCAGATTCCTGTCCAAAAATAAAATGCAACATAGAGCAGACATCCTGAGTGTCAGGCTTGAGGGACTTTAAGGGGATGGGGAAACTAGGCACCCCCGATGTGTTGGAGTCTAACCATATCAGTTCCTTGGTAAGGGTCACAACCTTCATTTGACACTGGCCCATACGTTTCAGAGCTTGGATGCATCATAGAAATTGGCCAAATGATCATATTTCAGGGATAACATGTCCCTGATGGCCTGTGGTGTGATTGTAATAGTTAAATTCCAACCCTTGATGGTATGAGTTCCTCAGTTGAAACTTATCGCACATATTTGTATGAGCTTTGGGCACGAGTGTGTGAGAGGAACCATGTATTGGGAAAGAGTAGTGCTCCATGTCTTGACGCCAAATGACTCCGAGTCTCCCAGAAGGTTGAACCTGACACATGTCACTTCTCTTAAAGCTTTAGGCCTTTTTTTGAGACTAGGCTCAAATATATTTTCGGTGGGGTCAATGACCAGCGAAGGGTCATTATACTGAGATGATGGATCTAGATATTTTAACTTTAGATGGTGTTTTCAAGGAGGAATGGGTTGTCCTACATAGGAATTTGTTACCTGAGCAGAGTTGGAGGTGATGCCAACCATGGTGATATGAACTTCTTCGAAAGACTCTGGAGGTTTTGGAAACTTTGATATTCACCGATAAAAACTAAATGCCTCAAAATAATCCTTCCGAACAATATTCAAGAGGCCTTTAATAGCCATTGCTACCCTAGGAGTAAAAACTCGTACGTGCCTGAAGTTATTTCTCATAATGCTTCCTTTAAGCGAGATACTCGAGGCACCGAACTTGGTGCTCTTGATAGATCTTGCATTGATTATGGATATTTTATTTAGGAAAGAGATCGTTACCTTTGATGATGAATTTAATGTGAGAAGACAGCAAGGGCACTTTTTCGATATATCAAAAGTGACGTGGATAGAGGCGGTGAAGCATGTGGTAAAAATACCCAACAAAAGTGAAGGCTCAAAACAAAACTAAAACTACAAAGAAGGAAACAATATATACATATGATACAATTTAGAAGATATTTTAAATGAAAGGCTTCAGATGTATCCCATTTACTTGAATCACCAAAGAATCTCCTACCATGGTTTCGAGCTCAAATGACTTATGCTGCTTGCATGCATTGATTATGAATGGTCCAGTCCATAAGGGGTCAAAATTTCCATGGATCCAGGTTTAGTTGATCTAGCATCCCACTTTAAAATGAGAGTTCTGATTTGGAGGTTTGGCTCTAATGTCTACTGATCGAACCATGTCTTAACTATTTGTTGGAGATAAATCATGGCCTCGTGGGTGAGTTCATGATTTTCCTAGAGTTATACCAACTCAGAGATCCTTACTAACATTGCTCCATTATTCTCCATTTCTAATCCTTTCAGTAGTTGTAATGCGGGAATCTCCAAAGAAATTGGCATCACAACACTTTTCCTATAGACCATATCATATGGAAAAGCTTTTACGATCTTCTTTGGAGTGATCTGATCAACTCGTAAGGTTATTTTAAGATACTCATGCCATAGCCTTTATGCTCATGACCCATCCTTTTAATGAGTCTTATCATATTCTTATTTATGGACTCCATCAGGTCGTTCCCTTATGGGTAATAGTTAGATGATGTCTTTAAATATATCTCGTGTTTGACTGAAAAATCAGACACCTTAGCTCCTAGGAAAGCTTTAGCATTGTCAGATATAATGGTGTGGGGGGAACAAAAATGAGTAGTGATATCTCACAAGAGTCCTAGGATAACATCTTCAGGAGACTCCTTAAGTGGGACTGCCTCCGTCCACCTGGTGAAATAATTTGTTGCCATGAGAATCCACCATTGTCCGACACTTGAATTCGGATTAACCATTCTGATGAAATCAAGACCCCATTGTGTGAAAGGTTCCTCAATTAAAATGGGGTTGAGGGGAAATGCTACGTTTCTTTGGAAACTAGCGTAAACTTGAAAAACCTTACATTTGTTTATTTCCACCTGACTATCGGCGAACAAGCTAGGCCAGAAGTATCCTTCTTGTAAAATCTTTATAGAAATGGTTTGGGACGAAAAATGACCGCTTGAGTCTTCGTGATGCAATTATATTAATACTCTTTTGGCCTCTTCATCTTCAAGGCATCTCAACATCAACCCATTAAAATTCCTCTTAAAAAGGAAACCATTAATGATAGCAAAATGAGTCCCTTGTTTCCTATAATACCTTCTCTTTTTCAAGGGGAGATGGCTAGGATACTCTCTAGTTTGAATAAAACGAATTCTACCAGAGACCCACCTCTCGGGCCTATCCTCCTATAGGTACATTATCTTTTTTGACTCGTTTATTGTTTCAGGGACCAGTTCCTGTGTTAAATATTGACACAACCCCTTGCCTCTTATGAGCTTTGTGGGCTTTATTTCTATGTCATATTCTAGTATTTTGGTTATCCAATTTTCCCTTTTTCAGTAATCTCACCCTCCATTATATACTCTTTGACACTGGGGTGATCTACCTTGACCAGAATTTTGTTTTGCGTGACCAAGTGTATGAATTTCTTGAAACCTTTGACTATGGCATAGGCATGTCCTTCCATAAAACTATACCTTGTTTCATAGTCGTGAAGCATTTTTGAAAAGAAGGCTATAGAGTGTTCCCCCCTGCCGCTCTCCCCTTTGGGTTAACACAGATGCTATGCTATTTTCCCCCCATATACATACATGATGAAATCTTTTGAGAAGTCATGGTTGTGGAGTACGAGGACCAATGCAATAGCCTCTTCAATCAATTCAAAAGGCTGTCGACCTTCCTTAGTCCATTTGAAAACTAGATCTTTCTTTAACATGAGAATAATGGGGCAGACGGTCCCCAAAAAATATGTTATAAACCTGCCAACGAAGTTGATATTTCCTAAGAAAGATTGAACAACCTTCTTGTTGACCGACAGAGGCAGCTCCAAAATCACCCCGACTCTCTCAAGATCAATGGAAACTCCTTCCTTTGACACCACATGCCTCAGGATTTTTCCTTGGGGAATGCCAAAAATACATTTTTTGGGATTTAGAGAGATCCCAAACTCTTGACATTTTAAAACACGGATTCTAAAGCGTCAAAATTCTCCTCTGTCGTTTTGGTAAACACAGTAAGATCATCAAGGTATATGAGGATTACCTCATTTATCAACACCCCAAATGCGGTGTTCACGGCTCTTTGAAAAGTATCCCCTACATTTGCGAGCCCAAAAGGCATCTTTACATAGGTGAAAGTTCCCCATTTAGTCTTGAAAGTAGTTTTATGTTGATCCCTTTCCATGAGCCATATTTGGTTATAACCTGAGAAGCCGTCCAATAGGGAAAACACCTCGGATCTCGTAATATTCTATAAAATTTGTTCCATAGAGGGCAGGGGATAATGGTCTTTTAGGGAGGCTCTATTCAGATCCTTGAAATCTACACAGAATTAGATTTTGCCATTTTTCTTTTTTACTGGAACTAGGTTAGAGACCCACGTTGTGTACATATACATCATAACATCCTTATTCCCTTCTTCTCCATATTCTAAATCATCCTCATGGTCTATATTGACATTTCTTTGATTTCCATTAACCCTGATATCCTGTAAAGTGACCTTCTTCTTTTTGTACCAAATCTTCATAAACTTATTTTTCATATTACTATTAATTGTCCCCAATGTCTCTAACCAAGGATACCAAATAACAATATCCAAACCATCCATATATAAGGCAAAAAAATTTGAATGTAAAGTATATTTGTCCATAGTAAGTTTTAAATCTTCAAAAACTTGAATTTTCCTACCATTCACTTGAGCTTAATTGATATTACTTACTTGAATATGTAGATGTTGAGCCATATCCTTGTTGATGAAGTTATACTTGTTGTTAGGCTTTATGGAAACAATTATCTTATTCATTTGAATTCATCCATAAAACTGAAATATGGTATCTTCCTTCTTGGGAGCTATAATATCTTCTTCTGCATCAATATCTTGTTTTTCTTCCTCTTCTTCATAGTTTTCTTCAACTTCTTCTGTGTTTGATTCTTCAATATATCCTGCACCATCATCTTCCCTTGAATCTTCTTCACCTTCCTCTTCATCTTCTTTCTCTCTTGATTCTTAAATATATTCTTCCCCATCATCTTCCTTTGACTCTTCTTCCTCTTTGTGGTCCCATTTATCCATAAAAAGTTGTTCCATTTCCTCCCAAGACCAATCCTTCCTGTCATTTTTTAACTCAGAAAACCAAATCCATACAGGACCACCAAGATAATGTGAAAACCTATTCCTTGTCATGAAATATGAGAAATATATATTCTTAAATTTTATCCACCATTCTTTAGCTTCCATCTCACCATTTCCATAAAAAATTGTTATCCCCGTGATCATGATTAGGGTTTAGGAATTCTGAAAATATTTTGGTAGATGGATAAAAACACAAAGAATAAACCCTAACTAAAATTTCAAGAGCTTTCTGAAAATATGAATTTTGATAAAAAGTACTACAATTTGCTTCCTAAAAATCAAATTTATGAAAAAACCTAAAACACCAATAACATCCACAAAAAAGATCCAATTGAGCTGAAATTTTCATATATTCTGACTTAAGAGTGTTTCCAAAATATGATGAAAAAATTGGGAAAAAAATTTGATACCCTCTTCAAGATATATTCAAAAAAAAATTAGGGTTTTTGCCCTAATTTTGGCCGAAATCATTGCTCTGATACCACTTGTAAGGATATTACTTGTATAAATCAAAACATATATAGTAGAATAACATGAGAGAACACCAAAATATAGATAAATTATGAAAATATTCTCATATAATAGCCTTTCCACTTCGAGGGGGCAACCTCCAATACCACTTCAAGGGGGTAACCTCCAAACCATACAATAACACTCCAATACTCAATATGATCATTAACTACAACCTTCTAACCCCTATATATACCATTCTAACCTATGGCCATTACTGAGGCCAACCTCCTAAGCATAATAAATCATAAAGGAATGATATAATAAGATAAGGGGATGTGTGCCACATGTCGGTATCTCCATCAATACATATACATCATAACACCCTTTCCCTAGGTGCATAGCATATGATGTGAGCTTCCAAAAAAATTCTCAAATCTTCGGCCATGAGGGCCTCCACTTTAGGATTCACATGTCTCTATTTCTATCGCATAGGCTTATCTCCTTCCTCCATATCAATGGTGAGCTAGATAATATATTTATCATAGCTGTGAAGATCGTTGTATGTCCAGGCCATCACCTTGTCATACTTGTGGCACAAAGCCATGAGTTGGTATCTATCCTTTTGGTTTACTGACTTGCTGACTTTTAGTCATTTTTCCTTAGCTATTTCCAAATCTATATAATCCTCTTTTACTGCTTCAAACCTCCTTCGATCTGAGCTAGCTTCATCTAAGTCAAAAACGTTCTCAAGCATAATTAGTCCTCTTGTGAGCTTGTTCATTTTTAACTTTATTACATGGTATCCATATGCTTCTTCAACCTTGGACTGGATTTGGTTCGCAAACTAATCAAAATGCTAGAGGAAATGTATGACTTGTTAGTCATTATCAAACACCTGCCAATGATGGAGGTTGTTGAGGATGAAGGGGTGAATGATTACCTTTATGGAGTCTTTATTTTCTATAAGGTCCTAGGCTAGGTCAAACTGAGACCCAATGGTAGCCATCATGTCTACCTCTACATTATACTCATGGGGAACTACCTTAATGTTGAAAGATTTAAAATCATCTATTAGATCCCAGACCCGGTGTCAGTAGGATCTCATCCTTGGGTTCTTGGTGGTAGTGGTGTTCCTTACTTATGTGACCACTAATTCTGAATCACCAAATACCCTTAGTTGCTTGATACCTTCCTTCCGGGAAGTGCATAAATCGTGCACCAAGGCCTCGTATTCCACTTCATTACTAGTACAAGAGAACTGGAAACATACCGACTGGAGAATATTCCTACCGGTTGGAGAGGTGAGGAAAACTCCAACTCCTGAACCATTCTTACTTCTAGCCTTGTCAAAATATAAGCTCCATATTGGAGGGTCACCAAGAGAGTTTGTCCCTAGTGTATCACCCTCACTTTTTACCTTTGGGATTATGGGGTTTTCATCAGAAATGACGTAAGTGCCCAGGCCAGTTGAATCAAATTTTCCAAACGGATCTCCAGGGGAAAATTAGATAGATGGTCACCCTCCTAGGGTTCTCTACCCTTTATATATAGATATTCTTCTCTTGTGATTATAGCATGGGAGGCCTCGAAACCAGAAGGTACTTGTTCTATTATATGTTCCTTAGAGAGTGGTTCAGACAAGACCTTCATCTTAGACCCATACTTGGTGCGTAGTATTAAGTGGGACCAATCCAAAGACATGTACCCACTAATTTTAGCTGTGAAGTCTTAGGAGAGGCATATCCCTAAGATCAGTGGGACATTAACCACCATGATATCTTGGTGAATAGTTATATTTGGATAGGAATATAGTTTTAAGGGGATTCCCTTGATAATTCCTATCATTGGCATAGACTTCCCATCTAGTTACATAACCCCCTTCTTTAAGGGCTCATATAGGACTCCTAAAGCGTCTGCTATTTCCTGAGGCATGAGAGTTGTGCTTGTGCTAGAATCTATCATGGAATTATGTAGTAACTTATTTCCCATAATAAGAGTAAAAAAGAATGGGTTGGGCCTTGGTTTACCCACTTCTTCCTTTTGATTTAGCAATATGGCTTCTGAAGGAACCCATGCATCTTTCACTTGTCCTTTCATGGGACCTGCCACAGTTGCATCTTTCTCTAATCTTAATGTCCCTTGGAGTAGCTCCTTCTGTTTGGGAATGCTTAAGAGATCCCACAAGGATCCTCTAGCAGGAACCTTTTTCAGCTATTGGACTATGTTAATGGGTCCAACTAGTAATGGTTTAAGGAGAGGTTGATGCTTCATTCTCTCCTTCTCGAGGTGAGGGACCTCTTTCTCCTATATGGTTAGTTGGGTAACTTCTTTCAACTTTTGGCAAATGACATACTTATAATAGTTGGAGACTCTTCATACACTTTGTCAAACGAACCGGAAGATTGGTGTGTTTGCTTCAATGATCCTTTGATTGAAACGAGTATTATAGTTGAAGTGCATAGGTTTTGAAACAAAATACCTCATTTATATAAATGAACTTGTCCCCACTCTACCCAGGAGAAAAGGGCATGATCTGGTGCAATCTCGAGCTTCTTGTTCCAAAGACATTCCTTGTATTTAGGCAATGAAAGAAGTGCTCTGGGCTCCGTCAGATTGATGAGGTCCAAATACGCATGTGTCATAACTCTCCCTTGCTCATTGATTTCAGCTATCCTTAACTGTACAAATTCCCATGAGGATAGTCTTTCATGGCATATGAGGATTATTGCAAGGGAAACACTAGGCATTGGGTTCCTCGATCTAGATGATTCTGTCTGGGGATGAGCTCTCTACTGCTATTTTGGGGGATCGGTTCAAAGCGGTGTGGGTACAAGGAACTATTTGATTCAGATGGCTGAGTAGTTGGAAGCCCTTTGAGACATTTTGGTATGTAGATGGGTAAGAGGGTTCAACTACTTTGGACATTCTGATAAATGTTTCTTTGGATAAGTTCAGCCTGATTTATCTTAAGGTTTTACTATCTCATTTGAGAGACCTCTTAGGATGTTTCTCATCTCGTCCATCTCAGGGAATGAAGATGAGGAAATAGTGGTGGGAATAGGAGCGACTGTGGCTACAACTACCGAGGGGTAATTGTATAGAGAAGTCAGAGCTTGAGGATGAACTATAGGGCCTATACTTGCAGACAGAGGGGCTATCCCAGGATATTATAAGGGCAAAACTAGTTCTATGAGGGAGCTTCCCTACATCTATTAGATTGTTCTCAGCTTGGACCACAAGGTTATACGATTACAGAAAGGAATCCCCTCCTAATGACTGAATCATTACCGAAAAATATTTGAATTTAAGGCTCTTAAGTAGGAAAACAATAGCCATACCTGCAGGTGGTCTAGCTAAGACTCAGAATCCTTTGCCAAGTTTTGTTGAGCCAGGTGTTGAAATATGTCATCAAATCTTGCCGAACTCTTTTTTATACCAATTAATTTTTGTAGGAGTGATGATCGGTCTACTTTCTCGCTGAACCTTGCCACAAATGGTGTTCCTAACTAGTCCCACGTACTGATAGTGTTAGGTTTCAAATCTCGGTACCATTCCAGGGCCCTCTCCCTTTGAAATAGGCGGCTCAGTAATCAAAGGTGAAACATCTTGCTCCCTTATATAATGTACTGCAAATATCTCCGCTACATCTTGGAGATGTTCCTTAGGGGGTTTTGAATTATTCACCATTGAATTTGGGCAATGCTTGCAACGCATTGGCTGGAATAGGATTCCATATTACCGGAGGGTGCAGGAAAAAATGGGTGGGCTTCCCTGATCCCATGAAACAAATGGTCTTGGTAATGGAGGTTTGAAGGTGCCACCATAGTTATAGAACTAAGGGTCCTTCTTGATTGAGTGAAGGGCCTACCTAGTGGAGGGGTTGAGAGAGTCTGGTCTGGGGGAGACGAAGACCTTTGAACCTGTCTTCCCCTTCTGTGTCACAGAGGGGATAGCTACAAATAGTCGATGAGACCCTCTTCCCTCACTTTCGATATTGTTCACATTTATATGATAAATATTGGGGTGATGCTTTAACCTATAGGAAAGATTAATTTCCTACTAGGTGTGCCAGGGAAAACTATTGATGATGATATCTTTACAGATGAACCATCAGAGTCATAGGAAACCTTAGGTTGGTGTGGTGACGTGCATCCTAAGATGACCTCCAAGTTTTTAAAGAAGCTGGGCTCGTCTCTAATTTTAGGAGTAGGTTTAGAAAAAGCATGTAAATGACTGAAATAAATAGGAGATGCACCAAAATTTGAAAGATAAATGACAAAATATCTGAGATCTTTATCAAGAATAGGTTGAAGGGCCAAACAACATGATCTACCATTCTTGATAACGTAAGAACCCTAAGGAACTGAAACAAATAACAATAAATGAAACAAATAAATTCTAAGGGCATCTAACACGATGAATTTCTTAACTCCTTTATAACTACCTTTCATAAAACAAACGACATTTCATAACATATGAAAATCCAACTTACACATAATAAGAACTCTTTATTCATATAGAAAAAGGGTACATAAGGCCCATAAAAAGCACAAATTACACTTTTCGTTTATGACAGAGGCTTGCTAAGGCTAGATAAAACATACAAAACTCTCCGCTTTTCTTCTCCCTCTTTTTGGCTCAGAATTCCCTCCCTATCCTCTCCTTTTTTTCCTTGTATCTCAACTCCTTTTATGGGAAACATTTTTTCCTCTTTCACTTTTATCTACCACCCTTTGCCTTCAATTCTGATAAGGCCTTACACTTATCCTTCTGGATCCTACCCCTAGTATTTCAAATGCAATGCACTGCCACTATCTTCCTCTTATTAATTCGGATATTTAACCTTCATGATTTTGGAAATAAATATTTCATCCGTTTATAAAAATTTGTGTATCTATTCCCTTCTTGGTATTGCCATTGAGTCCTTATCTGATTAGACTCCTCATCCGGGCCATGTGGAGGGCTCGCACATGCTTAGGGTCCTCCTTCCTTTTAGGCTATATCAAATATGCGTCGGATAGACACGTGGAATGTCTACACAAGCCTGAGCACTCGGCTTGAATGTCTCGAATTTGGGGATGCGCTTATGAGACACGTGGAAATCAGCCGTGAGCATTTCATACTTAGTCGTTACTAGATTTTGATCAACTGAGAGAATCTAGAGTCTGAGGACAAAATACTTAACAAAAGAGTCATAAAAAAATAATATAATCAGTCACCACAATACATTCATATAGTTCCCATGGTCTTTAGTAATATGCACATGCATATATATGAAGAACATGGAGGTGATTTGTAATAATTACTACCCTATGATCTACAATGCCATACATGACACCCTTATGCCTATGGTAAGTCACATTAATCATCAATTATTTGAGAGAATGGGGATATTTTTGGTGCTACCCACACTATAAAGTTATAAGAGTAGAGGGGATTCTCACTATCCCTTTTAAACTACCCAAATATGTTTCAGACAAGATAGATGAGAAGGAGCTTGTATATCACTTTTTCCATGACATCAATCATGTGGTAAAGGAACAAAAGAAGAAAACATCTTCTTATCCTCATCTTCCTTTCTTAGTAGGTTCAGCGGTCTTGAATAATTGGAAAAATGCCAAGAGAATAGTAGCCCACATGACATCATTCCACCTAGACTATCATACTTTAATGAATTTTGACTTGAAAAGAAGAGTGGGACAATTCTGCAAGCGCACTCCTGACATGGACACTAATAAATACAAACATCAACACCACAAAGATTACATGTTTCATAAGGATGAGGTCAACAATCAAGTGGTGGCCATAAATATGATAAAGTTTAATGTTACTTATGCACCTATTAGGCAGCAGGCTAGAGTTGGTGGATTAGAAGTTAGGCTAGGAGAAGTAGACGTACAGAGGGAATATGAGGAAGAAGATTAAGATGACGAATGTAATGATTCAAGATAACTTCATAACCTTCTTATTTATTTTCCTCATTCATCAAAAGGAAAAAAATTTCCTTCTCATTTTGCTCCTTCTCCGAGCATACAAATGACAAGCCCTACAAGGTCTATTGGGACAGCCACAAGTGCACACACTCTGTAAGAAACAAGCCCTCTAGTGAGTATTATTCCAATTGTGCCTCTTATGTATGTTCCTTTTCTTTATACTTATTTAGTTCCAAATTATATTGGTATGGTTTCTTCTTCTTGTATTTCAATTCCATCTTCCCTAGGACCTTTCACTAGTATTATTCTTATTTCTACTAGTTCCTCTTCTAAATATGAATCGGGAGGAGATCATGGGATATTAGATCCTACTAGTTATCAAAATCCTCCTTTATGTTTCCCTATTTCTACTACTTCTATTGTTTATCCTTCTCTCCTGTCTTCTATTTTGGCACAGGTTTCTATTCCTATGTCTTCTTCTTCTTCACATGTTTCTTCAATTGTTTCTTCTCTCTCTTTTTCATCACCAACGATTGTACCATTGTTTGCCCAAGTTATTGTAGTCACTTCTTCCTAGCCTATTTTATTTACTACAATAATATCATTATCAATGAGTGTATCTCCTACAACCATTTATTCTAATTATACTTAATTAATTTCTTCTTCCACTCCTCTTACTTTTGTATCTTCTTCAACACCAACATCATCTAGAAGTCTTGTCATAAGAACTTCTAAGGCTAAGTTGAAGGAACCAATGCAGCCTTCTCTTTATTTCCTTTACCTTCCTTCAATTTCTCCCCAATCTAGTTAGTATCTTCATCCACCTTTTCTTCCTTTTATCACATCATATGTTTCTAAAAATTTCTTATCATGCATGTATGTGCTAGTCCTTCCAATTCCCTCTTTCACCCTCATTTATTCTTTCTAGGATCCTATGTTCACTTATATTTTCATGAGCCATCTCTTAGACCATTTGGGATTTTTTAAATATAAACCAAATTTTCCTTTAACACCGCACATCTTACCACAAGTGGTAAGGCCTTCTTCTACTTTTCCTTCCATAAAAACAATGTCATATACTACTTCAGAAGGAATGTGGAATCCTCCTATTTTGCAAAAAGAAATGGATTCTATAATGGAATAACTTGAAGACCCAAAGGTGAAACTCAAGTATGATAATGTCACAATAACCCTCAAGAGGATCACAAAGAGGAATTTTTCCCAAGGAGTTACCATATCTACATGGAAACAAAGGAGGACATTTTGATGATTTCCAAGAAAGCACACATGGGGGAGAAGTCATGGATGCAGACCCCTAGTTAGTTATGTATACCACTCAGCAGATGACAGTTGATTTGGTTAAGAGAATTCAATCTTAGCTTGATGCTCTCCATGCTCAAAAGTAATTCATTGTGTCAAATAACACTTTTCCCAATGTTCAAATGTCCTTGAGAACTTTGTACGAGTTATTAGTTTCTATACAAAGTCATCAAGATGTAACAAAGTAAGGGTTATAACAGGTACAAGGAAAACACAATCATATGAAAAGGATAAATTCAATGATGGACAAACTACTAACTATCATAAACATGTATATTTGTCTCAATGTATTACGAATCAAAATCCAAGACTTGAATATAACAAAGATTTACATGACTAACATTTTGAAAGAATTGGGTAATTGGATGACCACAGTGGAAGGAATGCTCAAAGAGATACAGGGTATAGTAGAGAAGATATCTGAATTGTATTTTGAAGCTTGGATTACCTATATGCATCAGCCATAAGGTAGGTTAATTCACAAGTCCATCTTTGAGAAACAATTGCAATCATTCATTGTTACTCTTAAGTGCTAGCTTTTCCTAGGAAGATATGGTAGGGAAGACATAAAATATTCCGGCATTGGTGACTTCTTCAAATAGAAAAGTGGAGAAATATTTACTTCTAAGTGAAACTGTTCAACCTATCTATAACAAAGTTCCAATACTCATACAATAAGTTCCAAATCTGATGAGGCTGCCTATTATGAACCTATGTTATATTGAGAACAAGTTCACACCATGTGTGACTGAACTTCAGGGTAGTCAAACGCAATCTACACAAGCAACTTCTAGGGGTCTAATGGAACTTAAGTAGAGCTCAAACAAGGAACAAGAATTATCTTTCCTATTATTAGGATTTAATATTGTTACATCTGAAATCTTAAAAATAGGAAGTATCAGCTTTCTTGCATGGAAGCTATAGTTTTAATCCTTTAATTATCCGCTCGCAAACATTTTGATTATTTGAGATATTTTTAACTAGATATAGCCTATTTTAAAGCCCCATGGTGGTGGTAATTTTGTGTAAGTGTAACTATACAAGTGGTTTACCCTCTAAGGAGGAAGATTTTTTATAAAGAAAGAGCTTGTCAACTTGATAGTCCAAGGATTTTTTAGTGAGTTTTTTTCAATTTCTATGTATTGCCTTCTCAATTGCATTTCTAATTTTTTATATCTATTTTGATTGATTAATCATTGTATAATTTTATTCGTCATGAAATTTTTAGATATGCAGAAGCTATTTGCATGGTCAAAAATTTGATTAGTTTACTATTTTTCTACTTATAGAGACCTACAGACATTGTCAAGGTTTTAATGAGAACAAACTTGAATACTTTGCACTATAATGACCCAAAAATATAGTTAACACTATAAGATATTTTAAAGACTTAGTCATGCAAGATTATCTATGTCATGTCAAAAAATCATTTGAAACATACTCAAAATGATCCCAAGAATTCATTTGAGAATAGTTTTGTTTTAATCTACTATAATTTCATTTTTTACATGTCTTTTCATTTTATCTTCATATGGTGTGCCTTATCAAAATATTTTACCTGATAACCTATAGAAGGCTATATATGAGATTCGCTATTACTTTATAACAAGTGAAGCACAGTCACACAATGATCTAAAAATGGGTTCTAAATTTTTCCACTTTTAATTGTTTCTGAGGATCTCGAAATTAATATCAATTTTATGGTTCAATTTTTCAAAATTGATTAATTTTGTGTTTATAGATGCACCTCAATTTGATTTTCAATCACAACACTGAAATGTGCAATTTTTTAAAAAAAATTTGATTATGGATACTGAAATTAAATCTTCAATCCAATTTCCCTTTTTAATGGTGATTACTTAACCAAATTAATAAAAATACATAATTTATTTTATCTGATCAAAAGATTCATCCAAAACTGAAATAAACATCCAAAAAAGAGAAATTGATCACATAGTTCACTTGAAGGCTACGTCTCCAGATTCATGAATGTGAATCGAACTATTAAAATATAATAAAGTATAATTTACCTTCACTAATGACAAATATACCTTTTAAACCTACAAATGGGTTGTTCTCAAACTTTGGGAACTTTTCATTTTACCAGAAACCGTTCACAAGTCCATCTGTGGCTCCTGCAATGTTTTCACAATGTAATCCCCCTACAAATGTGCTATAAAAACACCTACAAATAGATATTTTGAAGCAAAAAAATGAAAAAAAATTAGATTTCTATATTCCACATGAAATTCTAAACACTTTTCATTTTTAATTAATGGCTTGGTTTGGCCTCTAAGTGCTCCAAATTTGAGGATTTCTAAAATTGTCCCCTGGCTGCCTTGGTACACAATCCCTGCACTATCATTTTATAAAATTCATAGAACCTGTTTAACTACTTGATGAACCACCCAGGTGAGTTGTTTGGGTGGATACAACTTCTACCCCTGAGTTTGTGAGTTCAAATCTCCCTCCTACCATTTTTCCGCCGACTATTTAGTAAGGCCAGGGATAAAATCCCACATTGGCCGCATATCTGGAAGGAAAATGGTTTGTAATTAAATCATTGGTGAGTGTGTATTTTCTTAGCACCATTTTTTTGGATCATGGATAAGCCCAAGTTATTTCACCATGTTGTGGTCCATTGTGGATGCCGAGTTGGGCGCTTACCCTGTTGTGTTGGTTGCAAAGTTATTGATCACGTACATTGAGTATGCGGTGAGGTGTATGGGATATGCCCAATGTGTTTGGTTATGCATTGTTTATTATATGTTATCCGGTCAAGCTTTGGCTGATGTGCACATCGAGTCACATTCTTTCAAGTGATATGGAATTTGGTCGATTAATGGGTAAGACTATGGCATATAACATAGTAATCCCAAACATAGTGGAAATAAGCCCCATTTGATATGGATTTGGTATTATGTTGAACCCAAATGATGTGATCAACTCAGTGGGGATTTGACCACCCCACTGAGCTAGTAATATATCGCTTGATCTCTGCAATGCACCAATATAGTCCTGCAATGCACAATTCAACTCTCCAATACAATAATCCCACATGGGCAGTGTTAGAGATATATATGGCACATATAACCAAAAATTCGATAATAGAAGTATGAAATAAAGGTAGCAAAGACACCCCTCCTACAAAAGAGTGTTCTAAACCTAGCTGAGGGCCCTCAGCTAGTAAATACTGCAGCCCACCAAATTTTTCATTTGTTGAAGACTGAAGGCACTCAAAACACAAATTTAAACCTTTTTCACCTTTTTTCCAAATGCCATGTGTCAACGTGTAACTCTTCAGTTGACCCCCGTTGACTAGTTTTCAATCCCGAGCTTTGACCGGTGATAAATTTTGTATTCAGACTTCATTCCTGGAGTTATACATACCATCGGAAAGGTCTTATAACTCTCTACATCATGGTCAAGGTTTAGGGAGGTTTAGGAAACTTTCTAACACCCAAAAATTTTCTAGATCACACAAGAAGTTTCATATCCAAAATTTTAAAGGTTAAGGTTTGAAGGATTGAAGTCAAGACCATGGAAATTATTCCATGATCATATAGTAATTATAACTAATATAGTATTATCCCTTAGAAGTTCCAATATTGGTAGTGGTTCCAAATAATTTGTAGTCTTTGATATTCATGTTTATCTATGTTATACATTTGTATCATTCCTTTTGTTTCCTCCATAGTTATGTTTCTCTCCACTCTTGTGTATTTTCAAGAAAATACTTCATGTTTATCAAATGTTACAAGTTTTAGCACATAATATTCTAATTATGGGTGGTTAATTTGGAAGGTAATTGATCATAAATTTATTTTTTTTACAAAGGAGACGAGCATTTTGGTATGTGATAGTTTACAGAATGTCATCACCATGTTAGCTAACCCATCAAATTTTATTCAATTATGAAACTATGTGGAGCTTGTTGATTCATTCTCTATTCAAAAATTGACAGGACAAGTACTTCACGAATCTTATAAACCTTGACTTCTCATAAAGAAAGGACACTATCACAGAATCTATTCATTCGTGTGGTATTACATCTTCAAAACACTTACTAGTGTATGAAAACATTATGATTATAAGCATGGATATTTCTTGTTGGTTTGTGCTTTAGGGTGACTAATAGATTATATGTAGAGTCTGACACTGTGAAATCCATATGTACATGGTGTTTTGTTATTGGTTCACACTTCAGAGTGAAACATACATGACAGAAAGATCATTTAATAGAAAACGGTCCGTTAAAACCATACATATGTGGATCCTTCTTACTGGCTTGCCTTTCACACTCTGACATGGTTCTTACAAAGGAAAACAACATGCAAAAGAACATGGAGATGTCTTATTGGCTCACTTCAGACTATTTCTGATGAAGTTTCAGCATAGATTGGTTATGCAAAAAATAAAGTAGCGCATAATATTCTTATTGGTTAACAACAGACAAGGTTATCAAAGGACTGACATTGTGAATTTCGAAGTAACTTGGAGCTTTTCTATCAATTACCAAGAAAAAGAGAGTATTACAACATTGTTATTTTAGAGATTAAGAATTTAAGAACTTTACATTTCTACAATTGCTCTAATTTTTTGAAGTTTATCATCATTGATCAAGTATAAACAGGATCTGTAAAGGAGAAAGTTCCTTCCTATGTGGTAGGAGATGGATGGGCGCAGAAATTAGATGATGATATAACAAATGTGATAGATACATTTTTGGGGATAAAGCAAATATTTCAAGGTGACATTGCTGAAGATTATTTTTTGTCAAATATTCTACCAAATGTAATGCATATCTGAGTACATGTAATTTTTACAATGAAAGTGTCTAAGATGAAATTTATTTAAGCTAATGAGTGCAATGGAAAAGTGTATACTTGAAAGCATACTGGGCCTAGTGTGGGAAAGAATTTAAGTAAAAAATTCCAATTAGTGCCAACATTGTTCATAACAAACATCAACACTATAGATATTAAATGCCATTTAAAATATCAAAAATTGTCCTAGTTGAACTCAAATCTTAATAAAGTTTTGTCAGCATATATTTAATAGATTATCCTAATGAAATTTGATTAAAATTTATTCAATATCTGAAAATATAATATACAATTTGTAATTCTCATTTAATATTTGAAATTTGTCTAGTCATATATCTAATGAAATATATAATAATATGAAAATATAAATATTATATATTATCAATATATGTATTAAATGTTGGATTTTCTTTCTTTTTTAATTGAAAGAAAAGGCTAAATCTTTTTTTTCAAAAATTGATGTGACTAGTTAATGCTTAACTATTTTATAAAGTGAAGTTGTCATGTCAGTATATGTGTCACTACAATATTTTTTGGATTTAAAACTTACCAAAAAAATTGACTGGAATAAGGCCCAAAAATTGTCATTTCTTAAAAAGTAACCAATAAACATCAAACAAAGTTACATGTCACTCTGATTTACAACAAATTGTAATTCCAACAGATGAAGAGTGGAACATGTTACAGTCTTACAGAGGATGAGATAATTAAGAGTAATTTAATTTTGAAAATTATTCCAACCATCAAACTATTCCAACCATCAAATATTGACAATAAAAAAAATTATTTTAAGTGTTTTTTTCTAATTTAGAATGCTTCTATTAATAATAAAATGTTATGACATTCACAAAAATAAATGGTAACAACAAGAAAGGCCCTAATAGAGACTGAGCTATGAATCAAGTTATTGTTTCAGTGTTTTAAATGTTACTTTTTTGTTTCTTCATAATAGAAGAGGGATCTATTGGGGCCCTCACCCTTGAAACCTATATATAATATATATACAGACACACACACATATATATAACAAAGTACAAATTAAAGCCATATAATTGTACTACCTAAAGTTACAAAATATATCATGTAGGAGGAAACAACAGTCTTGACATAAACACTTAGAAATTGACAAAATAGATATACGTTATGTGGCTATACAAGACTATTCTTTCTCACAGTTCCATACAAGCAAGACAACCTGAGACTGGTGCAGAGCTAGAGAGTAGACTCTCCTTCCTTTCATTAAATTCCTTGTAATCATCCATGGCCCAAAATACATACAAAATTTGACTGATGTAGGATGCAGACATCCCCTTTTCAATCAAACTCCTTTGGGACAGAGGAGGGCCAGTTAAAACCTTTAGAATCTCAGCCTTCCCTTTAGGCATGGCCAACTAGTCTTGCATCATTTTTCCACCATAGGGTAAGGGTTGTCTTTCCCTTCCCCCAAAAATCATGACTCATAGTTCTCCCTCAAGCACAATGCCACTCTCACAGTTCTCTATTTGAAGACCTTGCACACCTTTCACTCCAATCTTCCTACTTTCTTCGACAACTCAAAAACAAATTTTTTCAGAGAATCTACGTCAGGGCGTGCACCTCCTACCCCCATAACCTTTGGGTGGAAGTTGTTTCAGATAGGCTTTAGGAAAAGGTCATCCTCAGAAGTAAAATATGAATATCCTTCAGGAAAAATATTCTGAATGAGGAATTGATACATTTGAAAGATAGGGGTAATACTAGCTAGCCTAGCAAGAAAACCAAAATGGACATTGTCAACAGAAGAAAAATCCTCCACTAACTCCATGGGATTAGGCAAGGTTAAGACATGATTGACAAAGTCTAATTCAACATCACTGACATAAAATATTTTTCACAATAAGCTCCTTAGAATGTAAGCCATAGTGGGTCACTGGTGACTGGGTAAACAGAAATAACATATTTTAATGGGAAACTCTAAAGCTTAAGTAGCACAGGATGAGAAAACAAAGAGAGCTCAAATTAGCACGCTTATAAAAATTTTGAATTATACCAGTTCTAACTTGTCCTTATATACAATTCACCATGACTACATTTACAAGATCAAAACACTAATGCATTTAATTCAAATTCATGTGAACTGTGAAAAAATAGAAAAGTGTATTCGACGTTGAATCGTGTGAACTGTAACAAAATTGAAAAGTGTAATGATAATGATAAAACATTTATATTTGAGCCAATATTAATTATATTCATGGGAAGCTACATTAATGACAAATGTGTGACACCATCTTCTATTTATTAACCCATGGGCCACTCATAAATCATAAATCATAAATTATAATCATTATATGAATTTATTTTGAGATACTTCCTACTAGTACTCATGGCTTTTACAACTGATGTAGATTTAATACTGTCGCTTTTCCTTGATTCTCCACGTATTCCCATAGATATTCATATTTCTTGTCTTTTCATATCTAAGTCCAGTTAATTCATATGTTTCTTTCCCCTTTTTCCCACCTAAACTCATTAATTTTTGAATATGATGATGTAAAATTAAAGGGCTCGAGGAGACCTCTCCAACGAGACCAATTTTACAAGAATTAGAGTAGCAGATCAAAAGTTATGGTCATTTGAAATTTTACATATTGGGACTCAAGAGGAACAGGAAAATGACACGTGGAAACTTTTGATTGGTCACTGAGATTACCTTTGAAACGTGTGCTCCCAACTACCAGTGATTTCACTCTCACCTCACCTCACTAATTTTACATCACAGACTTGAAATTTATATTTTGAAATCGGTTCATTTTCCATGGGCTTAGAGTCCCATGAATGAAACTTTTCCTTAAGGAGGCCTAGAATCCTACCACTAAGATTATGGCCATCTGATATTCAATTTATGAGCATTGGGGTCAACAATTCTTTTGCATACCTTTACACTCAGGTTCCTGGAAATTGGGTGACACTTGGCCACTCGAAGGAACAGGAGAATGACATGTGGCATATTATGATTGGTCACTGACATTTCCTTTGCCACGTGTGCCCCTGACTACCACTCTGCCTCACCTCACCGGGCCACCAACACCATGGATCCAAAACTTTATTGAATTGATTCATTCCACGGGCTTGGAGTCCACGAAATTCCTTTGCCTTGAGGAGGCCCGAAATCCTGCCATGTGTCCGTTTGATATTCAATTTTGGGTGTTAGGGATTCTTTTACATACCTTTATTCTCAAGTACCTAGAATGGGTGACACTTGGTCACTCCTTATTTTATGTGGCTTATCAAAAGGTTTAGTGGATTATTTTAGCGGCTTCCAAATATGGCTTTGTAATTTTCACTATGGGATTTTAAACAAGATCCTCCTAAGTCCATTATAAATAAGTTATCCATATTCCAAATTAATCTAGGGGTTAATTAAAAAAATTGGATAACTAGTGTCCTTGAATATTTTGTTCAACATTAGGGTTACACTGCTTCCACATGTGACGTTACCATGTATAGATACTAAGATACGTTACATGTATGGATACGTGATGCGAAGTATGATTTTATTAAATTATTTTAAATATTTTGCATCGTTCGATATATTAAGATCAATGGTGCATGATCTATTTTGGGATGAAGGCCTGACAGACTCACATTTCGAATGGAAGTGCTCGGAATAGGCCTAGTGAAGTGACAATTGTCATCCACTGAATGGAATTTGAAAAGAGACTAAATTTGACATCTACAGTGAAAGACGTAATCATTTATAATGATGTGCTACTGCTTGTGAGGTGATATTTAACATCCATTGCATTCTATTTCTGGAAGGCATACTGTAACTAAAGGCTAAATAGATTCATAGAATTTGTTGACCGTGTAAGACTCAAAATATTCATTTTTCCTAGTAAGTGTCATCCTGCATTTGATTCTTTAAATATTATCTTTTTATAAGTAACATTGTATAAGCCTTCGCTTTGAAATATTTCAATATAAGGGTTTACAAATTAGCATTGAGGGTTTCTAGAATCCAAAATTCCAAGCATGTCTACTTCCACATGAGCCCAAAATAAAATTAAAACCCCAATCCCATACGCCAAACTGCTTAAAACCCCTGGTTTTACTTATGAATATCATGATATTTATGATCTTGTAATTGGCACAAGAACTTCACAACTTAGATACATGTCTGAGAATAAGGAAATTGAAAATAAGCATTCGAACCCATTAGGTTGGATAACATGGGGGTTGGATTGGGACACATGATGTTCCACGAGGTTTTACCCTGCCCTGAATTTGTCATTCTTTGTGCCCAGAATTACGATGGGAAAAAAGAAATTGTTGCAAATGGCACCAGAGAAGAAATGTTTTCCATTACGGAGGTAAATATTGGTTGTGCATTGGGGTTTGAAAGTAAATAATTAGGAACTATCAACATAAACCTAGAAACAATTGCTAACTATTATCATGCCACCACTCAAAATGTCAAAGATGATTTTTTTGTGAAAATTAACAATTGATGGAATGATACCAAAAGGGAAGCCTCTGTATACAGTTGTGATGTTTAAACTGTGGGTTAGGGATACCATTTCTATGCTAGCATTTTACCTTGGATTTGATAGCGATGAGCAAGTGGATGTAACCCTCCTCAAAATGGTATACAATATCCATTTTGTTTCTCCACCTTGTGCATACAAATTTGTTGAGCACATTGTAAAATCTATGCATAAACAATTCTTAACAATCAAATAAGGCTTCGACACTAAGACCTTTAGGTTCACTACCTACTTGTGTTATTTATTTCTATGGTGGTTTGTTGAATGGTTTGTGAGAAACAAGCTTGCAATTTAGGCCTACAATGATGTTGAGGGCCAGCCAAAAGTGTTGCTTCCATTAACTGAGTGGACCCCCAAGATAAGGATGTTTGATAATTGAAGGGACTACAATCAATTTGTGGACTAATTTTGGACTCCAATTTATCAAGAAATTTCAAAAAGTACAATGCCTAGATTGCCTATGACCTGTAGAGATTGCATTCAACTGGGATCAAAATACAGTTAGCTGACTGGTACTTCATGGAGGAATATATTGTGCTAAGGTTTTATGGATCAAGAGTACAACCTTACAAATTTCCAATACATGTGACAGAGAGGGTTTTTTCCTTGGAATATATATGACAGATGGAAAGCACAGATAAACTGTATTTTGTTACTTAGCAAAAGAGGAGCATATTTCCTTCCTTACCATTTTCATGTGGAGGGTTCACATTTGAGAGAAAAGAATTCAATTTGGCACATGAAATTTTACAAATTTTTAAGTTTGATGTTGACTCTCACTGGATGTATGACCCATGTGAGGTGATTAAAGCAAGGGTAGTGGCGAACAAGAACTCTTGCCACTAAAATTCAACATGAAAGTAAACCCTTGCTAAAAAATTTAAAAAACAAGAACTCGTGGGAGGACACAAAAAAATAATGGATGAAATTTTTATTGAGAAAGGAATTAGTTTTCAATAGTTTTCAACGCAAATTTGTGGATTGCATCCACAAAAAGAGGCAGAGGCATTTCAATATGAAATTTTTTATGCAAAAGATGATAAAAAGTCCTCCTCTAAAAACATGCCAAAGCATAAAATTGGACAAGGTCAAAAATAAATTTCTTTTTGGTCTATGAGGCAAGACCTAGGTGATCCAAAAGTTGTTTCAGAGTATGATTATATTCCAAAAGATGCAGTTTTTAGCATATTAAAGAATGAAGCACATCCCGCAGAGGCAAGTAGTGATGATCAGTGTGAATTTGAGGAGGAATTACACTCCCCCTATTGGGGGATAACTCATATAAACCAAGTCTGAATGAAATCATGAAACAAACATATACTACATGGGAATTTTATAGCTGAAAAGATGGGTTTTAGTGGTGGTGGTTTGGGTTCAAAAGGACAAGGTATTTGGATTCCACTAAAGGTACATCCTAGAAGAGGTTCTGATAAGTTAGGCCTTGGAGATTCACCTTCGGAGAAAGGACCACTGCATACAAAAACTACAAGTGGTAATCCAATGCATTTTTCTCTAGAGTCAAATCCTCAACAAACGTTTCAGCCACAGGTTGAAAATTCAAGAGGAGAAGTTGGAAATGAATATAGTGTTGTTATTGTTGGTGGTTCTAGTGATGGTGGTAGTAGTGGTAAAAAGTACCACAACAACATATTTTTCTAAAGAGGCCAATACAAATAGTTCCTACTATCGAACAAGGACCCAAGAAGAGGTAAAAGACAAAGACACAGATAGTTACTCTTGCTGCAAGGTAGCATTGCCTCAAGGAAACTAATTACAGAAGGTGGTGCCACCCCTCAAAAAATTTCTAATCCACATAGGGAAATTCTCCCAAAAATTCAATTACTCCTCCATTCAAGAATTCATTCCTCCAAACACCTCAGGTTTTGATTACCAAGATGAGTTTTCCCACAAATCAGAAAGAGATAAAAGAAACAAGAAGTAAATGCTATATGCTACTGTAACTTCAAATCCTGCCACAATGAGGGTATTGCCTACATATAACCTAGACACAAATACCATGGAATACATGTATGTTGTGCCCAAAGTTGTAAAACTAGATAATCAAATGGTTTCTAATGACTACGATGTAACCACCCCTCAAATGGATTTTACTGGAATGAAACCTTGTGACAAAATAAATGTATCAAAAAGGAATAATGATGTGGTATACATAGCATTTCTAAAGGAAGACAGAGAGAACAATAAGTTGAATAATAAAATTCAAAATTTAGAGGCAGACCTAGAAAATGAGAAAGCAAATAGAAAAGTGATAGTTAATAAGACTGGTGAGTTGGAGAAGAGATAAAATCATCTGCCTCTATGACTACATTCGTTGCAAATTAAATAAGTGAATAAAAAGTTACTAAGAAATGAAATGAATATAGATTATAACAAACAATGGGATAATTGCTAGAGGTTATGAAGGTAGAGAAAGAAAAGGCCAAAAATTAGAACATAGCCTATAGGAAGAGAGAAAAGTCAAGGAAAGATTGTAGAAGGAAGAGAGAAAACAAAATAAATATTACAACAGGAGTTGGCGAAAGGAAAAAAAGAAATACAGTCTTCCAATACCAAACTATTTGAATTTTATAAAAGGAAGTGATTAATATGACGGATAATGATTAGGGGGAAATAAACCAAAAATTGATGATTTGAATAGATTGTTTGAATTCATGGATGATTTACAGGGAATCTCTGATAATCTCTACAAAAACTGGTAGTAGAAAATTGATGGCTTCAAGAGAGGATATAGCAAGGAAAATTTTGGAATCCATCTACAAATTCAGTAACACGGAACTGACATCCAGACAAATTCAAAATCAGATTGATTCCTCAATAAAGGTATCATCTATCATTCAGAAGTGTGTGATGTTAGGAAAAGCATGGGAATTGTTGAATAAGTGTCAAATAATGTTACAGGAGCTGCATTGAAAGGTACATGATTTAACAAAGCTTGGTTTGTCATTTCCTTTTGAAAAAACACACCAATTCATTAAGAAGGATGCATTCCAGGAGAACATGAAAGCAAAAATTAATGAGACCAAAATATGTCTCATTATATCACCAAATAACGCTCTTATTCTCTCTCTTAAAATAAATCTTTCAAATGAGTTTATATGTAGTTTTAATAACAGATAGCATATTTAAGGTAGAATATATAATTTATCTTATCATCTCTTTAGAAATTTATTTGCAATCTAATTGTTTTTATTTCCTAATATTTCTTCTAAAGTTGGAATGCAATAGTGTGTATAAAACACGTCATAAGAAACTATACTCCAAGTTCATAGATTGTAGCTACAGAAATTCTTTACACATCTACAGAAACGCCCAGCTATGGAAATTCTTCACACAGCTAATGAAATGCCTAGCTACAAAAATTCTTCTCGCAGCTACGGAAATGCCCAACTAGTGAAAGTCTTTTTATTTGTTCTAAAATAATGTAAAGGAGCACCGAAATATTCATCCCACTATTTCCTTCCATGTCATCAACTAAGAATAAAGATCCAAACATGTGGCAATCTAAATTCATGAATGTATGTGGCATTCCAAGAAGAATTCAAAGTCATGGACTTGGCACTCCTCCAGTTTCTCTCCATGTTTCAAGGATGAAAAAATAATGGAATAGTATTAGGAATGTTGAATAAGTACTCTCCCATTTTTTGTTCCTAGATTAAAGGGATGAGTTGTAGAAATATTCTCCACGATAAGTGGATGGTTGTAGTCAATTTTGTTTAGGATTTATTGCTTTGAATAATTCCACCCAAGAATAGGTAGTTAGTTCTTGGTGTGTTGACTAAGTAAATTAGAATAAAGAGAAGATTAAATTGTATTCCTCAAAAAGAGGATTTTCTTAGATGCATGAATTATAAATGCAACCTTCCACACACTTATATGTAATATTTTAGCAAGCAATGAAAATTTGTTCATTTCTCTCCAATATTCTAAAGTTTTGAATCAAGATATTGGAAACATGATTTAAATCATCTTCCAAGGAATGAGTTGACCACTCATTCCAAGGAAGATGGATCTATGTATTTGTGTTTTTGTATTGTAATAATTTATGTTTATGTTTATTCCTTTTTTTGTGATTATCATTTTGTTGTATTGTTTTTCTTCTCGTATTGTAGTATTCATTTTCATTCAGTTTGTTGTGAACTTGCAAGTGTTTCATTTTACTATATTTATTTCTAATTCAGCAATTTCCTTTATGTAAGTGTGATTTATTTCATGCAAGTGTGATTTTATTTTATGCAAGTGTGATTGTACTTTTCCACAAGTGTGGTTTTCAATTTTTGCAAGTTTGGATTGTGTTTGAAGGAGTTGTGTAGACACCTAAAATTGGTTATCCAATTTAGTGTCCCCCATGTGCATTTTCCTTCTCGGGTAACCTGGGGCACGTTTATATCACCACTTCTCCCTTAGGGTATTAGTTAATATTTTATTTAAACATCTATCCTAATTTTATTTCACCTCATTATGTTTTACCCATAGATAATTAAATATTAACTATTTAATTATATTTTTTACATATATTTTAACCACTTATCTACCCCATATCAATTCCTAACATCCCATATCTATTTTATCCATCTATTTCCCCTATTTCTCCTCCTCCCAAACTGAGCAGTGGGATATTTCCCATATTTGAGGTGGAAGGATCACTTTCATCTTTCCAAAAATCACCTCTTTTGGCCATTTCGGGAGTCTGTTCCCTGATGGGCACCGATTTTTTGGAGAGGCGCCGATTACAAATACAGGGCCATAATTCAGTTCTGGTTAGACAGAAAGAACGACAGAGAGTTTTGAGCATCAAGTCTGAGCATTATCTATCAAGCGAAAGTGAATTCTGTCCAAATCAATCCTTGAGAGGAGTACCATTACTCTGCTCCTACCACATCGACATCATGTACATCCATCAATCTCTTGGTGACTTTGTTCCTACATCCAGTGAAGGTGGATCCTTGTCAGTATCCCTATGGATCTTGCAGATCCAGCGTAGATCGACGATCTAGCTTCCACTGTCTGTTTCTCAATCTTCCTATAATTTTTCCTAAGTCGACGCCAACCGTACCTAGTCAACGCTGATTCTCTATAGTCGACGCCGACCTATATCAATCGACGCTGATTTTATTGATCGATGACGATATGCCTACGGATAGGTAAAATAATTTAGGGAACACAAATCCAACATTATTTTCACACTTTCCTATTTTCTATTGGTTTCTGTCTACTGTTTACATTCTGTCTGTCATTTTTAATCAAAATCTAGACATTTACTTACATCTTTTATCATGTATGCTTCTTTCCTTAATTGAAAATGTGGACTGACATCCACCGAGGGAGCTTATCACTTCCCAGACCCACTTTTTGGGTAGTCCACCCAAATATCTTTTAACGTGGTCTTTTTCTGTCAAGCATCTGTCTCACATGTTTCTTGGATCTACTTTGCAGGATCACTCATGTGTGCCCATCTTATCTACATCGGCTTTCTTTTCCATCTACATCTTTGGATCTTGTCTTATCTATCAGGTATCAATTTCATTTGAGTTTTTCAGGGTTTTTGTGTTTAGTTTGGTACATTAACTTGGACAGGTAACAAGCGTAGAATTCTTGATCTACATTCTGGCATGCCCAGTGGGACCTAACCAAATTCCCTTATTGGTAAGTTCATTTCTTTTCCAGTTTTGAGATTTTGTTTTGTTTCTTCACTACTTTTCATTAGTTCTCTGTAGCATTTCCTTCATTCATTTTGGTCTTGCTTCTTTCACTTATAATTTGCAAAGTTAAAGTTTCTTCGTTCTTGCAAAACTAAATTCCAATTCCTATTTCGAAGATTAATAAATATTTCATTTGATTTCAAAATTACATTCTTGATCCATCTCTTTTTTCAAAATTGTTATTTTCTTGAAATTTTTCTAGTCCCTTAAATAGAAATCTTTGTTCTACTATTATCTGGATATATCTTTCTAGATTTGTTGGATGTTTGCTTAACCTTTTCTTGCGGAGCACATTGCTTTTTCATGGGATTGTTCAAGGGGAAGAGATCAACAATGCACTTTTTGAAGTCCACACACCTTGGAGAGCTAAATCTACAGGTATTCCTCTTTTACGGTGTTTTCTCCTTTTTAAGAACTTGTTTGTTTGTTTTCTATCACATTCAAATATTTCAATTTTGGCGCTTGAAAAGAATTTAATCACATTTGGGGAAAGAATTTTTTTGACCTGTCTTCATCGAAATCCAACACTTCGTTCTTAGTGTTAAAAAGAATTTTTCCTTTTTCATTTCTGCTGTATGCTATTCATCTAGTTTTCTAAATAGGCTGGAAAAATTGATCAAAGTCGGTAGTGACACTATTTGAGTTTTGTTTTTCACCCTTGCACACAAAGCCAAAATCACTAGGTATAAAGCATCAAAACAAAAATTCCTCCCCTGGCCTCACCTACTTGGAAGTGACATCCAAGAGGAAGAGCCTACACGGTACTCGGGCCGCGCTATAAATTCACAGAAGTTTTGGTATATATTGGCAAAGCACCCGACTCCCTTAGTGTAGTGATGTGTGAAGTGCAAGGGTAGGCCCCTATATGAAGCCACGTATTGATCTTTTACTGAAGTGCCTTCAGGATTCCTCACCAAAACATTCCCCAAACCATCCTTAGTTTGGCTATCTGAGTAGTTCCTGTTCTAAAAAGCCTTCCCTAATATTTTCTTTCTTAAAAGTAGGAAAATTTAAAAGAGATAATCACCTACACTGCCTGAATTATCTGTACATTAGTTAGGTCAATATTATTTTTCTATATTTTTGCTTGTTTATGACGGTCATCACTCGGTTATAATCTAGAAAAATGGCTCAACTGGCCCCTTCTTCCTCTGAGATCACCACTAGTGTGGATGTTTCAGCACCCCTCAGGTCTTCCTCAGGACCACTATTAATTGGTTCCCCATCTTGGTCATATAATCCTTTCTATTAGCCTAAATCAATCCCATCATGTCCAGCTTCCCCCAGTCCTTCAGAAATATCATCTGTTTCTGATATAGAGTATGTTCTTTGCAGGGATCCTGAATTTCAGGCACTCCTTGATTACAATCTGGTAGCCCTTATGGACTATCTAGTACATAAGTATATTCGAATCTCTGATCAGGGACCACCAATCCAACAAGTTTATGATTATCCTCGTGAACCATCCTAGGATTTTATAGAATAGTTAGCATATTTTTTCTTGCCTCGAACCATAGAAGAGGGTGGTGCACCTGTGCCTCCTTTTTCTCTTCCACCGACCATGTCGACTAGTTCTCAAATAGTCTTACCTATTCCTAACGCCACAGTTACCTCAACTATTCCACAACCTACTTCTGAGAAGTCCTCTTCTCTAGCTATAATGGGCACATCTGCACACCCACAGATTGCTATTAATTCTTCTATGTTGTCCATTACATCCCAGGGTTAGTACCTCTTTATGAATCAACCCCCTTCTATGAGTCAGTTGGTTCCTACTTCTCATCCCATAGTTGGTCTTTCTTCTAATGCTCCAGCAACAGTGACCTTCACCCATCCTCTAGTATCAGCACCCTTGATAACCAATCTAATAGTCAAAAGCCTCACTCAGACCTTATTTCCCACCATGTCCAATCAAATTAATACCCATGTTCCTCAATCCATTCTGATTCAATCGACAAGTGTAGGAGCCCACCAATCACAGGCTCCATCTTTCATTCAACCACCTTTTTCTCAACCACTTGTCATCTCACATCCTATTTATACATAGGCTCCTTCACAAAAAATACCTCACCAGGTGTCACCCAGAACGCCTGGGTATTCCTCTTATCATCCTGTTAATCAACAGATGAATCCCCCATTGACGCCTCAACAAAATCCACCATTCACTTCTTATGTAGGACATACCAGTATGCCTCCTCCTCAATCTGACGTGGTCCAAATTCTTTTTAAGAAAATCGCAGATCTAGAAGCCTCCACCAAAGGGGCTCGTCCTTCATACTCTTTTGAAGAAGTGTGTAATGAACCCATTCATCCATCAGTGGATTTTAAGCCTTATCCTCCCCAATGGGAACTTTCTAAGTTTTCAAAATTTCATAGTCGAGAGGATCCTCAAAAGCACCTGTGAGCATTCAAACACGCTTGCTACCTGATAGTCCCGGATCAGGAGCTTATGCTCCGTACTTTCCCTATGTCTCTAACAGGTCCTGTTTTAGACTGGTATAATAACATTCCCCAACATTCCTTGTTTTATTTCTCTCAATTGGCCCAGATGTTCATTGAAATTTTTTAATAAACATCACACATAAGATCTTGATTACAAATATTTATAACATTCATCAATTCAATGATGAGTCTATTGTAGCTTTTGTTGCTCGTAGGAGAGGGATAATAAACCAAGTGTCTTTCTCCCTTCCTTAATCTCAACAGATCGAGTTGTTTACTCGATCTTGTGCTAATCATATTTCTTCCACTTTAAGGATCCAAAATTTTCATACATTTGAATAAGCCTTTACGATGGCACGCAAACTTGAATCCCGCGCCATTGAACAAGGAAAGTTAAAACTTCACTCTAAATCTAAACCAGATTTTTCTCAGTTTACAAAAACAAACCCTTCCGCTTATAACAAAGACAAGGATCAGGGGTCTACCAACGCTATTGTATTAAAAACATCACAGGATGACAACACTTCTAATAAAACACCATGGAGAGACTCCTCATCTTCTCGAAAAGGACCCTTGTCATCTCAATCTTTTACTTCATTGGGGGAATCATATCCTTCTATCTTAGAAAAAATGTTGGAAGTTCACATGATCAAACTTCCCCCTATTAGAAATTTTGATGAGAACCAAGAACATCCATTCTGGTATAGGGAAAATGACTTCTATCATTATCATAGAACCAAATGCCATGACATTGAATGATGTCAGACCTTCAAAAATCTTTTCCATAAATTCATTGATAAAGGTGAGCTCATTCTAGATAACCCAAATGCTCCCCCAAATCAGGAACTTGATGTTTTTAAACAACCTTTTCCCAATCATTCCCCAAACAATGATGCTTCAGAGTCTCAAAAACCAAACACTCATACTATCAGCTTCATTTCTACTGAAGAATCTTCTTCTAAAACTAAGCCATCTACGAACACATCGACCAAATCAGAACCTCCTTCCGCTCTGCTAATCGTTGGGATTCCACCATCTTTAGACAGCCTATCTTTGAATATTCCCACATTATTAGAGACATATTCATCTCCCTCTACCTCTTTATCTGATCTTCTGTCCAGCTTCCTGAGACAGTGCCATCCTCGATATATCTCATCGTCAGATATTCTTTCGATGCTCAAGGCCTTTACATCCTCTTCAAGTTTCCACCATGAATACATCTACTATTGTTTCTCCCATTTTTTTGCGACTATGCCATTGGTAAACATACCTATAGTTGTACCAATTTCGATGGAAGCGTATTCGATTTTTACTCTTCCCGTTTCCTTTCCCACAGTAGTTACACCCAAAATTACTGTACCGGAAGTATCTCCCTCGCAAGGAACTACTCCTTCATCATCCACTTCTTCCATCACCGATACTATTTTTCCTATTAAGGTAAAATCTAAAGAAATAGCACTGGAACCTACACTCTCGGTTCCTGAACTTAAACCGAGACAACTAAAGTCTAACATTACATCATCAGCACCTCCTCATCTCCTTCCCCCGAAAAGGCTACAATCACCTTACACGGTTGAAGTTGTCACCATCCCTGAAAAAGGAAAACCCATATTTCAGACTATTAATACTCTTGGTGCTTTCCCTCAAAAAAATCTCTCTACGCCTCATAAAAGATTGGATTTATCAACTGGGAAGGTGTCTTCTTCTACAATACCATTAGAACCATCATCTTCTTCTTCTACAACACCATCTTCGTTGGTGCCTTGTAAAGTGAATTTACACACTAGAAAGGCATCACCTATTTTATCAGGACCATCATCTTCGTCACCAAAATTCAAGGCACTCTCTATTCCTCTGATCAAACCTATTTTGGGAACTCCTCCCTCATCTAAATTGGCATTATCTAAATCATCATCTATTTCGACCAAGCAACCTTCTTTATCTTTGAGGACCACAACGCTTATCACTTCTTCATCGTCTTCAAAATCTATCTTAGGAGCTCCTCCTCCATAGAAATCAATCATGCCTCACTTGTTTCCATCTCAAGTGTCAAAGGTTGCTTCTCCTGATGTTCGAAAAAGTAAAACAATCCCTAAAAATACTGTTAAACTAGACATGCAGGTTCTTTTACCTCGGCAGTCCATGGAGGTAAAAGAGGCACCTCTGTCATCTGTGTCCTCATCTTTGTCTACCGGATTCTATACTGAAATTCTTCACTAACTTATCCAATCTTCATCCATATCCCTTCCTTCGATCAAACCCTATAATCCTAAAGGAGTAAAACCTTCTTGGTTCAACTCTGATTTGATTTTTGCTTACCATCGCACTTCAAGACATGACACCGAGGGATGTAAAGCCCTTCAATTTGTCATTAACAGTCTTTTGGAAGAAAGTGATCTTCTACTGGAAGAAGAGGAGGAACAAGTACCTCCTATCATCTTAACCACATCTGAGCCTCAATGATCTACTCAAGCCTCTAGTCCTATTAATTCCACTCTGGATGGTCTTCCACCTTCTCAAATCGACATGATTCATATCACCACTAGAACACAACAATATGATAATCTATCATCATCTACATCTCAGCCACAGGTTGTCATTTCTGCAACCCCTGGAGGTATTCCTCTTTCCACATCAGCCTCGAGACCTAGGGTCTCTATTCATGATTCACCTCGGGCTCAGATTCCCGTGTCAGTAGAGGAGAGTGTTATGAAACAACTTATGCATTCTCCAGTCAAAATGTCTCTTTTCGACCTCATTCAATCATCTCCACGGCATCATCAAGCTTTGATTGATAATCTGCACCGTATCGCAGTGAATTCAGATGAGCCCCAACCTGTTGAGACGATTGTTGGATTGAATAAACTGCCAACCACCATTTCCTTTGAAGATTCAAAAATTCCTTCCCTTTCTTCTGAGGAATTGGAGGCTCCCCTCTTATCATAGTTCAAATCAACAACACTAAATTAAAATGCACTATGATTGATAGTGGTGCTACACTCAATGTCATTTCCTCACACACATTCAAGCAACTTAAGTTACCAAAGAACGTAGTGTCACCCCCACCTTTCACCCTTCGATCATTTAACGATCAGCTGGCAGTTACTTTAGGAACTGTGGTATTTCCCATTCGAGTAGGTAAGAAGCTGCTTCACGAACTCTTTTACACTATTGAAGGGAAATTCCACTACAATATGATCCTCAGACACTCCTAGATTCATGCAATGCATTACGTCCTATCAACCCTCCATCGATGTTTAAAATATCAATATGAGGAAAAAATCTATACTCATCCAAGAGATCCTTTTCCTTCTGCACAATGCGACATGACCACAGGGTCTGCCCCTCTAAAGGAGAATGTTTGTTCTCCTAACTAGTCTTCATCCTCTTCCATACCTACAACAAAACTACCAAATTTACAAAATCTAGAAGAGACGTTGCAGCATTTCTCACTAGGATAGCTTCCTCTTCTCTCTTTTGATGCCCATCTCAAACCTAATGAGTATGGTAGACCAGACAAAAAACTTGAATATCAACCAGGTCTCGATCATGTCATCACCATTGGTCTACCCAATCAATGGACTAACTTTATTTACGGTGGTCTGGATACACCTCACTATCACCCAGATTCTCCTCCTAGGGCCAAACCCTATTCAATAGGGTTTGGTTGTCTACAGAATCCCACATTTGCAAAAACTTATTTATATCAATGCGCGTGGAATGGTTTTGGCCTAGGAAAGTATGAACAGGGTGTGCATGACCTCGTGTCCATTCCAACTCTCAAACCACATCAAAAATTTGGTTTAGGATTTAAACCTCTTTCAAAAGCCACCATCACTATTCTCGATGAGCCTCTTCCCATTGAGGAACCATCTTCTCCCACTAGGTCAGAAGCATCATTTGATGTGGATGATGCCATTTCCATCCCATCTAACTTTTTTTTTAGTCAATACCATTTCCTTAAGGCCACTGACCTATAAAACTAATAACACATCCACTTCCATACCATTAGTCTTCCCTGAAATAGTTGGAGATGACTCTCTTACTATCAAGACTATCCATTGTGCAGATGATGATTCTGTCCTCACCTATCTGGGGGCAGAGGATTCCTATATTCCTAAAACCATTCCTTCTAACATGTCTACACTTCTTAACGAAGCCACTGTCGACCTTAATATAGGGACTTCTAAAGACCCTCGCATCATTAAGGTCGGCCAATCTCTTAATCCATAGGAGTTAGGAGACTTTACCACTTTTCTTTCCAACCATCATCAAGCCTTCACTTGGTCATATGAGGATATGGTAGGACTCAATCCTGATATTGTGGTCCACAATATCGTTACTCTTCCCGACATCAAACCGGTTAAGCAAAAATTGTGTAAAATGCACCCTCGAGTAGCCCTGTTTGTTAAAGAAGAGTTGCAACGTCTGCTTTCTGCTAACTTCATCCAACCCATTGATTATCCATAATGGGTTTCAAACGTAGTACCAGTAACCAAAGCTACTGGGAAAATTTTAATTTGTACCGACTTCCAGGATCTTAATCTTGTTTGTCCAAAAGATGATTTTCCTCTACCTAATATCAACCAACTCATGGATTTAACGGCAGGTCATGAGATGTTTTCTCTTATGGATGGTTTCTCTAGGTATAATCAAATTCTCATCACACTAGAGGACCAACATAAGACTTACTTCATAACTCCTTGGGGGAATTTTCATTATCGTGTCATGCCTTTCAGTCTTAAGAAAGCAGGAGCAACCTATCAGCGAGCAATGACCTACATCTTCCATGATCTCTTACACAATATTGTGTAAGATTATGTTGATGATCTCCTTGGTAAATCCAAATGCTGTCAGGATCATCTTTTCACTCTTGCACCTCTCTTTGAGAGGCTCATTCACTTTTGTCTTCTCCTAAATCCATCTAAGTGTTTGTTTGGCATTCTCACTGGTAAACTTTTAGGCTTTATCTTTTCTATTAGGGGTATTGAAGTGGACCCTGCAAAAATAAAATCTATCCTTGAGATGCCTCCCCCTTCTAACTTAAAGCAACTCCGCGGTCTTCAAGGATGCCTTCAATCAGTACGTCATTTTATCTCGCAATTTTCAAACCGTTGTCAACCTTTTCATCATCTCCTCCGTAAGAATGTTCATTTTGAATGGGATGAGTGTTGCCAAAAGGCCTTTGATGATATCAAAGCTTATCTTCTTTCCCCACCTATGCATACACCTCCACACAAGGGGGAGCCATTCTATCTTTATATTTTTGTAACTGACCATGCTTTGGGAGCCATGATCTCACATCAGGATGCTAACGGTAAAGAACAAGTTGTATATTAATCAGTCGCACTCTTCATGAGTATGAAACACACTATTCTGAAGCTAAAAAGTTGTGTTGTGCTCTCTTCTTCACAACTTCTAAGCTTCGTCATTACCTACTTAATCACAAAACTTACATTCTCACAAGTTTCAATCCACTCAAGACAATGCATGCAAAGCCTTATCACAATGATCGTATCACTTGTTGGCTCATGCTCATGACAGAATTTGATCTCAAGTTTATCCTGTAAAAATCTATTAAGGGTCAAGTCATTGCAGATCAGTTAGCTAATGCTCCTCTTCCGGACACTCAAGTCCCCCTCGTTCAATTCCCCGATGAGTATATCCAACAAATTGATTTTGGTCTTTCTCCATTTAAAGTAAAACTCTTCTTTGATGGATCCAAATACCGGAAAGGGGGAGGTGCAAGTTTCGTTATGATTCCTCCTTGGGGTGCACCTATCCCAGTCACACACAAACTTAACTTTGAGTGTACCAATAATATGGTTGAATATGAAGCTCTTGTTTTAGGTCTTCAAAACACCATTAATCTTGGTGCCTGCCATATCAACATCTTTGCTGACTCTGAACTCATCGTTAATCAAGTCACGGGTGTTTATCAATGCAAGAATGATATCCTTCAAAAATATCGCGATTTCATTCTCTTTCAACTTCAATCTTTTGATAAATTCACTATCCAAGCTATTCCTCGCACTGTGAACCGATTCGCAGCTACAATGGCTTCTTTAGCCTCACTTATTCCACCTTTTACCGAAGACTCGTGACTTTCTGTGGTGGTGCAACATTTAGACCAGCCATCTCATCTCAAGTAGTTGACTTCAATTAACGTCATCGCAACCAATACTCAAGATGAGTAATATCAACACATCATTGATTATCTATCATATTCAGTGCTTCCTCCAGATCTGACTTCCAATGGTAGAAGATATTTTATCCTACATGCTAATCGCTATACTATTCTAGGCGGAATCCTCTACAAACATGGTTTTGATGGTATTTTTCTTCGGTGCCTCAAAACCCCTGAATCATCTAAAGCCATCCAGGAAGTCCATGATGGTATCTGTGGTGGACATTTTAGTGGCTTGGCCGTAGCTAAACGCATCTTACGTTTAGGCTATTATTGGCCTTCTCTTAATCAAGATTGTTGTGAATACACTAAGAAATGTGTCAATTTTCAACAACATTCCAATCTCACACATATCCCCAGTCAGGCTTTGCAACCTACAGCGGATTTGTGGCCTTTTTCACAATGGGGTCTTGATCTCATCAGTCTCATCAATCCCCACTCTTCATAGCGTCATCATTCTATCATTACTTCCACAAAATACTTTACTAAGTGGGTGGAAGTTATTCCTCTTTCATCGACCAAAGCTAAACCCATAGTTGATTTTGTCTATCAACACATCATTTGTCGCTTTGGTGTTCCCCAAAAACTCATCACAGACAATGGTAAATCTTTCAAAAACATTGATTTTCAGAACCTCTATGATGCTTTCAATATCAAACTCAACTTTTCTTCTCCATACTATCCCCAAGCTAATGGCCAGGCTGAGGCTTCCAATAAAACTTTGCATAATATCCTCACAAAAGTAACTAGTCAAGCTGGTAGGGATTGGCATTTGCATATCCCTTTTGCTCTCTGGGCTTATCGAACTAGCATTCATACTCCTATTGGTGCTACTTCCTTCTCTCTCATTTATGGGTCTAAGGTTGTTCTTCCTTTGGAAGTCCAGATCCCATCTCTTCGTGTTTCTCTCAAATAATTTGTTTCTGATGAGGACTATCGTCAAAATCATCTAGCACAGCTTGAGTTGCTGGATGAGTGGCATCTCAATGCGCTTGAGCATCATCAAGTCTATTTTGAGCATGTCAAATGTGCTTATAACAAGCACTTGGAACACCGTGACTTCAAAGTTGGTGATCCTGTTCTTAAAGAAATCCAAAATGTCACTACGCTAGAAAGGAGTCAGCGTGGTAAGTTCGCTCCAAACTAGATGGGTCCGTACATAGTCACTCATAAATATGGGTCTGGTGCTTATCATCTTTCTTCCATGGATGGTGTACCTAAAATGGAACCTCTTAATGCCTTGCATCTAAGGCCCTTCTACTGTTAAAATCTATCTTATGCGGTCTTAGTCACAAAACAGATCCTTCATCCATCTAACAACCAGTCATATATTTTCATAGTGATTCGGAACTATGTGGTTCTCCGCGTTATGTCTTTTCTACCTTAAATATGAGTATCGCGGCTCTACTCATGGAATTTTTCTTATGGATATGTTCCTCCTCCTAGTAGGGACACCTTAATCACTTCTTCATCTGTCCCAAGTATCTATCTTAATCAAATCTACTCGGGGCATGAGTACGTGCTTTTTATACGTTTTCTTCCCCTCTATCTGATCTATCTGGTCTACACTAAGCTTCTTTAAAAAAAGCTCCAAAAGCTCCAAAAGCTCCAAAAAAAAGGGGGGGTGCTATCCTAAAAATTCCCAAAAGATAGATTGATCCCTCGAAGGATAGCTATCTATGCATTATCAAATGAATCAAAATATAAAGACCATGCCCTTGAAGGATGGCTACATTCGAAATATAGACCATGCCCTTGAAGGATGGCTATATTTGAAATACAGACCGTTCCCTTGAAGGACGGTTGTTTGTTTGCTTCTTAGCATCATTGAAAGACTTCCCGTATCGATCAGTCTTTCTATATCTAGCAAACTTCCCGCATTGATCAATTTGCTCTTCTGTCAAAACAAAAATCATGAAGCTGAGACATAAGACCTTTTGTCGATCATATGGAG
The DNA here is from genome assembly GCA_019776745.2 of Taxus chinensis. Classification (NCBI taxonomy): domain Eukaryota; kingdom Viridiplantae; phylum Streptophyta; class Pinopsida; order Cupressales; family Taxaceae; genus Taxus; species Taxus chinensis. Next base: position 270,153,803 of record CM034149.1, on the reverse strand, counting down.
AACCCTATTTTCCCAATGTGAGCATGTATCCTGTCCTTTGTAAATTTTGACAAGATAAATACTTACTTCTCCTTCCATTTACCTTCTAGATCTGGTTTACGACTAGCTAGTGTCAGGTTTATTTTAACCTCATACATGGCCTTGTATGCATGGTCTTTTGGTTTCCTCTCAAAGTCTCTATTTATGGTCGGTTAGGGGCCTAGCTTATCATTCTTTTTCTTATCTAGGTGTATTGCCTTTATTTCTAATCAAGGTCATTTCATTACGTCCTTTGCTCTCACAGAGAGCATTTCCCATTATTATTTGTTATTCATCCAATTAAATTGACATTTAACATGTTAATTTAGTCAAACCTCTATCATCTATCTATATTCATCTTATCTACTTTGTCCAAAAAAACATATCAAAGCATGTATTGCAAACACATGTGGATCTACCTATCTATTTTCATCAAAATTAAATTAACATCTTAAACATATCAAATCTATCAATCACATCTATCCATCTCATCTAAAAACTTATACATCCAAGTTACATCTACATCTATCTATATCTATTTTTCATCAAAATTAAATCCACAGCAATCACATCAAATCACATCACTATCTCTATGTCTATGTCCATCAAATCACATCTATTTCCTCTATTAGCATATGTCTATATCCATCACAGTTACACTACATCTATCTATATCTATTTTTCATCAAAATTAAATCCACGTATCACATCAAATCACATCACATCTATCTATCCTCTATGTCTATGTCCATCAAATCACATCTATTTTTCCTCTATCAGCATATGTCTATATCCATCACAATTACGCTACATCTATCCATATCTATTAAAATTAAATGCATAAGTACAATCATATGACACAGAAAATGATGAATCTATATATATACATGAGTGTCTGTACAACAAAGAATGGATGGATTTCAATCAAGCCATCTATATCATACATCAAAAATGCCTTCAAATCAAGGCTACATCAATATATCGATACAAAAATATAACATATCTATATCGTGAAATCTGATAGGTGGAAGACACTCTCCTCCACCCTCCTCGTCTAGGATGTCTCTCCTGGCCACCACCTATCGAGCTAGAAGTACTTGCTATTGGGGCCTACTACCACCTTGGTCTCTCCCGGTGTTCCCTCCCTCTGATGCACCACTATCTGCAACTATCACTGATCTCCTCCTCACACCGTAACGAGGCACATCAGGGGCATGTTGTGCTAGGGCATCCTCGTAGTATCTCACCTCAGCAAGGAGAGACTGATAAGTACTCAGGCTCACCATACCATGTGCTCATAATGGTGTTGCTAGTGCTTCTACTAGTGGCCCTCCTACGGCCACACCCTATGACCCGGACTCTGACATAGTGCCTGTATCACCATATTTGGCCCTGAGGGCCTCTCTATGCCAATGGTAGTGATCCCTCTGTTGGATCGCTGTATCTCACTCCTGACGAGTTGTGTCTCTCTCCAGTATCAGTGCATCCCTCTCCTCCGTCAAAGCTCTGATCTCCTCAAGGGAAGCCTGGTGTGTCTACACCAGGGTGACATGCTCTCCCTCCAGCCTCTCCAGCACTGTAGCTATATCCTCCTTGTCTACATCTATAGATGCCGGCAGGTGTCATGGTAGCTCTGTAGAATACCATGCCACATAGCCGTCATCCACTCTGGCATCATCATCACTTTCTATAGAAGGTGGGGCCTCCCTCAACGGATCTTCCAGGATCAAAATCAGCATATCAGTCTCTCTGTTATCTCCCCTGTATGGCCTGTAGGTGGTCAGAACTATCTGTACTAAGCCAAAATGCCTCAATACCCATATAAATGGGATGTAATCCCACATATCTGGCATGCGGCCCCTAACCACCCTGCTCTATCTCAACCCCACCAGGTGAGCCTCCTGACCGGCCCATGTTGGATAGATCTGATATGGTCTCCAAATGACCTGCTCTGGTGTCAGCATCCTGAAACACTTAGCATACCACTCCACATATCTCCCTGTATCTCCTAGGGCCATGTCGGCCTACCATCGCCGAAATCCATAATCAAGGGCCTCCGCTGCTACTGGCATCCATGGAAACCCAAATGGCCTAATCACTGTTATGTGCTCATATGCCCAGCAATGGAGCACAAAGCTAACATCGATGCATGTCCTCCTACTGGTGGTGTACATCCATAACTCATAATATATCTGAGCTATCAGGGCATCGGAAAACGTGAACACCTGCCTGAACTGTAGGATGTCACAAACACAGTCTAGTAACAGCAATGGATATCTCCCACCTCCTGAATCTGGTAGACCAAAATAGGAGATTACCATCTGAATCAATACTATCTTTCTATTCCTGGCATCATCCTGTCTATAATGGGAGGCTATCCTCACCACCCTAGACACTATCTCTGAATCATCTGCCCTATCCCCATATAATCGTCCTAGGGCTCTCTGCTTCTACTCTCGTGGAGTAATCTCAATCAGGTCCCCAGTGATCGACAGCCTCAGGATCCTATATATATCATCATGGGTGATAGTCATCTCACCTGTCCTGAACCAAAAAGTGCATGTCCTGTTATCCAATCACCGCACTAGTGCTCGCATCATCTCTACATCTCGTGGCACCCGTCGATAGTACCAGAAGCCCCCAAGCCCGGCCAGCTCTAGGTGACGCCAATCTGCGTCAGTCACATCGGGGAGAATGGTATCTAGAAGCTCAGGAATAGCATCCCCCATATGTAAAGCCTCTCGTGCCTACATCACATGACACCATGAATTGTGTTAGCTACTTACTTATCCACATCCAAATATCACAAAAAAATACATTCTATTAATTTCTTAAATCTAAACATTGCAATCAGCGTCGATTGAGTCAAATCGACGTCAATCCAATTTAGTTGATGATGATTTTAAAAATCGACACCGATCTAACTAAATCAACATCGATTTTAACAATCGACACCGATTGCAAGGCCAAATGCTCTGCAATGCTTTGGCCTCTCATTTATCTAGTTTTTTCTTAAAAACTTTGACATCCTAATATGTTATTTCATGATAAAACTATATAGGAAAGTTTGGGTAGATCTACTTATCCCCGGTCGTGTCCTCTTCCGCTTTTGACTACTCCCAGAGGCTTCCATGGTGCTCAAAACCAATTTTTGACTCTCTCTAAATCAATTGTCATGGTCTAAATAAATTGTTCACGTTTTCTTTTTACATATGTATATGGCCTCGGTACGGTTGGTACCGATTTGTGTGGTCAGCACCAATTTTTATGGTAAGCGCTAATTAATCTAGATCAACGTCGATTTAGGCCTATTTTTGCCAATTGGTTGCACTTCTGCTTCTTCACCTCGCTTTCTTCCATCTCCTAATCTTCTTTCCATAGTGTTGATGCTTGGCTTTTTTTATCTGGTCATTACTATTCCCTGAGTGTTGCCTTTTGGCACATACTTTTGATATTATCACCCATTTCAAGCCTGTTCCCTGTACATGGGACACTCACATTTTTGGCAGCTTAGAGTAGGAACTAACGTCATTTTCTTCGTAGACCGTCTGGTTGTCCCTACCAATGTGTCTCTCTTTAGGTGCTACTATTTTGCAGCCCTCCTTACACTCACGGGTCTGTAGGTACTAATGTCGTCTCATGTGGAGACCATCTAGTCTGCCCTACCAATGTGAGTTCCTTAGGTTGCTTCCTTTTAATTATTTTTGTGTGTCATTAATGATCAGATCTACTCCAGGCATCTAGTTGGGGCATCCTGCATTTTCATCTATCTTTTTCAAACTTGGGATCGGTTGCTCTTTCGGGGCCCATCCCATCCCTAGTTTGAGGGGGATCACATCATCACTTTTTCTTCCTTTCTTCCAACTCCTTGTTTTTGTCTCGCAACTTTGCTTATCACAAGTTACTTGACAAAAAGGGGCAAAATGTAGACACCTAAAATTGGTTATCCAATTTAGTGTCCCCCGTGTGCGTTTTCCTTCTCGGGTAACCTGGGGCATGTTTATATCACCACTTCTCCCTTAGGGTATTATTTAATATTTGATTTAAAAATCTATCCTAAGTTTATTTCACCCTATTATGTTTTACCCATAGATAATTAAATATTAATTATTTAATTATACTTTTTACATATATCTTAACCACTTATCTACCCCATATCAATTCCTAACCTCCTATATCTATTTTATCCATCGATTCCCCCTATTTCTCCTCCTCCCAAACTAAGCAGCAAGATATTTCCCGTATTTGAGGTGGAAGAATCACTTTCATCTTTCCAAAAATCACCCCTTTTGGCCATTTCGGGAGTTTGTTCCTTGATTGGTGCCGACCGGTACTCGGTCGACGCCAATTTTTTGGAGCGGCACTGATTTCATCTCGGTCGGCGTCGATTACAAATACAGAGCCAGAATTCAGTTCTAGTTAGATAGAAAGAATGATAGAGAGTTTTGAGCATCAACTCTGAGCATTATCTATCAAGCAAAAGCAAATTCTGTCCAAATCAATCCCTGAGAGGAGTACCATTACTCTACTCCTACCACATTGACATTGTGTGCATCCATCGATCTCTTGGTGACTCTGTTCATACATCCAGCAAAAGTGGAGCCTTGTCAATATCCCTACGGCTCTTGCAGATCCAGCATTGATCAACGATCTAGCTTCCACTGTCTTTTTATCAATCTTCCTGTAATTTTCCCCAAGTCTACGCCGAACGTACCCAGTCGATGCCGATTCTCTATAGTTGACGCCGACCTATATCAGTCGACACTGATTTCCCTAATCGATGTCGATCTGCCTACGGATAGGTAAAATAATTCAAGGAACACAAATCCAGCATTGTTTTCACACTTTCCCATTTTCTATTGGTTTTTGTCTGTTGTTTACATTCTATTTGTCATTTTTAATCAAAATCTAGACATTTACTTACATCTTTTATCATGTATGCTTCTTTCCTTAATTGAAAACATGGACTGACATCCGCCAAGGGAGCTTATCACTTCTTGGACTCACTTTTTAGGCAGTCCACCCAAATATCTTTTAACGTGGTCTTTTTCTATCAAGCATCTTTGTCTCGTAGGTTTCTTGGATCTACTTTGCAGCATCGTTCATGTGCGCCCATCTTGTCTACATCGGCTTTCTTTTCCATCTACATCTTTAGATCTTGTCTTATCTATCAAGTATCAATTTCATTTTATTTTTCCAGGGTTTTTGTGTTTAGTTTGGTACATTAACTTCGATAGGTAACAAGCACGGAAATTCTTGATCTACAAGTTATTTTCCAAATATCTCTTTCTCCTTTTGTATACAACCATCAGACACGAGCCTTAGATTGACATTATTAATGAAGAGGAATGATGACTCTCATAAAAAATGATGCAAGAGAAGAACCAAATTCCTGAGAAGGTAGATGAGACCAAAAAAAATTGGCTTCATTAAATCATTAATAACCTTGTCAGTAAGTTTGCATACAATAATAAAGGAAAGCTACACTCTTAGTTATGAATTGATAAAAAATTCACACGTCAATCACTCTGATTTAGAACAAATTGTAATTCCAATAGATGAAGAGTGGAACATGTTATAGAAGATGAGATAATTAAGAGTAATTTAATTTTGAAAATTGTTCCATTTGTTGCAATCTTCAATTTTTTCATACAAGGCATGTCTCAAGAAAATTAAATGAGGAATAGTGTTGTTTTCACTTCAATACATAGTGGTTCACAAAACTGTCAAACCTTTTATGTTAATGCTTTGTAGGTTAATGAGAAACATAAGTGTTTTTTAATATATTGTATGAACATCTATATCATGTGATATTCATCTCATAATTTTTTTTTAAACAATGTATTTCTATTCTGAAGACTACAAAATTGATGTAATGTATTTAAAGTTTCATTCCAAAGACTACAAATAGACACTTTGTTTTTTTTTAAATAAAAATAAGGAAAAATATATTATTAGAATAATTTACTAATATTTGATTATATGAATTATTATATGAACATCCATATCATGTGATATCCACAAATAGAAGCTTCTAATTTGATTGTGGATCATCTCTATCATTTTCTTGACCAGATCTCTGACTCTCACTTCATTGATAGTCAACTACTACAATAGGGTCATCTGATGTATTTATGGAATTATTTTCAGCCCCTTTCCTTTCATTAATTTAATTATATATTTCCAAAGCTCAGTTATAGGGAAATTTATCCACTTTATACCATGATGTGTAAATTCTTAAACAATTTTCCAGATTTTTATCAATCCCGTTTCACAATTTTGAATTTATAAAGGTTAAGGCACCGAAAATTCTCTCATTATTTGACATAGCTCATCCAATGAGAAAAACTTGGACATAGATTTCTAAAAAGTTTTAAACCCAATTTTTTTCCATAGTTAGGTTATTGCTCCACACTCTGGTGGACTATCCAAACATTTGAATTGCTCAATATTTGTAGAGGTGAATTCATGGAATTGAACAATAAAAATTTCCTTGCTTAAAATACCTGGAATATTTGTTCTATTGATATTAACGGGCTTACAAAAATGTTGAATCAATGTAGTCAACCTCTCGTGGTATTCTTCCTATAAAACTTTATCAGTTTGGACAATATTCCAATAAGTGGGATTTAATAAAGCCATTGCTTTAAGTAAGCATCCCTACTAAAATTATCCCTTATTTCTTGTAGTAGGTAAATTTTAATTCCTCCTAACCTTTCCCTTGTTGACGATACAATGTTATCAAACAACGTCCTTGTGACATTTACCTTCTCAACCTTATCGGATACTACTTAAAACATGTACATTGGTATCTCATATCCACATACAAAATCACATACTTCCCCAAAAAAATTGAGCTTTAGAAAGCTACTTGTATTTACAATATTTATAAAATCATTCCAACCATCATACTTTGGACCTGAAAAAGGTCATTAACAAACAAATATTCTATTGTCAGAAAAACTCATTTCCTTAAACTAGAAAAATCAACAATATAGATAGTTATTTCTTGGGTTTGTTTAATTAAATGATGAATTTCAGAAAAACTCATTTCCTTAAACTAGAAAAATCAACAATATAGATAGTTATTTCTTGGGTTTGTTTAATTAAATGATGAATTCCATACCTTGAATCCTTTTCCACTACTTCACATGATCCATACAATGAACAAAAAATAATATACATGGAATAATATGTTTGAATTCTTACACATAGGTCATTATGATGACCTTGCATTACATATGCTCTATCTACCCTGACGTATACCAGCTTTGATGAAATTGTAGCATCATCCATGCCATTGATCTCCTTCAAACTTTTTATCACCAATTCACAAAGGTTTTTAGCATTGGATTTCTCTCTCATCTTGTGAATGGAAATTAATTCAGGCTATCTCACATGATTCTCAATAGTATAAACATGCATACATACCCAAGCAATATTATCTATTATTATAACTTCATTAATAGACAAATACATGTATCATGTAGACTTTAGTTTCTCTTTTAAGTCTTCTTTCTCAACCATAAATATGCATTTTTCCCATTCCCAACCACTACTTTTAGACCAGTGAGAATGAGAAAATTTTGGGACAACAAGAAAATACAACATATTCTTTTGTTCAAGAAAATCTATTATAAGACGACCTCTTTTCAAAATTAGAAAAACATTAGCTAGCTGAATTATTTTACCTAAAAGATTATTTTGAGTAACCTTGTTGAATTAAGAGGTAATTATCCCTCCATTCACTACAAATATTCTTTCAGTTCTCTTGTGCTCTTAAAATTATTTTTCATACCTAATATGAAAAAAATAATCCATAGTTTTCCATCTGGAAACATTCTTCACAACGTCATCTATAGTTTTCTTTTCATATAGCTTTCCTATATGCTTCTCATTAGTATCCAACTTAAGTTGCTTTGTCTTGTCCCTACCCAATTTCTAGCTATAGGTTGTACATTTGCATTCTTTAGGAGGTTCATATTTATTCTCATTTTCAATAGGTTCAATAAATGGATACTTAGAAACCCAATCTAACCTGAAAATCCTTCCCAAGTCCCATTTTATTTCCTTTCTCTTTCTTCCAGAAATAGGTGTCCCCTGAGTATTTTCCATGGTGGAATTTAAATTTTATTCATTTCCAGAGGTTTTACCTCCAACATTTGATTGGTCAGGTGATGCAATGTCAATGTCATTTAATGGAGTAGGTGATGTAGTGTCAAATTCATTCAATGAAATGTCTTCAAGGGGAACCATTTCATCATTGTCGTCATTGATAGCATCAATCGTCAAATCAAAAATGAACTCATTTTGAGTTTCATTTTTAATGCAATAATTATCCAGGATGGGTTTCGTTAGATGGTTTCTCAAAATAAAATGTTATTTTTTGAATGCCAGTACCCCTATTAGGAGGGGTTGGAATTTTTTTTTGACTAAAATTCCCTTTTTAGTTTCCATTTTCCTAAATCTTGTGAGGACAATTTCTTGAGTTGGCAGAGCTATGGGATGAAAATCAACTAAGGCATTGCATTCTCATGACATTCGTGATACCGTAAAATCAAAAAATGACATTAATAACTTACAAAAGAAGATAAAGCAATGCAACATGAAAGAAAACAATTTTAAAATAGTCTTACCTACAGTAAGTGCTTCTACGATGTAAACTACAATGCAGTAGCTAGAAAGACCTTGATTTATTTTATTTTTATAATAAAATTGCAATGTATGATGATTCCTTGAATCCTTTTCTACTACTTCACAAATTCACAAATTGGAAAATCGGAAAATATTGAAAAAATCCTTTAAACTTTGCTTAATGCTTAGTGATTCTACATTTACAATCTACATGTGTGTGTGTGTGTGTGTGTGTGTGTGTGTGTGTGTGTGTGTGTGTGGTGAATTTAATAAAAAAACCTTAAAAATCTCACATACATTTCGGTGAATGATCCCAAAGGACCAATAAGGTTCCATATATTTCTTAGAGATCCAAAAAAGTTTTTAAATCCTGGCCCATCGATCACGTGGAGATTCAATAAAAATATATATACAATGGGATTGGAGATTTTTTGGCTAGTCGCATAGGACATATTGTTTTTTGTTTAATTTTTGGGTGAAACCTAAGCACTGACATGGCCATAAAAATTTCCAAAATCAAATTCCAAAATTCCTACTACTCGCCAAATTATGAATATTCACCGCTAAAATTTTCCCTACTTTGAATCTCCAAATGTACTCATGAATTGAAATTTTAACTATAATGTTACTCCTAAATTCTTGTCAAAGTGACATTTCCTTAAACCAAGGGTTATAAAGGGGGCCCTATACCACTTACTCCATAGGTCTAGAAGCTATATTTTTTCACCACAAGTACTATTTTAATCATCGGTGTGAGTAAGGAAAGGTGTTTTTGAATGGACAATTTGGATTTTACACTAGATTATCTTAATGAATTTTCCTAATGACACCTAAGATTCCCCAACAATGGTGCCAAAAAATAAAATATGTCATCAATACCTCACTTTAATCTAGTATTTTTTCTAAATATGGACGGTGTCCAAGGATATATGCAGTAGGATGGGTAGAAATATCATTTTAACAACACTCATCTAATAATGGAAATAGCTTGAAGGAAAATTTGATAACTAATCTCATCTAGATTTATGGAATACAAAAGACAACTAAGGAACTCAAATCAAATAACAAATATGAACATAAGATATTTATACAGAAAGTATGCAAAAATATAAAGTAGTAATCTCAACAACAATCTAAGTACCAGTGTGAAAGAAACTAGTTCTAAGAAAATACCAATTATCATCCTCATTGGGAAAGAGTGGACCCTTGCTCATCCCTTGGAATTATAATTAACACTTCAAACACAAGCTTCTTTGTAAATATTTTAAATATTCTATTGATTGAAAAATTGTTACATTTATAATTCTCTATCCAACTGATGAGTCGCCTAAAGAAAATGGAACTAATTAACTATATGTTTGGGTTGTTTTATTAACATAAAGAGTGTATTAAACAAATCCTCCTATTACTAATATAACTCTTCCCCAAAAATAGAGGAGAATGTTTATTTATAACAACCTATTACATGTATTTCCTCTTAATGATAAAAGACTTGAGAAAACATAGGAGAGAGAAGATATAGGAAAAATCAATTATAGAGGATGATTAGATTTTCAGCCTTGAATAAGTCTTGTCCCTATGGAGCCAAAGTGCTAAAAAGACATAGCAGTTTAACCAAATACCACTTCAACCCCTCATTCAAATCCTATATTTTCACATCTACATTATCTAGCTACTTTTGCAATGGTTATAACCATTGGTCGACTTCTGGAGCAATATCTTCACCAAAAATTCACACTAGAATAGTCTATAGTTTTACACATACAAAATGGCAAGTAGGAATAGTTTGTAGTTCCTACTGCATACTGGATAATGAAATTGAGGTATTGGTGGTGCAAATTAACTTACAGAAATTAATATGTTTTTCATTAATCTACATTCATTTAATTATCAAACCTAGGGATGTAAAGTTTCAATATTGCCAGTGTTGTATGCATAGTTATAGATGCTTGAGGAGTGTAAAGGTAAATTGTTGTCACTACAATTAGGAAATAACATTACTAGAAATGAACTAAACTACGACTTGAAGTAAATACTATGGATATAACAAAGCATGTAGAATACATATAAAGGAAAGAATTGCTCCAATTCTAACCATGCAATGAATTAAAACAACAAACAAAAGGAGAGGGTTAGACAAACTGTAAGTCGGCCCCTGCTTTTAGTGATAATCCATCCTAAGGCCCGTGTCTACAAAAAAATAATTGACACAATTTATATTCTTATTTCATCATCATGAAGATTACAAATGGAAGAACACGTGAAAAAAAATCTATTATCTATGGCTTGATTTTTTCTACATCTATCACTCTATATCCTTACAAGACATTAATATTCCCTCTTTATATCCTTCATAATAGTAGAGGCATGCAAGAGATAGATTCATACTAGGAGTTAAAGTTGGCTTAAGTAAAATATCCTAACTAAATAGATCCAAAAATTTGCATGCAACATAAAATTTTATGAGATGTTCTGAATATAATCATACAACTTAACTAATTTATTGATTGAAGAAATAATTATTAAATTACAAATTTAATCAACTACATCCTTGTTTGAGTTACAACACATAATCAAGTGATGGTGTTGAATATTATTCTATTATTCACATAAATTATTTCTTTATCAACACATGTGAGCATAGGGGAAGTGTTCACATGTTGTTCAATATCCTCAGAATCATGGCTTTACATATGTGTGTGACCTCATGTGGCTACAAGCACTTGGCAGCAGCTATTGCATGTCATTTATTGTGGACAACCTCTGCGTTGTGAATGAGTTTCTTTGGCTGCATATTAGTGGATACACATAACAACTCTTTATCAATAAAGGTTAACATTTATTCAAAGAACTACTTATCATCACATTGCATCCGAAAATAATAAATTCATACACTCATAATCCACAAAAATAAAGTAAAATTAGTAATAATCATATTAACTAATATATGTTCCATAAGTTCAAGATATACTGGAAATGTTTTAGCAGTATAACTGGGAAATACAAGTTTAGGGGTACACATGGATTAAACAAAATATAGGAGATGAGGTGTTTAAATAGGAAATAAAATGACTCATCACACCCCAGAATTAATTTTTTGAATGTCATCATTCAATATTATTTGGGCTCCTGAACTACCTTAGGATCTACCTAAATTATGTTGCATAGGTGCCTAAACTCAGTGGGTATAGATTTTCCTTCTGACTCAGTTGAAGAAGTGCCCTTCATTTTTTTCTGTATCTTTCCATTATCATGTCCTCTATTTCCTTCATCGTAGCTCCTCGTTTCTAGACCAATGGGGTATAAGATAGTGTAATATTAGTGGATAATAACCAATAGAAAACCAAGTGTTTCCCACATCCCCTAGAGACTTAAAAAATATGCATTTATCCTCTTGAAAGTACAGATGATATTAGGATATGAATGCATTTACTATCCTCTGCATCTATGGTGACATTTCCTCCCATGTGGCCTTGCATGTTCTAAACTATTTCCACACCATTAAATTTAATTTATTTTTTAGATTCATCATGAGTTTTATTGTCTTATGTGATAAACCCTCTTGTTTAATTTCCTGAAATTTCATATACTTTTTGTATTCTTCAAGCATGGATTTGGTATTTCCTATCCTCTTCCCTTATCATCAATGATCTCACCTTACATAAGTTGCATAAACTCAACCATTTTCTTCTCTCTATACAACTCATTGTTAAAATATGAACATGGTGCTATAATTTGTCACATCCCCAATATAGAGTATAGGGATTCAGTCTCTATCATACTCCAAAGAATAATTATACTTATATAGATCACATATAAGCAAGCTGAGATATCATGGGGAATTTTTATATATATCTTGAAGAAAGATCTTGGCTCCACTAATATCAAATGGGATATCATTGTTGATACATGTATACTTCAACTACAACATTCATTCTTTCTTGAAGAAGACAACATAAATGTTAGATGCAATGGTCTACATTTAAATATTTTATTTGTCACTTAAACTGTATCTTCTTATTTCTTCTTCAGTCTTGACAATTTCATTTTGTTTGTCCCTGAGCTGTCTTATATGTTTCTTCAAGATGTTCCTAATGTTGGAAGTAGTAACTCTTCCTTCACCCTATTCCATATACCCTGCAATCCTAGCAACATAGTCTTCAAATTTTTGAACCTAATAATCTAACATAGTTTATTTGAGTGCCTGTGATTCTGCAAAATGGTTTGTGGGGTTTATTTGAAAATTTCTCTGATAATGATCTATCGCTACAGGATTTCTGATGAAAATGTTGGGGAAAGAGTCTCTTAAACTTCATACACTATATATTGAATAATTGCGGGACTATCCATTTGTATGATCTCAATATCCTCATATGGGTAATTATGTCTCAAGTGCATTAACAACATTTCCTATATTGTTTACTCAACATGTGGTGGAAAATTATCCACAATATCTTTGTTCAACAATATGTGGTCTCAAAAACTACATGATCTAGTTCTTCCTATCTATCCTCTTCATGAAATCTAGAAAAATGTGGTGTACTTTCAACTGTATCTGTTCCAATTCTTCACCTTCATGCTATGTTTATGGGTTTCCCTGGCATGACAAAACCTCTACCTTAACCCCTAATTGGTTCATACAAGATGGATCTCATGAATATGTTGTTCATAAAATTATTCCTCCTTTGTTTCTGTCCATTTCCTTAGTTGTGTCTTCCATATCCTACTTTTCACATGCAATTTCTTGACCACCATAATCAATATCCATTTGTGTAGGTTATTCGGTCATTTTCAACCTCTTCTTACATCACTATCTAGTGATATAGTAGACATTTATCCTAGGATCTTTGAGGTTCTGGGATTTTTAGTGTGAAGCCTCTAGGATCTCTGTAGGCATGTTTTAGGGGATTTTTTTGAGGAATTTCATTTTTCCTTAGAGGAATATGACTCAGATGTAGATATATTTAGTAAAGTTTCAACAACATGAATCCTATCAAGAGATTCATTGGTTCTAGAGCCATTCCTTTGGAGATTGAGGTTTTTCATAAACATGTGTTTCTGTGAGGTATAGGAAGTTTTTGTAGGAATAGAGGTACAAGCTATGGTTTCTAGATAGAGGTGTTGAAGAACTAGCATTGAACTTCCTCGTTTTCTTACTTTTTCCCAAAAAATCATCAATGTGTCTTACCAAATAAAACTCTCCCCTATTTTATTACACGATGTTCCCATCTCTAATTTATTTTTGATAATTAATGCAATAATATACAGTGATGAGATAATGTTGAACTCCCCTTCTTTGACTCCTTACTCATCTTCTTTAAGATTTGATGTAAGAAATAAGGGAAATTAACATGTCTTCCATTCTTTAAATGAGTAATGAAATTTAAATATGAAAAATATTCAATATTGAGTACCTACCCTTACAGGTAAAGTATTTTACAATGTAGTTTGTAACATCAGCCCGAAAAGGGTTTCACGTAAGTACACAATGTACCTTGTCTGTCACTTACAAAATTATCATCATCCTCACCAAATTCCCTTTGAGCGTGATCTAGATTTGCCTTTACAAGGAACATGGCTCACCCTCTTCCAAGAAGTCCTGTTATCTATAGCTAGAATTTTGTTATCAACCTTAACTATCAAACCTTTAACAATGGCCTTTCCATCCTTGGATTTGGCAGGAAACTTAGAACAATGTCATCATTAACTCATTGAATCCCTGAAACTTATTAACATAGTCCATTCATCCACTATCATGGAAATACTATAATATTTGTGGTTGATGGTACGAAGATTTGAGTGTTCTATAGGCTCAATTCTAATTAGGTCTCCCCCCATTTTAAATTTTGTAGACTTCTCGAAGCTCTGAGAGGAAAAATATTATAGTTTTGTGGCGATTATCTTAAAATTTTGAAGTAAGTATAAGGATTTTGAGTACTTGATGATTTCAAATTTTACAACCCACTCATACATGCAACATGAAAAGGCATGCAATTATTTTAATTTTAGGGGTGTAAGTTTCTAATGTGAGGTCAGTTCGTGTGATGAAGTGGGGTGACATGGGTGACAACTCATATAATGAAAGGTAGACAACATATTATGGCTTATAAAGTCACTCATGGCATTGTCACAAATATTAATCACATATAATTATTTTATTTCTACTTTATTAAATTGAATTAAGTTAAATTATTTTGAGATGTATGTTAGATGATGGTGAAAAGTGATTTTTCATAATTTAATGCCTTTATTTGCATGCAAAGTCATCATAACACTTCAGGTTGAGGTACTACAATGTTGCAGGTGTCGTATAGAGTGCTACAAGCATAGGTAGAGGCATGCTAAAGGCTCCTTAGTAACATTAGTTAATTCCCAGAAAGAGAAGGCTAGATTTTTTTCTCTCTTGTGCTAGTCATCTCCATAAGTACTCGTAGGTACAATTTGTTCCTTATTTTCTTTATGCTATCACAATTTCTACAAATAATGGGAAAAAAAAGTGGAGATTTTCTATGCATGTTTGTTAAAAGTGGATTTTTAGTCTTTATACCATCTCCTTCTATCAAAGACCATGCACTCCTTGTAACAAAAATACCAAATCCTGCAAAATAAAAATTATAAGAAAATAAAACATGTTAATTGAGTGGTAATGATTACCAAGAGGGCATTGATCACATCACTTTTATTCACCCTTAAAGTATTAAGTAATTTGAATATACCAAGGCCACTGAACTTCTCCTTCTTCAAGCAATTTGAGAAGGTGAACTATTAGGTTCAACTTCTTACCTTAACTCTGATGTTCTCATCTACATCCTTCTTTGACCTCCTCTAAAATATTGCATGATGGTGATTCATATCTGTTATATTTTTGTACAACCTCAACCTATGACCGTTCACCAGTAGTTTAAAACTCATAGGATCAATGGTATTGACTGGCATAGCTTCATTTGGAAAGAGTTTCTCAATCTCATATGAACCTAGCCACCTTTTTTGGAGTTTCCCCATGTGTTCCTTGTACTTGGATTCAAATAAGAGAGATCAATCACCTTCTTGAAATTGTCTAGTTTTGATGAAAATCTACCATTTCATTTGATCCTTTTCTCTTTGTGCCACCTCTATATTATGCACAACCTATCTACTAATTTCATCCAACACATTGAGTTGAAGAATCCTCTGCCTTTGAGCTTCAGGAAAATATATCTCCTAATTCAAGTGCAGTTCAATAGTGTCTTATGATCTTAAATTCAATAGGTAGAGTAAAATTCTTACCGTACAAAAGCTTAAATTGTGTAAAGTCTTGTTGTTGTCTTTTGTACTTGTGTTGAATGCCCAAACTACCTCTAGAAGTCTTATCTTCCTAATCTTTCAGGTGAAAGTGAAATAGTTGTTTGTCAAGATCGTTTCTATCTCCCTATTTGTTACGTCAACTTGAACATTATATTGGGGGTGATAAGGTGTAGAATTCCCATGTGTAATTGGTGTCATATTCCTTAGCTAGATCAATACATAACTTTAGTAGTGAAGTGTGTGCCTTAATCTATAACAATTTCTCTTAGTACTCCATGCCGCATGAAAATTTGGTCATATAAGAATTTAACAACTTTTCTCACTCTTTTGATTTGGAAGTGCTTTCACTTCTATCCATTTAGTGAGGTAGTCTGTACAGACAAAAATATACTCTTTCCACTGAGATTTAGGATATATTGGACAAATGAAGTGTAAAACCCCATTTTTCAAATGGCTGCAATATTAACTGAGGGTGTAATGGCATTTCATCTAACTTGGTATGATTACCCATTCTTTGGCATTTATCAAACCTTCTTGTATATAATGTTACATACTTATGTATTGTAGGATAGTAATACCCTATTGTCAACACTTTTTTTGTTGTTATTTTTGCTAGAAAAATGTCCTCCACATGGTTCAATATGGTAGGATTTTAGCACATCATATATTTTTTCATCATCTATATATCTTCTCATAGCATAATATCCTGCCTCGTGTGAAATAGAAAACTAGCTATCCAAGAAAATTTCACACTTTTCTCAACTAATGTATTTCTTTTCATAATATAAATAATGTGGAGGTGTTTTACCTGAGACTAAATAATTGGCTATATCAACATACCAAGGCATTCTAGTGGAAATGGAAAATACAGTGTTCATCTGGAAAAGAGTCATTCACTACTTGTTCTTCATTATTAGTCTCCATTATTTGAAATAAAATTAGATCTACAACATTATCCTTACCCGGGCTTATCTACATGATGTTGACATCAAACTCTTATAATAATAACAACCATTTGATTAAAATATGTTACTTACATACTATTTTGTTGATCAAATATTTAATTGTTTACATGATCGGTATTAATGAATAATAGATAACCCATGTAATGTAGTGTTTGAACATATTGATAGCATAAAAAAAATGCTAATAATTCTTTCCCTATCACTTGTATAGTTGAGTTTAACATGTTACAAGTTCTTACTGATATAATCAGATTGCTGTAGTTTAGAATAACATCATCTTACTATCCTAGAACAACTCAAATGACATGACCTAAGGCATCCGTATGAATTTAAAATGGAAATCTCCAATCTAGTCCTCTTAACACAGAGTGTTGAATTCAACATCTTGCTTTAAAGTATGGAAAGGTAACATCACATTTCTTAGTCCATCTCAAAGGAAACATATTTTCCCAGCACAACAAATAATGGTCCTAAAATATTACGGAAATCATGGATAAATCTTCTATAATACCCAACATGTCCTAAGAAGCTCCTTGCATCTTTTTTCTTCTTTGGTGTTGGTAGGTTTACAATCATAGATATTTTTGCTAGATCCACATGAATTCCAACAGTTGATAGATAATGTCCAAACACCATTCATTCAGACATCATCATGTATCATTTTTCATTGTTTAAGGACATGTTATGCTCCTTGCATCTCTTGATTAAATTTTTTCGATATTCTTCATTGCTTCATCAAAAGTACCACCCCATATACTGTAAATCATCCATATATACCTCTATGCAATCATTGGTTAGATCTAAAAAATGCTCAAAACTCACTAAAATCTCTATGAAATGTATTGTACTCAGGTGTATCTAATTGGTGGTTCATTAAAACCAAAAGGAAGAACAAGAATATGCAAATATTCCCCATGGGCATATGAATGTGGTATTTTCCTGGTCCTCTAGTGCAATATGAATTTGGTTGTAGCCACTTTAACCATCCAGAAAATAAAAGATATTTATCTCCAGTAAGAGTTTCAAGTACCTAATGAATGAAAGGAAGCAGGAAAACGATCCTTCTTTATTACTACATTCATCTCTTTTTAGTCTATGCATATCCTCCATTTTTTATTCTTCTTCGGTATAATGACAAGGGGTGACACACGTTTAATGTCTTAAATTAGATATATGAATCCAACATCCAATAATGTATTTTAATTCTTCTTTTACTATATGACTCACTACTTGGATTCATTCTCCTTTTGTGGCTATCTTATTGGCTTGCAATTGTCTCTGATGTATATCTTATGTGTACAGAGCTCTTAGGTTGTAGCCCATGCGTGTCTCCATAGTACCCATGAAAATTATGTCTTGTGTTTTTGTATAAGAGCAATTAATATATGCTCTTGTTATATTGCTCAACATTTTGTTCACATTAAGTGGTTTTCCTCGAAGGAATTTACACTTTTCTTAAATATATTTGACATGGAGCATAGAATGTTTCTTATAGAATTTAATATACAATCATGTGGAAGAAGTTGGTGGAGGATGACATTCTTAACTGGAACATTCAAAGAGATTTGCTGTGGTAGGATTATATTTTTAGGCCAACTTATACATCTTAATTTGTCATCTACTTCTTCACTCTTCCCATAATTATTTTTCCAGATGTTAGAGAGAATATCATCTTACTTCTTGGCCTTCAATTTTTCATGACTTCTCCAACATCATGAACTTTTGCATTGAGATTTCGTCATCTTTTGGATCTTTAATGCAAATAGTTTGGCCTTCTTCATTGAATGGTTGTGTAGGGGGGTAAAGAATGAGATTTTTGGTGCCACTTCCATTAGAGATAATCATATTAAAAGATTTTTATCCTATGAATGTGTCAGCAATTACCAACCATGGTCTTCCTAGGATAATGCGATATCCTCTTAAGCTTTCTTTTAGATGAAGAACAATAAAATCAGTAGGGTACTCCCAAGAGTCTATTATTAATACTATGTCCTCCAGGACTCCTTTAGGCTTAACTGTTAATTTGTTTACAAGATGTAAGACTGTGGTTGTTGGTCTCAGTCCCTCTAACTTCAAATCATCCATGATCAGATGATTTGTCATTACATTAATTGCTACCCCTAAGTCAATCAGTGTGTTCTTGTTCACTGTTTCATTGATTATGATGTTTACCAAAGGAATTCCTAGATCTATATATTTTGATAAAATTTAGTTCCCAAGCATAATATCAACAAATTTTCCAATGACATACACAGTAGTTGGATCTTTCCTCTTTCTATTTGGTTTCTTTATGCATATAACTTTAACCAATTTTTTATATATGGGCACATCTTTAATAGCTTGAATAAATAGATTTTTGACACAAATATCTATTTAATTTGATTAAAAAAATAAGAATTAGATTATGATTTGAGTTTAGTATTATTTTCTTGTAAGCTTTCACGAAAATGGTGGCTCATTACCTTGTATTTTACCTTTACTATAATTTTGTTTCATGTTTCTCTGGGTCAGCATGCAACATCTTTTGTTATTATTGTGCGTATCTATGGCTATGAAGTGTTTTATATTCTTTGTTGCAGAACACCCTACAGTGTCTATGTGGTTCCTCAAAATTTTCAGTAATGGTGACTCCAGTTGGTGGAGGAAGTGCTCTTCTTGAGCGACGATGGATATTGTTGATATCAACAAAATAGGTGGGGTATTGAGTTGGTTCAGTGGAATATCCTGGCTGAGAAAATTTATTGTTTTGGTTAGGCATTGACTGAGCTAGTGGTTGTGTAGCTTTGTGTTGAGAGCCTACTTGGGGGTTTAGCATCATAGATTGTCTACTACAAATAAGAAGGTTTTTGATAAGATTGTTTGGTAATTTGGACATCGGTTATTCCACTATTTTCCTCCTGCTCCAAGGCCTGCTACCATTATTCAGGAGGTTATTACCATTATTCTTTATGGTTGGCCTTAGAATTGATTTTTTCTGCTATTGTTGGTATTTGATTGGGATATGGGGGGCATCCTTGAGGGTTAGTCCCAAGGTGGGTGCTTACATATATGAATTATTAAAAAAAAATTGGAGATGAATGTATAAGTTCTTATATCATACCTCCTTGTCCTTGGTGGCCATGGTTTTATTTGAGTAACATAGAAAAAATCTTCCCATCCTCTGTCTCAAACATCTTGAAATCAGGTAAATCCTCCCTTTCTTGAGCAATGTTGGCCATAACTATCTCTGCATCTATAGTCATATTTATTCCTCGTACATGCATGGTAGTACTTTTTGAGTGTTATTAATACATCTTCCTTTTTATTTTTGGCATGTAGAGAATCTAATTAATTAGTAATGTCATTGAAAATATCTTGTTTCATGTTTTTAGACATGTTGACATATCTATGACTTGGATATGTCCCCAATTATTTTGGTAGCTAATCCACCTCTCGATCTTAGGTTTCTTACCCTCTTCATATTAGTCTATTGAGTAATTTTTGTTGGCCTCAAAGATGTTATGCAAAAGTAGCTTTTGAAATGTCCCCCACTCCTATCATATCCATAGCATCCATGTCCTCCTTACTTGAGTCCCTTTGATAAGAGTAATTTAAGAGAGTCGCGTGGTATTTTTGCGTGCCTTGAATTTTGAATGCGTAGAACATGAACATTTCCAAGTAGTCTTTTAATAGTTCATCCTCCTATTTTGTGCCATTATGTAGATTTCATCACCTCCCTCTCCTATGTATGGTTTGTAGTTAGTCCTGGTACTTACTCATAGGATTTTCTATTTCATTTATGCCCACATAGTTACAACATTTATTCCCAATCCCATAAACCATCTCAAGGATGCATCCTTGAGTGTAGTATGAAATAACTTTATTTTATCTACATCAGTAATAGAATCATAATTCCTGCATATGAGAAATCAAATTCAAGTAGAAAGGAGTTTAGGTCTTCTGACATGGGTCCATGAAAGTTAGGAAAAAGACTAAGAGGGAAATATTCTTCATAGTCAGTAGCTGCATAATGTTTTCAGTTGATGGGTAACTCAAAGGTGCTTTCCCCATTTTTTTAGAATTATAATTCTAGTTTTTATGTCATCTCTGGCTCGCTTAGGAGTAACTTCAGAGCCGTCACTTGGAGGATTGTCTTCAAACAAAAAACCTAGGATGAAAGGTTTCTTCTTCAGAATCATTAAAGGTATACAAAGATATCTGTACTACCTGTGGATTAGGAAAAAATATACCATGAGAATCCATATGACAATTCATGCATCAAATAACTCAAATTTATTCAATAGAAAATTAGTGGGCGGGTGGCTTTGGAACAAAATTTACTATAACCTAAACTACTCTAAGAAATAAAAAAACATTCTTGAAACAACCTTATAAATTAGTAGTATACCTGATAACAGAGGGTTCCCAAAATTGGTGGTGCAAATTAAATTATAACAATTAATATACTATTCATTAATCTATACTCATTTCAATTATCAGACTTAGGGATGTAGACATTTCAATATTGCCAGCGATGTATACATAGCTACAAATGTTTGATGAGTGTAAATGTTAAATTTTTGTCACTGCAATTAGGAAATAAAAATATTTTAAAAATGATCTAGATTATGAATAAAACTAAATGTTATGGCTATGGAAACTCATGTAAAAGCATAGATATAGAGATAAAGGAAGTAAACGATTGCAATTCTAATCATAAAATGAATTGAAACAAACAAAAAAAAAACAAGAGGTTTAGAAAACTGCAAGTTTGCATTGCCTTGGGTGATAATCCCTCCTAAGGCCTATGTCTACAAAAAATTAACAAAACTCAAATTATTATTTCATCAGCATGAAGATTACAAATGGAAGAATACAATCAACTCTATCTATGGATCAATTTGTCTCCCTCTACTACCATCTATCCTCTTACAACATTCATCTTTCCTTTATATATCATTTATTATAGAAAAAAAGTGAAGAGATAGATTCATACTAGGAGTTACAGTTGGCTTCAGTAAAATATCCTAACCAAACAATCCAGGAATTTGCATGCAAAAAATTGTTTAAGAGATGTTCTAGTACAATTACATCACTTAATAAACTGATCGATTGAAAAACCAGTTATTAAATTATAAATTGAATCAACTAGTTCTCTATCTGAGTTGCAATTCATAATCAAGTGATGTCATTGAATCTTCTTCTTGGTCACATAACTGCTTCTCCATCAACACGTGCAAGATCAGGTGAAGTGTCCACGTTGTTCAAGTTCCTTAGAATTATGGCTTTACATATGTGTGTGACCTCCTGTGGCTACAAGAACTTGGCATTGGATAGGTAAACAGTTGCATGCCAGTTGCTACAAATGACCTCTATGTTGTGAATGAGTTTCTTTGGTTGCATGTTAGTGGATACACATAACAACACTTTGGCAATCAAGGATAAAATTTATTCAAATCACTATTTATCATCACATTCCATCCAAAAGAATAAATTTATACCCATAATCCACAAAATAAAGTAAACTTAGTAATAATTATATTAACTAATATATGTGTCATAAGTTCAAGATATAGTGGAAATGTTCAGTAGTATAATCAGGAAATACAAGTTCAGGAGTACACATAGATTAAACAAAATACATGAGACAAGTTTTTAAATAGGAAATAAAATGACTCATCAGGCAGTATCGGAGTGCATCTTGACACATCTCTAGCAACACCCTATCTAATGCTTTGAACTATTGTTTTGACAAGCAATACACCATTTTAAGAGGAAACATTGGTTTTAAATGGTTAATAATAACATTTAAATAACAAATCAATGTATACCTTCTCCTTGTCCTAAAATAGGTAAAATACCTCTTAATTTTACTAAATCCATCTAAAACTTATCCAAAAGAGAATAAAAATGTTCCTTTTTATGTATCCGATGAGGAATATAATGGCCTCATCACATGCCAACACCAACACAACAAGATAGTGCAAAACAAACTTATTTTAAGTGAAGAAAAAGTGTGTCCACACACTCGGATATATTTACCTTTAAGCATGTAATTTCATTTCACACTTTAAGTAGGGGAAATGTAGACACTCAAAATTGGTAATCTATCATTTGACAATGTTGATCTTTTCATTGCACACTTGTATGGATGAATGCACTCTCCTTATTCTTACTTACAACACCCTAATATCCATTCATGCAATTTCTTATCTTTGCACAACTCTCTATCATAAGTATTTTAAGTTTAACTACATAAATACATCTATAAACAATCATACTTATGCCCATAAAGTTAAAATATTTATTTCTCCCTCCAATCTAAAATTTTATGTTTTGATCAGTATTGTAAAATGTCAATGCTAACCTTATTGTACGGTTTTATAATGACATATTTTGGGCTAATTCTTTCAATTCTATAACATTATTGTGAACAAATATCCCCTTTGGTTATCCGTTCATGACATAAAACCTTTGGAAAAATATATAAGCAAGTAAATCATACCTCATTTGGTAGCCCACACTATATGGACTCCTCATGTAAAAGCAAACACTAAGGGCACCCAAATCTCCCAAGATATCGAAATAACTCATGTACATCCATTAGGGAAGCACCATCTACAAGTATAAAGTCTCATTCTAATTCTAGGAGTCTCCATCTTCTTTCTATAAGAAATAAAATTGTCCTTCCCAAGTATTTGAGGAAGTGTGAAACTCAAATGAAACATTATCAAAGCACGATTGTCAATTCTAATTACACTATGGTAGATATTACATGTTAGGAGAACGACTTGCGGTTTGAACCCTCTTCATAGTAGTGGTGATATCAGCGGTGCACAAAGGTTCCCTCCAACCCATCTAGCTTTGTTTTATAGGGACTTCTTGTACTACATGGGTTTTAGGGTTTGAGTAGATTTTACATAGCCATTTTGAATGTGAGTGAAGAATATTGACACACGGAAACACACATTTCTAAGAAATAAAATCACTTAATAAGTTTCAGACCTAAATTCCAATTAGGTCCAATACCATACATAGGGTTCAGGACTGTAAATATGCTTTGGACTAAGTTATAAGGATTTGACCAAGCTCAATTTCAAGTTGTAGTTAAATCAATGAAGCATTTCTAGTTCTAGATATACATGTCTGTGCACTTAGACCAATGATGCAACCTAGAATTTAGTAATACAAACCCAATAAGACCCTAATACATTAGCACATCACTTAGCCTAGACTGATCACTCACCCAAAGCGCATAAAGGTATCAGGTTCCTCTTTAGGTTTGTTGTTGCAAGATGTTAGCATGATGAAGACTTTAATCATTCAAATCTACAGCTACTATATCCTTCAAACAGTGCATATTCAGATCTAGATCTAGAAAATAACAGACTTAACAGATAACCATAATGTAGTCAAGCATGCTATACTAAACTATAACCATGATAACATCTTAATTCAATACATAACCCCCATTATATTAAATGTAGTAAATACACAGAAGCTTCATTACAATAACAGTAGTATACGCTCATGCGCGTAACAGATTTAGCAACATAATCTCACTATATCTCAGTTCTCACACTTGTATGCTCTCTCTCTATCTCCATGTATGCATCTATATCTCTACAATTTACTACATACTTATAAGGGTGGGGACTTTCCATTCACCACTTATCTAATCCCAAAATAGTTCACATGTTATTATTAGCCATGCACCATTACAAAAATAGCCACACATGCAAGTGTGTTAACAATAGACTATTGTTAGTTGACTGACAGTAACAGATCTGATTCTAGCATCTGTCCATACAAATTGCTTCATATATGGTCCTCAAAAAATATCTAATGCATGACACACTAGTATCCAATCGGTTTGAATGCTCCATGCGCTATCTCCAAAAATAGATCCTTGCAATGAAAATGGATAAGTCTCGACCTTGTTTCTATTCTTCGCACGTGATCATTTCCAATACTTCCACACCTTTTAATGCACTCTCCTTACCTGCACAAACCTTCTATATTTCCTTTACTAAGTTCTAGAGTCTGACTGATCAACATTACCCCACACTAGTTGCATTTTCAACCCAACAATGGTTGTCTCCAAAACGAATCAAAGAATATGAATAGAAGAATAGAAAGAATTTGGATGAATGAAAGAATGTTTTTCTTAACTTGCAGTTTCTTCTTCTGTAACCGGAATAATAAATTTTGGATATTCCTCTTTTATTTTCACCTCTAATGTCTTCCAGTGACTGAGCGCAGCCTCTACCTTCTCTGGAATATCCATTGCAATTGACTCCAATTCATCCCTTGTAATCTCTCATTTTTCATTCTGTAGGACCAACACGATGCTAGACATGCTAGTCATTCTCCCTTCCAACAAGTCCATCTTCTAGATAATGAGTTTCTGAATCTCATCCAGCCTCTCCCTGTGTGGTTCTTGAGCTGTTGTAAGGGCCTCGTGCTTCTTCTTAACAAGTGTTAACCATTCTACGCTGCCCAATGTATCATCCTTCATGGCCTTCAAGATCTATTGTCTTCTAAAATGGTCTTGGTCCTTATAACATCCTCTAGCACTATACAAATATTCAGTACTTGATCCACCTTCTTCAGTTCCTCCTATAACCTCTGAAGAAATCATTCATATGATGCAATATTTTGCATCATTGAAACCTTTTCTCACTCTGCTTCCTATTCTAGATCCTTTGGCACTGGCATGCACAGAGGTTCATCTTCAAGCACTAATTCCACTAATTTCCTTACATAATGTATTGCCGAAGGGAATGTCTTGGGTACCTTTGGCTCTAAGTATGGCCTAGCCTTCATGAAATTGTCACCAATATTCTTTGTGATGCTAATAAACACAGTGTTCTTCTTCTTCGCCAAGTCTTTTTCCTACTGTAGATGCGCTATCTCCTCATCCTTAGTTTTTATCTCTTCCTTAGTTCCCTAATTGTGGAAACTTTTTCCATATTCCATCGTGCCACTTTTATTGAGACTTTTACCAATGCATTGTTCACATGTTCATCTAACATAATAGTAGGCTTTACTATTATGTGTCTAGCCTAAGTTTTCTTTTTCAACCTCCTTGACACGCATGACTCCTCACACACATCAAAATTTGGTTCATATGTGTGTGTGTGCATCGACCATGATAATTGCTTCCTTGTGCACACTGTTGCCATATATTCATCCATTAATTCCTAGCCATATATCTCCTTTTGTGCATTGTGCTCTGAAAATGGGCACAAACAATTTTACTATGTCCTCGACATAGCCCATGGCTGGTGAAATGTATTCCCTACTTGTTATTTTTGATCTAGGCTACTTAGGAACTTGGGCTTCAAGATTTGGAACTTGTGCAGCTATGTCCTGAGTAGTCTCTATTTTTGTCTCTTCTACCCCTTTTTCTTCCTCTTATCCATCCTTCATTTCTTTGTCTTTTTATTCCTCTACGTTCTCTGGAGGTGTAGGAAAATTGGGTGCACTTTCCTCAGACTCTTCCGCTTCCTCATTCAACTTTAATTTCCTTCTCCTTTTCTCAATTGTCCCTCTTTGTGGAGAGATTTGAGGTGATCTGCACACTGTTTGCGGTGTAGCACCTTGGGTCCTTGTTCTCCTAAACACTCTCATGAATCTATGGTCTCCTTGGTCCACACCTAAGCCCTCTTCATCCTCCTCTTATAGCTGCGGTGGTGTAGTTTCGTGCTCAACTTCATCCTTATTTTGTGGATGTCTTCTACCTCTATGTTCCAAACCACCACTATCCTCATGATCCTCCTCCTCATCATCCACTTGAATTATTTATGTGGGCTTGGGTGTTGGAACATTTTTCATTGTATGCTTACCCTTTGGTGGCCCTAGGAGCGTGAACTCATTCTCCACATATTAAGCGTTCTCCAACTTGGGTTTAAGTTGTAGGTATAAAAGTGTTTCCCCGGTGTCCCCAACTTCCAAGCTTACAAGTTTCATGCTTATAATATATTAAATAAGTATTTTAATATATGCATTGCACCCTAGATATACATACTTCTTCCTTAGAGTGTGGTAGTCACAATCTACCTTATCTACATTGAAGGTTAAGTGGCATGCATCTGAGAACCGATGAACTGATGCTTCAAAATACCTTTTTGTGAAGGAAGAAGGTAGTTTGCACCATGGGCTCTAAGCCGCGTCCTTCATCACAAATCATGTGATGCAAAAGTGTTGGTATACAACAAATTGAACTACCTTACCCACCATTAAAGGAAAATCCTTGGGTATGCGTCACTCTTCCTCGAACGCCGCATGGAGTCTATCTTACCACATCTCTTCCCTCTTCTTGAATGGTCCACTCATTGATCTATCACACAAGTACTTGCCAAACCTTTGCGTAGGTGACTTGCGTTCCATGGGGTACTCCCAAATCTTCTCCTTTGGCCCATCAGGCACCCCAATCTCCATGAATACTAAAGACAATAATACAATGCCAAAACTTATTCTATCATGTGTCCACACTTCTTCAATGATTGTCTTTGTTATGTGATCTGTAATGTTGTAGACCACCCCTTGAGACATCTTCTTGGCAACGAGTAACCACATTGTTTTTACATGTGACCACCTTCCTTGGTCATTCAGCTTTGTCACAAGATGTGCATGTGCCTGCACTACTGGGTACTTCTTCAATTTTTTAATTTCCATGCCGTGCGGACCCTTGGTATACCCTAGCTCCTTCCTCATCTCCAGGATTGTGGATTTATCAGCTAAATCATTATCCAGATCCAACATTGAGGCCCTTAGTCCTGTTACCGTTGAAATCAAAGCAGTTGTGATTCTTACCCTCCGTCTAGCAAAGTAGAAGTCCTCATGGACTCTTCTCATCAACCATTGATATAATGGCTCATACTTTCTAAATTATGGCAGCTCATACAACTGGTAGACTTCATTTTTCTTTAGCAACTTCTCTCTAGGATCATCATATACCAGCATATCATCTATCGTGTGCTTGTTTGTTTTCATGCTCAGTAACGCATTGAGCTCCTTCTTATTGTCTGAGTTTCGATGGTTGTAATCATTTATTTTACATTGGTGGATATGGGAATCCCATTCTTGTCCCATAATCATGACCTCTAGATACTACATTTCTAAAAAATTACTCTCGGGAGCAATCTCTTCTTCCATTTCAACCTTCTTCTTCCCTTTATCTCCTGCTATGGGTGTTTTCTTTGGTGCCATTTGAAAAATCTCTCCTTTACTCCTTTTGTAATTGAGAAAGTCTAAACCCTAGTTGAAATATTTGTGCCCTAGTGGAAATCATGTGCCCTAACTCATTTGTAATGCGCCTGCTTTTCTCAAACCATTCTCCTATGGGAATGCAAGCTTATCCTATGCACAACTCATCTCCTCATGTTTGGTTTCACACTCTTCACACCTCAACATGATTTCTCAGCTCATTCGCACTTAACCCTTTTCAAATTATCTTAATTGCAATAGTAAAAAAGAACTTGCATCCCGTCTTTATATAGAATTTCAAAAAGTTAGTGCATTTATTTCTCCTCCACCTACCAACAATCCTCTCGTTAATTAACCATTTTCATTATTTCCACGTGGTACATCTTCATGCCCAAGCTATAATCTTCTAACGTGCCCTCCTACCTTTTGGTTGTATACTTCTCTTCAGCGCGCTTCCATGCACCTGAGTACCTCAACACTGCACCTCCCACTGGTAGTCTTCTCAGCCTCTTCTTACCTCGCGTTATACTTGTTTCTTCATTCATTTGTTTTTATGGTGCCCATATCTAGAATCAATATTTATTTAGATTGTTTTCATTCTCCAAATTTTAATAGCACCTGTTTGTTCCTTTCATGTGGACTTATTTTCAACAGTCATATACCTAGATATCAACAACCTGCCCCACAATAAGGGTATGTGTAGTCCTCTGCGCATAAAAAAATATTCAAATAGTAATTAACTTCTGGTGCGTAAATGTGCTTATTACAAAAAACACACCAACTAAATTGATAAAGCATAGTGAGAAAGAAGGAAAAACATTAAGGAAATGTAGATTTGAAAACCTGATCTAAATGGCAACACTGCCTTATTACAAACACTAAGAAGACTTATTTATAGTAGGGCTTTAGCCTATTCCCGTTGAAGTAACCGGGTAACTATATTCCATCAAGGTCCTCTAACTAAGAAGTTTCAGTTTCAAGCGGCCCCAACCAATGTACCTTGATTTTACCTAGATGGCACAAAAATTTAGAATCATAAAGGAGCACCATTTGTCCTATCTGGAAATTTTTATCCTTAATGTGTCTGTCATGCCATGCTTTCTATCTGGCCTTCTCTTGTTTCTGATGTCATTTTCCTATGGCTCATCTCTCATCCAACTTGATTAACTTTTCAATCCACTCTTCTAATGTGTGCTCATTAGTAAGACCTCCAGTGTGCGCAATACGCAAAGAAGGTAACATAAATTCCATAAGAAGAATGTATTATGTGCCAAATACTAACTGAAATGGTGTGGCTTTGTTCAACCTTTTATATGTTGTCTGATATGCCCAAAGTACTACAGATACTTTATCATCTCAATCCTTTTTTCCAACATCACATAATTTTTTCAATGTTTGGCTCAAAATTTTGTTGAAAGCCTCAGCAGTTCCATTTTCCTGAGGATGATAAGGTGTAGTCTCATGGTGTGCAATCATGAATTCATCTAATAAAATTATGATTGTATCATTAATAAAATGTGTGCCCCTATCACTAGTCAAACTTAAAGGACATCTATACCTTGTAATAATATTTTCCCATAGAAACCAGGTTGTTTGTAGTCATTGTACAGTCCTTTATAGGTGTTGCTTCTACCCACTTTTTCATATAGTCTATGTAATTTATGATGTAGGGTGATCCAGTTCTACATGCAACTGGTAAATAGGACCCACAAAATCTACAGCCCCATTTCTCAAATGGTTATGTGCTAGTAATAGTCTCAGAGGCATTTCATCGCATTGACCTAGTTTTCCAAAAAGTTGACAATTATCAATATGCCTTATAAAATTCCTACAATATTTATTTAGGGTATCCCACCATAATCCAGTGAGTAGAATCTGGTGCGTAGTGCCATCACGGATAGTGGCCACCTGCAATTCCACCATGAGCTTCTTCTATAATATATGTGTGCTCATTTGTACCATACAACAACAATGCCCACAATACTCATCTCGCCTAATGTGTACAAGTCATCACTAGAGTACATATAGTGTGTGGCACGTTTATAGCAAGCCATTTCTTCTCCAAGTCTCATTCATTCTGGTGTCATCCTGTTCGTAGAAAAAGATACAAATGTCCTCTATTTTGATGGTGCTCGTTTGTAACCATTTATACCTATGCATCTGATGGTATCATCAAACTTATTAAACTTTCAATCCACTCTTCTAATGTGTGCTCATTAGTACGACCGCCAGTGTGGCGCAATAACGCAAAAGGTAACATCAATTCCATAAGAAGATGATTATTTGCCAAATACTAACTGAATGGGTGGCTTTGTTCAAAACCTTTATATTTGTCGGATATGGCCCCAAAGTACTACAGATCCGTTATCATTCAAATCCTTTTGCCCAACATCACATAATTTTTTCAATGTTTGGCTCAAAATTTTTGTTGAAAGCCTCAGCAGTTCCATTTTCCTGAGGATGATAAGGTGTAGTCTCATGGTGTGCAATCATGAATTCATCTAATAAAATTATGATTGTATCATTAATAAAATGTGTGCCCCTATCACTAGTCAAACTTAAAGGACATCTATACCTTGTAATAATATTTTCCCATAGAAACCAGGTTGTTGTAGTCATTGTACAGTCCTTTATAGGTGTTGCTTCTACCCACTTTTTCATATAGTCTATGTAATTTATGATGTAGGGTGATCCAGTTCTACATGCAACTGGTGAAATAGGACCCACAAAATCTACAGCCCATTTCTCAAATGGTTATGTGCTAGTAATAGGTCTCAGAGGCATTTCATCTCATTGACCTAGTTTTCCAAAAAGTTGACAATTATCATATGCCTTATAAAATTCCTTACAATATTTATTTAGGGTATCCCACCATAATCCAGTGAGTAGAATCTGGTGCGTAGTGCCATCACTGGCATAGTGGCCACCTGCAATTCCACCATGAGCTTCTTCTATAATATATGTGTGCTCATGTACCAATACACAACAATGCAATACTTCATCTCGGCCTAATTTGTACAAGTCATCACTAATTAACATATAGGGTGTGGCACGTATAGCAAGCCATTTCTTCTCCAAGTCTTTCATTCCTTCTGGTGTCATCCTTGTTCGTAGAAAGATAGCAATGTCCTCTATTTCTGATGGTGCTCGTTGTAACCTATATACCTATGCATCTGGCATGGTATCCTCAATTTCATGTGCTTCTTCTCCTGACTGTATTCTTAATAGATGGTATGGTCCAAAATTACTTTTCCATGGTTTTACCACAACTGTGAAATCTATTTTCCACTCAAAATTCCCTGCTCTGATAAAAGTAAAATTTCAAAATTTTGAGTTATGAGTGTTTTCTCTAAAGTGCCTAAGTCGTGAAATTTGAGAAAATCTGTGTTTTGGGTCATTTTGTATGTATTTCGGGCCTGTCGGACATTTTTGTCCTGCCTGTCTCAAGTACGAAAGTGCATTCTGTTCCCTGATCGGCCGAAATCCCCAAAGTTGTTCCATTTTCAGGCCCGTCGGAACTTTTTGTCCCAAGTGTCCCAAAACTTTTTGTGCGAGATGTTCCAATTTCGGCCGAACCGCCCGAACCGCGTACTTTGCACTTTCTTGTCCCAAATGTCCCAATTTCAAAAGTGTGCTCTATTCCAATTTCGCCCGAACCAGCCGAGTCGCATACTCCAGAACTTTTTGTCTCAAATTTCTCAAGTTCAAAGTGCACTCTGTTCCATTTTCGGCCGATTCGCCCGATTTCGTCCCAACTGTCCCGAGTTCCGAAGTGCATTCTGTTCCCCGATCGGCCGATTCGCCCGAACCGCGTCCTTTGGAACTTTTTGTCCCGAATGTCCCAAAGTTAAAAAGTGCACGCTGTCCCTTTTTCGGCCAAAACTCCCGAGTCGCGTACTTCAGAGCTCTTTGTCCCAAATCAAAAAAATGCAAACTGTTCCATTTTCGGCCGGTTCGCCCGAACCGCATCCTTCGCGCATTTTCGTCCCAAATGTCCCAAAATGCATCTGTGCGTCTTCTCCTAGTTTCATCTAAATCAGCTGAGCCTCGTGTTTCGCGCATTCACGTCTCACATGTCCCAAGTGAACCTAATGCAATTCATACTTAGTTTTTCCCGCTCGACCCGAATGTGCTAAATTTGAATTTAAGTTGCGAAGATCAAATTTCAAGGACAGCTGGCAGGAGGACGAAGCTTTCAAGATGCCGTTTACATCAGTTTTCAAAGATATCCATTGTCATCTTCAAGATGAAACGTCTGGTGCATCCCTCGTGGCAAAGACATAGCTGAGACGTTAAAGAAATTCAAGAAGTGGTTTCTGAAGACGGTGGGTCCTTCTCAGTGACTGTCCACCTATCTCCTTCTTCATTCTTTTCTCTTCCTCCTATTCCTTTCGTATTCCATGTAATTAGTTAAGAAATTGCGTTTGGCATTCCTTAACTATTCTCTAGTTAAAAGAAACGGTTACGAGGAGTAACCGAATTATAAGCTTTATAATGGCCTTCTTTGCGCCATTTTGAAAGCAGGAAGAACTTGGCTTATTTTCTGAAAGTGTAAATAGATCATAAAGAAATCAATACAGAAGGGCTTTCTATTCTTTGTCTATCTGATCTCCGTTATCTCTGAGCTTTCATTTATTTTCTTTGTGAAGATCATTTGTCTCCAGTTTGTTAGTCTTGCCGTTTGGTGATCTTGTATAACCAAGAAGGAACTTTGTGTCCTTGATTGATAAATCTGTGTTACGTTAAGAAACTTTGTGTTCTGGCAGATGTTATTTACAGAACTTTGTGTCTCTAAATTCCATCGTATTTATACGATACGAATGATCTTGTTTTCAATTCACTGTGACTTTGCATACATAAAGAATTACTCTGTTATCTATAATTTTGCATGTTGCCTTTCTTCTCATTCTCACCCTCTCATTTCCTCAGTCCTTTTGTAATTGATAACCTTCGTAGAAAACACTTTCGTGGTATCCAAGTTTAACCAACAAATCATGTCCTGTACATTTGTAAATAAGTTTGTTTCTGAATAAGGGAACCTCTCCCATCAAAGAGGAGGGACTTCTTGTCCCCTGACTGTTGCTTTTCTAAAAAGTCCTATTTGAAAACCAACAGTTTTTGGCGACTCCGCTGGGGAAAATCGCATTCCAGTTCTGTAATTTTTGATCATCCTTTGATCTGGTGACTCCGCATTTCACTCGAGGGAGAAGGGCCCTGGGTATCGAAGATTCTCAGTTTCAGCTTTTAGAACAACAAGGTTTTCCTTTCCCTTCAAATTCAACAAGAAATAGAAGGACTCGTTCAACAAGCACACCACCTGTTCAAGAAAGAAGTCCTGCGGGTGGTATTCCTTCAGAGCCTGCTAGTCCCAATCTACGAGCTTTGATCCTTGCCGATGTTACAGTTCCTCTCCAGGCCGTTTTTCCAAGAATGGCAGCGCCATTACCATGGGGTCATCGTGTCGGGCCTCTGGCCCTTGCTCAGCCTTTGCATGAGTTACCCAGAGGAAACCGGAAGAACTTCCCCAAATTCAAAGGCGATGGCAAAGTGCACCCTGATGAACACATCGCAGCCTTCGTTGTTACATGTGGAGTTCTGGGAGTTGAATATGAAGACGTCTCCGTAAGGCTGTTTGTTGAGATGTTACAAGATAATGCTGCTGATTGGTTCTATCACCTTCCGGCCGGTGCTATAACCAACTGGGACACAATGAGAACTCAGTTCGAGAACCGTTTCAAGCTGGCAGAAGATGTGCATGCCTTGCTTACCCAGGTCTCTGAGATAAATAAAGATTCACAAGAGCCCATGAGGGAATTTGTGGCCCGGTTCAACAGGTTGGTAAATAAAATTCCAACGCCTACCCGACCTGTCGACTAAATTCAAAAGTGTTTCTTCCTAAATGCTCAATCGCCCAAAGTTAGTTATGCACTAAGAAGGGCTAATCTCGGAACACTAGCTCTGGATCAAGAACTGGCTGTTAGTATCAAAGATGACTTGATCATGTCAGGGAAGTTGAGAAGAGACCCTCCCAAATCTAAGTCTACTGCTTCTTCCTCTTCCACCCCTGGACCTAGTACTAATCCATTGGTCCAGAAACTCACAAATGATCTTGTCGCTATAAAGAAACAGTTGGCTCAGCATGCCCCGTATGCAGATGTTCCAAGAAGAAATTTTCAGCCCAGAAATTGTTTGCCTGCTCCTCACACAAGACTAGCACTTGGAGGACCTCCTGTTAAGGTTCCTGTGAACGTAACCTGTGAAGTTGAAGAGCCAGATGATGATGAAGCTTGCGAGGAGTTTGTGGAGGAATTTGATGATGAGGCAGAGGAACTTGAGGGATCTCGAGTAAATTTCTTTACCACTGAGGGCATTGATGATTATGATGAAGTGGTAGCAGACATGAATAGTGAATCCTTTGCTGTCATGACTCAAGAACAGACAAAGCAGAAGGAAAAGGTGACCTAGCCACCTAAGAAATCCAAGGAGTAGTCGGCAACTATCCCTGTAATTGCAAGAAGAGGATCTCCTATCCCTACTTCATCTACACAGAAGGTGAGTCCTATCAATCCCGCTACCAAAGTTGCCTCTTCTTTTTCTCCTAAAGTTGATAAGCCTAGAATTCCAAATGATGATGGCCCGTCCACTTCTGGATCCTTTGATATTGTTGATCACCTGAAAAAGACCAAGGTACAAATCTCAGAAGCTGAGTACTATCAAACCCATCCCAAAGCCTTTGCCAAAATGATCCACTTTGTTAATTCTAACTCTAAGACCACTTCTAAAGGCCTTCTACCTACTCCTCCTTCTGCACCATAGCCAAGTCTGGTAGCTGCTGTCACCTCCCCTGGTGACAAAATTAAACCATTTTATGTAACACTTCTCATAGCTGGCCATAGGCTCAGTAATTATGTCATAGATTCTGGAGCCTCAGACAATGTGATGCCTGCTAAAGTAGCTCATGCTTTAGGCTTGACCCTCACTCATACTTATGGATCCTGCTACTCCATGGAGAGTAAGGAAGTGCCTTTGGTTGGAAGAATTAAAGATGCATAAGTGGCCTTTGCTGCTTTGCCTGAAAAGAAAGTCTTGGCTACCATCCTAGTAGCAAACATTCCTCCTTCTTATGGAATGTTGCTAAGTAGAAACTTCTGTAAAGATGTGGGCGGGGAGATTCAAATGGATTGGTCACATGCACTCATACCTGTCAATGGACACATGAAGAAGTTACTACCTGAGAAGCAGTCTGAGTATATTGTGCAGAAAACAGATGATCCTAAGGCGCAAATACTCTATGAGGATATGGGGCATGGTAATTACATGATTCTGTCCCCTGATGAAATCCAACCCTCCAAAGTATCACCTAGAGATCCCAATGGTGTTTGGATTTTAGAATTTGATGGAAGTTGTTCCTCAACTGGTTCTGGAGCTGGTGTCCTGCTAGTGTCACCTGAAGGATGCCTACATCCTTTTTCATTTAAGTTGCAGTTTGAAAACACTAATAATACAGCAGAGTATAAGGCTCTCATTCTTGGACTGCAAGTGGCCAAAGAACAAGGTGTGAAGAACCTTCTAGCTCGTGGTGATGCAGAGTTGATTGTGAAGCAGGTCAGAAACCTCTTTCAGGTAAAAAATGGGAGGCTGAAGCATTACCGGAATCAGGTTTGGGATTCCATTGAATTCCTTGATGCTTTCTCTATTGAAGCAATACCTAGAGAAAAGAATAGCAGGGCTGATTCACTGGCTGTCTCAGGGTCACTACTGATTCCCCATCCAGAATTCTCTCAGGATAAGTTCACTATTGAAAATGGTTCACCGGCCTAGTGTACCTGACAATACCAATAACTGGCAAGTTTTTCAACGATGAACAACATTTGCTTTCCTTCCTGGAACTCAAGGGTAATTTCGAACAACTGTATTTTGAGGGTTCAAGTGACAACCTGCCTCGTGAGAGTGTGTCCTCTGACCAAGCCGTCACCCAAGCACAAGAAACAGATCAAGATGGATGCATCAATCTCAAAGGAAACAAGATTCCTAAAGGGTTGGTGAGTCTGGAGGAATTGTTTGATAAACATGACAGATATGTGAAATCCAAAACTTCTTCTGGGCCTCAACAATTAGCTGAGTATGATAAGATTGATATTGGGAGTCCTATTGACCCTAAGCTAGTGAATATTGGGAAATTTTGCACAGTAAATGAGAGGAGAAAAGAAATTGATCTTTTGAAAAAGGTATAAAGATGTTCTCACTTACTCTTATGAAGATTTGAAAGCTTTCAAACCAAAAGATATGCAGCGCTCTATTCCCCTCAAGCCTGGAATTAAGCCTTTCAAGCAGAAACAGAGACAATACAACCCCAAAGTAGCTAACACCATCTTTCAGGAGATACAGAAGTTGTTGAAAGCTAAAATTATCTTTTCCTATTCACCACTCAACATGGATTGCAAATATTGTGCCTGTCAGAAAGAAGAATGGTGAGATCCGCATCTGCGTTGATTTCAGGAACCTGAATCAAGCTTCTCTGAAAGATAATTACTCCTTTGCCCATGATGGATCAAGTATTGCAAAGTAGTAACGGGCTCTGAAATGTTGTCAATGCTTGATGGATTTTTCTGGATACAATCAGTTAGATGTTGATACTACAGATTAACATAAGACAACTTTCACTACTCCTTGGGGCACCTTTGCTTACAAGAGAATGCCTTTTGGGCTTATTAATGCTGGTGCCACTTTCCAGAGAGCTATGGATCTAGATTTTGGAAGCTTAAAAGGGAAGTGTATTGTCATCTACCTTGATGACCTGACAGTGTTTTCCAAGACAAGAGCGGATCATTTTGATCACCTGGAGACAGTTCTGCTGAGATGCAGAGAGCATGGAATCTCTCTAAACCCTAAAAAATCTGTCTTTTGTGTCACTGAGGGAAAACTACTAGGGCACATTGTTCTCCAAGGATGGTATTAAGATTGATCCTGAATGAATTCAAGCCATCTAGCAAATTCCTCTCCCAACCAGTAAAAAGGGTGTGCACTCCTTCTTCGGTAAGATCAACTTTTTAAGAAGGTTC
This sequence comes from Taxus chinensis, assembly GCA_019776745.2. NCBI lineage: Eukaryota > Viridiplantae > Streptophyta > Pinopsida > Cupressales > Taxaceae > Taxus > Taxus chinensis. The sequence goes on along the minus strand of CM034149.1, from coordinate 270,116,650 downwards.
ATCCCTGATTTTGCTGAATTAACTTTGAATATTTCTCAGATGATGAAGGGGAAGCAAACATTTGGTTGGTCTTCTAAAGGAAAGGAATCCTTTGAGGATATCAAGAGAGCTATAGCTAAAAACCCCAGTTTTAGCCTGTCCTGATTTCAGTAAAGATTTCATCATCTATTGCTATGCTAAAGATAATACCTTGGCTGCTGTCTTGACTTAAGGAGACTCTGATGAACATGAGCTACCAATTGCATTTTTGAGCTATATTTTGAAAGATCATGAGTTGAAATACACCATGATGGAGAAGCATGATTTTGTAGTGGTCAAAGTTGTTAAACAATTTCGCTTTCTATATCCTCAACTCTCACTCCATGGTGCTGGTTCCAAATACAACCGTTAAGTTAATTCTTACACAGCAAGAATTTGGATCCAAGAGAGGGAACTGGGTGGCTAAGGTCCAAGAGTATGACATTGATATCAAACCAACCAAGCTGGTTCATGGAAAAGGTCTTTGTGAGCTCATTACTGAAGGAGCTAAGCATGAACTACTGGAAAAGAAAGTTGACCTTCTTACTGTTCTGTTCCTTAGTTCAGTTGACGAATGGTATGTTGACATCGCCCATTTTCTCACCTATGGGGAATGCCCCTCTCATTTAGCTACCAAAGAAAAGAGGGCTGTTAAATTGAGGTCAGCGCAATATGTATTGTGGGAAAATGCCTTGTTTAAGCATGGCTTAGATGGGAGATTTTTGAAGTGTGTGGACAAGGAACAGCAGAGAAAGTTGCTCTCAGCTTTTCATGATCATGCATGTGGAGGGCACTATTCATCGACAGTCACTTCTCACAAGATACTCTGTGGAGGATACTACTGTCCCTTCTTTGTTCAGAGATGCATCCAAGTGGGTGGATAAATGTGAGGCCTGCCAGACCTTTGTGGGAAGACCTAAATTGGCTTCTTTGCCTCTCAAGCCAGTTGTGATTGAGGAACCATTTCAACAGTGGGGTTTGGACTTCATTGGTGCACTCAATCCTGCTTCTAGTGCTGGTTAACACTCATGTGCTAACTGCCACTGACTATTTCACCAAATGGGTGGAAGCTATTCCAGTTTAAGAGCACTACTTCTGAAGTGGTATGCAGCTTCATCAAAGAGAACATCTTGGTAAGGTATGGTGTACCTAACAAGATTGTAACAGATAATGCCTCAAATTTCTCTTCAGCTGAGATAATGGACTTCTGCTATGGGTATGGTATTTCTTTGGCTCACTCTTCAGATTACTACCCTCAAGGAAATGGGCAGGCAGAATCTACCAACAAAAATCTGGGTGACTATCATAAGGAAGTTAGTCAATGAGTCTTAGCGAAACTGGCACAAGAAGCTCTATGATGCTCTTTGGGCAGACAGGAATACACCAAAGAGAGCTATTGGAATGTCTCCTTTTCAAGTGGTATATGGAGTAGAAGCTCAATTGCCTAGTGACAGTGGAACTGCCGGCCTTGCATCTAATGAAGGCCATCGAGGATACTAGTTTCAGAGATGCCATGGACAAGAGAATTATGTACCTGCACAAGCTGAATGAAGATAGATTGGTGGTTACTGATAGGATATTTGTTCACCAGCAGAAGGTAAAGGTCTTGTTTGACAAAAAAGCTAGGTTCAGAGATTTCCAAGTTGGAGACATCGTACTGTTACGGGACAAAACACATGAACCTCATGGCAGCCATGGAAAATTTCATTCCCTGTGGCTCGGACCTTTCAAGATCAGACACTTTGCTGGTGAGAATTCCTTTTATCTTGATTACATGGATGGTTCTCCTCTCCCACTTCCTTATAGTGGGCAGTATCTCAAGTTGTTCAAGTCTTAGGTGACTAGGGAGTCTCTTTGTATATTCTGTACAGTGTTTTCCTTCCGTTGTTTTGGTGTGTTTCCCTTCTGTTGTTTTTATGTGTTGCCCTCTGTGTTGGTCTGTTTTTGACTCCGTTGCCCAAGGGATAAGGCACTGGTCTGCTTCACCAAGTTTGTCTAAGTTCTTGCCTTGTCTCATTCCTTGAATTTATGCCAAGTCATCCCCAGAAGGAGCCAGCTGTTGTCCACTCAAAATTCCCTGCTCTGATAAAATTAAAATTTCAAAAATTTTGAGTTATGAGTGTTTTCTCTAAAGTGCCTAAGCCGTCGAAAATTGAGAAAATTTGTGTTTTGGGTCATTTTGTATGTATTTCGGGCCTGTCGGACATTTTTGTCCCACCTGTCCCAAGTACGAAAGTGCTTTCTATTCCCTGATCGGCCGAAATCTCTGAAGTTGTTCCATTTTCGGGCCCGTCAGAACTTTTTGTCCCAAATGTCCCAAAGTTTCAAAAGTACAAGTTGTTTCAATTTCGGCTAAATCACCCGAATCGCGTACTTCACACTTTCTTGTTCCAAATGTCCCAAATTCAAAAAGTGCGAGTCTGTTCCATTTTCGCCTGAACCGGTCGAGTCGCGTACTCCGGAACTTTTTGTCTCAAACTTCCCAAGTTCAAACGGGCCTTTTGTTCCAATATCGGCCGATCCACCTGAACCGCGCTTTCATGTCCCAACTCTCCCAAGTTCAAATTGTGCATGCTGTTCCATTTTCAGCCGAAACACTCGAACCACGTACTTCACACATTTTTGTTCCAAGTGTCCCAAAGTCAAAAGTGCAAGTTGTTCCAATATCGGCCGATCCGCCCGAACCGCGCTTTCATGTTCCAACTGTCCCGAAGCCAAAAGTGCGAGCTATTCCATTTTCAGCCGAAACGCCCGAGTCGCGTCCTTCACACATTTTCCGTCCCAATTGTCCCAAAATGCATTTGTGCGTCCTCTCCCTGTTTCACCCAAATCGGCTGAGCCACGTGCTTTCGCGCATACGCGTCTCACTTGTCCCAAGCGAACCAACGGTCATCCATACTTAGTTTCCCGCTCTTCCCGAATATGTTGTTTTTCAAAATATGATATCAAATGCGCATTAATTATCCTTCTCTCTCCTCAACGGCTATATAACGGGTAAAACTTCCTTTGCAATTCTTACATTGTTTCGAACCCTTGCAATTTGAAAACCCACGCATGTCCCCTCCCTCTGAAACTCCTTTCCGAGCCTGGTTTGCAGCTCTGTTATTATCAATATGAAGATCAAGATTCCTGGAGGAGGCTTGGGAGAACTAAAGAAGCAGTTACGAAGGACGAAACTTTCAGGACGCTGGTTATATCAGTTTTCTAAAGATATTCATTGTCATCTCTCAAGATAAAAATTCTGGCGTGTCCCTCGTGGCAAGGACATGGCTGAGACATGGAAGAAACTCAAGCAGTGGTTTCCAAAGACAGTGGGTCCCTCTCAGTGACTGGCCACACTGTCTCTTTCCCCATTCCTTCTCTCTTCTTCGCCATTCCTTTCATATTCCATGTAATTAGTTAAGAAATTGCATTTAGCATTCCTTAACTATTCTCTAGTTAAAAGAAACGGTTACGAAGAGTAACTGAATTGTAAGCTATATAATGGCCTATCTTTCCACGCCATTCCGAAGGAGGAGGAAGAACTTGGCATATTTTCTGCAAGTGTAAATAGATTATAGAGAAATCAATACAGAAGGACTTTCCTATTCTTTGTCTATCTGATCTCAGTCTGTCTCTAAGCTTTCATTTGTTTTCGTTGTGAAGATCATTTATCTCAAATTAGTCTCATCGATTAGCATACTCTTCAACGTTTGCAAGCACGGTGATCTTGCATAACCAAGAAGGAACTTTGTTTCCTTGATTGATACGAATCTATGTTACGTTAAGAAACTTTGCGTTCTGGCAGATGTTATTTACAGATTTTTGTGTCTTTAAATTCCATCTTACTTGTATACTATAGGAATGATCTTGTTTTCAATTCACGGTGACTTCGTATACATAAAGAATTAATCTACTATCTATAATTCTGAATGTTTTCCTATTCTGCTCTTCCTCTCCATGCTCTCATTTCCTCAGTCCTTTTGTAACTGATGATCCTTCATGGAAAAAACTTTCGTAATATCTAAGTTCAACCATACAAATCATATTTTTGTACATTTGTAAATAAGTTTGTTTCTGAATAAGGGAACCTCTCCCATCAAAGAGGAGGGACTTCTTGTCCCCTGACTGTTGCTTTTCTAAAAAGTCCTATTTGAAAACCAACAAAATCAAATTCTTGAAATAAGAGTAGCCATCGACATATGAGCCCTTGTAAAATAGGTTTATTTACCAAATACTTCAATGCCATGTGATTTGTATAAAATACGAATGGTTTAGCTAGTAGGTACTTGCAGAATTTATGTAGCACATAGATCATTAACAAAGCTTCACGCTCTGTAGTTGTGTAATTATGTTTTGTAGGAGTTAGCTTTCTACTAGCAAAACAAATAGGATGATCTACAATACCTTCTCCAGGTTGAGCCAACATCATGTCAATGGTCATGCTAGAGGCATCAACATGTACATGAAATGATTGGTCCCATGAAGGAAAACACAAAATAGGCACGATAGTAATTTTTTCCTTCAATGTATCAAATGCACATTGCTGTAGTTCTTCCCAGTAGAACGTACCTTTCCCTTTCAGTAACTCTTCTAATGGTGCAGAAAATTTGGCATATCCTTTGATAAACTTTCTATAATATCCTGTATGATGCAAAAATCTGCTTACCTCACTCTGACTGGCAGGCTCCCTTAGGCCTATAATGACTACAACCTTGGGTGGATCAACCAACAAACCTTCCTTGTAGATTATTTGTCCTAAAAGTGTCCCAAACGGTGTAACAAATATGCACTTCTTAATGTTTAAGGAGATACTCAACTATCTACATCTTTCAAACATTAAGTACAGATTGTCATGGTGATCCTTAATTAATCCATACACCGTCCAATCGTCTAAATATACCTGTAAGAAGTTGTGAATAAATTCCTTGAACGCTTGGACAACTATTCGTGAGAATATAGAGAGCGCATTTTTTAGACCAAAAGGCATTACATTATAGGCAAAGCTACCCCATTCAGTAGTAAACGTAGTCTTTTCATGATCCTCCTAGGAAATCCAAACCTGATGATACCCAGAGAACCCATCTATAAATGAATAGATTTCGTGCCCTGTAACTCCTTCTAGTATTTCCTTAGTAATGGCATAAGAAATGGATCAGTTACACATGCATCATTCAACTCCCTATAGTCCACGCATATTCTAATACATCCATCCTTCTTGATATTGATCATCATTAGACTAACCCATTCTGACTCATCAAGGTGTTTGATAATCCCAAACTTTAACATTTTATCAATCTCTTCTTTTACCTTTTTCGTGCAAATTGGGGTTCATCCTGTAGGGTCTCTTTCTAACTGGGCATGCAGCCTCTTTAAGCTTTATCTTCATCTCCCCTAATGATTCATGCATGCCTTTAAGTTCATGGTACCCCCAAGGGAATAAATTCTGATAATTTTGTAATTACTCTATGATTTTTGCCACTTCAGAGTTTGACCAATAGTCTCTAATTATGGCTTCCTTAGGCTCAATATCTGTGACAATATTCACCCACTTTGTCCTCATAGGTTCATGATATGCGTATGTCTTCTTATCTACACTTTCCAACACCTCAAGCCTACCCGTTGAATGGTTTATATCAATATTTTCTACTTCTTCGGCATCCACTATGTAGAGCATTTTTCCTTTATCTATCTCAAGGCAAGCGCGTTGAAGTAGTATGGCATCAGCCTTTGTTTCTTCAGCAATATACGCTCCTTAGTTTCCTTCATTGAATAACTCCAGAAGTAGTTCTTCAACCTTGGTACTATCTCCCATAGTTAAGCGCTTTATGAATTTCAATGCTTCTTCCATCAGAGGCTTTGTAGAGAAGAAGTCAAACATCTAGGCCATTCCTACAATTAAATTCTGCCAATTTCCAATTTCTCTATGGAGTTCTACATATACATACCAAGCATGTGTGTAGCCTTGTAAAGTGGAATAAAACTTGTGCACCCATAGTGAAGGTGGTAAATATTCATACCCTTATGTCCAGAGTCTCTCACACTTCTATATGTGGTGCTAAACATGTTGATTACCATGATAAGTAAATATTTGAGTAGGTGCATTACTCCTGAGGAACCTAGTAGCAAGAGCAATCCTAACTTCATTCCACCCTACAAGGTTATCCTTGTGGGCCACCCACCAGCGTGCTACTATTTCACATAGTGTATATGCTAGCATATTTATTCTTTCCAGTGGGTCTATCCACTGTTCTTCCATGGCACATAAGAATACCATAGGATCTCCTTCTCTAGTGTAAAAAGGTACCGAGTTGTTACCTATCCTCTTGACATACTGTGGTTTACTGCCTCTAGAAAATATGCTCTTTATTTTGTTCCCTACCAACTCCTAAGTGTTATGAGCCCAATTATCACAAGCAACACTTATAGTATCACTAATAGAATGTGCATCCTCCCACTGACTTAGTCCCTCTTTGGTTGGCTCAAGTATCTCTAGATCTCGGATGGTGCGTACATAAATCCTATTCAGATATTCTTCACTTAAGGGCTCAACATAGGGCGCATATTTTCCATCTGTTAAAGGGATAATAACTCTCTCCTCCTTGTTTTAAAAACTCATATAGCCCTTATTAAACAGAAGGTCGGCATTATTTGCATAGCACCAAGGATTCCCAATAGAGATGGGAAGCTATCTAACTCTTCCAGCACTAAAAATTCAAAGTCTCTATTGAACTTGGCTCCTTGTATGGTAATAGATGCATCTTTCAAAACTCCGATGGGAGTGGCCTTAGTCTGATTAGCCATGAACAATACATTAGAGGATGGCTACAATGGGGGTCTTCCCATTTGTACCCATGCATCTAAGGAGAAAACATTGATTTTTGCACCTGTATCAATTAGTATATTACTCAATAGCCACCCATCCATAACATCATTTAGAGTGATTTCCTTTTCATAATCTAGGCTATGAGGGGGAAGATTCACATGCAAGATCTACCATCTAGTCTCAGTACTTGTGCATGGAAGTTTTCCTTTTAACCAACTCCCTAACAGTGGAATGATATTTTCTTGGCGCAACATTTTACACACTTCCCTCAAGTTATCTATATCAGTTTCGACCTTCTCTAATGCTTTATTTTGCTCCATCTTCCTTGATTTCTCTTTTAATTACTGTATCTCACCCTGAAAATTCTTGATAACTTCCATGGTTTCCTTATAAACCTCCTTTTGATAGGCAGGATCTAGGTACCGTGCATGAATAACTTCCTCTTTAGTAATGGTAGGATTCTGCTGCAATGCTTCCCTAGCACATGCCGCCTCAACGCGGGTCGTGATCTTCACTTGCAGTGCCTCAAATTCTACCTCCAACTTAGGCATCCATTTATTTTCAACAGCGCGTTGTATCCTAACCATCCCTACACCATTTTTTCTTGTTTATGTTTCTTACTCAAATGCTCATACAAGTACGAGCACTCTTTATAGCTATGGTTCTTTCCACAAAAAGAACATGTAATATACTGAGGACATTCACACCTATAATGGTCAGAAGATCCACATGTATAACATGTTCCACGAGGGAACTCACTTCTTCCACCACCATAGCCTTGTCCTCTGAATCCACCACGGTATCCTCAACCTTTTTCACGACCTCCTTCAAAACACCCTTCCTTCTAATCATAGCACACCTGATTGTGATCTTGGTCCTGATGCTTGTTCTTTCCATTAGAGTTATCTGAAACTCTTGTCTATCATACACCAATATCTATAGCATCATGGATCTATCCAATAAGCTGGTGGTCTTCCGTGTCATGAGTCATGGACCTGTAGATTTTACAGTAGCTTGAAACATTCTACCTTATCATGTGTTGCAATAATGGGAAGCAGCTAGCATCATGGTTTAAATGGCATATTTCACAATCCATCAGTAATGAGGGTAATGTTCTACAAGGACAACTATCCTTTGTGTGACCTTCTACTTCATAATCTATGTATCAAATCCCTATGTGTGTCTCATGTGTTGAATGTGCTGATATTTTCTCCAACTATTTGGCCATAACTACTATTTGTGCTTCTAAAAATGGACTCACCCTAGTATCTATGCTTCTAACTACCTTAGCAAACAAGGCTGCTTCAAGTGCTTCACATGGATCAGTGTATGTCTTATGTGATAATTCCCTCCTAAAAAGGGTAATCAAGCCCCCAACGAACCATTTTACATGTTGGCTTGCTTGTATGTCATAAGAAAGCTTTGATAACAACATTTTAAACCGTGCATCATACTCTCTAACACTTTTAGTAGTTCCTTGCTTAATATCCTTGAGTGAACTTATACTCTTCTTCTCAAACTCATGGATATGAAACTCTTTAAGGAATGCATCCTTTAAAGTTATATAATCTACGCAAGTCTAATTAGGGTCAAAATTTATGTACTAGATGTGTGCATGCCCTTATAACGTAGTAGAAAATTGGCTTTCCCTACGCTTAGAAGCTGTGATTTCTTTTTCATGCCACAATATTTCACACATATGCACATGTTCAATAGCATCTTCTATGCCCTTATACTCTAGAAAACAAATAGACATTTCCATGTAAATATTTTGGGGTTAGTGCGGACCTTGCCCACCTGATCCAGAACCTCCTATGTTTCCCCTACCTCTAGAACCTCCAGATCCGCTTGAACCAAAGCTACTTATGCTTCTTGATCCCAAACCTGTAGCTAGGGTCAGACCAGAAGATGTACTTCCTTGTGTCCCAATAGTAGAACTGAACTATACACTGACAATTTGTGAAGTGTTACTACTCCCAGAAGTTAATCTGCCCACTTGTATTATGTGTTGATGATACACCTAAAAAGGTACTCCCATATAACAATGAATCAGTTTGTGTTGCCATCATTGTGCCTCTTATAAGACTCACTCCTACTGTCCCAGTGCTTTAACTAGCTTGTTGACTACTTTTTGTACTAGATGCTGGAAAACCAAATGCAAGGGAAAGGTTTCCAGGTGGATTCAAATGCGTGCTCATGGCCCAAGTAGTCTTTACTGGCACACTTTTACGTGAGGCCGAGGAAGGATCCCTGTCATGCTTTCTAAGATGGGGGAGCTCCTGATGCTCTAGCTCCACATCTTCTACATGAGCTTCAAATCCTTTACAAGCCATCTCTCTCCTCAACACCATACTTTTTGCTATGCTATGTTGCTTCTCTATGTCCCTCTCACATGCCTCATTATACTTAATCCTCCTTTCCTCTCTCTACCTTTCTACCACTAGGTCTGTCATCCTTCACCAAACTTGCTCCTGCCCATGTGCGTGGTGGGGTTTAGTTAGCCATCATTTTACTCTCCATATTCAAAGGTACCATCAGAATCTTGATCGTCATTGGAATGCCTTGCAGGTAAGTTCCCCTTGGATATCATAAAAACTAGAATTTAACTACCTCTAGATATAAATAAGTGGAAATTGAGTACTCCAAGATATAACTATTCAAAACACTACAGAACCACGTATCCATAGCTTGAGTCCAAATCAAATCAACATCATAAAGGGCCTGAAATTATTCCTACATCTAGAAAAGGGCATGATACCTCCAATTCTGCTTAGATGTATAAGCAATCAGCCACTCGTACAATTCTACTAGAAAGATAGTGAAAAATTTCTCATATAAACTATCAAATAGATTTTATTCCATCCACATGTGTGCATTAAACTCAAATCCAGTGTTGAACCGCTGTGTGTATTCTTCTTCCAAATCATGTATCCACTCTTCAACACTTTCTAAGGTCAACCGGTATGTCTTCATCGTGAACCATCCTAAAAACAACTAAAAAAGAGGTCCCATAAATGGAATCAATGATGCAGCCTAGAATTTAGTAATACAAACCCAATAAGATCCTAGACGCACTGGCACATCACTCAGCCTAGATTGAGTGCTCAACCAAAGCGTGAAAAGGTACCAGGTCCCTCTTTAGGGTTGTTGTTGTAGGATGTTAGCATGATGAAGACTTTAATCATTCAGATCTACAGCTACGATATTCTTTAATCAGTGCATATTCATATCTAGATCTAGAAAATAACAGATAACCATAATGCAATCAAGCATGCAATACTCAACTATAAACATGATAACATCTTGATTCAGTCCATAACCTCCATTACATTAAATGTAGTAAATACACAAAAGCTTCATTATAATAACAGTAGTATACGCTTATGCGCGTAACATATTTAGCAGCATAATCTCACTATATCTCAGTTCTCACACCTGCATGCTCTCTCTCTCTCTATCTCTATGTATGCATTTATATCTCTACAGTTTACTACATACTTATAAGGGTGGGGAATTTCCCTTCACCGCTTATCTAATCCCAAAATAGGTCGCATTTTATTACTAGCCACATGTCGTTACAAAAATAGCCACACATGAAAGTGTGCTAACAATAGACTACTGGTAGTTGACTAACAGTAGTAGATCTATTTCTAGCATGTGTCCATGTAAAGCGCTTTATATCTGGTCCTCCAAAAATAGCCAATGTGTGACGCACAAGTCTCCAATCAGTTTGAGTGCTCAACACGCTATCTCCAAAAATAGATCCTTATTATGAAAATGGACAAGTCTTGAACCTGTTTCTATTCCTTGAGCACGATCCTTTCCGATACTTCTATGCCTTTAAATACACTCTACTTACCTACGTGAACCTTCTGTATTTCCTTCACTAATTTCTAGAAACTAACTGGTCAAAAACCACCCAAACTCTTGAATATCCATAAAGAATCAACTAAGTGTGCTCTTTCTCTTTTGTTTTGATAGTTTCTCGATCAATTTTCACTTTGGATAGTTTTATTTTTATTTGTACAATTAATGGTGGAAGTTAATTAAATTAGAATATCTATCTGTAACATTATTCATCCTTTTTATGTATGTTATATAAAACATCTCAAACTTAAAGGAATGAAAAATCCACTTCCCAAAAAAGTGAAATTAATCACATGTTAAGCTATTACAAGTTCTTCATACCCCTCATATTTTCCCTCCTACATAAAAAAACCATTGGATTCCAGCTCAAAGCATATGTAGTGCCCACATTTTTATAGCCTCAATTGTTTGTTGTTCTCTTTACTCATAGGCATGTTTTGACAGGTAATTGATATATTTTGGACATTTTAATCTGATCTTATTAGACATGTATGGAGATTTAGGTGTATAACACCAATTTATCTTGATTACTATGTTGTCACCTTATCTTATGATGTCACGATAACTAACTATTATGATGGTGTTTGGACCATATTTATAATTGATGGATACTCAGTGTAGATTGCATGGTTGGATCTTATGGATGTATGTCACTTTATTGTTATGTCTAACTCATGGTGAATTGTGTATAATTATGCATGTTGTCGCATTTTCGATTCCAGAATGAAGATATGCTAGTATAGAATTCATTGATTTCTTATTGAGTAGTTGATTCACATTTTATCGGATAGGTGTGTTTAATGTGTGCAATGAGTGTGCAGGTGACAGGTCATAGGAGAACGTGGGATTTAGGCCAGCTACACAATTTTGCACAAGTAGCCCATGGGGCTAAGTCCTAACCGTGTTTATTGTATGAGGCCTTAGTATTAGAGTTTATTGTTTTGGGCACCATGAGTGACCCTCATTTGTAATGTAATATGTCTTGTAATATTAATCTTGCTTAGGATGTTTAGTTTGTGTTGTAAACTTGTTTTGGGGACTTAATGACCCCACTTGCATTAAGTTTTGAGTTTGTATAATGATGTATTTAATCAAAGGGGATTAGGGTCACATGTGAACCCTTGGGTGGGCCCCACATCCTCTACCCTTGTGCCCAAATGTGCCAAACCCGAAATTGGGCTATTTTAGGCATTTTTAGTGACCCCTTTTTAGTTTGGGAGTTCACTTAGCATGAAAATGGGCCCTTGGACCCTACCTAATAGGTAGGGGGCTTAATTCCAAGGCATAGAGGGAGTTTCCCTCCCATTTTTCCTCCCTTTGGTCACATCCATGTAAGGTGGATGGGTATGTGTGCTTTGTTAAAAGTTACACAAGTTTGTTTTGTTGTTCATTTTGAGTAATTTGGGAGAAGAGGGTTAAAAGATATTTTATCCTTTCTCCCTTTTATTTTGAGAATCTTTGACCTTGAGGGAAGAGAGGGGTGACACATGTCACCCCCTCATTTGTGAGGATTTTTGTTGGCTCCTCTTCAAATTCTCCCTCATGGGGAAAGAAGAGAACTTTTTTTTGGGAGCTTTTTCTTGGAGGCTTGTGGATTTTGGAGCTAGAGCTTGCTTGGATAAAGAAGAGGAAAAGTTAGAGTGTTGGAGAGCTTTTGGAGGTAGGCTCCTTGAGCTCATTTTTCTTTATGTTTCATATCATGTTAGATTGTAGTTTTGTTTTGTTTAAAATGTGTGTTGCTTTTGGGTGTGGCTATTTGTTGTTATGTTTGTTATTTTATTTTCCTCCATCCATCATATGGCATGATGGATTTTTGGAGTTTGTGGGGGAAGAGAGAGGGATTTTTCCCTCTCAATCCTCATGGCTTGATGGGAAAGCCATGTAGGATTTTAGTTACTCCCCTCAAATGGTTTGAGGTGGGGAAGGTGGTTCATATGGCTTGAACCCCCTTCCCCATTCTTGGAGAGGAAACCCCTTTGGGGTTTGAAAATCCTCCCAAGAAGGATTTTGGTGAATGGATGGAGAAATAAGGAGGGCTTGATGACTTTGGAGGAATAAGGAGGTTGTGGAGATCATTGTTTTTGTGTAACCAATGTTGGCTACACTTTTGGCTTTTAGAGATATCTTTATTCTCTTCCCCATCTTAGAGGTAGAACATGGTTTCTCCTCTTTTTCATCTTTGCAAAATTGGTGTTTGTCTTAATATTTGTCTTATCTTTATGTGAATGTAATGTTGGTTGTCTCCCTATATCTTGTGCAAGTTGTGGAATCTAGTCCTCTTTCCCATGGGCTTGGGGGAGGCTAGCATGTCTTCCAACCTTGGAAAGGCATGTAATGATGCCTAAAGGTTGGGTGGTTAAACAAGCTCCTTTCTCCTTGTGTTGGTCATTTGGAAACTTTTGGAGTTGGAAAGCTAATGGAGGACATATGAAGGCACTTATCAATTTGGAATTCCCCTTGTCTCCTTCACCAGTTTATGGACTTCATTTTCATTGTATCTTGAAAAGAATAGCTTGTGGAAGCTTTCCTTGTGTTGTAAACACCCTCTTTTGTATTTAGAGTTATATGTAAACTAGTATCACATTTGTTGATAAATCTACCCTTAATATTAGCATGTTACCTTGTATTGCTTTTCTTTGAATGTTTGGTATGTTATGGAACTACGTTACGCCTTTTTGGAAACTTAAATATTTGAAATAAAGGCTTGTAAGATAGTGAAATTTTTCTTAATATGAAGTGTTGGGACTCCATTTGGAAGGAAAGTGAGTTATTAGAAAAATTGTTATTCTTGTTGTTGATATCCCTCTTGTTAAATCATGTAATACGATTTTATTAAATAAATAAATCAATCAATCAATCAAATATAAAGTATCATTTTTGCAACACATTTCTCCTTATAAATGTTTACAATTTATAAAATGGAATAAAATTAGTCTTTACTTTCCTTCCTGATTAATTTATTGACAATGAATGGATGAGTATAAGTGGATTGTATGTTTCTACCTCTTCACTTAGAGGTAAATTAGTCAAATTGTTTCTTTTCCCTTTAAAAATCTCATTGCTTCATATTGTGAACTCATTTTAAAAAAATCTTAATGTACATATTGGAAAATTTTAGTTCCATTATTTGGCCAAGTTTAGTAAATAGAGATCCTGAATTTTACAACTTGAAATAATCTTCTTCTACAGTGTATATAAAGTGATTTTGAAATGCATTTACATACCTAATATGGTTATTATAATATAAGGTATATTAATATATAAAGTTTATATATTATATATTATATTATTGAATATCAGGTTATATTATAAAAATAAATAATGTAAATTTATTATAATTCATATTATATTGTTGCACAATACAAACATATTTTTTTATTAACGTATATAATATACACTTACACACACACACACACACAATAATAACAATTATAAACACATTGTGGATGTTTATATATATAGAAATAAATATATATTATACATATATAAATATGTATATATATATAAGTATTTACATATTTTTACATAATAAAAGAACAAATAAACAAAAAGTATTATCAATAAACAAATATGGGGAGGTTTTTAAGATTTAAACCAAGGAAAAGAAATAGCTTTCACTTGTCGGCCGAGCCCCCCCACCCCTGCGCCACCGCCGTGGCTACTGCCCCCCCATCCTTCACTCCAACATGTCACACCTCCATCCCTCTCCCTTCACCTCCAATCTGCCAAAGCAATGCGTCCTGGTTACACCTTCTCCACCCACCAAACCATCATCTCTCCGCCATTACCATCCTCCTCACCACCTCCCAACCATGACACCACTTATCCTCCAACACCCATGCACCCCTACACTCAGAGATTTCACGGCCACACTACCTCACAACCATTATCCTTCCTTATGCAAGCCTACACCTCCTCCATTTACTACGGTCACTCTTTTTACTCCAAAAAAAAATATGTATTACAATAATGGGTCATTGTTATAGATTTCATACACAATAGACCAATGAAGATTCCTCATCAAACTCCATGAATCCAAAGCTCCATAGCTCCTCAACCTGTGCACAAGAAGAATGACAAAATAAAACAAAATGAAAGAGAAACATGATATGGAAAAGAAAAGATAAAGATGATTAGGGAAACTTTAGGGAAATTTCGAAATCAATGGTCAAGATTTGAATTGATCCTATGGTTATCCTTCAATCCTACCTTTCTTTAAGTCATGATATTTTTATGGGAATGGAAAATAAAATTAAAAGGGGTGTGTGAGCAAACTAATTAAAAGGGGGGGGAAACTAATTAAGAGGGGTGTAGACTTTAATTTATAACCCTAGTAACCTTAATAGAAGTAAAATAATTAAATTATCTAGTTGGGACTAGTGTTTATTTAATTTTGAGTAAATTATATTAATATAAATTAACTATTAACGGGATAGGTGAAGTAAACATTGGTATTATTTTAGTTCACTTCAAAAAAAAATTACCCACAAATTTTAGTCATTCTTGGTGTGTTTTTTGGTGTCCCAAGGTGGGGCATTACATTTGGTATCAGAGCGAGGTTTACACACGCGAACACTCTGGGTAATTAATTAACTAGTCGACTATATTTTAATAACATTAAAATAAATAAATAAATTTAAAAAAAAAACAATCGCTATAATTTAATAATCTCTTCACTCACCTCGTGCACAGGATGGCACCCATGAGACGACATTCGGTTAAGGGTTTAGGGCGTAGTTCACCTATGCCTAAACCACAGGCACCCGAGTTAGGGCCTCAGATCTTAGAGGCTCTTCAACAGTTGATCGGTGTTGTGCAGCAGCACCTTCCACCACCACAGGAGGCGAGAGAGGAGGAGATTCCATTAGGAGATGAGGAGCCGATAGGCGAGGACGCACACTCAGAGCTGCCAGAGCATGATACCCCGAGGCGGGAGAGGTCACGTAGCCCTTCCATTCACCACGAGAGGGTAGCTTCATACCATCGTAGCCGCTCACACAGTCTTAAGGGATCATTTCGGGATAGGCGACCCCACTCACCTGTTGGACTACATCGCCAGGATCAAGATACAGGCAATGTGATTAGAGACCTTCTTCGCTTGCAGCCACCTACTTACACTGGCTCTACAGATGGCTTTGGGGCTGAGTCATGGCTCCTTAGCCTGGATAGCTACTTTGGCTTGCACTCTTATGAGAGCAATGTCAAGGCCAGGTTTTCCATACACCTCCTCCAAGACGCAACAGGCATTTGGTGGAGGAATGAGGAGCGGAAGCTCCATTTGACTCGAGAGACAGTGACTTGGGAGTTGTTCGAGGAGTGATTTAGGGCCCGCTATATGTCAGAGCATTTCGTGCAGAAGAGGATTGATGAGTTTCATGACTTACGACAGGGATCTAGCATAGTAGCACAGTATGAGAGCAGGTTCCTGGATCTTCTGTAGTATGTGGACTACCTGCAAGATAAAAAATATAGGTAAATAGGTTTATTCAAGGCCTGAATGCAGACATAGTAGGAGCAGTTAGGATGCTATCTCCTCCCACGCTTGAGAAGGTTGTTGAGAAGGCCTACTTAGCTGAGGAGAACAGGACCAAGGAATAGGAGCACCGAGATAGAAACAAGAGCAAGTTTCAGGATAGGATTCAGGCCTTTCAGAGTTAGAGGTCACAAGGGACAACACCACCCCCTAGAGGAGGATTCTAGCCTCCACCAGCAGCTACGAGGGCTCCACCGCACCCATAGCAGTAGACACAACATCATGGCCACCAGCAGCAGAGGGCTAGACAGACTCAGAGCTTACAGAGAGGTGGTACTCGAGGAGGTTTTGGTGGAGCCAGGGATAGGAGGAAGGGTACTCAGAAGGTATAACCTAGCTCGCACGTAGTAGTCCGCTAGGGTTGGACTGGCAGGATCAGTTCACTAGAGTACAGGAGGGACCCCATCTCAGAGGGGTACAGGAGGATGTTTTATTTGTGGGTCTCCTGATCACTATGTGCGTATGTTCCCACACAAACCCACTACCATGGATATACAGAGAGCTTCTAGATCTGAGCAGACGGTGGGTGATGTAGGACGTGCCCATCGTGTATATGCAGTGGTTGACAACCGTCAGGTTGAGCATCAAGCCACTGTTATTGAGACGACAGGTACTATCAGGGGTATTTTTGTCTCAGTCTTTTTTGATTCAGGTGCTTCAGATTCTTTTATATCTCCTATTGTAGTGGACCAGTGTGGGCTAGTGGTGGCTAGGCAACTAGATAGTTGGCAGGTTGAGTTGGCCTCTGGGGCCAAACTCGTCATGGACTTGTATGTGGAGAGTTGTGTACTTGATTTGGGAGCCTTCTCCACTACACTTGACCTCTGAGTTATTCCTCTAGGATCCTATCAGGTAGTTTTGGGTATGGATTGGCTCGAGGCTCATCGGGCTAAGGTAGATTACATAAATAAGGTCATTGAGTGTCAGGATGATCTTGGGAGTGCAGTTGTGATATCAGGGATGTAGAGGCCTATCTCTTTGCATATGATCTCAGCTAAGAAACTCAAGTGGAGCATGCGTAAAGGTTGTCAGTTGTTTGCTATCACCATCAGTGATCGATCAGAGAGCACCCCAGAGCATTCACCCTTAGATGATCATGCAGTTTTGAGGGAGTATGCAGATGTGTTTCCAGGTGAGCTTCCAGGGTTACCACCCCGCAGAGAGGTGGATTTCACCATTGATTTAGTGCTGGGATCCGCACCAGTTTCTAGGGCACCCTATCAGATGACGACTCCAGAGCTTCATGAGCTCAAGATTCAGTTAGAGGAGTTATTGGAGAAGGGTCTCATTCATCCTAGTGTATCTCCTTGGGGAGCGCCAGTCATATTTGTGAAGAAGAAGGATGGTTCTCTCAGACTTTGTGTTGACTTCAGGAAGCTCAACAAAGTCACAATAAAGAACTGTTATCTGCTCCCCATGATTGATGACTTGTTTGATCAGATGCGGGGAGCTAGAGTGTTCTCCAAAATTTGATCTCAAGTCAGGGTACCATCAGTTGCGCATATCAGATGCAGACATTCATAAGACAACTTTTCACACACGTTATGGGCATTATGAGTTCACAGTTGTTCCATTTGGTTTGACTAATGCCCCAGCTATCTTCATGAGCCTCATGAATGGAGTATTCAGGACCTTTCTGGATCACTTTGTCTTAGTGTTCCTAGATGATATATTGATATATTCTCATTCCGAGGAGGAACACGAGGAGCATTTGAGACAGGTACTACAGGTTTTGAGAGAGCAAAAATTGTATGGGAACTTGGAAAAATGTAGCTTCTTTCAGAATAGAGATTCAGTACTTGGGTCACATCATATCAGGAGAGGGTATCTCAGTAGATCCCTCTAAGATACAGGCTATCATGGATTGGCCAGCACCCACATCAGTCACTGAGGTGAGGAGTTTTATGGGTTTAGCAGGTTACTACCACAGGTTTGTTCAGGATTTCTCCAGGATTGCTCACCCTATTACTTCTCTTCAGAGAAAAGGGAAGAAGTTTGATTGGTCAGAAAAGTGTGAGCAGGCCTTTCAGTTGCTTAAGGAAAGGTTAACCACGGCGCCCATCTTAGCAGTTCCAGACCTGACAGAGGACTTTGTTGTTTGTACTAATGCATCACTAGAGGGTTTGGGAGCCATCCTTATGTAGGAGAATGTCAGGTGATTGACTTTGAGTCACGTAAGCTCAAAGACTACGAGCTTAACTATCCTACCCATGATTTAGAGCTTGCAGCAGTCGTTCATGCACTTGTGCATTGGCGTCATTTCCTTTTGGGTAGACCTTTCATTTTGAGGACTGACCACCATAGCTTACAGCATATCTTCTCACAGTTGAACCTCAATGCTCGACAATGGCGTTGGATGGAGTTCCTATGTGAGTACGACATGGAGGTACAGTATATCAAAGGGAAGGAAAATGTCATTGTAGATGCACTTAGTAGACGACGACATGTACTTGCTTCATTGACATTATAGTCAGATTTGAGAGGCAGAATTCTTGAGCATCTTCCAGAGGATAGGTTTTATGAGGGTGCTAGACAGATGTTGGAGTCACAGGGTTCCTTAGAGGGAAGATATTCAGGGTGCATTTTAGAGACAAATGGTTTACTTCAGTTTCATAGGTGCATCTATGTGCCTAAGTTAGGTGATCTGCGTAGCTTCATCCTCTTAGAGGCTCATCAAGCTCCATATGCAGCACATCCAGGAGTGAAGAAAATGCACGCCAATTTGAGGGAGTTATATTATTGGCCAGTATCTTCGATGAGACATAGCAGATTTTGTTGCACAATGCCTTGAGTGTCAGAGGGTCAAGGCAGAGCATTCTCATCCCACAGGACTCTTACATCCTCATGATATTCCAGAGTGGAAGTGGGATGTGATCTCCATGGACTTCATAGTAGGAATCCCTATGTCTTCTTACCATCATGATGTCATTATGGTCACTGTGGATAAGTTGACCAAGGTTGTGCATTTCTCGCCAACCAAATTCACCTATAATGCACAGGACATGTTTAAAGTATTTATGGAGGACATTGTTAGATTGCATGGTATTCTGAAGACCATCATCAATGACAGGGATACCATTTACACTTTAGTTTTCTGGACTTCCTTTCAGGCTGCTCTGGGTACTTAGATTAATTTCAGCTCAGCATATCATCTAGAGACAGATGGACAGATAGAGAGGGTTAATCAAGTACTGGAGGACATGTTGAGGATGTATGTGATGGACCAGCAAAAGAAGTGGGAAGATTACCTTCATTTAGTTGAGTTTGCATACAACAACAGCTATCACAGTTCCATTGGTATGGCTCCTTACCAGGCTTTGTATGGACGACCTTGCAGGACACCTCTAAGTTGGGACAGACTAGATGATAGGATTATTCTTAGACCAGCTTACCTACAGGACTTAGAGTAGCAGGTTGTTTGATTAGACAGCATCGTCTTGAGTAGGCTAGAGCATCGCCAGAAGGTGTATGCAGAACACCAAGAGGATTGATCGTCACTTCTCAGTGGGTGACAAAGTCTTCTTGAGAGTTCGTCCACATAAGAGCCCAATCCACTATGGAAAGGGTTCTAAGCTATCGCCGCATTTTGTGGGGCCCTTTGATATGTTAGAGGTCATCAGTCTGGTTACCTATTGCCTAGCTTTTCCACCACGCCTTGCACGGGCCCACGATGTATTTCCTTTTTCTATACTATGTAGATATGTACCCGATGTTTCTCATGTTTTGGATTGGTCAGCATTACAGGTAGAGGATGGAGGGCAGTGGAGACTGGAGCCAGTACACATACTGGAGCACCGGAGGTTGGCCCTTTGGGGTCGAGACTTGGACCAGGTTAGAGTGCAGTGGGACAGATATGATGAGACAACAGCTACCTGGGAGGATGCTACACCATTGAGGGCCAGATATCCCTATCTCTTTCAGTGACTTCCAGGAGGAAGTCTAATTTTAGTAGAGGGGGATGTAGTGCCCACATTTTTATAGCCTCAGTTGTTTGTTGTTCTCTTTACTCATAGGCATGTTTCAGCAGGGAGTTGATATATTTTGGACATTATATTAGGATATTTGAATCTTATTAGACATGTATGGAGATTTAGGTGTATAACGCAATTTATCTTGATTACTATGTTGTCACCTTATCTTATGATGTCATGGATACTAACTGATATGATGTTGTTTGGACCATAATTATATTTGATGGATACTTAGTTTAGTTGCATGTTTGGATTCTATGGATGTATGTCACTTTATCGTTATGTCTAACTCATGGTGAATTGTGTATAATTATACATTTTGTCACATTTTTTATTCTAGAACAATGATATTCTAGCATAAAATTCATTGATTTCTTATTGAGTAGTTGATTCACATTTTATCAGACAGGTGCATTTAATGTGTGCAATGAGTGTGTAGGTGACAGGTCACAGGAGAACATGGGATTCAGGCCAGCTACACAATTTTACACAAGCAGCCCACGGGGCTAAGTCATAACTGTGTTTATTGTATGAGACCTTAGTATTAGATTTTATTGTTTTGGGCACCATGAGTGACCCTCATTTGTAATGTAATATGTCTTGTAATATTAAACTTGCTTAGGGTGTTTAGTTAGTGTTGTAAACTTGTTTTTGGGACTTAATAGCCCCACTTGCATTAAGTTTTGATTTTTTATAATGATGTGTTTCAAAAGGGATTAGGGTCACATGTGAACCCTTGGGTGGGCCCTCACATCCTCTACCCTTGTGCCCAAAATGTGCCAAACCCGAAATTGGGCTATTTTAGGCATTTTAAGTGACCCCCTTTTAGTTTGGGAGTTCACTTAGCATGAAAATGGGCCCTTGGACCCTACCTAATAGGTAGGGGGCTTAATTCCAAGGCATAGAGGGAGTTTTCCTCCCATTTTTCCTCCTTTGGTCACATCCATGTAAGGTGGATGGGTAGGTGTGCTTTGTTAAAAGTTGCACAAGTTTGTTTTGTTGTTCATTTTGAGTAATTTGGGAGAAGAGGGTTAAAAGCTATTTTATCCTTTCTCCCTTTTATTTTGAGAATCTTTGACCTTGAGGGAAGAGAGGGGTGACACATGTCACCCCCTCATTTGTGAGGATTTTTGTTGGCTTCCTCTTCAAATTCTCCCTCATGGGGAAAGAAGAGAACTTTTTTTTTGGGGAGCTTTTTCTTGGAGGTTGTGGATTTTGGAGCTAGAGCTTGCTTGGATAAAGAAGAGGAAAATTTAGAGTGTTGGAGAGATTTTTGAGGTAGTCTCCTTGAGCTCATTTTTATTTATGTTTCATATCATGTTAGATTGTAGTTTTGTTTTGTTTAAAATGTGTGTTGCTTTTAGGTGTGGCTATTTTTTGTTATGTTTGTTTTATTTTCCTCCATCCATCATATGGCATGATGGATTTTTGGAGTTTTTGGGGGAAGAGGAGAGATTTTTTCCCTCTCAATCATCATGGCTTGATGGGCAAGACATGTAGGATTTTAGTTACTCCCCTCAAATGGTTTGAGGTGGGGAAGGTGGTTCATATGGCTTGAACCCCCTTCGCAATTCTTGGAGGAAACCCCTTTGGGTTTGAAAATCCTCCCAAGAAGATTTTGGTGAATGGATGGAGAAATAAGGAGGGTTTGATGACTTTGGAGGAATAAGGAGGTTGTGGAGATCATTGTTTTTGTGCAACTAATGTTGGCTACACTTTTGGCATTGGAGATCTCTTTCTTCTCTTCCCCATCTTAGAGGTAGAACATGGTTTCTTCCTCTTTTTCTTATTTACAAAAATTGTTGTTTGTCTTAATATTTGTCATGTATTTATGTGAATGTAATGGTGGTTGTCTCCCTAAATCTTGTGTAATTTGTGGAAGCTAGTCCTCTTTCCCATGGGCTTATGGGAGACTGGCATGTATTCTAACCTTGGAAAGACATGTAATGATGCCTAAAGTTTTGGTGGTTAAAAAAGATCTTTTCTCCTTGTGTTGGTCCTTTGAAAAATTTTGGAGTTGGAAAGCCATTAGAGAACATATGAAGACACTTGTCAATTTGGAACTTCTCCTTGTCTCATTCACCTTTTTATGGACTTCATTTTCATTGTATCTTGAAAAGAAGGGCTTGTGGAAGCTTTCATTGTCTTCTAAAACATTCTTTTTGTATTTGGAGTTACATGCAAAACTAGAATCACATTTGTTGATAAATCTACCCTTAATATTAGCATGTTACCTTGTATTGTTTTCCTTTGAATACTTGGAATGTTATAGAACTATGCTATGCCTTTTTGGAAACTTAAACCTTTGAAATAAAGGCTTTTAATATCAGGTTATATTATAAAATAATATAATGAAAATATATTATAATTCATATTACATTATAACACATATAAAATATATTTTAATTAACAAAACAAAACAAAACAAAACTTAAAACAAAAACAAAAAACAAAAAAATGAATTAGTAAAGAGATTGTGGTGGATGTTTGAAAGTTTATAGAAATAAATTTTATTAAGTTAAGAATGAAGATAGAAATACATATCATGTTTGGTAATAATAATAAAATGAGCAGTAATAAGACAAAAAGTAATATCAATAAACAAATATGGTGAAAGTTTTCAAGATTTAAACAAAGGAAAAAAATAGGGAGGGGCCGAGCCCTCCCTAACCTGCATTTCTTTTTTTGCAGTTAACCCGAAACTGTATACCTCACTCCCTTCACACCTCCATGCAATCTCCCTTCACCTCCAATCGACCAAAGAGTAAGCTCCGGTTACAATAGAAAACTACGGTTTTTATTTATCATTCCACGATGGTTCGAATCGATTTTCTAAAATTATTGACAAAACTTATTCATTTATATATGCGTGTGTGTAAGATATTTCTTAGGCAGATTTGTATGATTTAGCAAAAGAAATTTTGTGGGTATTTTACATACCCAACAACCCGAATTTTCAGGTGAAAAAAAATACAAAATAATAATAATAATAAAAAACTATAAATATTTATACATAATAGAAAAATGAGATTCTTCATAAAAAAATCTCCATGAATCCAAAACTCCATAGCTCCTCAACTTGTGCACCTGCAAATGAAAAATAAAACAAAATGAGAAGAGGAGAATAGAAAAGAAAAGAAAAAACATAGAGATGTTTAAGGAAACTTTAGGGTAAATTTTGAAATCAATGGTCAAGATTTGATCTATCCTAGGGCTCTCATTCAACCCTACACTCTTTAAGTCATGCACTTTTTATGGGAATGAAAAATAAAATTATTAGTGGTGTGTGAGCAAACTAATACAAAAGGGGGGGAAACTAATTAATACAAAAGGGGTGTAGACTTTAATTTGTAACCCTAGTGAACTTAATAGAATAAAATAATTAAATTATCATTGGGAAACAATGAAATACATTAATTTATCTTAATTATTTAATTATAATTAAGATAAATTAATTATTAATGGGAAACAATGAAATACATATTAATGTTTTTTTTAGTTCATTTTTTAAAAATTACCCAAATTTTTAGTGACACTTTAGTATGTTTTTCGGTGTCCCGAGGTGGGGCATTACAGCATATAAGTGTGTCCCACTTGGTGGCCAAAAGTATTTCAAAGTCTGAATTATAAATAAAAATTTAAAAATACTATAAAAAAATAAATAAATCATGTAAATTTTGGATGCCCTACACATTGGTATCTATAACCTCTTAAAAACACATGTTTTGTCATTTAATATGTGCTTGGTCATGTTTTGGTTGTCGGACATATTTTATTAAATGTACAGCAAAGTGGGACACAGTTATATTATCTGCCCCTTCCTTCAATCTTGACCTCTTTTAAGGGTGGCATGCTATTATCGGCCATTCCCATAAGGATTATAGGGATCTTAAGAATTTTTACATTTATTTCTTCCTTGGACCCCAATTCGACACCAATTTAATTATACATAAATGTTATGAGAAATATAAATCATTTTTGCAATCCCATCAAAACCACTAATCTAGGACTAACCATAACAAAGAACCTATAAATAATCTTGTAGGTAATATTGAAGGTCATATGATTATAATTACCTTAATTCACAATATGTCAATATGGATAAGGTTAATTATCAACAAATCTCACATATAAGGATCCTATGGCCAACCCCAAAAATCCTCCACCTGCTAATAAAATACTTACTAATACGTCCCATGCAAAATCCAATGATGAGCCCGCTACCTAGCTTGAGCCTCGTCCTAAACATATGTTTCCCTCACCTTACCCATATTCCAAGTCTATAGCCATATAATTTCCCATAGATGATATGTTTAGTGATGAAAAATTATTCCATTTTGATGATCCTCCCCTCCTTATTAGTATCATCATTCACAATTCCCAAGTTACTAAGATGATTCTTCGGTGGATGAAGTTTCAGGCATTAGTGTTACCTCTATCTCTATGTGTGTCATTAAAATCCCTCTGATGATGACCTTAAGTATACCCAGCTAACTTGTCATTGATTTTAAAAACCCATCATAAACCATTTTTTTGTATTTGGATCCATATTACTATAGGACCCAAGACCTTCCACTCCAAGCCGAGTGTTCTTAATATGCCTCTTTCTTACAAAATATCTTATTAACAGGCCTTATATACATCGCATGCACATAATCACATCATCTAGGCATAAATTCCTTAAATTTAGTCATAAAAACCAGCAATTATAAGTATGATGTTGATCCTAATATTTGAGACATACTTGTACCCTTCCCCAGTAAGGCCTTTTGAATTCCCACTATGCCTATGGTACATAGTGCTCCATATCTTCAATTCTATGACAGAAAACCCAAGATTGACATCACTCTTGTTACATTAAATGATGATAATAATTATGAGCTACAAAACATGGTTAATAAGAATCATCTATAATAATCCATAATTAATTCACTTCCTATAATTCTTTTATCTTGAGTCTGGTTTCTTCTCATATTAAAATATGAGGAGCATACTTTTAATGCTACCAAACACTTTTACAATCTTAAGGATGATCTCTTCAAATGTAATGAATTTGGAATCATCGATTTATTCCATGATTATCCACCTCTTTCTTCCTAATCTTGTATTATTTTGGGAATATCTTGTAAAGAGTTATATTTAACATTATTACCCCTAATAAAACTAACATACATATATGCACCATTCTACCCTCAAATGATGAGGATTACATCATGTCATAAGCACATTCTAAAAATATCAATATACTCCATTATCAAAATATCTTGGATATAATTCATACCTTTAACCACACAACGAACATGAGTGATGCTTATTTTAAGCAATCTCATGATGTCACTTATTTCACCTTACCACCTTTTGGGGCACCTCATGGTACCCACCCTTCGTTCAAATAAAAAATTCAGCTCCAAGAAATATGCAAAGAATAACTTCTTTTCTTAGATGTGCATGATACCTCACATATCATAGTTATATATAATCTCCTCCCCCTTTTGGATTCTATCTAATTTTTAGAGGACTACAAGTTCAATTGCGTTTCCTCCCAACTAACACCTCACATACGACAACACTCTCCAAATTATCTACTTCATCAAATTGTTATTACACTCTATTCTCATCCTGCTTAGGTCTATATGACAATTGTCTCATATCCCAAATACTTTGGAAATCTATTCATCTACATCTTCAATCCCACTAGCTCTATGGCATTGTACCCTAGTTAGTGCCTTTTGACACCTTTACTATCACTTTAACATCTACCCATTAGTTTTTTATGCTCTTTAGCATTGTTATCTACCTATCGGATATCGTCCTCCCCATTAACTCATAGATGGTTTATTTATGTTTTATTTTACTAATTATCTTTTGGTGTTCCTTTTTAGTGCTTTCTCTTCAGGTTATAATAAGTTATTGCACCCTCTACAGTAAGTTTGAGTGATACCGGTAGGTAAGTATGAGGTAGGTATATTTCATTTATTGGAGTTAATTATTCCTTTACAACACTTACATTACTACTTTATGTTCAACATTCAATTATAATTTTAGGTGTTGCATAGTTCTTTCTTCTAAAGACCATCTCATGTTTCACTATTGTGATACATGTTTATATTTCGTTGGGGCGTATGTATGCACCTCATTTTTTACTCTTGCTAATCATTTTGTGTAAGGGCTACTAATGTATTTTCCTCCTAAAAAGGTCCCTCAAGGGCCCTTCCAAGACTGGGGTGTGATCTGAATTGTTCATGTGGGCTAGACCACAACATTTGGGAGATGTCAAATTATTATGTCAAAGTTCCTTTATCCTCATTTTGTTTCATCCTTTTGCTCACATGTTGGATCCGTTATGTCTACTCATCTCATTATGGCCACTTTTTTACACTCATTTGTGTTCTTATCTATGCTTTCTATCATCATATACCTTATTCATTGTATCCATTTATCTTTTGGCTTTCACTTTATTCTATTTTGCACCCTTTTACCTTTGGTTTCTCCTAAGGCTGATGTCATTGACCATGGGTAATGGTGTTGGGTTTGGTTTATACCATGGCCAACACCATTTCCCATGGGTGTTCGCACTGGGTATATATGTTTGACCACCCTTGTTGTTTTATCATCACTTATTCATCATTCTAAAATGTTGCACTTGCTCACACATTAGACATTTATGCATATTTCGGCATCTAATTGTTATACTTGAGGTTTTGGAGCTTTCCCTTTTGCATTTGGGTCACCATGGTAAGCTAGGACTAGAGGTCTTCCACTTGAAATTTCTCCTCCACTCATAACAATTATCTCTTGGTGTTATTGTCTTTGGGGAGGATCAAGTATCAACAACCACACTTCATGTAAATATTTCCAACCCTGTTTATCTTTTTTATTGTTTTTTGTTGTGTGGATGGTTGGTCATTCATTACTTTAATTTAATGTAGATTTATGTTTTTTTATCTATTGTTTTATGTTATTATGGTATGCCCCTTGGCCTTATCCATCTCTTAATATATTGTTATTTTGAATCCTACTAGTATACCTCTCTTTATATTAGATATATGCCTTGGAAACATATAGCTATCTTAGAGTTAGGACTATTATCCTGTAGAATTACAACACTATTACTCCTTGAGCACCTTTAGTGTCTACATCTTGTGTGCATGCCTTGAATTGATCCCCAACATTTGAAAACCCATGCGGGGATCCACTTTAGCTCGTCATACAAATATAAACATGTTTTATTTTCTTATTGTTGTAATCATTGAGAATATAGTGTTTGTGATACTTACATTACACTAGAAAGCCTACTAAAATGCATTATAGTTGTGTTTCTATATAAGTTTCATTCCTAAAGGGGTCAGATCGATACATGTCCCTACATCCACCTACCTTTTTGATAGTTTTACAAGGTTTTGATGCAACATTAAGGTTTTAGAGAAGTAGAGAAATTTCTCAATGACTTGTAATGAATAATGGAAAAATGAGCACGGTTTTTAGAGCATATGATTCGGGTCTTCAAATAAAATACAAATCTGATGACAGTTTCTATAATCATACTATTATAGTTATGGTTGTGCCACTTAAATGCTTCTCTTCATAAATTTTTGTAAGCCTTCTCCACCTCAATGGTTGAACATAGTTTCTAATACCACTTTTCTATGATTATAAAGCAATCAATTAATACAATTAAATTCAATTATAATATAGCTAGTTATATAGCATTGTTGGTGTAAATCCACTTTCCATGCCTACAAGATTTAGTGGAATGCAACTATGTATGGTTTGTTGGTTTTATGCTAAAATATTTTAATATACTCATCGGACGCCATTGTGTACTAACATGGCTACAAAACAAAACAACAAAAGAAAACAAATCATTATATAAAATTCTTATCAGGCCATATATTCCAAATGCAACATTATCCATAATATCTTAAAGTTTTTGGCTCTTCGTTGAAGTGGATTCATACTATCTTCCAATCCTTCCACTTATAATTCTTTATTTCATAAATAAATCTATTACGGGATTCACACATGCTACCTACAATATTCAATTAAATTTATTTGTTTTTTAATGAAAATATTTGGAAAAAAATTTATGTTGATTTCAATAAAGTACTTTAAAAAAAAAGATTTTTTTGGTTATTAATAATATTGTTATTTTCAGTATTATATTTTAAAAAGAGTATTTGGAGGTGGAACACCTCGAAACCCTTCTCAATCTTTAGATAATGCCCCTTGTGTGGTCAATCAAGTGCCACTTGAATATCTTTCTATTGCTCTTCTTTTGAGAGGTGTGGCTTAGGCTATTGTGGGCAATGTTACTTTACATCATAACCGAGGAAGTTTCTCCCCTTGTGTATGTCAACATTTTCCAATCAAAGTTGGTGGTGGTAGAACTTTTGACAAAATTAGCGGTTGAAGTAGTGAGTTTGGTCTATAGGCACCACCATCGCAGGATGAATTCTCCCCCTGGTGCTTGTCATCTCACTGACTAGGAGGGAAAGGTAAAAGGAAACAAGAATGTTAATGACAAAACTGAAAACCCATACCTAATAAGACGGATCCACTAGGTAGGAATGACTAGGATTGCAACCATGACAATTCTTCTTTACCTAAATACTACCCACCATATTCAGTTTTACAACTTTATTGCTTTGTGTTGTAGTGTTGGTGATTACGGGACTTACTTTTTTTATAAAAATGATTGAAACATTTTTATTAGATTCATATAATAATTACGTGTACTTTAATGTAAAGTATTATTGGTTCTATTCCACTTTAGAATATGATTATATTCCACATAATTTCTCATATGATTATTCTATTATACACTTTTCAATAAATAAATAAAAATATATATTGGTAATTGTTGCCACTTGAAATGTGTTTGATTTTGGTCGTGAGCACCCTTTGTACTTTTAATATAAAAACGTGCTCTAATAGTAAAAATGTCTTATAATTAGTTAAGTTCCAATAAATTATTATTGAAAACGATTAAATTGTGAAACTTCAACACCCACTAGCACCAAAAAAAAACACTCACGTCATAAGTAGAATGCATTGGTTGGATAAGCTTTTCCTTTTCCCTTTCCTTTCCTTGGAACATTAATTCTTCCTTTTTCCATGGGACATGTATACCTTTATCCACATAATAACCAAATATATTTGATCCTTCCTTCCACCTCTAAAGAAAAGTGATATTCCAAAAATACGAAGCAGGCTATGCTGCCGCGTACACAAATTGATGGAGCTTTCAACGGATACAGATTTATACTCCTCAAAAGTTTTATACTAATCATTTTGCTTTCCTTTTTTGGGAATCCCTCGCGCCTCTACTATTGTGAACTAATTCCTTTCCATTTCTGAAACACTATTATATATTCCAGTAGGAATAACTTAATTTACCACCACCTTTTCTTTACGTGAAGAAAGACTTACTATTATTCTAAATTATGGGAATAACGTTATCTACCCATCTTCCTCTTTAATTGAAAAGTTTGGACAGAATCTTACCGCTCAGAGTAAACTCCTGATGCGTTTACATTCCATAATTTGAGAACATTCATTCATACCCAGAATTTAACACTCTATAAAGTTCTCAACTTTGTTATTAAATTCATAAAATCTTCTTTGGATGACAGCTAAAAGTTGGGAAGATCACGAGGAAAGTCTACATAGGGAGACACTCTCTATATATATTCCAAGTGCAGAGTGGAGATTGAGGTATACTTTGAGCTTCAGATTTTAAGATCTTAATTAGAACTGTAAATCATGGAGATTATTGAGTTGCATCAACACCACAATAATCTTGTCAACTTTCTTTTCCAGGAGGTGATTTATACATTTTTAAAAGTTTAACTTTTTTTTTTTTTTCCCCTAGCATAAGTTGTTAAGTCGTCGGTGTGTCGATGTTGACTGTCCCAATTTTACACTAAAAAACACACAAAAATGTATAACAACCACCTAAATTGACAGTGTATTGGTATTGAGCATCTCCAATTTAACACTAAAAAGCGTACAAGAAGCTTCTATTCTAAAGGCTAAAAAATGTACAAGAATAGAGGCTCTTCTAAGAAGAAGCCTCTATTCTATAGTCGGCACGCATATTTAGCATAACAAACGCTAAATATGCAGCGACCATATAATAGAGACTTCCACTTAGAAGAGTTATATTAGATAGCACAAAGGGTAAATTTTCCTTTGAACAATCATGGTTTTTGTGAAATTTGTGGTTATTAGGACTTGTTCGTTGCACAGGGATTTTTAGATGAGCAATATACTCAGCTGCAACAGTTGCAAGACGAAAGCAATCCTCATTTTCTGCAGGAAGTGTTTTCCTTGTTTTTTGAGAACTCGCACAAATTGTTGGATAATATACAAACCACACTGTATGTTTTTCATACTTCCTCTTCAATAAATATTGAAAATCAATGCTAAGAGTGTAATAATATGGACATTATCGTATCTTTTTAAGTGAAGGAATTAGATAGTCAATTCATGGAAATATGCAGAAATAAGGAACCAGTTGATTATAGAAAATTGGATGCTTACTTGCATCATTTTAAGGGTAGCAGCTCAAGGTATGTTATTGCAATTCTTTTTTTAAGTTTTAATTCATCACATGTTTTTGTTTTAACAACTTACATTAATATTTGCATGATATTTTTGTTCTTGAAACCAACAGTGTGGGAGCACAGAGAATTATGACTATATGCATCCCATTTCGTGCATTTTGTCATGCCAAAATGAGAGATGGGTGTATCAAATTTCCTAGTTTGATTTCAAAATTTTGGGGTGTTTTTTTTAATTATCTTGTATCATTTTACTTGTTAATATAATATAAGATCTTATATATATATATATATATATATATATATATATATATATATATATATATATATATATATATATATATATATATATATATATATATATATATATATATATATATCCTTTTTAGTTTGAAGCATTTCCAATGACATGAATTTTGAAGTATTATTGGTTGAATTTACATTTTAAAAAAGTTTTCATCTTCATTTGCAAGTGCTTATAGTGTCTACAACAAGTGAAGCAACAATATCATCTACTTAAGGACAAGCTGGAAGATCTATTTAAGGCAATTAATTATCCACTTGAACCGTAAATAAAATCTTAAATAAACTTCATCAATTTCTTCGTCTTGCTCAAATTGAAGATAGGTTTATAGCTGAATATCATAAATACTGTTGTTGATTTGGAGTAGAGACCTAAAAAAGGATTTGATTTAATTGCAGATGGAGCAACAAATCTTAAGAGCAGGTGGGACAATTACAATAATAAATTGAGATCAATGAGGAAGTAATCCGAGTGGCACAACAAAGAAATGTTTCAATTGAAGTATGAAACCTTCTTGGACTACTTCTGTAGGATTAAGGTGAAAGCTGGTAAAAGGAAGACTATAATGTAGTGATAATATATATGTGGATTCTCACAAAGAGATTGCAAAGCATGAGTTGGTTTGTACGATTTCATTTAATGTCATGTTACATATTGTATTGTATCGAGGTAGTATTTTGAGTCTTAATGTGGAGGGAAGTTCTTTGTTTCTTTTTATTGGAATTGAAAAGTGTATTTTTATTTGTAAATAATAATAGTGCATCATTAATCCTACAAAAAAAAATGAAAATGATAGAAAGAATCACATCTACATTGAGCTTTAAAAAAAAAGTTTGGGAATAAAATTGAGCTTACATCATCAAAAACAACACCAAAATTAAGGCTATATAATAATTATAAACATAGTAAATATATGGTTCAACCAAAACAAAGTGTTAAAATGAAACAATCAAAAAGCAATAACCACCAAACACAAAAAACAAGGAAATTAGGTAGCAGTGAATAATATTATGACTTAGAGGGAGAGGTGGGGGTGGGGGAGGGCAGACGAGGGGTAGAGGAGAGTGGAAGTGTATTAGGCTTTCCCCCCAGCCACTACTTCTTGGAGTGTCCACTTTGTCAGGTATGGTGTTAGCCTAGTTTTCATGTTAAGGAACAAAGGTCGGGGGAGTTGAGGGGAAGTGTATTAGGATTTCTCCCCAGCCACTACTTCTTAGAGTGTCCACTTTGTTGATGTAGGAGCGTCACTCCAAACATGTAATTTTGGCTTGTAATCTCCAAATTTTGGTTTATCGATGTGATTGTAGGTCTAGGAGGTCATATAGAGTCATCTATGTGTGTTAATGTTGATCTAGCCTTTTCAAATTTTGAATTATGCACTTTCCCTCCAAAAGTGCAAATTTGAAATTGTAAGGGAATTTTGGCTTGTATTTGGTGTATGAATGAGATCTTAGAGCAAATAAGATTTGTAAAGGATGAAATCCAGCATAACAAGAGTCTATCAGGTCATCTCTAAGATTAGGAGTCATGACAAGGTGGTTAGAGCTTGATCTTAATGGGTCTTGGTTAGAGAGTCTCTTCATAATGTAGTTATATAAACCTTGAGTTAAAAGGGGTTTAGAAAGCACCAAACCTCGGTTAGAGGTGGAGAAGAACCTATATAAGACATAATTTGTAACTAACTGATCATCATTTGAATGGTCAAGAGGAGAAAAAGGAGCTCTAAGGAAGTTGAGGGGTAATTCTTGTGTATACACAACTTGTGATAGTTTTTCAATTTGTTTTGTGCATTTTAGTGATTATTGGACTTGTGGATGCAACCTAATAGAGATTTTGAAGGGTAAGAAATCTATTACTGTGAGTTTGCATTGGTTTTGTGAGTTTTCATTGGTTGAGTGAATAAAATAAGGTCCAAAGCTCAACTTTTGCATGATTTAGGGATTCTTGTTAAGGGAGAAACATCTAGTTTTGAAGACCTTAGAGATTGTTTTGAGTTTTTTCTATCAAACTAACATAGTGAGTTGTTTAATAGTGATTAGGATCTATATCATTTTTCAAGTATGGTGTTAGCCTATTTTTCATGTTAAAGAACAAAGCTTTATATGCAGTGACACTTTTAATCAAGATTGTGCTTGGAGGTCTCACCCAAAGAACAATAAAACCACCTTAATGACCTCATTTAGGAGAGAATTGTGAGGGTTGGATGCTAACTGAAGGAAATTCACACGTGTTTACACCCTGATTAAATCATGTTATGAAAAGTGCATGCCAATAAATGGTTCAATGTCAAGGTTTGTTGCATGAGATTATTATGATCTAAGCAATTTATAATTAACAATACATAATCAAAATAACACAATAATATTTGTAATTATTGATATTTGATAAAATGATAGCTCAAATACATAAGATAGGTGGAAAAGATGAAGAATTAGTTAGAACATAGGAGATCCAGATGTGTAGATAGGTGGAAAAGACATATTTGAAATTGGAAATGATTCATTATCGATTTTGGAATTGGAAAATGAGATGGTGTAGGACTGTAGGAAATGTGTACAAACAAAACCTAGAGTTGTATGGTCCTAACTAAAATTGTATGTTCTTGGACCCTTTGATACTTGGTGATGCGGGAGCATAACTTGCAGAGGCCATAACTTTTGATCCGACTGTTGGATCATCCTGAAATTTTACAGGGTGGTAGATATACGTTAGTAAAGTGTTGGGGTCAACAATGCTTGAAAATGTAGAAATTTTGGCACATTTTTAGAGGTAATATTCCGTCATATAGTAGCCGAAAATTGGCTCTGAACATTTTTTTCACTTTTGACTAGGTCTTAGAAGTTTAATAACTTTTGTTGTGCTTTTTAGAATAAGTCAAAAAAATTTGTGAGCCTTAATTCATGACGGTATATTTGGAACACAAATTTTAGGGCCCATCTAAGCTTTTTACTAGTAGTTATTTTTTGGAATTTTAGGGTTTTTTGACATTTTAGGGTTTTTAGAGTAAACATGAAATAAAATGAGGATTGTAATGATGTAAAAGTTTAGTGTGGATTTCAGAATGATAAGATATCTATTTTTAAACTTCTGTGTTTTATTGTCATATTTTTTTATGTGTGTTTTAAATTTATTTCAACCTATTGCAGCTAGATCCACAGAAATTGGTATCAGAGAAGGATTTTGATCTTGCGGGAATAGCTAAGGTAACATATTACATTTTTCTATGTAATTTTTTCCTCTATTTTATATAAAAATAGCTAGATGCAGGAGGGTATTTTATGTCCAGATGAATATGCATATGCAGGAGCTACATCGACAAGTTGTTGAGCTCATAGGAGAAGTTACCTGCCTTGGAAGGAGACATGCAGATGGGGATGAAGACCCAGATAGTGATGATGAAGAAGTACCTCCATTAATGAATGAAGAAGGATATGAAGAATAAAATGAGATAGATGAATACACCTTGAATGAGATACCATTTGAGGAAACATTAATCCAGGCTTTAGAGGGAAATAATGATGACATCAAGATTAATGTTCCAGATTATGGTGGAGGGTTACGACTAGAGGAGTTGATTGACTGGTTGAATCACATGGAATTTTATTTGAGTAGAAAATCATTTTAGAGGAGAATAATTTTAAGTTTTCATGCACTAAGTTGGTCGGACATGCATTGATCTGGTGGGATCACATGTAAAATCAAAGACAAAGGAATGGAAAGGGGAAGATCTGAAACTGGAATAAAATGGTAAAGAAGCTGAAAGAAAAGTTTCTTCCTATAAATTATACTCAGACACTCTTTCAAAGCTTACAAGACCTAAGACATAAGGATCTCAGCATTGAGGAGTATACCAATGAATTTTACAAGTTGTCAATCAAAGTGGAATAGGGAGATTCTGAAGAACTAAAGGCTACAAGATATATAAATGGGTTGAGCTTTACCATAAAAGATGAGCAGAGTATGTTCTAGATCCATATCCTGGATGATGCTTACAAAATTGCATTAAAAGTAGAAGAAAAGAAAAGGATGAATAATTTTAGAAGAGGTTTTAAGAGAGGGCCATCACCATCTCTAATAAGAGATACAGGTAGATTTTAACCTGCAAAAGGTGACTCCTCTAGTGCAGAAGGGCACGAAGATTCTAGTCAAAGTCATGGTAACTACCAAAGAGGTAGGGGTTTTCAAAGGGGAATATGTTATAATGTAGTACAGGGATAGAATAGTCCCCAAAGGATATATACATGTTAGAGATGTGATGAAGAAGGGAATAGAGATTTTGAGTGTCCGCACTATCCTACAAAATATTGATGGCAGGGTAAGTGCACCAAGTTGGGGGACAATTAAGTGGACATCAAATCCTGAATTTTACATTAAAAACAACAAAACATCAAATTTAGTATTCCGCGGACTTGAACCATGCCAAAAAGTAAAAACTATGTCATAAAAATGGTACCATTGCATAGGGAAGACTATTAGCTTTGTAGAAATACTGATTTTAAAGTGAATAGAAGAGGATAAATATCATTTTATAATTTCTTACTAATAGTAGGTCTTTAAGACACTTTTTCCTGTGAATGTTTGTCTACTTTTAAGACTGCAAAATTTGTTTCACTTATCATAATGTGATAAAACTTATACCATCCCAACCATGGTGAAATTATATACATGTTCAAAAAAAAATTTATTTGATTTCAATAATTTTTGATGAAGTTATGGTGGGAAAATGGAAAGAGCTCTGTTTTCTTTATGTTTTCATACCACTTTCATGGAAAAAAATCATAAAAGAATAAAATATTACTCAAAAAAATACAAAATAAAATCCATCCCAAGATAGATAGCGGCATATAACTTCTCACCAAAGGAAAAATATATATATCAATTTTTGGTCATCCAAATTGTGGGCAAACGGACTATAATATTATCGGCGTTTTTAAAAAAAAATACCAAGTCATTGAATTTTGAGTGTTTAATATAGCTAATCTTGTTCATTTTTTACAAAAATTAGTATTTTAGAAACTAGATTCCGGATGCTACGATTCATATTAATATAATTTTGTCTAATTTTGAGTTTATGTATTGCTAATAATCCCTACAAGTTGATATTATGTTGTTATTTGCAATATGATGTCCACGGATGACCCTATATTTGTCCATCAACTTCCTACACTTACCTGGCAAGGAGAACAACCATAAGTAAATATAGTTGCAGCTGAAACAAATGAAGAAATGAAGGTTGCTGCAGACTTGGGTGAAACCCTCATGATAAGGAGGATAGATGATTGCCCCAAGGAAGGAGAAAGAACCGGATCCTGCTGGTGCTGATTCGTGGCTGCGGTCAAACATATTTTGAACAAGATGCACCTCTGGAGGAAAGGTATGTAAAATTATTAGTGATGGCGGTCATTTTGAAAATATGGTTTTAACTGTGATGGTTGATAAACTCAATGTGAAATGTGAGAAGCAACCATATTCCTATCATATATCATGGTTCAAGAAAGGGAATGAGGTAACGATAGATAAAAGATTCCTTATAAAGTTTATGATTGGGAATACTTACAATGATGAGGTGCGGTGTGATGTTATCCTAATGGATGCATGCCATATACTACTGGGGATGCCATGGCAATACGATAGAAAGGTTACACATGATGGAGGTAAAAACGTATACCCTTTCTAGAAGGACGGTGTAAAGGTGGTCTTGTTACTATTCAACGAAGAAGAGAAGAGTGAGGGATTATTGGATACAAAAGAGTTCGTTACAGAAATGGAAGAAGTTGGTTGGTGTTATGCACTGATGTCAATGAAGGTGTAAATGTAGGAATTTAATATACCCGTTGTTGTGGAAAAGGTACTTACAAAATACAAAGATGTCATATGAGATGAGCAACCTAATGGATTACCTCCGAAATGGAATATACAACACCATATTGATTTGATCTCAGGATCGGAACTTCCAAACCAGGAAGCCTCTC
Organism: Taxus chinensis; assembly: GCA_019776745.2. Classification (NCBI taxonomy): domain Eukaryota; kingdom Viridiplantae; phylum Streptophyta; class Pinopsida; order Cupressales; family Taxaceae; genus Taxus; species Taxus chinensis. Next base: position 270,079,618 of record CM034149.1, on the reverse strand, counting down.
AGATGAGTCAGAAAAAGAGTGAATATTTGAACAAAAAAGTGAGAGATCTAATATAGAAAATATTAGTGAGAGAAAGCATGATTCCATGTGCAAATCTAACACTATTGACTTCTAAAAAAGATGGATACTAGAGAATGTGTGTAGACAGGAGGGCCATAAATAAAATCATAATTAAGTATCGTTTCCCAATTCCTAATATTGGATGATATGATATATGTGCTAGTGGGAGCCTGATATTTTACCAAGATTGACCTCCCGTTAAATCATTGAGTCGGGTAAGTGGGTAGTACCAGGTCTGAATCCGTGAAGGGGATAAATGGAAAAAATATTTCAAAACAAAATATGGATTGTACGAGTGGATGGTGATGCTATTTGGGCTATATAATGCACCTAGTACATTCATGAGGCTATATAATAGGGTACTCCGAGAATATAATGATAATTTTTTTGTTTTCTATTTTGATGATATTCTGATATTCAATAAGACAATGGAAGAACACTTGTCACATATGAAGTTTGTGTTAGAATTGTTACGTAAAGAGAGTCTATATGCAAACTTAAAGAAGTGTAGATTTCTTCAGAAGAGTCTTGTTTTTTTGGGGTTTTTCATATCATAGGATGGAGTGAGAATGGATGATGAAAAAGTAAAAGCAATTCTAGAATGTCCTATTCCAAGGAATGTGACAGAGGTTCGTAGTTCTGATGGATTGGAAACTTTTTATAGGAAGTTCATCAGGAATTTTAGTAGCATTGTTGCACCCGTAACAGAGTGTACAAAGGGGAGGGATTTTGTATGGACCAAGGAAACAAAAAATAGTTTTGAATTGTTGAAGAAGAAAGTGTTAGAAGCACCAATTTTGGTATTGCTAGATTTCAGCAAGGTCTTCGAGGTTGACTGTGATGCCTCACATATCAGGATTGGAGTTGTACTAAGTCAAGAAAGACGACCTATGGCATTCTTTAATGAAAATCTCAATGAATTCAAGAGGAAATATTCTACTTATGATGTGTAATTTTATGCTATTGATTAGGAATTAAGTAATTGGAGACATTACTTTGTAGCTAAGGAATTTGTACTCTTCACTGACCATGAATCCTTGAGGTATGTAAACACACAGAAGAAATTAAATAGTAGGAATGCAAAATGGGTTTCATTTTTTCAAGAATATACTTTTGTCTTAAAGAATAATTTAGGTGAGAAGAATCAAGTTTCTGATGCTTTGAGTAGGTGTGTAGCACTTTTGACAACAATGGAAAAACAAGTAGTAGGGTTTGAGGCAGTTAAGGAATTGTATGAAGGTGATCCGAATTTTGGTGATGTTGTGAGAAAACTTAAGGAAACTAAGTATTATTGGCCAAAGGTAAAAAGGGACATAAGTAGGATTTTAGCAAGATGTAGAGTGTGCAAAATGGATAAGGGCCATGCACAAAATACTGGGTTGTATATGCAATTACCTATCCCGACAATGTTAAGAGATGATTTGAGTATGGATTTTGTGTTAGGAATTCCTAACACACAACAAGGGAATGTTTCTATATTTGTTGTAGTTGACATATTTTCTAATATGGAACATTTCATTGCTTGTAAAATAACTAATGATGCTTCTAGAGTTACAAATTTGTGTTTTTCAGAAGTGGTTAGATTGCATGGAGTTCCAAGAATGATCACTTCATATCGGGACATGAAATTTTTGAGTCGCTTTTGGAAGAATCTGCGGAGAATATTGAAAATTCAAAATTAGATGAATTCCGTCCATTGAATTTGCAGTAGTTAGATTATTTTCAACCAGGGGAGAATGAGGTGGCCAGCATAACTTGTTGAGACCATAACTTTTGATCTGACTGTTGGATTGTCTTGAAATTTTACATGTTAGTAGATATACATTATTAATATGATAGGGTCAACTTTTCTTTGAAGGTTTATTACAATTTTAACACATTTTCAGGGCCAGATTCCATCATCTAGTGGCCTATAATTGGCTCTAAATGTTTTTTTCACTTTTGACTAGGTCTTAGAAGTTTAATAAATTTTATTGTTTTTGTTAAAATAGTTCCAATTTTGTGCGAGCCTTAATTTATGAAGGAATATTTGGCACAAAAATTTTAGCGCCCATTCCGAGTTGTTTTTCTAGTAGGTAATTTTTGGCATTTTAGTGGTTTTTAGAGTAAACTGTGAAATAAAAGGAGGATTGTAATGATGTAAAAGTTTAGTGTGGATTCCAGAATGATAAGAAATATATTTTTAAACTTTTGTGTTTTATTTTCAAATATTTTTATGTGTGTTTTGGACGTCTTTCAACCTCTTATAGTTGGATCCAAATCAATAGGTATCAGAGCAGGATTTTGATCTTGCAGGAATAGCCAAGGTAACATATTACATTTTTCTGTGTAATTTTTACCTCTATTTTATATAAGCATGGCTAGATGAGGGAGGGGAGGTTATTCCCAAATGAATAGGCATATGCAGGAGTTACAGAGAAAATTTCTTGAGCTCATAGGAGAAGTTACCCAAATTAGAATGAAACATGTAAATGAGGATGTAGACCTAGATAATGATGTTAAAGAAGTGCCACCATTAATAAATGAAGGAGGAGATGAACAATAATATGAGACAGATGAAGAATCCTTGAATGAGAGACAATTTGAGGAAATATTGATCCATGCTTTAGAGGGAAAGAAGGATGGCATCAAGACTAATTTTCCAAATTATGGTGGAGGGTTATGACCAAAGGAGTTGATTGACTGGTTGAATCAGATGGAAAAATTCTTTGAGTGGAAAACCCTTTCAGAGGAGAATAAGGTTAAGTTTTCATGCACTTAGTTGGCCGGAAATGCATTGATGTGGTGGGATCACCTGCAAAATGAAAGACAAAGGAATGGAAAGGGCAAGATTCAAAACTGGAATAAAATGGTAAAGAAGTTGAAAGAAAAATTTCTTCCTATAAATTATACTCAAACACTCTTTCAAAGTTTCCAAAACCTAAGATAAAAGGATTTCAGCATTGAGGAGTATACCAATGAATTTTATAAGTTTTTAATCACGGTGGAATAGCGAGAGTGTGAAGAATATAAGGCTACAAGGTATATAAATGGGTTGATTTATACAATACAAGATGATATGAGTATTCTCTATATCCATAGCCTAGATGATGCTTATCGATATCACATTAAAATAAGAAGGAAATAACAAGAGGAATAATTTTAGAAGAGGTGTGAAGAGAGGGCCATAATCATTTCCAATGAGAGACAGAGGTAGATTTGAACCTACAAAAGGTGAATCCTCTAGTGTAAAAGGGCATGAAGATTCTGGTCAAATCCATGTGGTAACTACCAAAGAGGTAGGGGGTTTTAGATGGAAAGATGTTATAATGGAGGACGGGTCTATAATATCCCCCAAAGGCAATATACATGTTACAAATGTGGTGAAGAGGGTCACGAAGCTTGTAAGTGTCCACACTATCCTATAAAGGATAGATGGCAAGGAGAACAAACCATGAGTTAATCCCGTTGAAGTATGAAGAGGAATAAGAAATGGAGGTTGCTGCAGACTTGGTTGAAACCCTCATGATAAGGAGGATGATGATTACCCCAAGGATGGAGAAATAATAAGATGTTACTGGTGTTGATTCCTGGTTGCATTCAAATATATTTTGAACAAGATGCACCTCTGAAGGAAAGGTATGTAAAATTATTATTGATGGTGGTAGTTGTTAAAATATGGTTTCAACTGTGATGGTTGTATAAACTCAATGTGAAATGTGAGAAACACCAATATCCCTATCGTATATCATGTTTCAAGAAAGAAAATGAGGTAACCATAGATAAAATATGCTTTATAAATTTTTTGATTGGGAATACTTACAAGGATGAGGTGTGGTGTGATGTTATCCCAATGGATGCATGCCTTATAATATTGGGGAGGCCATGACAATACGATAGAAAGGTTACACATGATGGAGGGAAAAATACATACACTTTTTGGAAGGATGGTGTAAAGGTGGTCTTGTTACCCTTCAAGGAACAAGAGAGAGTGGGGGATTATAAGCTACAATAGAGTTTGTTACATAAATAGAATAATTTTGTTAGTGTTATGCACTTATGTCAAAAAAGGTTGAAATAAAGGAATTTACTATATCCGCTGCTGTGGAAAAGGTATTAAGAGAATACAAATATGTCACAACAGATGAGCTACCAAATGGGTTACCTTTGAAATAGGATATACAATACCATATTGATTTGATCCCAGGATCGGGTCTTCTAAACCAAGAATCCTATCTGATGAGTCCTGCATAGAGTGAAGATTTGAACAGACAAGTGAGAGATCTAATATAGAAAGCATTAGTGAGAGATATCATGAGTCCATGTGTAACTCTAGCACTATTGACTCACAAAAATTATGGAGAGTGGAGAATGTGTGTAGACAGTAAGGCCATAAATAAAATCAAAATTGAGTATCAGTTTCCCAATTCCAAGATTAGATTATACGATGGATGTACTAGTAGGAGCCTGATAATTTAGCAAGATTGACCTGTGGAGTGGGTACTGCCAGGTCCTAATCTGTGAAGGGGATGAATGGAAAAAATATTTCAAAACAAAACATGGATTGTACGAGTGGATGGTGGTTCCATTTGGGATATCTAATGCACCCAGTAAATTCATGAGCCTAACGATCAGGGTACTCTGGGAATACAATGGTAAGTTTGTTGTTGTCTATTTGATGATATTTTGATATTCAGTAAGATAGTGGAATAACACTTGTTACATATGAAGTATGTGTTAGATTTGTTACATAAAGAGAGTCTATATGAAAAATTAAATAAGTTTAGATTTTTTCATAAGTATCTAATTTTTTGGGGGTTTTTCATATTAGAGGATGGATGAGGAAACAATAAAATAAATTTTGGAATGGCCTTTTCTAAGGAATGTGACAGAGGTTTTTATTTTTAATGGATTGGAAAAATTTTGTAATAATTTCATCAGGAATTTCAGTAGCATTGTTGCACCCGTAATAGAGTGTAAAAGGGGGAGGGAGTTTGTATGGATCAAGACAACACCAAATAGTTTTGAATTATTGAAGAAGAAAGTGTCAGAAGCATCATTTTTGGTATTTCCATATTTCAGCAAGGTCCTCGAGGTTGACTGTGATGCCTCATATGTTGGGAATGGACCAGTACAAAGTCAAGAAGGATAACCTGTGGCATTCTTCAGTTAAAATATCAATGAAGTGAGGACAAAATATTCTACTTATGATGTGTAATTTTATGCCATTGTTCAGGATTTAAGGAACTGGAGACATTACTTATCAGCTAAGGAATTTTTAATCTTCACTGACCATGAAGCCTTGAGGTATGTAAGCACACAGAAGAAACTAAATAGTAGACATGCAAAATGGGTTGCACTTTTTCAAGAATATAATTTTTTCTTAAAGCATTAATTGGGTAACAAGAATCAAGTTTTTGATGCCTTGAGTAGGCGTGTAGCACTTTTGACAACAATGGAAATTGAAGTAGTAGGGTTTGAAGTAGTTAAGGAATTGTATGAAGGTGATCCAGATTTTGGTGATGTTGTGAGACAACTTAAGAACACTACATTAGGTAGTGGGTCTTTTGATTATTTTATGTAGGATGGTTATTTATTCAAGGGGAAAAATTGTCCATCCTTGTTGGTTCAACGAGGGAAAATATTATAAGAGAATTTCATATTGGGGGGTTGGCTAGACACTTTTGTATAAGTAAGACAATTTCTCTTGTTTTAGAAAATTATTATTGGCCAAAGGTAAAGAGGGACATAAATAGGATTGTAGCAAGATGTAGAGTGTGCGAAATGGCTAAGGGTAATGCACATAATACTGGGTTGTATATGCAATTACCTATCCCTACATCGCCATGGGTTTATTTGAGTACATATTTTGTGTTAGGAATTCCTAACACACAACGAGGGAATGATTCTATCTTTTTTGTGGTTGATAGATTCTCTAAGATGACACATTTCATTTCTTGTAAAAAACTAATGATGCGTCCAGAGTTACAAATTATTTTTTCAGAAGTGGTTAGATTGCATGGAGTCCCAAGAACAAGCACCTTAGATTAGGACCTAAAGTTTTGGAGTCAATTTTGGAAGACTCTGTGGAGGAAAATGGGGACACAACTACAATTCAGTAATTAATGCATATCACTCCCACACTGATGGGAAAACAAAAGTAGTTAACAGAATCTTGGGAAATCTCCTACGTTGTATAGTTGGAGAAAAGCCAAAACAATGGGACTTAGCTTTACCTCAAGCTGAGTTTGCATATAATAGCTCGATAAACAGGTCAACAGGGAGGTCTCCTTTCCATATTGTGTATGGTAGGAATCTGAAGGGGGTCCTTGATCTAATTGTTCTACCAGGTGAAGATGAAACTAGTGATGACGCAGAAGCATTTGCAGAACACATTCTACAGCTACAAGATGAAGTGAGGGAAAAGCTGAAAGTGAGGAATGCACAATATAAAATAGCTGCAGATGCCTGTAGGAGAGTAAGTGTATTTGAAGAAGGAGATATGGTGATGGTTCATCTTAGAAAAGAGAGGTTTCCAAAGGGTACATATAATAAACTCAAGTATAATAAGATTGGGCCATGTAGGATTCTGAAGAAAATGAGTGATAATGCCTACAAGGTGGAGCTACCTGAAAACTTTGCTATCTCACCAGTTTTTAATGTTTCTGATTTATATAAGTTTCCAGGTCATGATGAAAATGTTGCAGAGGAGGAAGAAATAAACTGGAAGCAACAGATGCCGAAGAAGAAAAAGGAAAGGGTAATGCGTGTCTTGGACCAAAAGACAATCACTACTAGACATGGGAGCTACAACAGATATTTGGTACAGTGGGAAGGTTTGTAGCAAGAAGAAAACACTTGGATTCCTAAGTGGGAGTTGAGGAAAATTGACAGTGCAAAATTAGATGAGTTCCGTCAACAGAATTCGCAGGAGCTGAATTCTTTTCAACCAGGGGAGAATGATGCGGGAGCATAACTTGCAGAGGTCATAACTTTTGATCCGACCGTTGGATCGTCCTGAAATTTTACAAGGTGGTAGATATATGTTAGTAGTATGCTGGGATCAACTTGCTACAAGGTTGTGCTCATTTTGGCACGTTTTTGGGCTCGGATTCCGTCATCTAGTAGCCTAAAATTGGCTCCGAATGTTTTTTCCGCTTTTGACTAGAACTTAGAGTTTTAATAAATTTTGTTATGCTTTATAGAATAAGCCAAAATTTTGCATGAGCATTCATTTACGAAGGCATATTTGGAAAAAAAACATTTGGGGCCCATTCGAGGTGTTTTACTAGTAGGTGATTTTTTGCAGTTTAGGGTTTTTTGGCATTTTAGGGTTTCTGGCATTTTAGGGTTTTAGAGTAGTCTTGAAATAAAAGGAGAATTGTAATGATGTAATAAATCAGTGTGAATTCCAGAATGAGAAGTAAGCTATCTTGAAACTCTTGGTTTTATTTGCAAAGCTGTTTATGTGTGTTTTTGGAGGTATTTCAACCTCTTGCAGCTGGATTCACATCACTTGGAATCTACAAATTCTTGTGTGTTTCACTTGCTTGGAAATTTCTTTTTTATATTTCATTCTTGTTCACACAACTTCATGATGACCCATAATCACCTACAACAAAGTGGAAACCCTAAAAAACATTCAATACCCTCATCAAATCATTTGATAACCAAAATGAGAAATCATGTGTTGTGAGGGTGGTCTATCCTTGGTGATCAACCAAGGTGAACCAATCTAATTTAAATGCACTATATGCCCTCGTGTGAGATCAATCCTCATGTAGTTATCCTATGTTCTTATGCAATTATGAGTGTGATTTAATCCAACATCTATGGGTGCCCTCTTTCTCTTGAAACAAATAATAGTGAGCTAACTATAGAGTATATAATGTACCCAATGAGGTAGCAGTGTGATGTGGCATGATTTAGATATGTGACCTAACCCTTTGTTCCGTAAGACCCTTTAAAAGTGATTGGAGTGGCTTTGCTCTTGCTAAGACATGACACTAGGACCTTTGCATGCTTGGAAATGGAGTAATATAGGATCTTGGACATGCTTAAGTAGGGAATTCGCTAAGTGATATACAATTGATTTAGGAAGATCTAAGAGCTCGCCTTGAGTGCTTTTGGTATGATATTTGCAATGTTAGCTTTTAAGAGTGTCATGTGAGTTATGAAGTGATATTGATGTTCTTATATACTTGTTGTAGGTGAAATATTTTGATAAGGATGACCCTAGAAAGATGAAACAACACAATAAATATATTTCAATTAAAAATAGAATTGGAGCATGTCAAAGGTCATGACCATACAAATCGTCCAAGACCAGAATTCACATTCTAACCAAATTGTACAAAAAAATGGTTGAAAGAATCACACCATATAATTTAAGTCACATTGAGCTAAAAATAAATCTTGGAGATAGAATTGATCTACAATCATCAAAACAACACCAAAATTAAGGCTATATAATAATTATAAACATAGTAAAAGTATGGTTCAACCTAAACAAAGAGATAAAATGAAGTAATCAAAAAGCAATGACTACCAACCACAAAAACAAGGTGATTAGGTAGCATTGGAAAACATTATTACTTAAGGAGTCAAGGTGGGAGGGTAGGGGGGTAGTGGGGGGGGGTATTAGGCTTCCCCCATCCACTAATTATTGGAGTGTCCACTTTGTCAAGTATGGTGTTAGCCTAGTTTTCGTGTTATGGAACAAAGCTCTATATATCGTGACACTTTTAATCAAGTTTGTGCTCGGAGGTATCACCCAAAGAATAGCAAAGCCAACCTAAAGACCTCATTTGGGAGAGAATTGTTAGGGTTGGATGCTAACCAAGGGAAATTCACACGTGTTTACACGCTAGTTAAATTATGTTGTGAAAAGTGCATGCTAATGAGTAGGTTAGTGTAAGAGTTTGTTGCATGGTATTATTCTGATCTAATCAATTTATAACTAACCATACATAATCATAATAATACATTAATATTTGTAATTATTGATGAATGATAAAATGATAGCTCAAATACACAAGAGGATATGAAGAATTAGTAGTAAAAGTTAGAACATATGAGATCAAGATGTGTAGATATGTGGAAAAGACATCAGAAAATGGAAATGTTTCGTTATAAATTTTGGAACTGGAAAATGAGTTGGTGTAGGACAATAGGAAATGTGTACGTCCTATACCTAAATTTGTATGGTCCTAACTAAAAGTATATGGTATTGGACCCTTTGATAGTTGGAATCTAAAAATTCTTGTGTGTTTCATTTTCCTAGAAATTTCCTTCATTATATGGATGACTCTTGTTCACACAACTTCAAAATGACTTGTAAACCCCTATGTCATGCCCATAATTTTATGACCCAAAAATAATCATAAAGTAATCTCGTTAACCCTCATAAACATTGAGAATTTTTTTCTTATTTACTAAGTTGTTTCAAAATTATTCGCACAATTCATTAGTGATAGTTTATCCACCGTGAATATAGCTCGTAAGGATAATAAATATACTCCATGAAGAATGGCTTCGAGTCAATCCTAGAAATTATTTCATAACGTGATCCACCGAACGTGATGTTTTAACTTGATCGATAAGTTGTTTATTTATTTATAGTTAAAGTTTTGGGGTTTCAAGAAAAACCTGATTTCTCTTTCTAGTATGTTTATTTCTCTCCCATCATCTTATGTGTTCTTGGTTTGTAGGATTTCTTTATTTAAAAGAGCTTTCATGGAAGCCGTATCTTGATAATTTTTTATTTTTTGCATAATTTTGCAGGTTGAGGAAAACTTCTATGGAGGCGCCATACATTTTATGTATTCACTCTCCTTCTATACAGTATCATTATTATTATTATTTTAATCCCAGATCTGGGTTTTGGGTAGATGAAGAAATGTATTACTGTTCCCATGAGCTCATCATTCAGATTTCTACTGTTTTAAAACCCTTTTGAAGCATGCACACTAGTATGATCATTAAGAAATTATTTTTCTAAATCTATAAGTTTGAAGCAAAGGAGAGGAAATGATTCACATGTATAATATAGTAATTTTTCTTTCAAATGACGAATTAAGCCATGACAAAAGATATATTGATAGGATGAAAAAGTAAATGATGCATACAAAATTTGAAACATAAAATGTAATCATGAATTGGTTCATTCATTCCTTGATGCAAAGAAGGCCATTATTAGAAATAAAGTGTCTAAGAAATGCCTCTTCCATATCAAGGTAAGTACTAATGGATCCACTAGGTAAATGTTGAAACCAATGATAAGTGATATCAGTAAGACTATTGGGAAAAGCTTTTAGTAACAATATATCATTGGAAAATGAAGCAATAGCTAGCCTAAAATCCTTACGACACATATAAGGATTGCTTGTCCCATCAAAAAGTGAAAAAGTAGGAATAGTAAAACCCCTAGGAAAAGTTGAATTGTAAATCTTATTAGGAATAGGGTTGCCATGAAAGGAATTATTATCGGTACTAACATAGTAGGCCCTACTTTCAAGAATAAGAGTATGTATCTTATTTTTCAAATCACCAACAACATGCATGAGAGAAATAACATCTTGGGGAGGAATAGCATACACATTGAGGGGCTCATTAAGGGGTTGGATTTTTCCATTATAAGCAGCCATGGGGACACTATTAGGTTGGAAGTTAACTTTTGGATCAGCAAGAGGATAACTAGTAGTAGGAATGAGAGTAGCATCAATAGGAAGGGAGGTTTGAACATATTTATCAACAAGCTCAATCAAATGAGGAGGACAAGAAACGTGCATATTTTCTTTATCATCATTATTTAGTGCATTATCTTTAGAAGCATAAACATTAGTAATACATGCATCATGACTAAAATAATATTGTAGCACATCATGAGAAGTAATAATAACATCAACAATAGGATCACAAGCAATAGGAGGATTCATGCATGCAAGAGAATAAGAAAGATAGGTCTCTTTAGGCACAGTGGTCAATGGACAAGTAGAAGGTAGAGGGGATGGGGAAGGATCTGAAATATGAAGATCAAAATCAACATGATTAGCCCCAAGGACTTATACATATGTAAGGGTAAGGGGAGGAGGAGGAGGAGGAGGGATAGGGACATAGGTAATAAAATTGACCAAATCAAGAGATTCATGAGAAAGAGAAGCATGATTAGCAAGGCCTTCTTCATCAAAAAAATTGACTAGGTCCTCAACACATGTTTCATTAGTAGCAATAGACTTGTTATCAAAAGCACAAACACTAGTGGCCTCTATAGGGGGGAACAATACAACATCATGGCTAGGGTTGTAAAGCTTGGTAAACACATGAGGTATTGTGGGATTGTAAGTAGAGGTAATATGAGACTTGCGATAGAAAGTAGCTTTATCCTCAACATTGGTGAAATGAGGTTGAATACCTGTCATAAGAATGGAGTCATACTTAAGATAACTAAACATGGATTGACGGTTGTGCAACATCTTTTATTAGACCATGAGGAATATACAAAAATAAAGGATCCTAGAGCGATCTAGGGTCCAATCAATAAACGATTTCCTTAAATGGTTTTAAAAAATTAAATCTACTATAGTAAGGACACTCTTGATCAAATAAATAATAGTAACATACAAGATCTAGCTAAAGAAGTATAAGGAGTGATATATAGGGTTTGTAGAATGACTTAGCTTGTCTCTGTATGTATGATCTAGTTTTGGGTTGAATACTTAACTGGAAGGGTTTATTATGGACTATGTGAGCTATGTGTCTTATTCTGAGATGTAATAATCTCATGGACAAAATCACCTAGGAAAGGATAATGCCGCTTGGGCGTTAGTGTCTACTCTGGGAGCTGGTTTCTGCAAAAGGGGTTCAGTCATGGTTATTTCTTTATTACTTCTTGTCACTTGTTGTTCATTATAGGATATGTCATGTTCGCTACACTACTGATGTGTCACACATGTACCTTCAAAACAATCCCTCGCTACCTACATAGGACTCAAGCACATATTAGAATCAATAAAAAATACATATGAGAGAGTGAGTTATGTGTCTTATTCTAGGATGTAATAATCTCAAGGAAAAAATTTCCTAGGAAAGGACAATGTCACCTGGGCGTTAGTGTCTACTCTGAGCATTGGTTTTTTTGAAAGGGGTTCAATCATGGTTCTTTCTTTATCACTTCTTATCGCTTCTTGTTTATTAGGGGTTGTGTCATGTTCATTGCACTACTGATTTGTCACACATGTACCTTCAATACAAGTCCTAGTTACCTACACAAGACTCAAGTCCACATTAGAATCAATAAAAAATGCATATGAGAGAGTCGAATTGACTTCGGCGGTCACCCCAATGTGATCTTGTTGTTAAGTGTTGCACTACATTTCAGACTCCATGTAGTTCTAGTGCTGTGTGATTGAAGCTGTGTCCCTTGAGCTAGGATGCCCTAGTGTCAGCCACACAAATAATAGTGGGATACAACTACTTTGTCCTAATGCAAGATGTGTGGTATGGAATTCAGAATAGCATCCCCTTATGTAGTGAATAATACAGGCTAAAATTCATTACCTTGCGCTATTCTTTGGTATGTGGTAGATATATAAATGATAGCCCAATTTCCCCTTAGAATAGTTATTAGGTTGTGTATATATATATGAGTTATTAGTTTAAATTGCGGCACATAGTGACACCAAAATCCGACCTAGGTCATGAAAAAGAGACAATGAAAGATGCAATCCAAAGAAGAATGACAAAAAATACAATAAGGTTAAGAGGACAAAAACACCCATAAGGACATTAGAGCCTAGGCATTATTGTCCTGTCTGGGCAGTACTATCCTAAAGAAAGAAAACAAAAATAGAACAAAAGATAGGAACAGGGATCCCTGTGACTCATCCAACAAGATGCAAATGCTAGATAAAATTCATGAGCAAAACCAATCAAAGCAAGAAATGGACCAAATAGGTGTCACGAGTTCCTAATTTCCTTACTTAGAAATCATGTATATAACAACATAATAGATGCGTAATGTTATAGTAATAAATGCATATTTTAGTGACTAGATGCTTAAGGCATGTGAGATATGTAAGGATTCACATGATGTAAGGAATTTTCCTCTAATTTAGTATACTACCTAGAAAAATGTATTTCTCTACTGTAAGATTTGTGGTGTGCATACACACAATGTTGAGGATTTTCACATTATCAACCAAATCCATGAGGCTCGCACCCTCAAGTTGAGAGGAAATTGTAGGAAACAATCAATAATGTCATTATGGGAAAGAAAAATGATGTAGTGGTCATAGGCATGGTGGTTATATAGGAGGAATAGTTTTATCTTGCACTTGTTATAAATGTGGGTCTTTATATAAATATCAATAAGACCTACCTACATTCCCAACATGCACATTTTGTTGGAAGAAACACAATGTAGAAGATTTTTTAAATATATATGTAGCAATGAAATAAAAGAGTAAAAAATGTGAATGCATATTAGGATTGGGCGTTCCATAAAAAATGACTAGAAATTAAATCCGGACATATCAACCTCCAGTCAAGGTCCCGCGATAAATATAACTACAAGAGGATATGTTACACATGCTCATGCTTCAAAAACACACATGGAATTAATCAAGCATGAGGATCATCAGTTTAGAAAATTATACCATAATGGAAGATAAAAAAGAGATACTGCAATAAATTATGGGGCTAGTAAGGGAACTATGGGGACAAATATATTTTTTTAAAGAAGACATGGCGTGTAATCAAGCTAGAGGAATTCTAGAGTTTTAAGGGTACGATAGAAATGAATTTCCTAAAATCTATAGACTAGTGTGCATAGAGAGAGTCATTCCTTTTCTTAGGTGGTGGATTTCACAATAGGTCAAGGAATGTGTGCTTGGAAAACAACTCAGTCATGTGCATAGCAGATAGATAAAAGCCACACAAAGTGAGGAGTATGATAGGGATGTCATGATCGATACTACTATAGATGGATTTTTTATCAATGACATCTTGGTTAATATGGGTGTAGATTTCAACATTATTATTCTCGACACCTAGAACAAGATGGGGTTTCGTATACTTTATCTATCTTCCCATGTCTTGTTCATGGAAAACAAGAATCATGTATTTCCCTTAGGGGTATTAAATAATGTTATCATCAACATCATGGGGATGAATTTCAAAGGAGACTTTTAAGTCATAGAATTGGAAAAGGAAGAAAACTTTCCATCTCTTTTGGGTATACCTTGATGTTATACAAATAATGTGGACTTGCACTTTAAGAAGTGTTATATTAGTTTTTAAAATGATTTGAATTCCATGGTCATTCTGATGGAGAGAATCCAAGGACCAATCTAAGTTGAGTTTGTAAATGATGGATAGGAATTAAACCACATCTACAACATCAAAGTAGATATTTTGGGGTTATTTGAACCAGTTGATGAAGGTCTTATTTAATGGGATGATGTACACTTAATTTCATATACATTGAGCACAGCCTAATTGTGTGAGATTGTATAATTGTTAATTTAAACAAGTGGCCCCTACCTAGCACTAAAAAAATTAAATAATGAATTATGTAATGTTCCTTGGAAAATAAAACATATCTCATTTTTCAACATACCAAGGTGGAGGAAACAAACAACATTTCCATGAGGAGATGGAGTATATGTCATTGGAGAATAAGTGTATCTGTAGACACAAAATCATGCACTTGGGTACATTTCTAGGTCCTAAAATCATACGAGCATTTATATGATTCCTGAGAAAGAAAACTAGTGGTTGAAAACTATCTTTGGCCTCTTTGTTCTTTTTATTGCTTTCTCTTTGGCCTTGCACACCCTACAGCCCAGTTGAAACTTTACTAATTTATCTTCTATGTCTGTAGGCACCAACAACCAGCCAGGAAAGAAGGGCCCAGGTGATCATGTTCCCTCTGGGCGCCTGTGACCCTTTCTCACCTTACTCACTCCTTTGGGTATCTTTTATCTTTTGGACATCTTTTTCACTTATGGGTCGGCCTTCCAGTTGTTGCTTATGAAATTCAAACAAGGGAATCATATTAATACACAGTTATGTGTTAAAAATTAAAGACCAAGCACTAAGAATTACTATTATCACCTAAGCTTGCATCCAAAAGGAACCTAAAGCACTCAAAGGCATTCATCTAGCATCCATTCAAGGGACAAGGGGCTGCACCAACTCTGCATACACAACATAGGAGGGGGGAGTTCATTCGATTCCATCCAAAAATTATAATGTATTACTACATTTAGCTACATCCCGCTATCAAGTGCACTTGCACAAGGGCATCCTAAGGCATCATTCTCACACACACTCACAAGATTTACATGGAGTTTGAGATGTAGTATAGCACTTGGTCGTAAGTTTACTCTTGAGGTGACCACTAAGGTCATTTTGACTCCCCATTTTGCATCTTTCTTCTTAGGTTTGATGTGGTTTGTTGGATTTTGTAGGTGAACATCTCTTTTTACAGGTTATAGGTACCTTCAACATTCAAAGAGTGATTATTAGGTGATCAACAAGAAATAACTGTGACACTCTTACAACACAGTGAAAACCGGATTCTTTCTATTTGCGTAGCCATGGATGCTAAGTAGCATTCTCTAGTACCCAAGCACCCTTTCCCTAGTGTGGGCACCCATATCCGGCTCTGTTCATGAGTTAAGAAATTTATACTGAGCATTTACAACACTCTGCCCTGCCTGTTCAGCAATTTTCCCAATCCATATCAGTTTCATATCAAGCACAAATCAGCCAAGTCTCTTCATCTATCTCTTGTTCTTAGGTTTTCATATTTTAAATCTTAGCTTGCTTGTGTCATTTCTATACTTCAACATTTATACATCATTTGGTTCAGTAGTGACTCTATAATATTTATATTCAATTCAAATTAAAATAAATCATTTAGTGAATCCCACTCGTGATCAATCATTCGGATCCCTATTCTATCGGTTTCTCTTTCATGGCTCATAAGGTTTCTCAAGTCTCCTTGCATGACCTACTTCAAATGAACCCACCATGCAAATTTTTCCTCCAAAACTCCCAAGACAATATGTAACTCCCTCGTAATATGACACCTACTCAAGTTAGTGTAATTTGTGATCGTCTATCTAATGACTCTATTGGTCCTACTCCTCCATCTAATCAACCCATTTTAGAGTCAATTCAAACTTTACATTGTTTATTTCAAGATAAAATTCAGGATATGAAAACAACGATTACATCTCTTAAAGCTGAAATCCAACATCTCAAGGATGCTTCTCAGACCCATGTTAGTTCTCTTTCTACATGTCATTTTACTTTTATGTCTTCTATGTGTGTTCATATAAGTGAACCCCAAGTCATACCGCTACCAGCACCTCTCAAGTTTGATTCAAATACTAAGCAGCATGATATTCTTTCTAAGCTCCTCAATCACCAATTGATTAACTTGTCATCTACTAATTGCTACCCTCCTTATTGGCTTTCCAAATACCAAGGTCTCCCCTTTTGTAATTATCACAAACTTAATGGACATTATGAAAACAATTATTATGCTTTAAAACAATGAATTAAGAACCTTGAACATCAGGGTTTTATCTCATTTGTTGTACAAAATTCTGCTTCATGCTCATCTTTAATTGCTAAATCCTAATGGGCTCCTAAATCTGGTCCTTCTATCTCTCATCATCATCAATCCCTAATCACTAATGTTCCTTCTCCAGTCATTCAAGAGTATTTTATCCAACCTATTCAAACTAAGCAACCTCCTCTAAAAATTGGTCCATCCCCTCCTCCTTTTACATCTTATACAACGTTACCACTTACAACTAAGCAACCTCCTCTAAAAATCATTACATCCCCTCCTCTCAAGTCTTCTATAGCATTACCACTTTCACCTAAGCAACCTCCTCTAAAAATCATTCCATCCCCTCCTCCGCTCAAGTCATCTACAGCATTACCAATTCCAAATCAGCAACCACTCTTTAAGCAAGACTAATAAACTCTCGATAACCTCTTTAAATTGCCTACTGTCAACCCCAAATCCAACCTTAGTTCTACTCTTGCTCCTGCCTACCATTGTGATGACTCTCTCTATTCTCATAGCACAACTCACACTCTCCCACACTGGCATGGTATCTCTTGTATTATCACATAGATCTCCATCATTGGCACACTTGGGGGGCATTGTACTTCTCCCCCCTTCTGGCATTGTCAATTATCTCTAGCATCTACTATCACACTTAATGCTCCACACTTCACGACTCATCCTTCTATGCACTTTCAAACCCTTTATAAGTGTATTGTATTGTCATTACCCTATGACGCACTCTAGTTCCATGGTTCATACTCCACTGCTGAGGGTATAAATTTGAGATGAACCTCATCACTCACACTTTTCATGCTCTATGTTTCATGATCTATCTTTCTAGTGCACATTCTCAAACCATTTCCCGATGAAGCACACTTTTTCTATGGTTCATTATTTATTTTTGATGGGTATTTTATAAATGAACCTCATCTCACACACATCTGTTGGGGGACACACTACTCCTATCACATTCCCATTGCATAGCATTCCATCACACTCATACACCACATATTGCATATCTTGGTTGCACTTACTCTTGCTTGCTTATACTTACATGATGCACTTTGCTTACTATGCTAGTCAGATAGTCAGTATTTCATTATCTTTATCACATACACATGTGCATTCACTTGGTCTCTAATTTTGAATGCAGATCTCTTACATATTTTCACACATTGTAATGATGCTCAGCATTGTATCCTTTACTGGTCCCACTAAGGCTCCTGGGGGCATCTACCTTTACTACTCTCACACATTACAGGTGTTATTATTTCATCATATACTACAATGTAATCTTATTAGCACATTACTTCCATTGATACATACACGTCTTGACATATTTTTTATCTTTCTAACTTGCTAACAAGTGCTTCATGTACAGTATTTTCCTTACAGAATTATATGCCACCATGGTTATCTGATACACTTTTCTTGACTTTGTTTTCCATTGTTTACGGGATATGCCCTATGTCTTGTGTGATTATTATATGCTTTTGGATGCTTCAGTCGTGATTGTCTTGTGACATTATGAGTGATGTCCCATGTTTGAAACCCACTTTTTGCGGTCCACTTTGTTTGCACACTTGCTTGATTACATTGTCTTCTATTGCATGTTTACTTTTCTACTAACACATGTTACTAGTCACTTTTTTTTCATGTGCCTTTGTTTCTACCATACACATCCCCTACCCCTATAGGTATCCACTTCAACACAACATCAGGTCCTCTCTTTTGGGTCATACATTCCTACAGTCACCGCATGCATCTCAAACTAGGGGGCATACATTGGGTGAAAAAATCACCCCTATAGTAGTGCAAAGCTACAATATAAATCTACACTGTACAAAAATGGCACAGAAACACAGTCACAGAATGGACCAGAATCTGACTTAGGTCCCTAGCACAACATAGACACAAGCACCTAGACTCATATAGAAGCGTCTAGGTACATGTGTCCTCTCTTGGGCGTTAATGTCTTGGGGGCACGCACAGTCATCTTCTCACATCATCATCATTTATAGAAGTCTTCATAGCAGTTTCACAATTACATGCACAATCGTTTAGTAATATAATGCATTCTATATCTTTCAATTGGTACAATCGGAACAATTTGGGATAACAGGAACAAATTAGGGATGCACCATCTGCAGTGGTGCTTATCAAGCAAGAGTCATGGAAGGAGAGTAACACTAGACCTCTCTCCCCAACACTTTCTCTTTAGCGTGAGATCACCCAAAAAACTCGTACTTGGCATGAGATCGCCCAAAAAACTCGCACTTGGTTAGAGATTGCCCAAGAAAATTTCTCTTCACAGTAGTTTAGGACATTTTTCTATCCTTTACACTCTTTTACATGAGGTGCACACTTTCCTTTACTACTACTTTTACATACTTTTCTCATATTTTTTATATACATGACTTTGACTACTCTTTCATTCTTCTTTTGAAGGTTCGTCCTCAATATGAAACAAGAAGCAGTCTACAATAGAAAACACAAGCACAACAACAAGTACAACACAATGCATATGCTTCAGCCTTAGGGTCACTTTCCTTTCGTATTCTCCATTCTTCACTTTACATCATTTCATGTTTTACTTGTCCACTTGGCATGTTATTCGCCACACGCTCTACCAAATCATAAGGTACGCATATCTTATCTAATTTATGTTATTGAGTATTCACTCAACAACATAAAGTGGGAAAAAATGTACACACAAAATCACGCACTTGGGTATATTTCTAGGTCCTAAAAGTAAACTAGCATTTATATGATTCCTAAGAAAGAAACTAGTGGTTAACAACTATCTTTGGCATCTTTGTTTTGTTTATTGTTTTCTCTTTGGTCTTACACACCCTACAACCCAGTCAAAATTTTATTCATTTATCTTTTATGGCTTCAGACTCCAATGCCTAGCTAGGACAGAAGCGCCCAAGCGCTCATGTCCCCTTTGTGCGCCCCTAACCCTTTCTCATTTTGCTTTCTCCTTTTGGGTCTCTTTTATCTTTTGGGCATATTTTTCACTTATGGGTCAGCCTTCCAGTTATCAATTATGAAATTCAAACAAGGGAATCACATAAATACATAGTTATGTATTCAAAATCAAATACCAAGCACTAAGAACTACTATCATCACCTAAGGTTGTATTCAAAAGGAACCTAAATCACTCAAAGGCATTCATCTAGCATTCATTCAAGGGACAAGGGACTACACCAACTCTGCATACATAGCATAGGAAGGGAAATTGCATTCTATTCCATCCACACATTCTACTACATTGCTACATTTAGTTACATCTCGCTATCAAGTGCACTTGCATAAGGGAATCCAAGGGTATCAAAATTTCACACACACACACTCACACAAGACACATATATGGAGTTTGATATGTAGTTCATTTCTCGAGTCATAATTTCACTCTCAAGGTGAGTGTCGAGGTCAGTATGACTCCCCATTCTAACACCTTTCTTTTTAGGTTTTGATTTGCAGTTTGCGGGCTTGTTTGCAAGGTGAACATTCTCTTTTTGCAGGTTACAGGTACCTTCAACATTCATTTTGTGACTTTTAGGTGATCAAAAGGAAGCAACATCAAAGACCTTATGACACAGTCATAAATCAGATTCTGGAGCTCTTGTCACAATCACCAACACCCAGATAGCAGTATCTTCAATGCCCCAGGCGCTCCTTGTCCTAGTGTCCCAAACACCCATGTCTCGACTCTATTCTACGAGTTATAGAATTAATTGTGATCAGTAATGAAACTCTCCCTTTTCATATTCAGTCACTCTTCCCATGTTCACATCAGTTCCTGCATCGAAGCACAAATCAGCTAAGTCTCGTCTTCTCATCTCTTATTTTCTTAGGGTTTTAATATATTACATCTTAGTTTTTTTACGTCATTTCTGCACTTCAACATTTATACATCATTTGGTTCAGTAGTGACTCTGCAATATTTAGATTTAATTCAAATTAAATTAAATCAGTATCAACACAATGGTATAAGCTCTATAGAAAACTAAAATACAATGGTGGGAGAATCGACACCCTTTTTTAGATTCATGGGATAAAATTTAGGAATTCGTCTGTATTAGATTTGAACAAAATAAATAGGCACAAAATTTTCCAAGTTATAGTGGAGTTACTAGACCTGAAGAATACGGAAAAATGTTAAGAATCCCCTTATTAGTAGAAGGCCCTTTATTTATGAAAACCCCTTATGAGTGCATGATTTCTACTACACTTTGAACGCTTGTGCTCGCATTTGGTATGTAACTATTAAGTGCATACATAAACAATTGTCTAGGTGGATTTGGAAGATACTTTTGTGTAAACTTTCATTCTTGATTCCTAATATTCACAATGGATTCAATGCACAAAGAACGCATGCTCACCTTGCACAAAGAAATACAAATGGTTTTTCCCAATAAATTTGAGGAGCACAGCATGAGCACTAATTCTTGTGATGAAAATAAATAAATATGGATTGACATGAATTGGCTACGCAAAGGAAAATCAAATATGGTGTTTCATGTGGAACAATTCATATCGCAAGTTTCTTAAATCAGTCAAAGGTAACATCGGTTCAAAAGAGAAGCCCAAGGTCGCTACTAGTCTGAAGTAGATGTGGAAAATATTACATATCTATTACAAAACTACAAATATATCTTTCTGCATATCCACAAATAAATGAAAGGCATGAATCGTTCCTTGGGGAAAATGTACATCAATTTTATTGATGAATCCAAGCCAGAGCACAAGGGACTGTATAAAATGAACCCAAATATCCACACCAAAGTAAATGAGGAGATCAAGAACATGTTGGCCACTACAGTATTAAAACCTATTGATGGATCTAAATGGGTATGTTCTATGATAATAAATATTAGCAAGGATTATCAGCAACTCAGTGCAGTATGTGTTGTTAATCCTTTGCCAATGTCTTTCATCGATGATATTTTAGAATGTGTTGCATGGAACAATATCTACATTTTTACTTATATGTTATGTAGTTATGATTAATAACAAATATGTTATGAGGATAGACAAAAAAAAACTTTTTCACATAGTGGAGATCCTTTTCTTACATCATCACGCCCTTCAGGCTGAAAAAGGTGTATGTTGCATTCTCACACATTATGGTTACCATATTTGAAGATTTCACTTAAAAGTTTCTTGGTATATATATGGATGATTGGAATATCTATGGTCTTTTCAAGGACCATTGTGAATTTTTGTGCTCAATGTTTGAGCACTATTGTTAGTTGTAAATATCCTTGAACCTCAAAAATTGCATCTTTAATACCTTTCAAGAACATAATATCCTCAAGAATGGGTTTTTGGTTGATCCTACGAAGATTGCAATTATTTTTCATCTTGAGGTTATATATACTCAAAGGGATATGCATGTCTTCTTAGGCCATTTTGAATACTAAATAAATTTATCCAAGTGTATTTAAACATTGTCATGTCTCTATAAAAAAAAAACTTAAAAATGAAGAAATTATTGAATGGACGGATGCATAGCATATATATTTTAATACCTTAAATAAAAAATGTCAAGCATGCCAATGTTGCAATTCCCTGATTATACAAAAAAAATTAATTACAAGTCAACACATTTGGTATAACAGTTGGTGTCATTCTAGCATAGCCTAGATATGACAATATGGATCATCCAATCTTATTTCCTATTTGAAATTTGGCTTCAAAAAATTAGAACTACACCACAACCAAACATAAAGGAATCTCAATGGTGTATTTGTTGTAAAAATTTCAATAGTACTTATTGGATACCCCATTTTTCTAAATGGGTCTTATGACATTGAAGTATCTAGCAAATAAGGTTGTTTTGCATGGGTGCATCTGTCATTGGATTATTCTCTTCTAGGAATTCCATTTCTCTATTGTGGTAAAACTTGATAGGAGAAATTTTGGACCATACCTTATCTCTTGCATTAAAAATGGAAAAGAGGTATAGGATATTGAATAAGGCTTTTCATACACATACCTATTTAGAATTCAATTTGTGCATGATGAACTAAATGATATAACTAGCTTCCTATATTTGGGACTTGGGCCTAAGAATTGGAATGTCATACAAAGTAATTAATTAGAAGTGTGCATGGATAATTTTACAATCATAGGTGTGTTATTGTATAAAATAGGGCATGATAAAACCCTACACAAATATTTCATGTAACATGAGCAGCTAGAAATCATGAGGGAAGTGAATGAAAGAATCATTACAGGTCACTGTGCAAGGGACTCATTATCAATAAAAATACTTATGTATGTATTATGGTGGTACAATATTTTTCATGATACCAAGGCCTACATTAAAATGTGTGAATATTTCGATGAAATGGGAACACTAAATAGGTGTGATGAAATGTACTTGAACCCAGTCATTTCATAAGAACCATTCCACAAATGGTCCATTGATTTTTCCAGTCTTATTTCTCCAACTGCATGGAGGATAGGTGTGAGATATATAATAATGTCAATTGACTACCTCACTCATTGGGATGAGGTTGTACCCACTAAGGATTATATATCCACACCTATTACAAGGTGTATATGGGATAACAATATAAGTTTATATTGATTCCCGTTGAGTTTTTTTTTGGATTAAGGGTAAATTGAGGGTGTTTGAAAAGACCCACATCCTTGTACAATTAAGAATTTTTCTTGACAGGAACCACAACCTGTTTACAATTAAGGGGACCACTATTTAGGAACCCAATTAGAACAACCATGAAACCATAGTGAAGATGCAGTGACCAACGACAACAGACACAGCGAGTGGGACAACTATCAGTGAATGGAGTGAGTGGAACAGCCACCAGCATCAGCAACGAGAGGAGCATCCACCAGAATTAGTAGCAAGTGGAACAACCACCAGTGACAGCAGTGAGAGCATCAACAATGAGTGGAGCAACCACCAATGTTAGCAGCGAGAGGAGAAGCAAGCGTCAAGAATAAGAGGAGCAACCACCAGCATCAGCAGTGAGGGGAGAGCCACCAGCGTCAGTAGTGAGGAGTAACCACCAATGTCAGCATGAGCAGAGAAGCCACCTCCAGCGGAAAAACCACCTCCAAGGAGGGTCGTGCCTCAGGGGGATTTGAACCTGGGTGGGCAAGCACACAACCATGTGACTTGACAGCACCACTCCCACCCCATCGGAAAAAAAAAAATTGGGATAACTCTCATGCCACAATGCTAGACATGCCTCGTTACATTGAACATAGGATTCATGTCCGACCCCGACCCCCGTCGCATTGAACACTGAGCCAACTTGACACCACATCGAGAGACCACCTCCACCACCAAAGTAGCTGACCCACCCGGAACTTCCTAGCTGAGTAACGACGAGCTATAAAGGTGGCCAGCCCGGGGGAATGGACCCTGAGACCTCCCACATATAGCCCACATTCCTTACCACTAGGGTAAACCAGACGGGCTAAAAGTGGTTTGGGATAACTCTCATGCCGCAATGCCAGACATGCCTCGTCACATTGAACACAGGATTCATGCCTGACCCCGACCCCCGTCGCATTGAACACCAAGTCAGCTTGACACCATGTCGAGAGACCACCTCCGCCACTGAAGCAGCTGACCCGCCCAAAACTTTCTAGCCGAGTAACGACGAGCTATAGAGGTGGCCAGCCTGGGGGAATTGACCCCGAGACCTCTCACATATAGCCCACATTCCCCACCGCTAGGGTAAACCGGACGGGCTTGATTCCCGTTGAGTTTGACTAGTGATAAAGGAATTCATTAATTGAATGAAATTTTTTGCATATTACTCTCTAAGTTCATGATCACACACACACATAAAAAACTACTCCCTATATCCCATAGGAATGTTGAAGCATTTAACACAATCTAGAAAATTTTTATCACAAATATATGTGTCATAGGAAGGAGTGACTAGGATGACAAACTATTTATCATTTTATGGGTCTTTAAAACTGATACAAAAACTTGAATAAAGTAACACCATTTCAACTAGTGTTTGGCATAGAATCAATAGTACCAATGGAATTCATGATATCATCATTATAGATTGTGCATGTGTGCAACTTGGATGATGAATACTCTATTATGGAATGCATCATGACTTTACTAAAACTAGATGAAAAGCATGTACTCGTGCCCTAGTGTTAGAGCATAGCAAAAATCCTGAAAAATAAGGTATGACCACCATATAAACAATAAAATGTACGGAAAAATGCACTTTTTCTCTTATCTATGATTAAAAATTTGTGTGGCTTCCAAGGAAACTAAATATTCATTGGTTGGGACTATACGAATTATATGATATTTTTCCTATTGAGGCATGTAAACTAAAACAACTCAATGGGTGTATGTTGCCAAGTCACTTCAATGGTAGTAGGTTAAAACCCTACCACCCTTAAAAGTCCTCATTGTAATGAAATAAAGTGTATGCCACTATTTGTAGGTTATAATTTGAGTTTGTCTTAAATTCATTAGAGTGTAATAGAAGTCATGATTTTGTATCATGCACATTTGTAATAGGTAGGTTTTCAATATAGTGATCATTCTTTTCTTAGTTAAATAAAAAAAATTGTGACAAGATAATTCAAATGTGTCACTACAGTGTGATTTAAACCATGGTCTCTGGTCTATCTCATATTTTCAAATATTATTGTATTTCATCAAAAAATGTATGCACAAAGGACCACACACAAGATTTATCATGGGGTGGAGGTAATACACAATTGTTTCAAGCATGAAAAAGTTTATACATAATAAGGTTTGGTATGCTCTACATAGGAAAAAGAATGAAAGATTACAACTTATGACCAATTTGGAATTTCAAGTGAAGGAAGAGGTGAAATATGTCGATAAATGTGTGTTAGGAAAAATTGAAATATGGGGAAAACTAAGTGTCTAAAAGGATAATTTGTATGTAAAGAAGCCACAGGGAAAGGAAGGCGTGTAGAGTAAAATCAGCACATGGAGGTGCAAGTGACACAGTGCATATTCCAAGAACATAGGAGGAGAGTGTAGTGAAAAGAACAAGGAGAAGCAATACTGAAAAACTTACATGAATCACACTACAACAATTCATAAGTACAATTTCGTCACCCACTTGAATTGAGTTTGAATTTCACAAATTGTGTATGAACTAGAAGTGGCCTACAATTGACAACCATTGAGTACTAAATGCAGAAGGTGGTGAGTTGAAATATCAAGTGTGCAAAGGAAATAATGAGAAAATGTGTGTTTCTTTTTTGAAGGGTATAAACGAAGGTGAAGGAATTCATTCAAACACTTTGTACATTTGAATAATTTGATCTTATAAATAAACAAGACATAAGAAAAAGTTAGAGTGGTCTATAGAGAAAAGTAAACCCTTGAATTTCATCATTATTATAGGTTACAGAGTTAAGGGTTAACTTTAATTTTCTTGAATCCATTAACATGGAGCTCAATATTCTTCCATCAAAATGAGATAATTTGAAAACATCAAGTATTTGAGAGTGAACCAAATGACATTCATACTAAGAAAATGGAAAGAGGAAAGGCTATTCAAAGAAGTATGTGGTGAAGATACCTCAATGTTGGAAGAGGAAGAAGAGAGAATAATTGAGGAAGAACTTATCTATGAAGGGTCTGGTAAATAATAATCTAATCTCAACACTTCTTCCATAGGGTTGAGCAGTGGTAAATCATGCACCATGAAGCTAAGCTACAAAGTAAATAACAACCCAAGAAATGCACCTATTGCCAAAGTGTTTTAAGAAATGTAATACATGGAGTCATCATTGTGCAGAGAAGAAGGGACATTAATGGTGACCTCATGAAAAATTACATATTTTAACCATCATGCATCAATCCTAGAGGTAATAATGGAGAATTATTAGATACAAAAAATAGACCAAAGAACTCCTAAATGAGGAATTATATTGATGATAACATCAAACACGTGTTCCAAGACGTACAAGTATTGTAAATCTTTGGGTTTTGTACTTTCATAAATGGGTGGAATGGGTTAAGTTCCTTCTCTCACACATTGATGAAGGATACTTCTACATTGTGAGCCTAATAATGAGGCTCATAGCCTCATGTATTAGTAGAGCCACTAATCTAGTATGCATCTGTACAGACCTTTCCCTTGCTCTACATGACAATCTAGAAATTCTAAATCCCATGTAAAAGTTGAAGTATAAAATAAGATGGCACACTTTCCCTATCACCATTATTGAATATCCCATGACAAGGGTGGTTATGTTCCTATTTAATAGCAAACTAGTAGGTGTGAAGGTTCATTGGAAGTGAACAAAAGGTTCCTTCATATAGTACATAAGATTTCAAAATGGGCGTATTATAACAACGCTCAATATATTACTTAGTGCATGAAGGAGGATGAGTAAGTAGTACATGTCATAGGGGAAAATAAATTTATTTAACAATCATCATTCATCTTATCTTCAATGTCATCAATGTGTTGGAAGGTGAAGATAAAGTAATCTTGAAGTTCCCCATGGGGAACATGTCTCGAGTCGAGTGCTACAAATATTATATTTTCTCGGCCATGGTAGTGAAAAAATACAAGGAAATATTATACAATTGGATAATGCATATGATGGCGGCCTTTGAAGATGAATAGATCATGTCAAGACTACTCTTAAATCTTGTTAAAAACCAAACTCAATTTATAGTAATACAACACTATTTTCTCATGTGGATATTGTTGGAGTACATGAATAAGATTAAAAATATGATGAAGGTAAAACTATATGTGGATTTTGTTGATACATACACCCATCTGGTGCACCAAGCATGTTTATTCTAGGAAGAGTGCCTGTATAGGAAGGCATGATGGGCCTCTTGGACATAGCCCCACAAAAGACTATTATTTTCAAAAAAAAAATCTTAATGGCTATACTACTTCCTCAAGTTGAGGAATAAATTTGGTGGCATTGAGCAATGTGAAGAGAAATATTGCATATTGTGTACCCCTAATAAGGAGTCAATGAAACATAAGGTTTCAAATCAAAATAATACATTGGTTTTTCCCTATAAGATACCAAAAGGATATGAGGAGGAAAAGTAATCTGATGAGGTTTCTTTAATAATGTGTTGGAGGAATAAATTTCAAGGATATGAGAGGGTAAGTTAGCCTCCACGTCCACTAAGGAATGCACTTTTAAATAACATGTGATATCCAACTCGGAACAACATTTTGATGAGTTTCAATTATTCAAGTTAGTTTCAACTCATGGACAAGTACAGTATCCTAAGAAGAGTTGGGAGGGAGAAGAAAGTGAGGATACTGAGCATAAAGTATGGTAACAAAAGAATGGAGGGGAGGATGAGAAAATTCTTAATACCCCACTAAAAATTCCAACACACAATGGGAAGGAAAGATTAAAATAACATGCAAAGAAAAGTATAGGAGGCTTTGGAATAAGAAAAATCTTACCTCTTGTTCATGAAATAATTTATCAAATGGGAAAACTAGTGGGTCCTCACCAATAGTGCATGGGACCAAGTCCCTCTGCTTGAATGGGGCAGCTCCATTTATTAAAAATAAGGAAATGAAAACAATATAAAATAATTTTTGAGGTGGCTTTAACACCAGAGGATCATATAGGAATACTTCCATAAACATTTGGAAATTTCTTGTATTTGATACAAGAGTAGGAAAATTTCTTAGTGAGGGAGATATGAAAGAAAACTAAGAAAAGTATTTCATACCAAAAAATAGCATAGTATACTTTATTGCATCAAAATCAAGAAAATTTCAATTGAAATTAATTAGAAAAAACTATTTTCATAGAAAGAGGAACAATCAATAATAAACACAAAGTATTATTACATCATGCTACACAATTTACAATGCTCCTAGAGTACAAGTTGAGATGGACATAGAGAAGTAGTATATGAGAAACAGAATAAATGAAGGCATTTGCTTCTAGAAAGGTAGTGAGAGCTAGTAAACAAGCATTAACCATCCCCTTGAAATGAGTGTGTCATTCATATTTATAGTGTTGTGACTGTCTTTTCATCTCCCCCATGTGACTTTTCACCTTCCTCCATGATTGTTGACCTTCCTCTATCACTATTGACGTTTTAAATTCCTGCCACAACCTTCAATGTTCCTTCGTCACTTGTGACCTTTCATCTTCCTCCAGGTTGCTCAAAATCTCCTTGACATGTGACATCATTTTTCATGCCCTCAAAAATATCCTTGACGCATGACTTCATTTTCTGTGCCATCAAAAATATCTTTTATGCATGGCATCATTTTCCTAGCACACGACATCTAATTGGGTTGCCTAAAATCTACTTGAAAAAATGACCTTGTTTTCTGTGTCACACGATAGCATCTTGACTTTTCAATCGTACAACAGCATCCTAAATTCCTATCGCATGACTGCATTTCCATTGTTGTGTGACAATACCTCAAATTTGCACAACATTTTTGTTGTCGCCTAGGTTTCTGTATCATGTGTCAACATATTATTGTCGTGTGTCTCAAGCCTTTCGGACGCTTGAAATTCATTGTTGGGTGACAAGAATGAGTGTTGGCAAACAAGAACTTGTTTTCAAGTGAAAATAGGCTGGTTTTCGGGTTTCTAAGAGTTTTCATGCAACAACAACTTGTTTTCGTGCAACAATGGGTTTTTTTTTGCCCAACAGCAGTTGGCAGTTTCACTGTGAACTTGTTTTCACCATTTTGGGAGAAATTTTCAATGAAAATAGGTTGTCTAATATATGAAAATTTATGGAAAATGGAAAATTAATCCAACGAGAATATATATAAGTCTTGAAAATGAATTATTCATCATATTTTACCCATATTTTCACTTTTACCTCAAGGTGTGCACCGATAAACTGAGTGATAAGAGGAGTTTACGATGACCATGAACTAACACATCATATGGGTCATGAAAATCATTAAATATAATCTAGTTTTATAATTTTTTAGGCTAATAAATCTTCAAGATACTCCTTAAACCTTTCAAGCGAGTTACATCTTGTACCAAGGCTTTTGTATCGCATTGTCAGACAAGTTTCCACCTCTCAATGTTCCCAAAATATTTCCTTGATGATTCCAACATGAAGTAGGATTTTTTATCTCTCAAATTCCTGAGGGTATTAGATTATAAATCTTCATGAGGCTCCATAAACTCTTCAAATAAGATGACTAGCTTTTTAAGAATATGCATTTCCCAATACCTTGCTCACAAAGACCTTGTTTCACATAACTTGTTCCTAAACCTTGATTTTCTTCCAGAACCTTCCTAAACTGACCTCAAATGGTTGCACATATCTATCACACACTTCTTAGAGGCATTAGATCTTCTTGGGACATCCCTGGGAGGTGCTCTGCAGGTGCAAGAACTGTGAAAATAGGCCTTTTTAGGCCTCCACGAGTAACTCCTTTCAAGTGAATCATAATAATCTTATGAATTGTTTCCCACAATATTACCTACAAATTAAACACACTTTAAAAATCTAGTTAGAGCATCCCTCTCAATGATGATGGGGTTTGCATAGTCAGAGATTGGCTGGAGGGAAGGTTCACATTACCTAGTTCAAGGATTTTTTGAGTGTGGGTTTGATTGTCATGGCCAGAATTTCAATTTTTTATGCTAGACACTTAGCATGATAATAGTTGGCTCTAGCTTGGGGACTTATCTTGGATTGAAAAAAGTGAATACGGGGCAAGTATGAATCCCAAAATCTCAAGACACTAAGAGGACCAGTGCTTTATCCATTGGGCTATAGGATTCATTACAAAAACAGGCTAGATACAATAAAACCTTCTTTATTGAACACAACACAAAACAAAAACAAACACACGACATGAAGGAAAATACATAACAAAAAGGGAAACACACAAACCTATATTCACCTATGGTACATGCGAGGGACAACCCACTTTTAATGAATTACTTTATTTTGGAAGTTACCTCTGAATGGGTGACATTGAGTGATGATGTTCCACAAACCCATTGACAGGTTCGAGGAAGTATCCTCATTTACTTAACTTCTTATGAAATCCATCTTATTTCATAAGTGCATGTATGTTTGGGATGAGTGAGCCTACATGATCCTTTCGATTCTCAGATATTTTCTCACAAAGTCTATCGGTTTTAGATTGCAAATCATCTTTTGTTTTCACCCACATTGTTGATTTCTCATTTAGCATCTCATCCTTGCCCCAAGGTTGATTTTTGATTTGATTGTTTGAATTATCTAAGTTCTCCTCTTTCCCATATTCATTCTTATTGGTAAAATTTTCATGAGAAGCATTGAGTTCATCTTTTTGTTCTACTTCAATATGGGATGAAAGAGAAAACATAGTCTCATACCTATCTTGTATGGTCATAGCATGAGTTAAGAGGTCAAAACTTATAGCATGATATTTAGTACCTTCCACAACTTTCAAAATTTCTAGCAAGGATTATTTTTTCCAAATTGTTGAGAGCTCATCACCACATTCATTTGAAGAATATTTGTTTTGGAACTTGATGAAACAGTTTAGAGAAATTGATCCATCAGCCTAAGGTTCATTGAACTTCACTACTTTTTTAATATGGGGGCCTCATCATCAAAGGACTTGAGAGCCTTCATTTCAACCATTTCCTCATATTAAGAATATTTCTCTTTAAATGGAAAAGTGAAAACTTCATTTTCATCAACATATCCATCAATCATTATCTTGGGAGGGGAATCATAATTTTCGCCTTGATAGAATTCATCATGACCAAATTTTGAATTGGTTGGGAAACCAACACTAGATTTATCCATTTCTTGTAATTCCTTGGCCTGCATTAGGATTTTAAAGCTTAGTTGAGGATCTTATGTCTCTTTTGCATCTCTTAGCAGTTCTTGCATAGATTCTTTTTTCAAAATTTTCAAAGGATCATCACAAGTTGATCTTTCTTCTTCTAGAATGAAATGGTAAAGAGAATATTTATCTTTAAATGGAAGTGAGGACAGCTCCTTAGACTAGATAAACACATTGGCTGATTTTTTGGCTTGGAATTCATCAAGAATTGTCTTTTCTCCTTCATGGCTTACATCATCTGTAAATTCAGGGTTTCCCTCCTTCAACTCAAGATTTCTCCACTCTACCTCATACTCAATACCCCATCAAAAAGGAATGCTTAGTCCTATCAGGATAGGAATTTCATCTTTCTCTTCAGATGTTATAAAGTAATTCCCATGTCCATTGTCTTGATAAAGAATTTCATCTCTAGTATCTTCTGATTTGTGCATTATATACTTCATTTTTCTTATCAGAAAAAAAAAATTCATTTGTCCTTTGACTGGAATATTTGCTAAAGACCAATCCATTTTTATTTCTCCTCCAAAATCTCTACAAAAGTTTCTACTCAATAACATCTCATTTGAGGTTGGAATGTCTACCACCAAGATAGTCAATAATATTTTATTTTCAGGAAAATCGGCTAGAGCAACTTGGGCATCCTTTATTCTTCCCATAAGTGGTATTTTTTTGGTTTTCATTGAATAACATCGGAGTTTATCTCATGTTAGAGTGAGACCAAGGGCATTAGCTAATTTTATGGGCATCACCTTGTCAGAAGCACCTGAGTCTATGATACAGTTGTTTAATTGGTAGCCTCTAACAAGGAGAGAAAGGTAAAATGGTTCAATATTGTTAGTATTAAGATGCACTTAAGGACATCATGTTTTGAGATGATAGGGAAGTAGGGGTCGGTAGTAACCCTTTGGGAGAGTGCATGACAGAATTGTGCCTTTGGTTAATACCTTAAATAAAAAGGACTATTTTATCAAATTGTTCCGGATGGGTTTGTAAATATTCAGCTCAGAGATTTGGACCTTACACCTTTTGACATGATATATGATATCAAAAAAGGATGAAATAGATGTATCTGAGGTGGTGGAAGCTTTGAAATAATATAATAATTTAGAAGAAGAGTTTACTTTGGTATCAGAGGTGGACCCTGAAGATACTGCGGGCTTATTAGGTACCTCACAAGTTTTACTAGACATGTTTACCATTTTGGAAGTAGCATTAGAAACATTAGAAGAAGATGTTTTAAATGATGTAGACTTAGGAGACCTACTTGTTTCAGTTGTGGTCTTCTTGGTTGCCACAAGGTTTGGTTTTTATTTAGAAAAGTACATAGAAGGTGGAAGTGCATCTCCTCTATTCATTATTATGTTAGACATAGTCACCAAAAGAGAATTTGCATCCTTATTCTTCTTGGGAGTAGCAGCGGAAGAAATTTGATTTTTTTATTGAGAATGAGTGAACACCACACAAGAGAAACTTGGTACATCACCTTCTTCACTTTCATCTCTGAATGAGTACAAGAAATACCTAATCTCAACATCATCGAATTCTTCAATTTTAATCTCATATTCTTCATCATCATCATCATCTTGTTAAGAAATCTCATATTCATCATCACCCTGTGTATCACATGTTGCATTGATAGGGGGAGCCTCTAGGGAAAGTCTTTGAGGCGGTGGGTTGATCCTTTGTTTATTTGGAAAGGTATTTTTTGGTGTTTCTTTGGTCACAAAAACTTGAGTGAATTTCTTCTTGAGAGACAAGACATCATTAGCCAATTTCTATACTAATGAATCTGTGGTACCCACGTTTGAGCTCTCACCTTTCTCCTTACTTGGACCCTTTTTTATCTTTCCCGACATGATCAAATCATATTTCACTTTATTTGCAATATTTTCTACTTCATCCAAATCTGTTGGTTGGGTTCTTCTTAGCATAGAACTCACCTCAAGAATATGGGAATTTGTGAAAAATATTATCTTGTTTTCTTCAGTCGGTTGGGCCACTTCAAGAATATTATAAAGCATCCTATTGAACTTTTCCATGAACTCCTTCATTGGTTCGAAGGGTTCTTTATTCAATTAAGACCACTGAGCCAACAGTGCATGAGTATCTTCTGCGGGTTTGAATATTGTTTCAAACTTGGTCTTCATGTCATTTAAATTGGTTATTGATCTAATTGGAAAGTGATAAAACCAGTCCACTACTACATCTTGTAAAGATTCTACAAAAACATAAACGTATACATCTTCATATCCAACTCCCACCACTCCACAAGAAGTGATGAAGGTTGCAATGTGTTCATATGGATGGTGCTTCGCATCACCATAGAACTTGGAAAAATTATTTCTTTAGCTCCTAGGTAGATCATGTAGAGGTGGGGTGAGAGCTAAAGGGCATGTAGTTTTTTCCCTAAGGAAGCAATGTTTTTTGAGCCATTGGTGGTTCTTCTTCTTCATCTTCTTCTTCAAATCCTTTGAGGACGACTTCGATTATTTTGAGATATTCTTCAAAAATTTCCTCTTGTGGAGGAGTGTATTTTAAAGGTTCAACTACAATTCCATCAATAAGGGACTCAAAAGACAAAGTAGGATCAAATTGTGGGGAGTATTGTCAACCTATTCTTCTTGTAATTTGACTGATAGGAAGTCTGAAATCAGCTTGAAATTTTTATTCAAATTTGGGATCAGAAACACCACTAGCTCTTGAAGATATTGAATACCTTCTGTCAGCTAGCTTGAAAATGCAAATCAAACGAGAATCCTCTAGGATCTCCTCTACTGATTCTGAACTTGTCTTGCTCTTTCTAAGGCTTGTACATGTTCTTCTTCAAAATCTACCACTCTTGTATCAATGAAGTAATGAGTGAAGTTTTCTCTATTGTGCCAAATGATTTCCCTCAAATCTGATGTAATATCTTCTTGTATATAGAATAGAATCTCATGTCTCAAGACTGGGGGATTACCAGGAATATCCATTAGTGGAAGACATAAGGCTTAATGACTTTTCAAATTCCAGAATTTTTTTATTTATTTTTTGAATATACAATTTTTTTTGGGTTTTGTGGAATCAAAATTAGGTGCAGATATGATAAATTTTCCCCACAGTGGGCACCAAAAATTATTGGTAAAATAATATTCAAGTGGGAAAATTAGTGGGTTCTCACCAACAATGCATGGGACTGAGTCCCTCTCCTTGAATGGAGCAGCTCCATTTATTGAAAATAAGGAAATTAAAACAATCTAAACTAATTTTCAGGTTGGCCCGAAGACCGAGGATCACATAGGGATACTACCCTAAACCTGTGGCAATTTTTTGTATTCAATACAAGAAAATAAAATTACTTAGTGAGGGAGATAGGAGAGAAAACTAAGAAAGGGATTTCAACCAAAGAATAACACGGCAGAGTTTGTTGCCTTAAAATCAAAACATTTCACTTACATCAATCAGAAGAAACCATTTGCAAATAAAAATGAACAATCATCAATAAACACAAATTCTTATTGCATCATGTTGCACAATTTTCAATGCTCTTGGAGTATAAGTTAAGATGGAGATAGAACAGTAGTAGATGAGAAACAAAATAAATGAAGGCACTTGCTTCTAAAAAGGCAGTGAGAGCTAGTAAACAAGCATTAACCATCCCCTTGAAATGAGAATGTCATTCATATTTATAGTGTTGTGACTATATTTGCATATCCCTTGTGTGACCTTTCACCTTCCTCCATGACTATTGACCTGCCCTTATGAATGTTATGCCCTTATGACTATTGGCCTTTTGAATTTCTGCCACAACCTTTGATGTTCCTTCATCACATGTGACCTTTCATCTTCCTCCACGTTTCTCAAAATCTCCTTCACGTGTGACATATTTTTCTGTGCCCTCAAAAATATCCTTGACATGTGACTTCATTTTCCATGCCATCAAAAACCACTTCTATGCATGGCATCATTTTCTTGATGTGTTACATCTAATTGGGTCTCCCAAAATCTACTTTAAACAATGACCTCGTTTTCCATGTCACACAACAACATCTTGACTTTCTTGTCGCACGATAGCATCCTGACTTCCTGTCACATGATTTTATTTCCATTTTAATACAAAAACACCTTGACTTTCCTATCACATGAAAAAAAAATTGTTGTCACCTAGGTTTTTGTGTCGTGCATCAACACCTTGTTGTCACGTGTCTCAAGCCTTTCAGATGCTTAAAATTCATTGTTGAGTGACAAGAATGAGTTTCAGGCAACAAGAACTTGTTTCTAGGTGACAATAGGTTGGTCTTTAGGCACGACAACAACTTGTTTTCGTGCGACAATAGGTTTATTGTTGACCGACAGTAGTTAGCAGTTTCACTACGAACTTGTTTTCGCCATTTCGGGAGAAATTTTCAACAAAAATAGGTCATCCAATATATGAATATTTTTGGAAAATGGAAAATGAATCAAATGATAATATTTTTAAGTCCTGAAAATGAATTATTAATCATATTTTACCTATATTTTCACTTTTTCCTCATGGTGTGCACCAATAAACTGAGTGATAGGAGGAGTTTACGATCACCACGAACTAACACATCATATGGTTCATGAATATAATTAAATATAATTTAATTTGAGATTTGGTTAGGCTCATAAATATTCAATAATCTCCTTCAACAATTTGATAAATTTATAACTTCTATCATGGCTTTTGTGTCGCACTATCGGACAAGTTTCCACCTCTCAATGTTCCCAAAATATTTCCTTGATGATTCCAACATGAGGTAGGCTTTGTTATCTCTAAAATGCATAGGGTATTAGCTTATAAATATTTTTGAGGCTCCATAAAATATTCAAACAAGGCGACTAGCTTTTTAAGAACATGCATTTCCTAATACCTTGCTCACAAAGGCCTTGTTTCACATAACTTGTTCCTAAATACCTTGCTCACAAAGACTTTCTTGTCGCATGATAGCATCTTGACTTCCTATTGCATGATTTTATTTCCATTTTCATGCAATAACACCTCAAATTTCCTATCACATGACAACATTTTTGTCATCACCTAGGTTTCTGTGTCGCGCATTAACAACTTATTGTCATGTGTCTTAAGCCTTTTGGACGCTTAAAATTCATTTTTGAGCGACAAGAATGAGTTTCAGGAAACAAGAACTTGTTTCCAGGTGACAATTGGCTGGTTTTCAGGCATCAACAATTTTTTCATGTGACAACAACATGTCCTCATGTGACAATGGATTTTTTGTCACCCGACAGCAGTTGGAAGTTTCACTATGAACTTGTTTTCACCATTTCGAGAGAAATTTTCAACAAAAATAGGTCATCTAATTTATGAATATTTTTTGAAAATGGAAAATTAACCAAATGATAATATCTACAAGTCTTTAAAATGAAGTATTAATAATATTTTACCCATATTTTTACTTTTTCCTCAAGGTGTGCACCAATAAACTAAGTGATAGGAGGAGTTTACGATCACCACAAACTAACACATCATATGGTTCATGAATATTATTAAATATAATTTCATTTGAGCTTTGTTTAGGCTCATAAATCTTCAATATCCTCCTTCAACCTTTTGAGAAAGTTACAACTTCTATCATGGCTTTTGTGTCACATTGTTGGACAAGTTTCCACCTCTTAATGTTCCCAAAATATTTCCTTGATGATTCCAACATGAGGTAGGTTTTGTTATCTCTCCTATGCATAGGGTATTAGCTTATAAATCTTTGTGAGGCTCTAGAAAATATTCAAACAAGGTGACTAGATTTTTAAGAACATGTATTTCCTAATACCTTGCTCACAAAGACCTTGTTTCACATAACTTGTTCCTAAATACCTTTCTCACAAAGACTTTCTTGTTGCACAATAGCATCCTGACTTCCTATCGCATGATTTTATTTCCATTTTCATGCAACAACACCTCACATTTCGTATCGCATGACAACATTTTTTTGTCACCTAGGTTTCTGTGTCACGTATCAACACCTTGTTGTTGTGTGTCTCAAGCCTTCCGGAAGCTTAAAATTCGTTGATGAGTGACAAGAATGAGTTTCAGGAAACAATAAATTTTTTCTAGGTGACAATATTCTAGTTTTCAGGTGTTGACAAGTTTTTCATGCAACAACAACTTGTTTTCGTGTGATAATAGGTTTGTTGTCGCCTGACAACAGTTGGAAGTTTCACTACGAACTTGTTTTCACCATTTCAGGAGAAATTTTCAATGAAAATAGGTTTTCCAATATATGAATATTTTTGGAAAATTGAAAACAAATCCAATGATAATATCTATAAGTTATGAAAATTAAGTATTAATCATATTTTACCCATATTTTCACTGTTTCCTCAAGGTGTGCACCGATAAACTGAGTGATAGGAGGATTTTACGATCACCACGAAGCAACACATCATATGGTTCATGACTATAATTAAATATAGTTTCATTTGAGCTTTGGTTAGGCTTGTAAATATTCAATATTTTCCTTCAACCTTTTGAGCAAGTTATAACTTCTATCATGGCTTGTGTGTCGCATTGTCGAGCAAGTTTCCTCCTCTCAATGTTCCCAAAATATTTCCGTGATGATTCCAACATGAGGTAGGATTTTTTATCTCTCCAGTTCATAAGGTATTAGATTATAAATCTTCGCGAGGCTCTAGAAAATCTTAAAACAAGGTGACTAACTTTTTAAGAACATGCATTTCCCAATACCTTGCTCACAAAGACCATGTTTCACATAACTTGTTCCTAAACCTTGATTTTCTTCCAAAACAATCCTAAAATACTTCGAATGGCTGCAAAAATATTTCACACACTACTTGGAGGAATTATATCTTCTTGGCACATCCCCAGGAGGTGCTTTGTAGGTGCAAGAAGTGTGAAAATAGGCCTTTTTAGGCCTCCACGAGCAACCCCTTTCACGTGAATCACAATAACCTTATGAATTGTTTCCCATGAGGTTAAATTCACATGAAACACACTTTAAAAATATATTTACCACGTCCCTCTTATCCATGATGGGGTTTACATAGTCATAGATTGGTCGGAGGGAAAGTTCACTTTACCCAGTTCAGGGATTTTTTGAGTGTGGGTTTGATTGTCATGGCCAATTTTTCATTTTTTATGATATACATTTAGCATGACAACACCTCCTTAGAAACCCCATAATATCATAAATTTAGATGAGGGGAGGAGACAAATGAGGAAAGGAAGGAGGATTGCGCACTTATAGAGGAAAAAGGGAAAGGGAGAGAAAATGAAAAAGAGGTGGAAGGGGAAAAGCTTCTCAATGAATAATATACCCTGGTAACTCTCAGCACACAATTCTAAAGGAAAAAGAGGGAAAATGAAATATATATTTGGGAGGAAACATATCCCAATAGTGTGATAAATAAAACTCAAAAGGGATATCATTTGCAACAGACATATACACAAATGTGCCCCACTTTGAGGTTTTGGATGTCAATATGTGTCATCCTCCTTTCAAATATATAGAGGGCTTAACAATGTCTTATATTTTCATTTACCACATTGCATACACCTAGCATCTAATGTATTAATAAAGATGGTTAATGAGATAGTTCGATAAAATATATCAAACAGTTTCGTGTTGAGGAAACATACTGCTTGTCCATACCATCTAGAAATATATCTAAATGTTAAAAAGAACTCATGGCCAAAAAAGAAATGAACATAGTTTCAGTGCAAACACACAATTATGGAAATTAAGGAAATTAATTTATGTTTATGGATCCCCTTAGATAATACCAACTTAACGAATGGAGTACCCCTCAACCAACCTGGTGGAATTTATAAACTTGAATTCTTGGTTGACATATTCCTCAAGTAGAATAAAAATGACAACAAATAACGGATGAAAATTTTGGTAAAGGTAGAAATTGACTTTGTAAGGGCCCTCTGTATGAAACTTTGAAGGAATGTGAGGACTTAGAAACCAATTTAGGTGAGAAGGCCATCTTAACAGATGATTTTTTCTTCAGATTCACATATCAAGGTAATATTCTAGTAGCACACATTTATCTTGAGAAATAAAACAAAAACACCATGGGTTTAGAAGTATATATTACCAAGGATAATCCTAGTAGAGAAAAAATGCTCCAAAACATAGAGGATATACAGATATAAATCACCAAAAAAGGGGGAAATCTCAAATTGTACCTTGCCAACATCCATACTAAAATACTTAAAGAGGAAATCAAACATGAGGATACCAAGAAAGATGTAGGGAATAAATTGAGTGTATTGAAATTCGAATCAAAGGACCCTAGAAAGATGAAAATTCATTGAAAAAATTGGGCATGAATGTGGATAACTTGAAGCCAATTATATAGACCATCTTCACGTAGTGGTAGGGATTTAAAGACTAGTTTTTCCTATAAGTTCCATAGCTTTTTAAGGAATCTGATAAAGGGTTATCGAGGAGTGGGAAACTAGTGTGGGGTTATGTTGACCCCATATTTTCTCAAAGATATTAAATTTTTGGATAAGTAATATTTATCATACCACAAGGAATTTTTATTTGGCATGCACATCTACATGAAGACAAGATTTGTGCTTAGCACACACCAACATGTTTGTGGGAACTTAGTGTGCACATGAAGGCTTAAGGTCAATATTACATTTTCTGTGCAAGGAAATAATAAAATCTACATCCACCTAGAATGCCGAAGGACATTAACATTGGCCCCTATGATAGTGCATGAGAATTTTAAGGGTTTTAAACTTAAATCATGATAGACTGTGAACTACTAGCTAAGGAGAAGTTTAATGGAGGATAGTAATCATTGAAGTGTGATAGTGAGTTATCTATATTTCCTTGATATAATTGGAGTTACCAACAAGGTAAATTCAGA
The DNA here is from genome assembly GCA_019776745.2 of Taxus chinensis. Taxonomy (NCBI): domain Eukaryota; kingdom Viridiplantae; phylum Streptophyta; class Pinopsida; order Cupressales; family Taxaceae; genus Taxus; species Taxus chinensis. Next base: position 270,039,297 of record CM034149.1, on the reverse strand, counting down.
TGAGGATCATTTTTGTTTTACACCTTAATTAATTCTATGTTATGGAAAGTGAAAAACAATAAAGAGGATGTAAGGGTTTATAACAAATGATTTTTCTGATCTAATTAATTTGTAATTGATCATTCATAACAATAATAACACATTAATAATTGTAATTATTGATAAATGATAAATTATAGCTTAAATATTCAAGAGGATAAGAAGACTTAGCTATACAAGTCATATAAGAGAATATCTGTATGTGTAGACATGTGGATAAAGCATATTAGAGAATAGAGATGATTTGCTATGTGTTTTAGAGGTAAAAACTTAGTAGGAGAGGGACCATACCACTACTATATAATCAATACTATAACTTTATGGTATTTACCTAGGGTTGTACAATATTATAACCTTTAGTAGTTTAGGTATGAAGCTTCTTGTGTGCTTCAATTAATTATAAATGACCTTCATTATATGTCACTCTTGATCACACAACCTTGGGATGATCTGTAATCACTTGTAAATAATCAAAAACCCTATAAACCTTAAGCTCCCTTCATCAAAGTATTAGCAAACTAAAATAATAAATCATGTGTGTGTTTTGAGGTTGGATTGCCCTTGGTAGTCAACCCGAACTATTGAACCAATCCAAGTATTGCATTACATTCCCTTGTGTGGGATCAAGCCTCATGAGGTTCTCCTAGTTTTTTGTGCAAGTGTAAGTGTAATTTATACATCCCCCTAGGGGTTCCCTCATGTATCTTGACAACAATATAGTAGGATAATGGTATAGCATAAAATGTATCCAACATTGTAGTAGTGTGATATGGTGTTCCTCAGCTATGTGACCTAACCATTTTTTCCTTGAACTACTTTGGAAATGGTTGGAATGGCATTTCCATTGCTAATACATGTATTTATGACCTTTGTATGCTTTTAAATGGAGTACCATATAAACTTTGACCTATTTTAATGCTTTATGCTTGTAACAAGGACTACTCTAAATTATGTGCAATTGATTTGGAAAGATTTAGGAGACCCTTGAGTGTTTTTGGAATGATATTTACAATAGGATCTTGTAAGAGTTTCAGGTGAGTTATAAAGTGGCATTGACTTACTTATATAGTCTTTTATAGGTAAAAAATTTTAATAATGTCATGAAGAAACTAAAATACAGTAACATGTCCTTGTACAATGCCAGGTTTGGCCTTGTATCCTTAGTAAGATGAATGCTCACATTCAAACTCAATTATCCTCATCTCTCTAGCCATTTTACACACTTACACTATACTTTTTCATCAATTTTGGGAATATTATTTTATCAAAGAATTATAAAACATATGATATTCATGACATAAATTTTAGTTTATAGGTTTCTCTCTTGTCAAAAATTATACAAAATGGAAGGATACAGGGTATGGTTTTCGCTAACCTATATGGTCCAACCCCTTCTCAATTATCATCTCTTCTTTCAATTATAAATCTTTCATTAGGTCATTTCCCATTCTTAGGGTTGGCCTTATTATAATATATCACCTACATAAAATTATATAAGCAATTAATTATCACATTTTAACTCACCTAACATTCTTACATGCTCTCATTAAAAAACATCATTTCAAATGCACTCAAATGCTTTCTAAATATGCTTAGATCTTATAGGGAAGTCCATACTAAAATTCTTAATCACTCAACCAAGTCAAGGAGTCTAGCTTCATCCATCTACAAGCATGAAAATATCATAGAGTCATGTCCTAACAAGAGAAAATTCATTCCAATTATTACACAAATGTTAGGTCACATAGTTGAGGTACACCATATCTCACTAATATCATGTTGGGTACATTATATACAATGAAATTATCCCAATATATTGGTTTCAAGAGAAACGAGGACACTCTCATGGGGTTTGGCATATACACACTTGGATAAGCACTTAAGATAACTACATGAGGCCTTATTTATGCAAAAAGGATAGGTAGTATAGCACTAGGATTGGTTCAAGAAATAGGAGTCTAACTACCTATGGTGATCTAGCCTCAAACACACACATTGTTTCTCCTTTTATTTTTCAATGCTCTAATGAAGGGTTTTTCAGGCTACTAGGGTTTCTAATTTATTATGGGTTATCACAATTCATCCTAAGTATTTTTGAGAAAAAAAATACACTACTAGTACCATTTTCAAAAAATAAAAGAACACAGGAAGTTATTGACCATGACTATATCCTAATACAAATTTGTATAAATCCTATCCTAGATGGTAAAAATCCTACCTATGTTGTACAGAATCCATATGGTCTTTAACCTACTCATTTTTCCAATTCCATAATCTTCAATGTATAATACATGGGTCCAAATCTTCTTGTTCCAATGCCCTACATACCCAGATCACTCATAAATCATCCAGAAAAAATAATTCTATCTTTCTCCCCATGCTTTGTTATCAGTTTTTTCTTTTTTATTTCATTTCAATATTGAATGCATTATTATGGTCATGTATAATTGATGTTATAATTTCATAAGGCCATAATAGTCTACTTGTTAGTAAGCCTTATACCCTTCTTATATATTATACAACAACATTCTAAAACCTAAATAAATTAGGGTAGAAAAGGTTGACCCAGTGAAGATTAAATGATCTAATAAATATATTCACATTAAAAATAGGGTTAAAGGATAAAAAGGGGCATAACCATACAAGTCGGTCAAGACTGAATCCCATGTCCTGACCAAACCATATGGTATTATCTAGGAGAAATGTGATGTAAAATAGAAAGTTTTGGCATGATTTATTGAGGTGGTTTACTACTTTCATTTAATAATATTTCATGATTGATGACAAAACAAAGTGTAAAGATAAAAAAAGTCAAGGAATACCTAGAAATATATGTTGATTGGATTACTGATGTGAGCATTTTTCTCGTAAAGGGGGAATTTCCAAACATGACATTACAAAAGGACAAATTACCAAATTTTAATGTCTAAATTTTCCCCCCTTTAAGTATATAATTAAAAATTAAATTCCTAAAAGGAAAATATATTTAAGTTTGCACACAAATTTTCTTCACTCAATAGTGGTTCTTTGATGTGTTAGTGTTGTCACGCTCCACGATGAAACCTACCACGTAGGGTGTAGTCAATTTATATGATAGAAACTAAATTGTAACTTAAAATATAGATAATTCTTATAACTTTGAACTTGTATGAAGTAAAGAAGATGAAAAACATGGAAGGAATACACCTGTTCCTTTTTTGGAGGGAGTGTATCCCAATCATGTTGTGATTTTAGAGACTTGGAATTGTTTCTAAGATGCTAAAATATTGAGGGTGATCAGTCCCCAATTCATGTCAAAGGAGAGACTAGAGTATTGGGTGCAATCCAACATTGAAGAGAGATAAAAAGAATCAAGTTACCCCTTTTGAAACTTTGTAAAAAATTAAACATAGCCTACTAAGAACTTACTCACTTCAATATCTTCTACATTTGAGAATATGGTGAGAGAAGAGGAAGTAAATCCTACAAAGAACTTTATTGCTATGATACCTTCCACAAAACCCACATACCACATTTTTGTAGGCAGGTCTACGTCTAATTTCGTATTATTGTAATTCTTGAGTAAGATAAAACCACTAAAGGAATCAACATATCCATTCACCCATAAGGTTTTCTACTACTGAAACTGAGTGCATATATTCTAAAATATCATAAGGGAGGAGGAAGACCATGCTCCCAATCTCTATTCTTGCAACTAATTCTGAATGGTGTAGAGGAGAATGAATTAATCACCCATGTTGGTGCTCATGTATTGTGCTCTAAGAAGAGTAATTTGTATATGATACTGCATGAAAAATATATATGTAGCTGATCAAAATGGTTAAAATTGAAAATTCCAAACAATATTCCTTTATCCTGGAATGTTTGTCTTGTCGGGACCATACTAAAGTCCTGAATGTACCATACAATTTTGACCTACTTTAAATTTTCCCACTTTTTAGTACATGTACATGTTTCTTAGGATATAAACCCTATAAAAATATATCATTATGTTCGTTAATCTATTTTTAGATGTAGAAATATCCCAATGAATTTACCTTTTGAGGAATTTGTGATAAAGCATTTGAGTATGAAGCTCAAAATAATAGATGTGTACCCATGTGTAATAGGTATGATAGTATATGTAGGATCACATAGAAGGTTGGAATGATTTCCATTATTGGGAATGTATGCATCCAATACATTTTTTGCATAGTGGAAACCATGGCACACAAAGAAAGTAGCATGTAATATGCAATAAGAAGAAATACATTTGTATAGAAGTAAAAACAACATAGTGGAAAGTTACAATCATGTCATAATATAGAGTAATAAAAGCATAGAAACATCATAGTATAAATCGATTGTGTCATAAATCGTAGCAAGAATATTATAACACATAGAAATAGTAGTGTATAAACAACTAACCACTAGTATAGCATCATAGAAACATAGGCATACGGAGGAATAGAACCACAAACATGGGACATCCATGATATCACAAGACAATCTCAATAGGAGGCCCTATGGACCACATTCATAGAAATAAGTGTATACATGCAAGATAGGCATAGAGCTAAAACATGGGACATCCACGGTGTCACAATATAATCAAGTCACTCAAGCTATATAAATTAAAAAATCATAGAAATGTAATGAAGCAAGACAGTAGACAACTATAAGAAAATATTCAAACAAGGAAATAATTTGTATAAGCAAGTAGTGATAATAATGTATCTAAGTATAGAAAATAGTGATAGTAAAAATAGATAAGATAGGTTAGCATTGCACAAGACATGTGTTAGTCTTGGTACCTCAGAATATAGTAATAAATACTATTTATATAATCAAGTGTGATGAGAAACATCTAAAGTAACTATAATGAAACAAAAACACCTATATATTGTGAAGGGTGCACCCAAAGAGTAGTTTAAGGAACCAAGTTTGTGCATATCATCGTGTGTTACCCTATGTATGTCATGCATCAAGATCAATATAACTCATAAAGAGTATATAGAAAATGTATGATACCGATCAAACAAATGTGAAAAATTATAATCATAAAAAAATCAGCTAGCCAATCAAGTCATACACATGTCCTGATTTTGTAATTTACGCATATTTGCGTGATTTTGTATTATGTGATTTTTTGAAAAAATTTAATTGATTTAAAAATATTTATATACAAGAAAAGGGGGTATAAAAAGATATTCCAAATATGTTGGAAACATAATGACTGCGGGGTGAATCATTCTTCGTAAACTTTCAAACAATCAACCATTCACACTCATAAACCTTTAAACATTAAGATGATTAAACTATACAAAATTAACCATAAAAATGAGCAAATGACATAATGAAACAATATGTATGCGGGAAACCCTTAAGGGGAAGAAAACACATAGAAACTTTTGTATATATTACTCAATACAAAAGACTCAAGTGAATATTACACATCACAAGATATTTCTTTAGTGAAGCACCCACTTCACAAGGAGCACCAACCCCTATTTAGTATAACACCCACTATACAAGGAGGCTACAAACCACAACATGATCAAGCACAAACTCAACCACTTGATGATAAAGACCACTAATAAAAGTTTTTCTCAAACAACTAATTGTGATCACTAATTCAACTCATACACATCAACACCCTCTCAAACTGCTCTTTCTCCTCCTTCGCTCATAAATGCACCTATAAATGCTGATTAAGTCATATGACCTTGTAGCACCTTCTTCTATGCCCTACTTATCTTCTCATACTCTTCTTTTCTCTACTTTAGATCCCTTATATCTCTCTCAAACACCTCATCTATCTCGCTTAACTATCTATACATCCAACTACAACTTTTTCAAATGAGCAAATACGACTATCCTTTATACCAACTACTTTCCACAAAACTATATAGGTTGGCACTAAAGACCATATTACCATGCAAGGTTGATCATATACAACATAACAATAAATTATATGAAGGGAAATTTTTAGTGGCTAATATTCATAGTTTGGCTAAAAGTAGGAATTCTAGAATATGAATTTGGCTATTTTTACGACAATGACAACGACCATGTTTCACCCAAAAGTTCCACAAACAATAATTTGTCCCAAGGAATAGCTAATATATCTCCAATCCCAATATATATTTTTTATTTAATCATCATGTGATAGATGGGTTGGGGTTTTAATAAATTCTTGGTTCGCCAAGAAACATATGGAACCTTCCTATTCATTTGGTCTCATTCTCTGACATGTTTAGGATTTTTTTTTGAAATTTGATTAAATTCGCTGTGTGTGTGTGTGTGTGTGTGTGTGAGTATGTGTGTGTTTGCACACGCATATACATATACACACACACATATAGAGAGATCTAGATTGGAAGTCGATAAACCTTTAGAAGACTCTACTAACTACCTAGGAAGTTGCTAAAACTTTTGATAAGCCTCAACACATGGAGCAGCCAAGTGTCACCCATTCCAAACATGTGAGCATAAAGATATGAAAAAGGATCCCCAATGTATGGAATTGAATATTGGGTGGACATGTGGTGGTATTCTAGGAATCATGAAGGAAAAAGCATTTTGTGGACTCCAAACCCATGGAATGAACCAATTCAATAAAATTTCAGGTTCGTGGTTAGATGAGGCAGAGTGATAGTTAGGGGAACACGTGGAAGACCTCCATTTGGACTTCAAATGTATTTTTTGCAATAAATATCCTTCATTCCAATTAATTAACCTTTATTCATCGCTCTATCTACAATTTCCTTAAAAAATATATATCATATTTCGCCAATGCCACGAACACAAATTTTAAATAATTCATCAACCCTGTGAATCTGGTTCTGACCATATTCACCACAATTTCTATAAGTTTTTTTAGGCCAGTTCCTTAAAATTCTCCCTAATTATATGACTTTAGAAATTCCATTTCAAGACCCATATAGCTTAGCATAGGCCTAAACAATACAAACTTCTCAACTAAGCCTAAAAGAAAGATATAGCTCCAACGGTCATATTTTTGAATTTTAAATGCCTAAGAAGCTCTACTAAGGCACCAATATCTCATTATATGTTATCAACACCTATAAGACACCTTCTAAATTCTTGAACAACTCTATAACTTGCATCTTCATCTTGATCACTTCATTTGGCAAGTAACCCCATTTAGGTCTTAAGCACCTAAATATCATCCTCCAAAAGCGAGTAGCTTCACACTTCAAAACATATTTTCAAGGTACAAATAGAACATCAACAGGAATGTCTTCACCTTAGGAAAATCACAAGACTCATTGCATTCTTCAATTTAGGGGAAAATATCCCAAAACCCATCAATATCTAAAATTGGTCAAACAAGGTTCTAGGACTCAAGAACTAGTATTGAGAACAAAAATCACTAACAACTCAAATGAAACTTCTAAGAACAACCACCATTTTGAACACATCAATGGCACCCTGAAACATTTCTTCAAGCAATCAACAGCATAGGTCACTGGAGAAAAAC